>OX244273.1:19304288-20041788 GCA_945867215.1 Epinotia demarniana
TTAGGATACAAAAAAAAAGAATTTTCAGCGTTATATAAAATTCTACCCCTAAGGGGGTAAAATAAGGGTGCAAAGTTTGTATTCAAAGCAACTGGGACTAGAAACTTGAAATTTACACCAGAACTTCCTTTTACTCGTATGACGCAGGCAGGGGATAGAACGGGATTTTATTATTTATTGAACTAGAGACTTGAAACTTTGTAGGAATATTATTGTTAAGATTTAAAAACAGCGCTTTCAGCGTTTTATATATTTCTACCCCTAAGGGGGTTAAATAGGGGTGCAAAATTTGTATTCAAAACTACTGGGTCTAGAAACTTGTAATTTACACCAGAACTTCATTTTATGACGTAGGCAAGGGATAAGACGGGATTTTTGGAAATTCTAACCCTGAGGGGGTTAAGTAGGGGTGCAAAGTTTGTATGGGAGAAACATATTTTTTTGTACTACCTAGAGACTTGAAACTTTGTAGGAATATTATTATAAAGATACAAAAAAGTTCTATCAGCGTTTTATAAAAATCTTCCCCTAAGGGGGTTAAATAGGGATGCAATAATTGTAGGGGGGAAACATTATTTATTGAACTAGAGACTTGAAACTTTGTAGGAAGATTACTTATTAGGATACAAAAAAAAGTAATTTCAGCGTTTTATAAAATTCCACCCCTTAGGGGGTTAAATGAGGGTCCAAAGTTTGTATAAGGGAAACTTTTATTTTTAGCTACTACGTTCTTAAAACTTTGTGGACAGATTACTTATTCATTTACAAATAAAGTGCTTCCAGCGTTTTGGAAATAAATACACCTAAAGGGGTTAAAAAGGAGGTCCAAAGTTTGTATGGAGAAAAAAAAATATTCGAAACTTCACAGGATAATTCCTAATGATAAATGAGTAAACAAGTGTTTCCGGTTTTTTGAGAATTTAACCCCTAAAAGGAGACATATGGAGACAAAATCTGAAAATCAACATCGGCATCTATTGTTTCTATGGTTTATCGGGTCGCTGATTAGGAAAACAACAACGATTTTACATTCCAACGTGGCGTCTAGATATCAATATGGGCGTTGTTATTACGGTTTTTTGGGACGTTAATAACGAAAATCGCATAGATTTTGAAATGTAATGTTGTGGCAATTCAATCGGTCCAGTTTTTTTCGTAGCAAATCGGTTGTAACAGACGGACTGATAGACAGCCACACGTGATCCTATAAATAAGGGTTCTATTTTTGCTTTTGAGGTATGGAACGAGACCCGCGTTATATAGGGTTATAGGTTTTAAAGTTTGTATTTGGTGCCATCTCGATCGTCAGCAATCGGTACCTAGGCGAGTGCGGGCGGCGCGGCGGGACGGGAGGGTAGGAGACATTGGGAAAGTGCCTGCATCCGTAATAAGTACATTCAAGGTGCTGCACGAAGATCTGCTTACTTTTTATAAGTTAAGCATTTTGGGCGTCGGTAAATTAAAACAAAATTTTATTTTAAATATTATGGGTATTTATATTAAATACTGGTTCGAAAAGCAAGCCTATAGCAATGTCCAGGCCACAAATTTAACTTGAAATTCGTGGAGATATTTTGGTATTTCAACATTATCATGAACATAAACTAGCTTTTATTCCAGAGGACAAATTCTCATTAAAAATCATGATTGTAAATTTAATAACAAAAATATGTACATACACACATACATTCACGCCTTTATTCCCAAAAGGGGTAGGCAGAGCACATGAACTTTATGTTCTAGCGCCACTTATAGCATAAATGTGGGTATAAAAGATCGACAAAATGTGATTTTGCCGAGGTTGTTAGCCCATCATCACCCACAACACACTTCAACCCTGCTCTCTTAATCGACTTTTACGACAGACACGGGAAGAAAGGGGGTGGTGAAATTCTAACCCGACACCACACGGGCATAAAAATAATAGTAAATAAAAATTAATTTACCATAATGGGTTATGACGAAGGGTTAATTCATAGGGGAAGTTAGTAGTAGTAGGTTAGCTAAGCCGCCTACTGGCGGCATAAAATAAATAAATAAAAATAAAATACAAATGAATTATTTCAGACCTTGGTCCATATATTGTTAGCAGTACATTTGAAAAACTTATACGCTATGTTAGTTAGTACACACCTACACGATGATGATGTCAGGACTACTTGAAGTAAGTTAAAGTAGTCCTGACCGTCTGAATCCAATGCCACATAATCAGGCAGTTAAATCTTCCAGCAATCACAAATCAAATCAGCATAGTAATTCAACAATTATTGGAAAATTACTCTTACTACGCGGGCGAAGCCGCGGGCAAAAGGTAGTATGGGTATAAATATACATCAATTCGTTTAAAGCGGTGCGCGATTGATCTCCAGAGAGTGAATTCCAGTTTATTGAGTAACAAGTTTCAAGTATTTTTCAAGCGGAACGCTAAAAATCATTACAGAGATGGATTGAGCGGCGGTCCCGTGCAAATATTTTGTGGGTAACGATGCGAGGCGACCGCAACTTGGATCGCTTGGCGGTACTCAACTTTTTTGTGAGTGAAGTGAGCCTTTGGGAAGCCTCGGCCACTTCCGCATTTAGCGGTACGGTATCAGTTAGCTGTCAGCATTCATGCAATATAATATTCCCTGGGAGGGCGATACGATACTGGTGGGGCTGGGCGGAAGCAGTACTATCATCACAAAGGACCATGCGTCAAAATGGTCCTGAAACCAACAGCACTGAGAGTTATGTCATTGAATAGGTCTTTAAATCTACTTTATTTCATTCTATGGGCACAAAGTCGAATTACATTGCAGAACGAAGATATTCGTATTTTAGCCACAATCAGTAGTACGAGCTATGAAAAAACGAATTCGGAGAATATTCATATTGAGTATTCTGGAGGGTAGTTATGACAAAATTTACTAATGATGAAGGCACATCGAGCGTAGCATATATTAGTATTTTATTAATTAAACAATTAATTAGCTACAAAAAACATGTTTATTTTACACCCTAACCTTACCCTAATAATTCTGAATATGTATTCACTGAGAGAACCCGTTTTCTCATAGATCATACTCACTTTAACTTAAATACGAATATCTCAGTTCTGCAATGGAATTCAACTTATTGCTTATAGAACGAATTGAAGTAGATTTAAAGACCTATTTAATGACCTAAGTTTCAGCTTTGTTGGATTCAGGACCAGGCTCCATACAAAGTTGCCCATGGTCCTTTAAGAATTGTGCTCTTGTAGGTGGAGTATTTTCTATTTTTTTCTGTCGTACGCCAGACCTTTGATTTGCTGATACGACACGACACCAGCAATAAGTACTATATATTTACATCGGACTCGGACAAAAGAACAGAATTGATTAATTCCCGTAAAGACATTTATTTTGTGACGAGGACGAATATTTGTTCCCGAGTCATGGATGTTTTCTAAGCATTTAGGTATTTATTTATCTCTATAAGTATGTTTATCGTCGTACCCATATGTCAAGCTTTGGATAGTTTGGGTCTAGGTCTTTGTATAAGATTGTCTTTATTTATTTAATTAATTTGTTTTCTATTTCACACAGCCTTCCTTTTATTTTTTGTACAACAAATAAAATAAAATAAATATTAGGAGACAATCATACACAAATTGACCTAGTCCCAAACTAAGCATAGCTGTACTATGGGCACTAGGCGACGATAACATATATAGATACTTATATAGATAAATACATAAGAATAAGAATAATAACCTTTCTTCTTGTTGCATTGAACTTGTACAATTGACAATCGTCCAATTAAGTCTATTTTAATTATTAAATTCCAAGTTCGAACCAGTATACTGATAATTAAAATTGCATTAATTGTCTCGCGTGCGCTTTACACTTGTGGTTTACTGTACACACGGCAAACACAGCTATTTATTTTTTTAATCTGAAAGCTGAGTAAATTTATATTGTAAATAGAATCAGAGGTGCTCTCCTCGTATACGTAGTCGCACGTCTTGGTGGGCCTGGATTATTATGGTTATTCGCATTGCGGTAATTGAGAAATAGGCTAATTGGCACCAATAAATTTGGGTGAATCAAAAATCACTTACCCCCTTATTTATAAAACTTAAAATGCCTCTGCGAAATAAAATGTGTGTTTTCCCTTTCCTACGAACAAAAATGTCAAAGTGATAGGTAAGGACAAACGAATTTTAACGGCATTTTAATTAAAACAGGCTTGTCGGACGTTTGAATACGGCCATTATCGGTCACTTTTCAAACTCACGGTGGGTAAGGACCAAATTTTTGGCTAGCTTAACTCACTCAACAAAATTTTCTATGAAAGTTTTCCGTTGGGTCACGAAAATTAACCATACAATTCTATGGTTAATATTTGTGTCACAACGGAACTCTGTTCACTAACTTCAGTTTGTATTGCCAATCATTTTTAATTTGTTTTCGATAAACTGAATCGGTCAAACAATCTATATAAGAAGGTAATAGAATATAATGTTTTTATTGTCCACTGCGTAGGTATACAAAGAGATGATCGATACAAAAAATGGTATCAATAGCGCCCTTTGCGAACATACAAATTAATTCTTAAAAACTACTTATAAACTAAGCATATACTATGTTAACAAACTAATTTACATTCTGTGGCTGCATGCGTCGTCAAAAAAGTCTTTAAGATTTTCGTACACCTTCTCAATCAGCCATTTCTTTAACTTATAATTAAATATATTACCTTCCAGCATTTTTAATTCGTTGGGTAATTCATTAGACAAACGTATTGTCATTAAAAATGTGTTTTTGTAATACATTGTATTGTTGGCAAATGGACGCAGAAAATTAAATTTATATTGAGACCTTAGATATTCTCTTAACGAGTTTTGTTTAGCTAAATAGTCTGGATATATTTTTACAAATAGACTTATGTCCATTATATATATACCGGCATGAGTGAGAAGAGCCTTTTCTTTAAAAATACTTCGTAGCGAATATTGGTAATGTAAGCGGTATATGGTGCGGATACAGTCATAATAAAAGTAGACTGTATATCGACAGAGTTTCCCCAGTAGATATTTTAACAATGGATACACATTTCCGAAATAGGCATTTCTAACGATGTTGACCGGGTTAACGACCGTGCTTGCAACACTGCAATATTGCAATATTGTTAGCAACTTAAGCACTAATGGCTGCTTATCAATCGCACACATTTTAAAACCGTTAATACAACATTCGTCCCCACAAACAACAACAATATGGTTACAATACATAGATGCTCAAATAACCGTACGATCAAACGGCCTAGTTGTTTAACACTAAGACTGGGTTTCAATAATAACGCTGATTTATTTTCATTTCTAAGTTACGATAAAATGTTTCTTTATTTTTCACTTTGTTTGTTCTAAGTTTAATAGGTAGATTTTAGGAGATTGGAGTAGGTGTAATCCCCACGTAAGTTGCATGTTGGGCTTTTACATAATGTGTACCTCAGAATATCTTTGCAAAGCTGTATACATCGGACAGTTTAATTGATATCCCGTGCAATATACATTTCGAGAATCGCATAAGTTACGAGCCAGAATGCAAATCCGAGACCTTCTGCTTGTAATTTGCACGCCTACACAATTTGCTATTGTTCTCGACTTCTGAGGCGGCCACTTCACTGTTTCGTTACGAGAGTTTATTGGATAAGGTGGAGATTAAGATATAAATCAATTAAATATAAATAAATTGATAAATGATGCGGAATAAGGAAAAAGGAGGGAGAACTTTTCTCCCTCGGACGCTCCGGTTGTGGAATGGGGTTCTTCAAAAATGGAGTGCATCAATTCTTAAAGGGTCGGCAATGCGCATGTAACACCCCTGGATTGGCAAGCGTCCACAGGCTACGGTAACCATTTACCATTAGGTGGGCCGTAAGCTTGTTTGCCACCGACGTGGTATAAATAAAATCTTGCACTCAATCGAATCTCCATAGTAAGATCAATAAGAGAAATTATACTTGTACCAATGAGTACTAGAGGATATGTTGAATAGATTTTCGTAAATATTTAGACGTCAGAAAATATCCAAGCCACATTGGAAACACATACCTACCTATTCAAAC
This sequence comes from Epinotia demarniana, assembly GCA_945867215.1. Classification (NCBI taxonomy): domain Eukaryota; kingdom Metazoa; phylum Arthropoda; class Insecta; order Lepidoptera; family Tortricidae; genus Epinotia; species Epinotia demarniana. Next base: position 19,310,379 of record OX244273.1, read on the forward strand.
CTATTAATGCTTGTCAAACAAATACACTTGTCCGGGACTCAGTAGGCCCCTATTTCACCAACTCGACAATTGTCACCTGACAACCGATGGCCGTTGGGGCGGAAAGGTTCTCGATTGGCGACCACGTACCGGAAGGCGCAGCGTGGGTAGGCCCCCGACAAGGTGGACTGATGACCTGGTAAAGGTTGCGGGAGTCCGCTGGATGCGGGTGGCGCGGGATCGGTCACTTTGGCACTCTTTGGGGGAGGCCTATGTCCAGCAGTGGACGTCTTTCGGCTGATATGATGATGATGATGATGAACGACAATTCTCCGTACATTGCTGGAACCAAGTAGCAACCACCTTAACTTCTAGAACAAGCAATGTATGGCGAATTGTCAGTGTTGAAGACAATTGCCAAGTTGGTGAAGTACGGGTCAGGTTACCAGCAGGTCGGTCATGTAACACAATGTACGAGCGTTAGGTAGATCCAACTGTTCTTTTTTAAACATAAAAATGACAATTAGATTGTCCCAACACGAGTTCGAAACGTTACGTATTAAGTGATTACCCATCTGAACAGGAATATATATGTTTATAACACAACAATCAATTACTGAGTTGTGTTTTATTTGCCATTTACAACTGCTACGCATAAATTATCGAGCATACCTTTTACAGCTTCACTGAATTAGCAAAATTACTACTTAAGTACCTACCACTTAATAATGTGTTATTACTCTGTTGATTATTTTTATTCTTTGTTATTTTTACTCTGTTAATTTCATTTCATTATATTATAATACAATATGAACTACTCAGATTACATGTCAAACATCAGATTTTTTTGACATGTTATATGATTTATTGTGAATTAAATATGAAATATGATTATGATGTGTACTTCTTTGACTTAGCGCATGCTCGTAGTTTATATGTAAAGTTATAGTTTCTATTCTCAATCTCAAGTGAATATTCGTTACGAATTAGTATTGCTTTATCACTCTTTTAGATTTCACAGTGAGATTTTGATAGTGTGCTGTAGAAACCGTAAAGTAAGCACCAGTTGAAAACGAAAAAAATGTAAACAAACAATGTATTGAATTTGACATGTAAAACGTCAAATTCAATACATTGTTTGTTTACATTTTTTTCGTTTTCAACTGGTGCTTACTTTCGTCATTACAAGGGTCATATTTAGCGAGCAATTAGTGTACGAAGAACCTATAATGTAAATAGGTTCTTCATATCCATGTGTAGTAAAATCAGCTAAATCATAAACCTAGCAAACCTTTTATAAGAAGCATGACGTCTCGCGTGCTCGCGTGATATGAAAATGTACTTTGCAAATATGATACTCGCTCCAAAGGTTCGATGGAAAATATTGGAAATGATATGAGGCAGCAGCTTTATGCGTTCGAATACCATTGCTTTCAGTGTAGATTTGAGCCGTCATGTATTTCCTCTGTTATTGTGTCCTCGATAGAATTGGGTCGTAAAATCCGTCTGGGCAAATAGAAAAAGAAAATCCTTTTATCGAATGCCAGTTATAATGCGAGTAGTTATTCAATTAATGGTTTCGAAAACTCGCACCGCACGCACAAGGCATAAAAATTAAACACTTTTCGTCAAGAAAATCCATTATGTAAATATAATTATATAGAATAGGGTCGTGCATAATCGAGCGTTTTTATGAGCGGCCGTAAAAAATGCCCTCTTTGTGGAATGAAAAAATAACCATTATCAGTCACGAGAGTGCAAACGTGGCCTTATGTAGAAATTTGTGTGAACTGAACAGATATTTTGCTATGTTTTATCCTGCTGCAAAGCCGACTCAAAGTAAACTCCTCGTTTTAGCAAGAATGTGTCTCTTTTAACCAAATTAATGTTTTTGTTTTGACCAAAGTCACACAATATGTTGAAAACAGTTATAACTTCAGGAAGTTTAATTATTTGTATTTCACTCGGAAGTTTCATTAACAAACTAAATAAATATACCGAATAAAAACGGGCCAACATTTTGGTGGATAATATAAAGGAACATAACAGTGTAGGGATTTTCCCATTAATGTACACTTAAATTACATTTACATTAGCCATACGACAAAAACGAAGTTGATATAACAATAAATCCAGCAGAACGCACAAATATTAACAAAAAGTTCAGAGAGAATCATCATCATCATCATATCAGCCGAAAGACGTCCACTGCTGGACATAGGCCTCCCCCAAAGACTGCCAAGGTGATCCCCGCAACCTTTACCAGGTCATCAGTCCACCTGTGGGGCCTGTGGGGGGCCTACCCACTCGACGCCACTCGAGAACCTTTCCGCCCTTTGCCCTGCCCACTGCCACTTAAGTTTAGCGATTCGGAGGGCTATATCGGTTACCTTGGTTTTGCTGCGGATAGCCTCATTTCTGAAGCGATCACGCAGATAAACTCCCAACATGGCCCTCTCCATTGCCCTTTGGGTGACTTTAAGCCTTCTTATGACGCCCATAGTAAGCGACCACGTTTCAGTGCAATATGTCATCACTGGCAACACACACTGGTCAAAGACTTACACTTATACTTTTATATAATTATTGTAAAAACCTAGCTCAAGACCAAATATGAATAAAGAGAATAATAATAATAATACATCACACTAAACTTCGTCTCCAAAGGGACTCTACGTGTTGGATCTAGGTATATCCCCGCACGCCTTCCAAATGATCGGGGTTCGCCCCGTGAATTTCAATCGGAGATACATAATAATAATACACTTTATTACGTTACAACAGAAGTTATAGGTACCTAATTAAATGTACAACAAAAGTGTAGTGAACCTACATAGTTATCTAGTTTTAATTTACATTATTGGTGCAGAATGAAGTCTTTTACTTCCCGTACTATTTATAAACTGTATGACGGTCAAGTAAGTAAGACTCATCAGCCAACATCAATTACATTCAATAGATATAGGTAACTGATATACTAAAGTAAGTATTTACATAATCTGCGGTAGGTTTCATATTTTCTTAGATTACATTTAAGGCTGTGGTCCATAAGTTTGGACAATTCTATGGGCAGTTAGATAGCCAACAATGTAGGTACTTGAGATTATTTCATTTGGCCAAACCGTATCAAAGCAGTCGATTCATAATGCCGGCTGTACACGTTGGGCCAACGTTGGCGCGTGAGCAGGATGCAGCAGTGCAAACCAATGAGAACGAAATAAAGCCCTCTTCCTCTAACGCATAGCTGCATTCTGCTCAAGCGCCAACGTTGGCCCAATGTGGACAGCCGGCTTAAAGCAACTCTATTCTTATTCCAATTGACAGCTCCATAACTAGATACGTAATTGTAGTAAAACTTGAATGTAACTTGGACATTACTAACAAACTCGAACTGCACAAGTCTCATTCAACTACCTAGTGGCTTATTTAAAGAAATACAAGTCCCATTCAAGAAGTGACTTGGCGACGCTTGCCTGTCGCTGTCTTTTAAATGAGGTCACGGAAGAGCTATTTGTAACGAAAACTCCCATTTATTTGACACGTGACGCTTTTCCACGTCTTTAAACATTTTAAAGTCGTTTTGTAGGCCTGGGGGATGTGATTGTTGATAAGTTTAAGTAGTTTTAAACACGTAAATGTGTACTTAGGACTTGGAACTTTAATTTGTTGGCGAATGAGTTTTACTTTATTTTAAACGACGCGATTCGCATAGGTAATTCCTACAGTCCCTTGATAAGCCTACAAAGACACCTGTTCGCTGAACGAATGTCGGTGCTTAATGATGATATTGATTGGACTAGCACAAACATATATAGAAGTTTAAAATACCAGTTTGTTTAATGAATACTCGTATAAGTACCAGTTGTTTTTTTTTTATTTACAATCAGTTGTTAGACCATGAGGGATTTTGATGTCAGCAGAATGACTTATTGGTGGGATGGCCATCACGCCACGTCCACCAATATGGTGGTATCTTTTAAGTCGCTTGACAACTGCAAACTTAGGTTGATAATATACATTAACTAAATTAAATAAAAAACTAAGTTAAAACTAAAAATGGCTCTCGAGTCATTGTATTTTTAAGATTCTGGCGACATTTGCATGCGTTACACGAAAAAGCTGCCAGGTCTTAGTTCACCACTTTCGTCAACCAGATGCATCGAATTAACTGAATTAAATGAAGGCGAATGAGAATCGTTGGAATCAACAAAAAACATAAAAATATTTTTTTTAAAGTAGCCAAGTGCGTGTCAGGCTACACGCAAGCTAGGGTTCCGTAGTTGCCAGTCTGTCACAGAATGCGGACTTAAAAGGTGCTTTTGGGCTTATAGCTTACCCTCGTAAATAATCGCAAATATGATTATTTTTATGGGACACCAATGTATAGGGTCGTTTCGCCGGTTACGCAACCACCTTCGGTTAGCGACCACCTGAAGGACACGGTTTTTTCTATTGAAGATAACGTGCCGTGAAAAAGCAACTCTACCGTACACGGTAAAAGGTTCAAATTCCAATGACAAAGTATATGCACCCGAAATTAAGTGGATTTCTTACCAGTTAACTAGTTATGTGTACTACTCGTTAACTAAGTTATGTCTACTTAACTGTGATCGTTTTCCTTTTAAATTCATTCTATGTACTACTGCCACGATTTTTTTCACGTCCCCAGTAGTAGCCATTTAACCGGCAGGGGGGGGACACATGACTAGAACAAAAGGTAGGGCTTTAAATCCCATTATCTCGCAAACGCATAACTGAGTCGAAAAATAGTTCTAGAAAACCAATAATATTTTTGAACAAGCTATCTAACGATACCCCACACTACAGGTTTAATGAAAAAAAAAATACATCACCAATTTACATGTAGGGCAGGTACCCTAAAAACTTTTTTTTCAGGATTTTATTTTTCTGTTTTGTCGGCGTGATTGGTTTATGTACCCACGCCAAATCGCAGTTTTCTAGTTGTAAGGGTAACTGAGCTAAGCCGAAGACGGACGGACAGACAGACGGACGGACATGGCGAAACTATAAGGGTTCCTTGTTGACTACGGAACCCTAAAAATTGATTGTGATGAATTTTGTTGCATGTTTTCAGCGTTATCCTAATTGACAATATTTCAAAAACGAAATCGAAAACCATTTCGGTAATTATGTTATCTGAACGTAATAAAGTAGTTTTCTGTGTTTTTTTCATGCTCGCTTTTAAGAAAATCGCGAAAACGTATAAAAGTGGTTTTCACCGTGTCGTGTGTGACGTCAGTATTATGGCTGCCATATGAAAGGTGTCCAAACTACAGCATACAGAGTACATACAGAGTATTGAAGTCGTAGTAGTATTGACGTCATAATTTACTTACAACCTTCTGGAATTCGCTACTTTTCAATTTGATAGTTTTGAATGAAAATTACAATTAAGGGAGAAATAAAAAAACACGTGTCGCTTAAAAAACATTTTCTAGCGAACTAAATTATAAAATGGCCTACATGAAAATATGAAATGTTGTCAATTGTTTTCAAGTCTTATTTTTATCAAATCTGTAAAAAGTATACACATAAATAACAACGTAATATCTGGTCGTATATCTATAAGCTGGTTTGATTTTTGTATAGATTAATAAAGATAAAAAAATAACTAAGAGAAATGTTTTAATGACTGATAGTAAACCCTCGAATTCGCATGAATTGACAACAACGTCACGCACTCCGACGTCATTAGTTTTAACTTTGAATGAAAGAATGAATGAATGAATGAAATTTGTTTATTTGCTTAACATTATGTACGTATAAAGATGGTCTTTAAAGGCATGTTATATTTTTCTTTATTCCGTTTGCTGGTTGTAAGTTTTTATGTAGATGGTAATCTCCAGAACCACTCATTTATCTTTCAAAAATCCTTCACCTGTATTATAGTCTAGACCTTCAGAATGGACATGAGCTATCATTCATCTAGCGATACTGCCTGGGTTATCTCTCATCTCTCATCTCTCATCTTCTCTCATCTCTTATAATAAATCTCTAATTTGAAAATGGAATCAGCCAGTATCAAACTAAGCATTTACGTGTCCCGAATGATCTCGGCTTCCCATGAACGGAAAAACATGTAGATTTTTTCATAAGTACATTATTACTCTAGCTTCCGTTTAGGATAGTTTTTATCCAACTGCGACAGTTAATTAATTTTCGGAAACATTTGACCTCATTAATTTATACAGTTCTTCTGCTTAAATCATAGCCCCCATATCCGTCAACTGTCAGTGACGTCAAAATGGCGGACTTGCCATATATAACTAACAGTAATAATTTCGATCCGGTGTTGTGATAGACCTTCACAAAACGCATAATAAATTCTAAAGCATAAAAAAATAATCGATTCTGATATGGAAACTTATACGCGCTAAATTCGTATTGAGGCGTAATTTCAATAAATGTAGCAACAAATTTCAACAAAATAACGTCAAAAGTCTGACTCTTCCATTTTTTTTAATGGCATGGCCTAGTGTTGTCTCGCGTTCAGCCAAAACGTCTAAGTTTATGAGTTTCTGCAAGCTTACACGCTAGTAGTATTTGTCACGATACTTAACGGCTATCACAAGATGGCGCGGGAGCTCTCTCGATTTTTCTCGCACTATACGTCTCTTTCTAAGTTGTCTATTACGAGAGAGACGGATAGTTCGAGAAAAATAGAGAAGCTCGCGCGCCGTCTTATGATAGCCGTGCTGGTTTGTCAGTATTTATATTTATCAGCAATAAACAGTAAAACTATATTAAATCAGTATAGAACGGGCCCCTTTTCTTAAAAACATTAATTATCAAGCGCGTCAGTCAGTAGGTATTACTAAGGCGGTATTTTACTTCGTACTTCGCGCTTTCAAGTTGACATTCAACCTATATAGAGACATAGGAATCGGCCAACATACAGATAAAACTTTTATCATAAAGCCTGCAATACACATTCCTTAAGTTGACAATGGCGGGAACATACAAAAGATCGGCAGAATGTGAAAGTGCGATCAGAAACATTGCAATATGAAAAAATAAACATATTACTTTAATATTTCTAATAATTACATTAATTACCTTTAATAGAAAGGGACTCGGACTCGGGTACGTAACGATGGCTATAAATATTTATGACATAATATTACTCGCAATAACGCTCATCTGATATAATTCTCAAGTTCTATAACAACACTTATTATATTTTCATAGGACATAATTATCATTTTATATAACGGTCATTTGATATAAAAATATTTGGTATAACATTAAGTATAATGCATATTTGCTATATTGAACATTGGATATAATGCTAATTTCTTCTAATGCACAATTAGCATAATATTTTTTGGTAGACTCTAAGGCAGGTCGATGTAGGTACGACGACGAGCGAAGCGAGGAGGAGTGTTAGGTTGAGCTGCGACCCTACAGCGCGCGAGCCGAGCGAGCGAAGCGAACGTGCCGCGGTAGCGGCCGGCGAAGCGCCAGAACCGGACACTTTTTACTACCTAATATATACTTACATAGTACAATTTGCGAACCGTTACGTTAGCTACATTTTCTTTTAATAATAAAATATTATTTTACTTGATAGTTATGACATATAACTTGTATGTAACATGAGCATTATACCATATAATGATTATACAAAACAAGTGTTATATCCGATGATCGTTATACAAAATAAACATATATATTTTGATATTATAACAAACGTATAGCATGTCAATGTACATGTCAAATGTTGTTATAGCGAATGAAATTATATTATTTATTTTTATACCCATCATTACACACCCCTCGGACTCGCGTTATGGTTCTAGAACTTAGTTAGTGGTTAGGTATAGCTTGGGAAATATAAATTCAGACGTTAAAAAAGAGATCTTTGGTTCCGCGTAAACACTTACCGGTCAATGGGTAGGTACCTGCTCCGGGTACTTGAAAGGATTATTAAATCTATTTATTAATTCTATACACATCTTTACCTGAGAGTCGGAGTGACTCAAGATGATTTCAGTCATCACGTTTGTATTTATTTAATATAAAACAGTGTTATATTATAAATATGTAGAGAAGAACATATATAAACATTTAATGCTGCAGCCGGTGTCCTACCTGTTGGATCTATAGTCACAAACATCTACTAAACTATTACCCCATAAAACGAGTTTTGTCCCTTTCTTACTAATTTAAACATCAAAGAAAATAATTTTAACGGCATTTTAGCTAAAATAGGTTTGTTCAACGTTTTACTTGAAAGGTTAAATTAGAACTGCATGTGTACTATGTCCAAAATAAGAAATTCGTTAACTCCCACCACATTACCATGCAAACGAAGTCGCAGGTACAGCTAGTCTATAATACGCTGCTATAGCCGCGCTATGACCGGTAACAACTTATATCAGGTAACAAGTTATACTGTGAGTATTTAACGATATGATACAGAGAAAATACTACTATATACTTAAACAGAACTCAAACTCATGACCTCTGTATACAGAGATCACAGGTTCGAGTCCTGTCTTGGGCTTCAGACGATGATGATTTATTTTTCCAATATGTGTCGTCTCCGTATCATATCTTTTAAAAAATTACGTCACACCTGGCCATAATGCGAGTTTTACTGCATGTTGCGCGTACGGGAAAAATCGCATTGTGGCCAGATGAAGACGTAACATTTTGTACTCACTACGGACGGTGATTCGTAAAGCCCCAGATCGCACAAACACCTGCGATCTGGGGCATTCACGAATTCACCGCCCTAGGTACGTAATGTACTATTTCAATACGATTGCTCATAATGTACCTCTTATTATGTCGCTTTTATTAGGCTCATAATCCTGGGTATTAAACACGCGCGTTATACTTGTGTGTTATGGTTATATCCCGATTAAGTCACGTTGGCACCTTGCAGCAAGATGTATGCATGAACACGCATGTATTCTTAAATCAACCGCGTTGTACAGAATGTACAGCTTTTTTTAAAATCTTGGCAGATGGATTCTTACTCGACTAAACAAATTAAATCCTTTTTGTTAATTGATTGACTATTTCGTTTTGGTTATGATATAGAAACGTTTAATTTAGTAAAAGTATTCCCTTTTGATAACATTTTACATGAATTAGCAAAAGATAACATATGAAAACGAAAATATTTATTTTATTTTGTATTGGCTGTTTGGAGACTTAATCTAAGTCTGGCCTAACACTGCGCGCGCACTGTGCAAATTTCACGAAAAAAAACTGTTGCGCGCCATTATAGGTTATTTCACAAATATTTGTGAACATTGTTGATGCGTGTTTGGTTTTCATCAAAAATGTTTGACTCGTGGTGACTAGAAAAGTGATAATTAGAATGGACGCCACTTGAAATTCTTGGCGATGTGCAATATGTGAGTAAAAACCAGTTGTCATCATTTAGTAAAGGAAATAATTGGGCAGCCCTACAAAATTTTCATCTTATGAAAAGGATTTTTTTCTTGCAAAATGTGTTGAAAAATGTCGTATGAAACGCGCGAGCTTTGATAATTACATCCTCGGCTTTCTTATCACGCTCACCTGCGGTTCGCGTGAACAATTTCGCCTCTGATGTACTCGTAATTATCGACATACGTCACTTGTACCAAAATGTACTATTACTGTGGTAACTTCCACATTAAATTAATACGTAACAAAAATAATCAATAAAATAATTAGTTTCAGTTCATCTCGACTGTGAGTATTGATAAATTGATAAATAAATATAAATAAAACAAGTAAACACGATATATTATACATATTGTAAAAATAGAAGTTATCAGGGCGCCTAGACAAGGTTACAATCGACAAGCGCTAACGCCAATAGAAAACTAATAAAATGTATGGGAATGACAGATCTTAACGAAAAGTGTTTCGTCAGCATCTGTCATTCCCATACATTTTATTATTTTCTATTGGCGTTAGCGCTTGTCGATTGTAACCTTGGCTACGGTCCCAGGTATTCTAAACTATTAAGGGCCTGTTTCACAATCTCCAGTTAAAACATATCCGTCTGATAAATGTTGGCTGTCACTTTACTTTTATATGACGGGAGAAAAGGATAGCAACAATTTTAACTGGCAGATAACTTTAAGCGGCTCAAATGATTTGGATAAAATTTTGCACGAAGATAAAGCCTATATAGATAAAAATACAGGATAGTTTTTATCACAGGTCCACGCAGACGAAACCGCGGGCGGAAGCTAGTACTTAATATTATAAGGATGAAGTGATGAAAACGTTTTATCTATCATACCGTTACATGTCTCATCACGCGCTGATATCTATCCATAGCAAGAGTTATTTCTATTGCGTTATAGTTATTTAAAAATACCTACATTTGATTAGTAGATAAGACAGGCAGGACGTTAAAAAGCCATTATTGAAACTTGCTTTCATGGCCCAAGTGTTGACATTTAGGTTAATGTGAATGACGTATGTATTTGTTTCGTAATTCAATTATTAATGAAGACTGACAGCTGAGGTTATATCGCTGACAAATCTATTATTAATGATATAAAAATAGATAAACTCTACTATTATTATATTATTATTTGACGACCGCTTTAGCCTAGTTGGTAGTGACCCTGCCTACGAAGCAAGAGGTCCTGGGTTCGAATCCCGGTAAGGGCAAAAATTTGAGTGATGAGCATGAATGTTTGTTTCTGAGTCATGGATATTTTCTATGTATTTAAGTATTTATATCTATTATATATATCGTCGTCTAGTACCCATAACACAAGCCTTACTGAGCTTACTATGGGACTAGGCCGATTTGTGTAAGATTGTCCCCTTATATTTATTTATTTATTTATTTTATTTATTTATATTATACTGTTAAACTCACGTTTTAAATGGCACTACGGGCAACATGTTTCGAACTCATCAGGATGAGTCTTTTCGCAACACTATTAATTGCGTCACGTACTGCATTTTTTATTTATTGTTCGGATGTTTGTAGGAAATCTGATAGCATACTTGCAATGAGATTTTCTACAGGGGCTGTCTTAAGGCGATTTACTGGAAGCTTAACGGTTAGCTGGAAGAAATCCTTCAGATGGATAAGCGCGCCTTTCTACATTGTGTAACCTGCTCTTGTAAAAAATGTTCTCTCGTAGTGTTCCGTCTGTTTGTAAAATGAATATTTAGAGGAATAATGCGAAGTTGAGTGTCCAAGAGGCAACCGGATGGCTTGCGGTATTTGGGCTCTTGAAGTGTTGTGGAACCGCCCTGTGCATTCTAAATTGGGTCAACTTGGACTGGCGAGTTCTGTAGTCCACAGTTCTGTTATATTTAATACCAACAAGAAATATTTCTTGTATATACACGGGGATTGCTAAGGACCAAGATTATTCAAAATTTGGAAATAAACTATGACGGGAATGATGATTAATTAATGGGTAAATCTTTAATGATTGCGTGATATATGTAGTTATCAAAGTTAGTAAGGCGAATGTTATAGCTATATTTTTAAAACAGGTGTTGCTGCAACTATGAACTTTGATAACGAAATGAAATAATAATCTGAATTGACAACATTTCATATTTTCATGTAGGCCATTTTATGATTTAGTTCGCTAGAAAATGTTTTTTTAAGCGACACGTGTTTTTTTATTTTTCCCCTAATTGTAATTTTCATTCAAAACTATCAAATTGAAAAGTAGTGAATTCCAGAAGGTTGTAAGTAAATTATGACGTCAATACTACGATTCTGTGTGGCAGTTTGGACACCTTTCATATGGCAGCCGTAATACTGACGTCACACACGGTGAAAACCACTTTTATACGTTTTCGCGATTTTCTTAAAAGCGAGCAGGAAAAAAACACAGAAAACTACTTCATTACGTTCAGATAACATAATAACCGAAATGGTTTTCGATTTAGGCGTCATTACATATTTTGAAATATCGACAATTTTGCAACTTGAATGTTTGAAACCATACACCGTTGCGTACTACCTACGTAATAAAATATCGGAATGAAGGACACTAAGCGACGCATGACGCGTTTGACTTCACCTCAATTTTGTTTTATTATCGTAAGAAACCGGTGGTCGTTCATGAATATTTAATTCAATAAAAATATTAGTCTCATTAAATTAGAATGGTTGGGGTTGAGCTACAGTCTATCGAACCGGGTTACGTGTGACGCATAGTAAATGGCTATCACATACCTATGGTAGCTGGCTTTTGATAAGTTAGATAGGAGGAAAACATCGTTAGGAAACCGGTTTTATCCCAACAAGGACTGGTTTTCCCTCGGAGCTGGAAGGAAGACGGTCATCACTTTCGTGCAAGGTTTAGGTACTAAAACAGACCCCGGGCTCTTTTCGGATACAACCGACAAGGATGATGAGATATAATGTGCGAATATTGTAAGCAGTGTCCGGTGAAAAAGCGGTAGAGTCATCAGGGCGTAGTACATTAAACTGTGGGAAGGGTTATCCAACAAATCTACTAATGTAGTATTGCAATAATTGTATAGTTATGTATTATTTATGTAATGATTTTGTATTGGCTGATAAAGACTGTGATATGTTGAGTAAATACCGCCAAGAAATAGGCGTATGACACAAAACAGTAGCTGCATCAATATTGGCAGAAGACCGAGGAAGCGGGTCCCGGACCATTATATAGGACTATTGACCAAACATTAGTGGGCGGATTAAAGCGGCCATTATGCTGTACCAATCGGTCGACACTCTCCAAAATCTGCGAGCTACGCCATATAATGAGAAGGAGTAACGAAAGTTTGGAAAGGTTAATCGTTGTGGGAAACATTGAAGAATTCACCTGCACGATGGACGGATCAACTTAAAATCCTGTCTCGAAAAATTTACCCCGTTGTGAGGAACACGATTGACCGTAATCGATGAAGGGGACACATGAAAAAAAAAAACCGGCCAAGTGGGAGTCGGACTCGCGCACCGAGGGTTCCGTACAAACAAGCAAAAGTTGTAGTAGGTATGTTTATTACTAAATGATAAATGAAAATGGAACCCGTAACATTACAATGTGGAAAGCTGGGGAAGGATAATTTAAACAGGGTCACTTTATCAATAAAGTAATCATCCTTTAGGCTTTGATTTCCTTGCGAGTAGTTGCGAACGCCAAAATAAGCGGATTACTTAAATTGCTGTTTCTTTTTATTACGTTGATATAAAACTGAGTTCACGGGAAAGTACCTTTAGGTTTTGATACCCTTGAGATTATCTATATGAATAATAATATAAATCAGCCTATATACGTCCCACTGCTGGGCACAGGCCTTCTCCCATGGATGAGAGGGAACGGGTAGTAGTCCCCACGCTGGCCCAGTGCGGGTTGGGGGCACACATACCTTTTTAAGTTTTAAATTATGCGACTTATATTGCTATTTCTTATGATTGCGTCGACATAAAACTTTCATTTTGCTACAGCTGAAAGGTATTATAAACACGAGTATTTGATTAAAATCTCAAAAAATGTTTTTTGTATGATTTTACTAAAAATGTCTACTTTTCATACTTTTTTTTGTCTGTGCTATATGAAGTTTGATGTTTTGAGTTCAAGTCCTGCCTTTGGACCAAAAAACGTTTGGCCAAATGATTCATTTGACAAAAGTTTCATTTGACCTAATGCATTTTTCGTCAAAACAGTGGTATTTTCGGGAATTTTTTGAATATCATCAAATAGAAGTCGTTAGGTTAGGTTAGGTTTGTTTTATAAAATCCTATAAAGCTTTCTATTTAAGGAAAAAATGCATTAGATCAAATGAAACTTTTGTCAAATGAAACATTTGGTCAAACGTTTTTTGGTTAAACATTAGTGAACTTTTGAGTTTGTTGCGAGTACTCGGTTTCAAAGTATGCGACTTCAATTGCTATTTCTTTTGATTGCGTTGACATAAAAGTTTGGTTTTGCTACATCTGAAAGGTCCTGTAGCCTGTGTATTTGATATGAATTTCAATTTAATACCTCTACGCATTTACGAGGAAAAAGGTAGTAAGTTTAAAATTTAAAAAAGGTTTTTTTGTATGATTTTACTAGAAATGTCTACTTTTCGTAATTTTTCCTTTGTTTGTGCTATATGAAGTTTCTTCGTGCCAAGTTTCAAGGTTCTGTGTTAACGGGGAGTACCCTTTAGGTTTTGAGTTTGTTGCGAGTACTCAATAAAAAATATGCGACTTAAATTGCTATTTCTTTTGATTGCGTTGACATAAAAGTTTGGTTTTGCTACATCTGAAAGGACCTATAGCTCTGAGTATTTGACATGAATTTAAATTTAATACCTCTACGCATTTTCGAGGAAAAAGGTAGTAAGTTTAAAATTTAAAAAAAGGTTTTTTGTATGATTTTACTAAAAATGTTGACTTTTCGTAATTTTTCCTTTGTCTGTGCTATATGACGTTGCTTCGTGCCAAATTTCAAGTTTCTGAGTTCACGGGAAGTACCCCGTAGGTTTTGCGAGTGTCGACAAATTCTAAAATTTGCAGCATAAACGACTGTATCTTTTGATTGGGTTGACTTTTAAGTTTGATTTTTTCACAGGTCGAAGGGACAATAGACCTGAGTATTTGTTAGAAATTTCATCTTGATACCTTTACGCGTTCCTGAGAAAAATGGTCTTGACAGACAGACAGACAGACGGACAACAAAGTGATCCTATAAGGGTTCCGTTTTTTCCTTTTGAGGTACGGAACCCTTAAAACACCAACCACGATCATGAGCCATGATGGACACTACTAGAAAGAGAGAGAAACTGAATGCACATGGGAAAACCACCACATAAATATTCCCTTGGTATGATAAATTGTAACGACAAATTCAAGTTACAATTACCCGTTGGTGACATTAAATCCTTGTGTTAAACGGAGGAGTCATTAATTATTTACAATAATCATTTTGTCTGTTTTGGAATTTTGTCAGTTATCCCTGATTGGAGCAGGCCAAAGTAATTAAAATAACTTAAATACGGACCGTTTCAATTTAAAATTTATCGCAGAAGGGCTATCCTATCAGACTCGAGTTTATAAAATAATTAGAGACTTAGGGGATTTCGAATATCAAAATCGCTAATCACGAAATTTTGAAGCAACGTAATTTGTACGTATAACATTTTGTTCGTGTAATTTATCTACATTTTGCAGCTATTCAGCTAAAAAAGTCCAAACTACCGACCGACATAAACCTGGCTTGGAAACTAGACAAATCTTGTCCCAAAGAGACAACGGGACAATAATAAATCGTGAATGACCATGAAGTCTATTTCGCTTGATGTATTCATTTAACATCTGATTTACCTTTATAGCACGTGGAAGCGAGCGCGCGGCACAAATGTAAATATCCCATCAGACTGAAAGGCTCAGTCAACTTGATCAGTGATCACCACGCCTTAAGCCGCGAAGCTCCCCTATTAGGCTCAAAATAAAAGTATTGGCCCGGAGATAAATCAATAAAAGAAAAACGCTTGATTCTCGGAACCCTCAGCCAATTTGCTTCGGATTCTGAAAACATGTCACGAAGCGTGGAAACATTTGCTTTGTACGGAGCCGAAAGGATTGAATATTACAATAAAGTATATATATATAGTATATCAACTTTTCTACAATATGAATTGGCTCGGTATTTGCAGGGGAAGTCAACAAAATCGTACTTTTCCATCTTTGCCTTTGAAAGTGTTATTCATATAATTAATACACAGCTTCACAGGTTCATGTCTAATCAGGTTGTCAGTAGAACACGTGCTAATTAGATAAGTTGCAGTAAAATTGTTTTAACACGTATTAGCAAAGCGTGTGTGCAATCCCGCTGTCTTGAATGAAGATGAAACTACAAAATTGCGGCTTTTTCTGAGTACCGGATAGTCTTACGAGTAGACACTCATATATTTTCATATTATGATCTCAAGATTTATTCAAAAGTCACATCTGTTGCTTCACTGTCGCGTGAAAGAGGGATCTCCCAATTCACTAATACAAGTAATCGGTACCTTGGCGTTCGTCGTATTTTCGATGAAATACTCATAACTATATTAATGAGGGCAAATCGTGATCGCTAACTAAACTTTAAAAGTCTACAAAATTCCGCTGACAGACGATTATTAAAAATCTTTCCATATGTCATAAATTCATCACATGTTGTATCACGTCCCAAGACGGAGCTGCCAAAAAAAAAAATCTCTTGAAAAGAGCACAAAGAGCGGTACTTAAAGTTATCCTAAGGGAACATCGCCGCTTCCCTTCTATAAGAACAGGAGGGTTAATGTCCGTGGGCGATTATTATGCGAGTGATATTGAAATGTCACTCAAAAGTTATTAATTCAGCCCACTAGATAGAACTATCGCAAAAACCTAATTTCAGAATTCCGGCTTACTCTACAAATTCAATTTTTTCCCAAAGGTTTGGCTCGCTTCTCCATCATTTCATGTAAAATATATACCAAATTTCGTTTGCAATACTACTCAATGAAGGAAGTGAAACTTAATACTTAAATTGTGACTCAATTCACTTCCTCATGAAGACAGAAAACATTCTGGAATAGTCAAGTAAAACATATACACATACTTGTACTATTTACTATTAATTTACTATTACTACACATGTATTATTTATTTAAACTGATAACTACTGACTGACTGTACTATCCAATTCGATTTTAATTTGAAACCATTTAATATAAAATTTAATAATATGCAGTCTCCTGCGATACAGGCAAAGCCTAATGCAGGGACTATACTTATAATATACAACGTGTAAACTATTTTGCTAAATAAATATCTTGTCTTACAATTGACTTAGAAGAAATGTAGTTATCCTTTTTTTACCTTTTACGTGACAATAAATAGAAGGACGCATTGTCACACATACCACACTATAATAATACAACCTGTTTTAAATTGTCATTTAAAAGTCGTAACACTTCAAGTCCATAGTTTAGTAAGCAACAGTCTACTCGTATTACGATACGGAAACTGAATATTTTACAGGCGAAGATCTTCGAGACGGGTTCTGAACAGGCATCAAATAAGATTTTGAAAGGTTCGCTTAATAATATTTTCCTTTTAGATTCTCTCGAAGAATACAAATACCTCGACACATCTGCGATGCGAAATAAAAGGCGACAATTTACTTTAAATCATTTTTCTGACATTATAATGAAAGTTTTCAATTCCAGTAACTTGAAATGTGAGAAATTGTTTGATCTCATTAATAACCAAAAAGGCATGGGTAATCGATATATAAAATTTAAAATACTTCATGTGTGGAGATAAATATCTTTTACGAAATAGTTTTAACCAAAATGTTAAAAAAAATGCATTATTTTACGGCTGTTACTAATTGCAGTGATAAATTTTCATTAAAATGTTGAAAACTAATTGGTGAAATACATTGACCATTCATATAATAGAAATAGCCCACACTTTATTCACGTATTTAACTATCTATCATAATTTTTTTTGCTAAAAGCTTTTATCACTGATTGTGCCCAGTTCTGTTGCACGGCCATCAATTATTCGTTGAAACGTTTCCAATAAGCCCAAAAACCAGTACCTAGAATTACGAGTGTGCACTGTCTGTCATTATCATCAGATTAGCTCGGTTGTGCTTACAGTATTGCATTGTCACCAAATTTACATAAGTGTGCCGAATCTCAGCTCGATTGAGTGAGGTGGCTGAAGAATGGTTTGCAAATTTTGAAGAACAGCTTACGTAATCATTTACATACGACCAGTTGCATAAAAGCTTGTTGTAATTTTACAAAATAACATCATCCAAATATTCTTGGCATCTTAAGCGCAATTATACGACGTTGCGGGCCTTCCAGAAATAAAAAACTTTCAATATTTTCCTGTTTGCCTTTTTCATCCCACGTTCAAAAGGTTTGGCTTTCCAAAGCAGTAGTTTGGCTCAAGCATTGATAAATCATTTTGCCAATAATGTTAGCGTCGACGTTTTGATTCGAATGTGAAGTTTAGGGCCGCCAATGGTGCTGTGTTGGGCAAAAATATCGCTACGTTGTTTGGTTTGGAAAAATCTGACTACTTAAACTGAAATACCTATTGATTATGTAATCACGTATACTTTCTTACTAGGTAATTGCGTACGTAGGTAATAATTAATACTATGACCTAACGCACGTTTGAAAAGTTACCCAAAACCCAGCACATTACATTTTTTCTACAATCAAAAGGGAATTATAAATACCGTTAAAGAGATTTATATATATGATATGAATGTATTCTTTTTATGAATTATATTCTTTTAATGCTTAAGTCATTCACCCTGCTTTTGTACGATTCTTCTTGTTTTCTATAAAGATTGAACAAATAAATACACATTGTCACCGGCAACTAATTCATTCATGTCGTCAATCGGTAAGATTTACATAAAATATTTTTCACCCTTTCATGGGCGTAAAGTTTGTCTATATTTTTTGTGTGGGCAGCGAAACGTGACTTTTATACTCTGGTGTATTAAATAAATGCCGCTCTCTCATACAGCACCGATGTTTATGAGCTCGAGTTTAAGTATGATTATTGAACCTCAATTATATTACATTTATGTTTGACTCAATCGAATGAAATGCAAAATGTGAAAATATATCGATCCGAGCCGCTGGATTTCTGAACTTATTGTACAAATGTACTATACCTAGTGACTTTTTTGCTTCGAATATCGATTATCCTTTACTTTTTTTGACAGGATTCTGTCCTGCAATCTGAATACGCAAATAGTGGGGTTGGCAGTCCACTTCTTTCACATACCTACGTTCTTTTGACAATATCCATTGGACCGTTATTTCCGACCACAAATACGCGTCCTCTCTCTGGATTAAATTGACGCAGTTGATATTCCTTCATTTATTAACCTAAAAGTTTTCACTACTACAAATGCAGTACGGTGTAAAGATACGGTTTATTATGTCATGTTTTACTAAGTCAAACAAATAACAGGTTTAGTATTCCATTTACTACATTTGACAGACGGGGATATCTCCCCACTTTGATATCTCTTTCAGTTTTTAAATATTGAACAAGTGGATTTATGCCTCCTTCTGTCAAAGTCAAAACCCAGATGAACAAAGGGTTTTTAGTTATATTTAGTAAGATTGAACGTATGCGTAGACGCATTTATCTTTTCACTTATCACGCGATATACGTGACCATAATACGCCTTTTGACTTATCGAATGTTACAACAATGCTGTTTAAGTATCGTTCCTTAGAAGCGTTATCTAAACGTGTAATAAACCAAGATTTATGGCAACGGCCGATAAAAATACGCTATACTCCTATTAATGTTTCAGAGCGTGTGACAAACGCGATAAAATTAACAAACGAGCATCGCGGCCGAAGAACAGGCTCGCGTGATACCTGCTGATTAATGTTGGCTTTCCATTATTATTCCACTTATTTTTTGGACTATTCTATGTTTTTTTGCCATTTAAATTAGAATGTAGCTACGGTAGCCTAGTGGTTCAGGCATGCGGCTGTCAAACGGCGGTCGTGGATTCATATCCCGGCTCGTACCAATGATTTTTTCGGAACTTATGTACCTACGGAATATCATTTGATATTAACCGTTAGCTTTTCGGTGAAGGAAAAACATCGTGAGGAAATCTGAATACATCCACAAAGAAATTCAAAGGTGTATGTGAAGTCTCCAATCCGCACTGGGCCAGCGTGGGGACAACTGCCCGTTCCCTCTCATCCATGAGAGGAGGCCTGTGCCCAGCAGTGGGACTGAGGCTGATTTATTATTATTATAAATTAGAATGTAATGTAACAGCACTGTTGAAGTAATTTCAGGCAATTTAAATTAAAAAAAATAGATATTCCTGACTTGAAATCGGATTATTTCATATTTTAAAAGGTTTGCATTTTATTCAAAATGTTGCTGTCATAAAAATTTATGAAATATTCAATAAATTATTCATACCTATAGTTATTTTTGTAACGTAACCTTGACCCTGATTTGATTGGTTAATCAGCATTGAATGCAAACATGACTATTAAAATATAGAATCAAATACGCCATTAAAATTAAAATTGTTATAAAAAAAGTACATATCATATCCACTACAACCAAAAAACCCACATTATAAGTAGCATTCCGTTTCAAAATAAATATCAAAATTCATCCTTTAACCTCGCACATTTTACATAAACCTTACGCACCGTTAGCTCCTCGCTTTTTAAACTTTTTGCACCAGTCACTTCGCACTTTTAGGTTAAACTGTTTACATTGCGGGCTGTGGAGGCGCGACGCGTCTCGCGGTTGCGGGTGGACTGGCGTTCGCGGCCGCGACGCGGGCGTGCATGCGCCATGCGAACAATCCCTTGCCATTGTGAAAGGCGCCTTACTGGGGAGATGGGAAAAGGTCTGGGATTACGTTTGACGGTTGTGAACAAGAGCTTATAGATATCTGTTTTGAAGGAATAAACTATAAGGCCGATGAAACGAGTTTTCGCATCCATTTGTGTAAATTATGTTGTAATCGTTAAGTTAATGTGGCTAGTTGGCCCAACCCATAGTCAGCCCATCTCTAGTTAAAATGCATTGAAGGTTTCGAAGTTGACTGTATCTGTGATACTATTACTATCTATAGATGTAGACACAAATCGAAACACAGATTTGAGAATCTCCGTTTTAAAGTTGAGTGAAAATAGTTTAAGTTAGTGTTTGGGTTGAAGTTAATATCGTCTGGTAAGTTACGGAGTTGAAACTTGTCAGAGTGATTTACTTTTCCAAATTGTAGAAGACACGTCTGATCTGAAATATCTGAAGTTAAAGGCCAATCTGACTCTTACATTTTGCGTTGTAATTTAAGATTGCGTCTCGCTCGTTCGCTAACGTAGGCTCGATAATGATTTACTTTAAAACTACATTTTTTTAATTTGTGGTCGTTTATTTATAGTCACTAACATCAGCTTCTTACCCAACCACACGGAACATAGCATAAAAGCCTTTTTCTGCTCCTGTACCGTTATCTGTCATTTATATAGGCTTTAGCTCAAATACAATGACACCGATAATAAGTAGTCGAAAAACTCAATGCTCTATGGCCCATAAACGCACTCTTTAGTGTACTTTTATGGTTCATACATTTTCCATAAAAGCACTGTTCACCACGATGTCAAATCATATAACTTTTTTTAATCAACCACTATATTGCAGTGGTACCAACTTCATAAGAACATTTTTCGAAAGAAAGAGTTTTTATTTACTATCAAATATTGGTAAAATATAAATTATTTACTAAAATACAAATAAATTATCATGTATTGTGTGTTAATATACATATTTTACCAATTATTGGTATAATTTATAAATATAAACCAATCCGATTGGGTTCGGATCCGGATTCAGTTTGGTTCGGACGGATGTCAAGTGCAAGAAAAATAAAAAATAACAAAAACCATAAACAAGACGTGTCAATGTGTCATAATTCCAATTTCACACCAAAGTTCCAGTTCAAAATTAAAAGACGAAATATGATAACTATTCGTTATTAATAACTTCTTAAGATTTGATTCGTGTTTGTGAAGTGAAGAAAAATGTGAACGTTACTTTTAAAATGGACGAAGAAGAAAATAACTACATCGCTGAAGAAATTGCGTGAGTAGTAATAGAACTAACCAAAACTTACTGCCTGAAAAGTCAAATGCTATTTATTTTAAATTAGTCGTAGAATTGTATGCAACGGTGTATAACTTGGTCTTAAAACGCTCGTGGCGTCTTTAATTGCGCAACTCACGACACTCGCATTTTAATAATAATAATAATAATGGCGTAGGGATGTGACGGCCCCATCACCCACCAGATTTCTGGTGCAATCAGTCAACGTATGGCAGCTTGTGGCGGGCTGTTAGGGAGTAGCGACCCTACGTACCTGAGTGCTCCTGGGGGTGTCCTGTGGTCAGGCTGAGCCGATCGGGTGGTTGGTTGGACAGGCCCTCCACCTCTGGCTTGCCTTTAATGGCCGTCCAGAGTGGAGTCGCAAGAGCTGTTGCTCGAGGGAAGATGTAGACACCTAAGTGGCGAGTTGGCTATATATTCAAAGTCCAGTGCCACCTCTCTACCCCCCAGCTCTCTGACCGGTGTTGCCCTTAGGCCATTTTTTTAATGTCGCTATTAATAGGGGCCCATTTAGCAGTTAGCGAGTCACTGTCTGCCAGAGATAAAGATTGAAACAGTTTTATTAGGCAGGCGTCCGATGTTTCACCCAATAGCCCAGCCACTAGTCCATCATTTCAACCCAATAACCCGTTTTATTTAGATTCCATCAACCATCAATAGTCCCTATACACCCCAACGGGTGCTGTCTCTGTGTGCGTCCCATGACACGGGCAGGAACAGCATCCGCTCGGTGTACTCCTTGCATTTCATTAAATTGTCAAAAGGGCCTCTACGTGTTGGCTCAGTTGGTACTTTGTAGGTACCTAGCTCCACGCACGCCTCCTAAAGGTCCGGGACATCATTGTCCCGTGAACGGGAAAGACATAATAATAATATAATAAAACATTTATTTCAGGCAACTAAGGCCCATAGTTACAAATACCTTACAGACTAACATACATACAATATAACATTAAACACTAATTATTATTTAGGTGACGAAACAGTGTGGCTCCGTTGCGTCGTCAAGTCCAGTGTAGAGTTCGGTAGGTTGCCCCGGAACCGCCGAAACACGACACCCTTCGGCCAGAAGCCAGCACACGCGATGGTCTCCTGCAGCGGCCGCGGCACGCGCACCACAGACCCTACCTTATAAAACAGTTGCTTAAAATACTATAATATGATTCGCGCAACCTTACTTGAATTTGTCTACCTCTTTTAATTATCTCATCTGTTATTCATCTACTCTAAATTTAACTGGAAGAAATTCACGACAGGGGTAAGGTCTCCTTCGTACTTGCCCTTTCCTTTTGTAAATTTTACTTTTTGTTATCTAGTTCAATAAATAGTATTACTAACTACTAATTACTGACACATCAGCTCGTGCTACATGAAAACAAGCACGAAACACAGATTAATAACAAAATGCAATGTGAAATGAAAATGTGAGATTGATATCTATATCGGTGCTTGCATCGCGCTTGTCCAAAGGCTTCGCTATGAGAATTATTAAACCATATTGTGATCGCTTGTAACATGGCAGTGATATGAAACCTGAATTTGAAATAACTAGTACCTGAGACCTAGTACAATGAGAAGTTATAACATAATACCTGTAGTGTATTGCTATCCTTATCTCGTGCGCATACGTCACGTCACGATGACCGAAGTGGGGGGCAGTAGTTGTCCGACCGTTGCCGGGAGTGGTGGTGTGCTGTCGAGCCAAGGAACGTGTAAATAGCAACACCGGTATACCTATAGAACGTGCAAATAAGTGAACACTAGAATACCTATAGGCAGTATAAAACAAAATTTTAAAACGACAAATAGCTTTTCTGTAACGTTAAAGGACGTATTTTGTAGGGCTTCTCGTAGCGTTGATTTATGTTGTATATAGTCCAGCGGATATAAATCTATCCGCACGATAATGACCGTTTTCATAAACTTCAATTAAACCTATACTTGCTAAAACTTGTCACTTCTCCATGTATGTTTTGAGGGACAATAGATATTTGTGTAACAAGGGAGCAAAATAGTATATTTACGGCGAGGGCGGTGTATTGAGTCCTGAACGTAGGATCCTGAGCGTAGTGAGGGATACAATTGTTTACGCCCGAGACGAAAATAATTTTGCTACCGAGTGACACATACTATTTTTCACACCGACCATGAGGAAATTTTAAAAAATCTATTGTTAAAATATATCTAAATTATCTTAATTTTTATTACTAATTTTTAAATATTACGAAATATTTATAAATTTTTATACAACATTGTTATAGTTAAAACTTGAAATATGTTCGTTTTGAATCGACTACGATGAAATTACAGTCGATTATTTTATTAACATCTGTGTTCAATTGGCACATTGTGTACAAATGTTCCAATGCCAATGTATAAATTAAAAAAGTAGCTTGAAAAGAAAAGTAGCGTTTTGGTCCCTCTCGTCGTGGAGCAAAACTTACTTTTCCGAATGAAAGGTGTGAAAAACACATTTTATTTATCAGAGGTATTTTAAGTAGTATAAATTAAGGGCATCAGTCAGGGTAAACAACTGGATCTAAGACATGAAAAATCTAGAAGAATTTATGCGTGTCATTAAAGGATAGATAATTTAGAATAATATGAATGTTGAATATTCAAGATAATTTGAATGTTCGTATAGAGAGTTATAATTACATATTTTAAATTTTCTATGAATTAATGACCGCTTGTCTTCCGATGGCATCAATGTCCCTGCCAAATCAATGTCATTATTATGTATTGACGTTAGCTGAGAATAATTAACACCGATTGGACTATCTCAGTCATCCTTTTCAACAAATATTATTTTCACACCTTTCATTCGGAAAAGTAAGTTTAGCTCCACGACGAGAGGGATCAAAACGCTACTTTTCTGTTCAAGCTACTTTTTTTAATTTATTTACGCAATGTGCCAATTGAACTAATAAAATAATTGATTGTAATTTCATCGTAATCGAGTAAAAACGAACGTATTTCAAGTTTTAACTTTAACAACGTTATATGAAAATGTATGAATTATTTGTAATAAGTATTAAGAATTACTAATAAAACCAAGTTTTTTTTTTAATTTGGTAAGTCATGATAACAGAATATTTTTAAAATTTCTTCATAGTTAGTGTGAAAAATAGTATGTGTCACTGTAGCAAAATTATCTACGTCTCAGGCGTTAACACTTTTATCCCTCACTACGCTCAGGATTCTATTGTAGGATCCCTCGCTGCATTCAGGATTCGATACACCGCCCTCGCCGTAAATATACTATTTTGCTCCCTTGTGACAAAAATAACTATTTTGTTAACGAAATCAGCTGTAATAGGACCACCGTGTCACTAGGTGTCATTAAAAGGTCGTGAATACGGCCGATATACGAGTATTGTGGTGAAGTGAGATGTCGGTTGTCTGACAGCCGTCCCTCGCCCATTAATTATAGAGTATCAATAAAAAGGGACGTACAGAAAATAAAATAAACCAATTCGTTGAAAGCTGTTGTCACGCTCAGAATAGATCGATTTTAGGTGATCCTAGAAAAAGGTATTAAATAAATACAATTTAACTTTAAGCCGAACTGTATTCGTGTTGCGTCAGTTTTTCTGAATGTGAATCTTTTTGAAACATCATAGAACGGAAAATTAGGAAATGCGTCAGCATTAAAATATGCCGCAACCAAAGTATCGATATTATGATATCGGTATGTCATTACTTGCGCATATTATTACTGACATAGGCTTGGCGCACGTCGAGTCAGATGGATCGGCTGCCCCATACAGAAAAGAACTAAGCAACTTTTTCGATTTGTTTTTTTTTTAATATTTGGATAAAGGATCCAAATATTGGAGGATTTTGGATTTGCGTATGAATGCTCTGGGTTGATAGTTTGGCACGCACAGAAGCAAGTGAGAATGCCATGTCCCTGTTTCGAGCTGTCAGTGGAGGCATATTGAACAGCCAGCAAATGTCATAAATCAAGACGTTGAGCCCAGTATACCCAAGGCGATAACTTTTTATGCCCTTATTTTTCATGAAAAGATACCGATGTCTGGTCGAATAGTGTTCTCGTCTGAGGTTTTCATTCTTTCAATTGGATTTTTCAAGAGCAATTTTCTTTTCGACGCGTATCAGTGCTTGGCAAAGGTCGTCTCTGCTTTTACCCGACTGCGGAAGGAGAGGAGAGTTATTTTTGTTTTAGCAACTACTGCATGGATTCTCCTGAAAGGCCACTAAAACTGACTTTAATAACATGAAAGTGGCAATCAGGCTCACGGGCGATCTGATTGTAAGCATACATCGTAACCTATGGATGCTTCTGAGTAGTTAGGTATTGGGAGTTCTGGACCACTGCTTCGTTTCGCTTCGCTTCACTTCGCGGACGCGGTCCAGTTCCTCCCAATACCCAACTACAATCATGAGTGGGGTAGAATCCATATGTGGACCAGAATACAAAAGTAGTTACAGTTGTATATAATATACGATTTCTTTTACCTGGAAGGTGTTTCGATGGTTATGATAAGATTTTAGCATCCTAAAGTAATGGTCTAAATATTTAATATATACTCTATATTGAATACAAATGTACTATTTACATTATGCCTTTCGAGTTTGTTGCACGTGCATATTGGTAACATGAAATTTGTAAAACAACCTGAGAGATTGCAGTTGGATGTCGTTTGTTCTTCGCAAAATAAGCGCTGTTTCCGACATGGATTACTTTTACCTGACACAATTCGATGCATAATATGTGGACCGTCCAACTGTGGAAAAACGAATTTGATTGTTGGTTTATTGCTACATGAACATGGGCTACGCTTTCAAAATGTTTATGTTTACTCTAAAACCTTATTCCAACCTATGTATCAATTTCTAGAGCAAGTTTTAAAGTTGGTTCCCTCAGTGTCATTTCAAAAATATAGTGAAAATGAAGAAATACTGAGTCCTCTTATGGCTTGCATTAATTCAATAATGATATTTGATGATGTTGCATGTGAAAATCAAAATAATATAAGGGATTACTTCGCAATGGGAAGGCATAAAAATATAGATAGCTTCTATCTGAATCAAACGTATAGTAAAATACCTAAACAATTGATAAGAGATAATGCAAATTTAATCATTCTTTTTAAACAAGATGATGTTAATTTACGACATGTTTACGATGAACACGATCTGAGACCATGATATGTCATGGTCTCAGTTTCGTGAAATGTGTGGGCAAGTATAGGATGTACCCTTCAATTACTTAGTTATTAATAAAGATTGTGATAAGAAATCTGGATGCTATAGGAAAGGTTTTGATACGTTTATCGTGCTAGATTAACTGTATATATAAAGGATTGTATTTAGGTTGAAACTTATTACTTAAGATGAAACCATCTGGATCGGCCATGAATCTTAAAATGAACGAGGAGAAATTATTGAAACAAAAAGTACTCCGTTCTGCCGAAGCCATAAGAAAAAAAGTTAAACTCATTCGTGACGTTAAAACGAACGATAATATGATGTTGGAAACAATGCTAAAACCAATTATAGATCCTCTCAATGAAATGGCAAAAAACAATATTAGTAAAACTGATCATAATATCGAAGATTTTAAATGGAATAAATCAGTAAAAACATTAAAATATAGTCCATCCGAACAAGAAGAGAAAGAAAGTTTCGTTGATAAAAGATTTCTGAGAAAATCATCAGAATCTAACTCGAATAATACCGAACATGAGTCAAATGATAGTGGCTCTAACCTAAACGATTCCATTTCTCATGAAAGTGTTGTCCAAAATGATTCTGATACTAGCATCAATGCTTCGTTTAGAACGTCTGAGTCATATGCTTCTCCTCGTGAAGACCCCGTTTGGCAAAAACAATATTTAAACATGAATATTCCTTTTGGTATACGAATGGAGCGTGACAAGCTAATGCTAGGATCTTATCCGATTTCTGTGAATGACAAAGAACTCAAAATAAGTGGAGAAAGCTTTCGTTTAACGCCAGGTCTATACGCTTTATTGTTCAAGAAATTACCCGATTTAAGTCTCGTTACTGAAGACGATAAACGATTATATAAAACTTTGTTGTTAAAAACAAATGCTCATAGACGTGATTTTGATCCAAATAAACCGATAAAAAGCAAATAGGGTATGAAATATTTATATGTGATAAAACCACTTTTCAAATTATCTAAACAACGTTCATTAAGTGAAGAAATACCTGTATCCGGTCATGGGCTACCATCAATGAAAAAAGTAAAAAAAGACATTGCATATGTGTATTGGGATGACCCGAACGAATTAGTGGAGAGATTAAAACTGCTTATAGCAGCACGTGACGCTGGTAATACCGGGTTAGGAAATGAAATCATATCTATTATTGAAGAATTGCGTGAAGCTGGAATAGTCAAATAGTATATAAATAAATGAAGTTTATTAGTTTTATCAGTTGTAGTTTGATTTTCAAGTATACAAAATGAATATAGACAAATTTGGTCACTATGTTCATAAACGCTTGCGTGTTAGCGAAGTTTCTGAACTCAATTCCAAGGCTTTGATTCGTACAGAAGCGGGACATTTTGATTTAAAATCTTTGCGACTAAAAGGAGTTGTCGAACCTTTATCACCCGATGATGCAGTAAATAAACAGTACGTTGACAAATACATGCAAAACACGTATGAGAAGAAGTATTTAGACTCCATGTTTGATACTATAAATGGACAAATTCTTCATCTTGCATCTCAGTTGAAACTAAACTTTTATACAAATAAGGAGATAGATAGAATTTTAAAAGAAAAGTATAATGACAAAAGAACAAATAGTGAACGAGATCCATCGATCAGCGAGAAAGAACTTTAAGCGAAGATCAGTTGTACTCAAAGGAATTGATGATTTATGGCAAGCTGATTTGATCGATATACAGAAATTTCATACAGTGAACAAGGGATATAAGTATATTTTAATCGTCATTGATACCTTTTCAAAGTATGCATGGTGTATTCCTATTAAATCAAAAACAAAAACGGAAGTAAAAAATGCATTTGATCTAATTATAAAATCATCTAATCGAAAACCAAAAAACTTGCAGACCGACTTTGGAAAAGAGTTTTATAATGAAGAATTTAATTGTTATTTAAAATCGTTGAAAGTAAATCACTACTCAACGTATTCAATTAAGAAGGCATCTATTGTTGAAAGGTTGATAAAGACAATTAAGTTTAAACTTTATAAATATTTTAGTTTGATTGGCAATTACAAATGGGAAGGCAAACCGTTAGAAGATGTAGTAAAATCTTATAATCAAACAGTACATCGAACAACAAAATTTAAACCTGTTGATGTAAATTTTGATAATGAAATTAAAGTTTTAAAAAATATTGAAAAATCGCAATCCAATTTGCGTTATAAATTAAACAAATTCAATGTTGGAGATTGTGTACGCATTAGCAAGTATAAAAGCGTCTTTCACAAAGGTTATACGCCTAATTGGTCAACAGAACTTTTCACTATTAAACATGTGAATCGCACTCAACCTGTTACGTATCACATTCAAGACCAGCGTAAAAACACTATTCTCGGTACATTTTACGAAGAAGAACTCCAGAAAACTAAGTATCCAAACGTTTACCTTGTAGAAAAGGTGATTAGAAAAAAGGGTAGAAAGTTGTATGTCAAACATTTTAGAGGGTCCACCTGCAAAGGTTGAAACAGTAAACCGTTCATTCAATTTATTCTTTGACCTGATATTACTTATCGTCATGCGGTCGACTAGCTATCCTTTCGCATGAGCTGTCTTTCGTTTGTTTATACAACATGCTTGAAGTCTGACAAGGATGAAGCATACGTTCGATTGGTTACGTTTTAATACGTAGTGAGTGTTAATACGTACAGTCAACCAATTTGATACCCAAGTGTACCTATAATTATTATGTTTACTGTAATTCTTCATATCTACGTCACATAAATTATCCAATCAGATTGCGAGGCCTGCATCGCGCTTACGAAGTTTTTGTGATCGGTTCATATATATACAATTTCATTGATAGAACTGTCGGAGTGTCTATAGCTATACCGACCGATAGTTCATAGTACTCCTACCACTTAACATGTTGCGAAGCCTGGCCAGCTTTGTGATAATGACTTGGTAACGCGGTGGCGTATGCATACGATGCTTGGTTTTAATAACCCTAAGATGGGCAGGGCTAGTATGCACAACACACTACAACCCGGTGGGGGTAAACACAACACGCGGTGGCGTTGATATAGTATTTGCTTGGTTTTAATAACCCTAAGATGGGCAGGGCAATTACTATATCTCACACAACGAGAAATCTGTTACTATACACGGTCGGTAGTTAACGGTGATCTCATCCATACTTCTCACGTCAAAGTTTCTGGCCAATTCTGCGATGTGATTAGTGTGTCAAACACCGTAATAATCCTGTTAGCCCAGCACAGCTAAAAGCTCAATATTACCCAAGTCTGGCTATGATGGTGCATTACGAGATCTGGTTCTCCAAGAACAAGATCTGGCGGGTTGCGATGCTAGCTAGCACCCGTTGTGTTTAAGCCTTTTGCATTTTTAAACTTGCATCTTTTTGTTAAATGAGTGCTAAAAGTCCGTTTATGCACTTGAAGTTCTGTTCCACTGCAACGGAGTACGAACTGTGAATCTGATACTATCCTAAACATGCATTGAGAGTTTGCATCAGATTATTAAACACGATGCCAAACACATAAATTAAATGAATCCGTCGGTTTGTCTGATGGCTACAGCGTTTATCTTCAATACGATGAATTAAAGCAAGATATATTATATACAACTGTAACTACTATTTGTATTCTGGTCCACATATGGATTCTACCCCACTCATGATTGTAGTTGGGTATTGGGAGGAACTGGACCGCGTCCGCGAAGTGAAGCGAAGCGAAACGAAGCAGTGGTCCAGAACTCCCAATACCTAACTACTCTTCTGCCTCCAGAGGAGATAACAGCGCAATGCCATCCCTATTTTGATTTGAGGATTCGTTACGCTAACTATCATAGGCAAAATGGATCATTTGGGAAAAAATATTATGTCAGAAACAAACACATTATAAAAATTGTTCCTACGTTTTGACGGTTTACCAATCTAAAAATCATTTTAACTATCGTCAGAGCAGAAATTTTATTAATCCTATATCACTACAAGTTAGAAACGTAGAAATCTTTGTGCCAAAACAAAGAACTTCAAAATATTCGTCACTTTATTTGCCTATATTTTACTATGGATTTATTTGATGTCGCGCCACTGCATCGCTATTATTATAAGAAGGAATAAGTAAAAAGGGCATAAAATCATGGGATATTAATGCCACTTTAGTCATCCCGTAAATAAAGTATAAGAGAGAATAAAACCAGTTTAAGAGCTTAGTTTCACGACTGGCTTCGAAGAGCATTCATATTTTTACAAGTTTTAATTTAACTTCACCTGACCGTCTGTCGTAAAGTTTTGCAACACCAATTCAAAGTCATTTCGCTCATTTCTGATGCAATTTGTTTATTATGGAGGTGGTAGTTTTTCTCAATACTACCTTGTGACGGTACATTATAAATGAATAAATAAATGTATAGTCTGAGTCACAATCCATTTTGCTACACCGACGCGACCGAAACATAACATTGTACATGCTTTGCCTTTAAATATCTTTGTACAACTGGTTTTTGTTTTTGTACCTAAATGTGGGATTCCACCGGTGTGCGGCACTGTGCGGCACAAACATTTTTGTACTGAATATGCTTGTGCCGCACAGTGCCGCACACCGGTGGAATCCCGCCTTAAAACACTAACAAAAACAAGTTGTACAAACGGAAAGTCGGATTTGTTGGAATTCGGTCTGTGATACTGATATGTTTTAAGAACTAAAACGCTGGATAATGTTAAAGTACCATAGGAGGCCGGTTACTTCCTTAATCGTTACCATTTTAGTTGTTACATATGTCATAGAGATACTTATGTGCAATATTTAACCCAACCCAATAATACAACCTGAACTTCAAACTTGCTTGAACCCTTGATGGTGTCATCAAGGGTTCAAGCAAGTTTGAAGTTCAGAATGTATTATTATTGACGTAGTTACCCTATTTTTGGCAATAGTATTGTTATTAGTTAATTTATTCAAGTAATTTGGATACAATACCGAAGAAGCATAACTGTTTGTGGGCTATAATAGTGTTGCCAACTAACAAAAATACAAATTCATTAAACTGTCGATAGCGTTTATTATAACTTCACGAGGATTATTTTTAATCAAACTACAAAGAATGGATTGATAGTTTAATTGGTAATAGATAGGTACCTGAGAAACCTAGCTAGTCTTATCTTGTGAAATAATTGTTTCATTTATAATTACGAAGCTGAAGGTCCTGGGTTTGAATCCCGGTAAATGCAAATATTTGTGTGATGAGCATAAATATGCACTTTCTGAGCCCTGGATATTTTTATGTATTAAAATAATTAATTACATCCATTAAATATATCGTCGTCTATTAACCACAACAAAAACCTTTGAGCTTACGACGGGGTTATTTCGATTCGTGTTAGATTTTCACCTTATATTTATTTATTATATATTTCTGAGTACATTACGATCATATTACTTTGTAGAATCATGTTTCATAATAGCAACTCAATAGATTATGGGTGTTTTGCACCGATAAGGCCAGGTGAGAAAAACTTGTATGTTTTACCACCTTGAGAATATATATCTGAGATGTTTTAGTTTGTTAGACAAGTTGATTCAACATTTTATATGGAAGTCCCGGCACATCAAATAATCTGCACTACGCTACGGTATCTGCTTAAAATCAGGCGTATGCCTTTTTGATATCATAGAAGTACTAAAAAAAACTTTAGTCAATTTTTATATTCTGGAAAATTTTCCTTATGTGGTTTAACTTCTTCGTTAAAGCTTCTTAACGAAAAGGTAAAAAAGAAACCCTTGTAGTGCAACTCGGAACGTCCGTCTGACTGTCTGTTTTTATTTTAGGACTATTTGTCTGTGCAATAGGCCATGACATGTCCAATTGCTACCTGAATTTCAGTTTTTAAGTTAAGTTAAGAATCAGATCCCGTGGGTTTTTTGCTAAGTAACGGAAATCGTTTTGGTGGGTTCCTGGCAGTGAATGTTTTAACGTCCACCTTTCTTCTTATTTTGTTCATGTTTTTCATTCTTCTGACATTTCTTTATAACTTTCTGCTCTCGTCACGAAAAGGTCTTAAAAACTAGCACCAAGCATATATAGGTCAAATGTCGTATGGAAGTGATATAGATCTACAAAGGGGCTGTCAATTTGTATGCTTCGTATTCGACTGAGCATCTGCGTTAGTTTCTGTCTCGAAACAATACCTAACTTGCCTTTTGTTTGCAGCATTCAAAGACGATTATTTTGAATTTCAATGTCAAGAGTACTATGCGGTATAGGGGGTTAAATTAACAAACAGTGAGACGTCGGCGGCGTTGGTTACAAATTGTATTGCTATCTGGTACAGTCAAGGGCTTTAATTGTTTAGGCATTTAGAGCTCACTTTATACTGGACACTCCAAAGCTACTATAAACAACCAAAATTACCGTTACGTCCGCGAAATTCATAAATACATACAGAACTTGTCTCAACTGATAACCAGTGGATTATTTTCAAATGTGTGTGTGTGCAAAATCTTCAACATTTCTTTGTGGGGATGAGATTTCCCATTTTTTAGATATGCGTAGCGTTGAAACTGTCGGAAATAATCAAATGTTTTTTTGGAAATCAATGAAATTATCGTTCTTTCCGAATTTTTTCGGATTTAATTAGAAATTTATTAATCCGTAATGACAACTGAACTGAACTGACACCTATGTCAATGACAAAGTAAGTCTGTAATCATTCACCAACCCACCAGTACCCAACCGATTGAAACCTGTTTAAATCGTTTTTTTCGGATAAAATTAAGCGGAAAATCTCATTTTTCTTTCTGTAAAAATCCGAAAAAAACGAGCCGTGTGGAAAGAAACGGGATTTTTTCCGGAAATTTTCAACGGATAGGCGGCAGTTTTGACAAATCCAAGAATAACTTTACATGTACTTTAAGAAAAGAAAAAATAAAGAAAACAGTGTCTCATAAAATAAACAAATGTATAAATATAAACACGTGGTACGGTAGATTTAAATTTGAAAGAAAAAGAGGATTATGGTTTTGTTTTACAAAATTACTCGACGATTTCATCGCAAGGCTCAGTGCTGGCAGTAAATACTTCGTAATAAACCAATGTTTGACACTCTCTTTATTATGACATTGTTGTGTAATTTGTCACAAGATTTATTTTTACTACGTATTTATATTCAAGTCCATACTTCAGAAACTCCGCATCTGCATGGTGCAGTCATACATCCTTACGTTTTTGGGCACACATGTAGTCGAGAGGTAGCTACCCAGTGACTTGTGGTCCAGGGAAAGGTCGAGGGCACCAGACAGCGAGGCAGGTCACTAATTAAAAGGACAGACCAGTTTTAAACTGTAGTGCAGCAAATGCGTCCTACACGCAAGCAAAAGGAAGGCGACTGTCAGAGAGGAATGGTGGCGTGTTGTGTAGCTTTCTACCAACAGCTGAACCAGAACGATCACTCTGCCAAGAATGAATACGACGAAGAAGAAGATATACAGTCAGCCATACAAAAGCAATGAATCAATAATTAACATTTCAACACTCATCTGTCACCTAAAGACATATTATAAGACACATTTATCAAGCCCTAAGAAGCACTGAAATCCTCATAGCAATATAAACGAGCGTCAGAGGGGTTGCTATTTTCATTAGAGCATTAACTCAAGCTGGCGAAGGGCGGGTATTAATCTGTTTACGGGATATCACGTTATGTAACCAGCTACCTGGTAAAAGTTATTACCCGCAGATATATGACGCAAAGACAACACATGTACGGTGATATTGGATAATTAAATATGTATTAGGAAGGAATATTGTTTTCCCGTTACCTGCTCGTATGGGTTTCGGTTATTGTATTCTGGCGTTTCTAGTTTGGTTGAATTTATTACAACATTATTACGAATAAGCTTTAGGGATTTGGGTGCTCTAAGTCAGTTATCCTGCCTCGTAAAAGCCAGTCATTTTCATAATTCCGTTTCAGCTTGGAAAAAAAATCTTTCGTATCTAAATTATCTATCATATCTAAATAATTAATCCAGTCTGTTGTCCTCTACACAGAGCGACTAGTTGTAGTCTTCATCTTAAACTTAAGAGCCGGGCTCTTGTCGGTGGAGTAATCGCCGCTTATTACTCTCTATATATACGCCCACTTCTTTTTGGTCAAAAGTTCTACCGGAACCCACTTCCTTGGCCTTCTGCCAATACTGATGCAGCTGCTGGTCTGTACCAGGGGACTACTTATTTGATGGCGGCGTTTACTCGCCATGTCGTCATAAGGCATGTAGCTTTTATTGAGAAGTCTGTCCCACCGTCCAACCCACTACGCCCTGTTAACCCTGTCGCTGCTTGATCGGGGACGGCTTATTCGTTATATTCGCAGCTGAACACCATAACTGATGGCCGTTCACAATGCGTCACATGTGCCCCCGGTGGTAGCCTGTAGCTCCGCCCCAGTAGTTAAAAAACAGGGTAAAATTGAATTCGTGATACAAATTAGCAAAATTTAATCAACTCTTAGAATTAGATCGATCTTGTATTATGCCAAAAAAAAAGGTTTCTTATTTTTTTTCTGCCGGCTGGTTTCGTTGGTTCCATAGACCAACTTTGTGTTATGCCAAAAAAAGTCCAGATATTTCATACACTGCTCATAACAATATCTCAGAATCATAGATACACATTTTGCTACTTGTTATCACGAATAAAATTTCACCTGTAACTATAGTACATTTGTTTTGTTCCCGTGATTTTCATTTTATTTGAGTTCCGCTTGGGGGAAGCCATTGGCCCAGCAGTGGTATAATACAGGCTCTTGTATGTAATCTAAGGAAGAGCGGTGTCTCCCAACAGTCCCAACACAGGGAACATTGCTTTCTGGGCGGCCCCATGTATTTTAAGAAGTACTTTAAAATGTTTTTTTTTTTAAGTTTTAGTTAAACGTAACAGAACTTTATTTTTACTGATAAGTTATTATTAATTTGACTAAAAAGTTAACTTGGCGGATAGTTACCGGCAGATTTAACCGAATAGGAAAAAGGAGTTAATCTGAGATTAAATTTAAAAATAGATTGACTAATCGTTGAATATAATTATCCTATTTTGGCGATTAGACAAAGTGCTATCGTTACTTATTCAGCTTAAAATGAACGGTAATCTGCCAAGATCAAGAAATCATTATAAAGTTGCTGCAATAGAGGCATGCTTCCGTCTACCTAACAAATTCAATGAAAACGTTATGAAACGAAATGTATCGAGAGATTTGTATTCTTACTCCTACGTTGATGTGTAATAATCTACAGCCAGAAGACAAAATCTTTCTCTAACTATACTCTAACAAACGTAGTAAAAATCTATGGATGATAAGCTCTTTGTAAAAAAAACAGTATAGACTTAATATGCCCAAAAATAACACCCCATTAGACTAACGTTGAAACGTAAAGAAATGCTGTTTACAAAAGAAATACATTTAAAATGTATTGGATTTTCAGATAAAACTGAGTCTTTGTTGGATAATTATTTTATTTGAAATAGATATCAAAGTGGAATGATGGCCAACCCCAGAGTAAAGTTAATTTAGCAAGACGTTATCTAATATGATATTGTTATAATCAGAGGAGAAGGGGATTTATTTATTAAAGAAAATAATGTAACCGTAAATAGACTTTAATTTTACAACAAAAAAAGTATCCGCATTTATTAAACAAAACCTATTCAAATCTAGCTCAATCTAAATGCCAATCAAATACGTCCGTTCCGTCCGAAAGTCGCCTTCCAAGTGCGCCCTGCTGCGCTGTGGTGAGCCGCCCGGCACCCTACTCCACCGTCCACGCCATGTGACGTCATGATGACGCGCTGCTTGACCCCGCCTCTCGGTCTGATATTTCTAATACGGCCTCTCCTGATGGCGAGGCGTCCTCGACCGCATATTGTCCGGATGACTCCCCATGGGCCTGCGGACTGTCAGCATCATCATCTGAAAAGCGACATCGTTATAGCCAAACATTCAGTAATCTAAATTGCAAGGCTATGCCAGCCAATGAAGGCTGCCAGCACACACCATAGGTAGCTGCCATAAAGCAAGCGCGTGTGGCTGCGAGGTATGTAACCTCCATTGAGAAATACTGCACACGTCATAGGTAGCTGCCGTAGGGCAAGCGCACGCGGCTTCTCAAACAACAATGCACACGCCATAGGTAGCTGCCGTGAGGCAAGCGCACGTGGATTGTAAGTCACTCACCACCGGAGAAGAAGGCTGCACACGTATCTGGAGTCCACTCTCCGCGCCATGGAACCATGTGTTCCGCAGCTGCCTGAGTTCTTTTACCATAGGACCCCGCCAAGAGCTCCAACTCATATCGGTGATGCGCGAGCTGCTGGATTACTTTATAGGGACCCCTCATGCCGGAATCCAACTTGCCGGAACTCTGCGAGCTTTTGCCGACGAACACAAAGTCGCCCAAGGCATATTCACGTGGCGGCTTCCGTCTATCATTGGTAAGCTGATCTTGTCTGGTCTGGTTCGCTTCCAAGAGTTCTGAAGCATGTTGTCGCCTTAATGTCATCAGTGCCTTGCGGTTTGCATGCGAGTTTTCCAGTGCTACATCTCTGACTAGCGCTCTCAACACAGGCGTGGTAGCTTCGACTCCAATTAGAAGTTGAAGGGGTGAAGTCTGAATCGTAGCTTGTTTGGTGATATTAAGAGTTAGTTGAATTTTCCATAGTGTGTCGGACCAACTACTGTTTTTATTATTAACCTCGACACGTAACAGGTTTAAGACGGACCGACAGTAACGCTCAGCTTGTCCATTTTCTTGGTGCATGCCAGGCGTTATTAAATGCGTGGCACATCCCATCCCAGAGACCCAATTTTGAAATCCTGAACTTTCGAACATTCTACCCCGATCGGTCACAATAAGAGAAGGTGTACCGAATAAGGAAAGAGCGTTTGTAAATACGCGCTTTAGTTCATCAGTATCCTGTCTGCGTAATGAATATAGCAGGCAAAATTTTGAAAAGGCATCTACTAGTACCAAAACGTACTTGAACCCATTCGACTCGGGTAGTGGACCTAACACATCCATATGGACAGTGGAGAAGGGACACTCTGGTTTAGTCCATGATTCTATAGGCTGATGGGGAGCCCGTGGGATCTTTTTTTGTGACAGGCACACCACACAATGGCCAATGTATTTTTTTACAAATTGCCTAAGGCCCGGAAACCAGAAATGACGGAGAATTAAGTCGATAGTTTTATCCATGCCAATATGTTCATGATCGTCGTGAAAGACGCGTAGGAGGCTCAGTCTGTGGCCTTTTGGTATAAAGCATAGGAGACGTGACTCTTCGCCAGAATGACTGTACATGTAGTACAAAAGGTTGTTCTTAACAACATATCGGGATGGATCCAACTGACCGTCTCTCAATTTTTCCATCAACTCCTGTGTCTCGGAATCGGCTGTTTGGGCAATTTGAGCCCAGTTATTAGGACGACGAATATGTGACACATTCAATGGATTTCGACTTAAAAAATCTGCATGTTGCATAAGAACACCCTTTCGATATTCGATGGTGAAACGAAAGTCTTGCATGTAAACCCACCAACGGGCTACTCTTGGGATGAGGTCTTTCTTTCGTTCGGTTAATTTCAGTGAGTTACAATCCGTCACTATCTTAAAGTCAATGCCAATAAGATAGTGGCGAAAATGTTGCAGTGCTTTAACTATGGCTAAAGTCTCGAGCTCATAGCTGTGATATCGAGACTCCGCGCCATGAGTGGCTCTACTGAAATAACCGACAACGCGTT
This sequence comes from Epinotia demarniana, assembly GCA_945867215.1. Lineage (NCBI taxonomy): Eukaryota > Metazoa > Arthropoda > Insecta > Lepidoptera > Tortricidae > Epinotia > Epinotia demarniana. The sequence goes on from OX244273.1 coordinate 19,348,962, forward strand.
TCCGTTTACCTTCATGCTCTTGTAACAAAATCGCGCCATAACCGATCGCACTGGCGTCAGTATGAAGATCAGTGGGCAATTTTGGGTCGAATATTGCAAGTACCAGTTCTTCCGTTAAACAAGACATGAGTAAATTACGTGCTGCGTCTTGTTCTTCACCCCAAATAAACGGTTGACCCTTTTTAGTAAGCTTCACAATGCTAGCGGTTTTAACTGCGTAGCTTGGTATATATCGTCTAAAATACCCAGCTAGACCCAAAAATTGCCGCACTTGCCTAACATTCGTGGGTTTAGGTGACTTTAGCAAAGCTTCTACCTTCCTTGGGCTCGGTCGTACCTGACCTTGGCTAATGAGTCTTCCTAGATACTCGACTTCTGTTTCTAAAAACGTACATTTTTTCAAATTTATGGAAAACCCAGCGTTTGTAAGGCAAGTGAGCACCTGACGTAGCAGTTCTATCCCTTCCTCTATCGAATCTGATAATACCAACACATCATCTATATAACTAAGGACCTTGCCAGTGTCGATTAACGGTTTTAGAGTTTTGGATATGATCCTCTGATAAACTACCGGAGCATTAGTCAAACCATAGGGCATTTTTAAATATTCAAAATGGCCCTCGGGTGTGACGAACGCAGTTTTCTTTATGGATTCATCGTCCTTAAGGGGCACCTGGTGGAATCCAGTGGCCATATCCAGACTCGTGAAAAATTTACTGTTGCCTAGCTTGTCTATGTGGTCGTCAATCAAGGGCAAGGGGAATCTCTCTTTAATGGTATTAGCGTTTAATGCGCGATAGTCGACGCACATCCTATCAGACCCGTCTTTCTTTTTGACGAGTATGATAGGACTCGCGTACTCGGACTGTGACTCTCGGATGATTCCTTTACTTAGTAGATCGCTTGTAATATCGCGAACCCTTAACTTTTCATCAGCCGAAAGCTTATAGGGACGATAATGCACAGGAACATCACTTTTTAACTTTATTTCCATACTGCCAGTATTAACAGTAGTTGTCGCTGTACCGGTAACGAAAGAATTAGAAAATTCATTAATCAGTGAAAGTAAACGATTTTTCTCCTCGCCCACCAATGGCGTATTTATGAGATCATACTCTAAATCACGTATGTGATGTACCTGAACTGCACTATCTACCCTTGTCAGCCGTTGCCCGTTACTGGTACGTATATAGGTAACCCCTTTACGGTTAAGGACATCTGTCCCTAACAACACGGGTGCACTTATACAACTGGAAGGCACAACGAATAGATCCACCTCTATGGATATCTCAGGAAATTCAATCACGGTCGTTACACAGCAAGTAGATTCTATTTCCTGACTTCCTATACCACGCATTAATCGATATGATGGAACCCTCTTGCAAGTTAGATGTTTAAGGACCGCTTCAGAAATCAAAGAAATATCAGAACCACTATCGATTAAGACGTCTACCGGAACCTTATTAATTACCGCTGTCATGGCATTACTGCATCGGGCGTAGTTTGACAAAAATTTACTTTATTGCTGCCCTGACCTTTGGATTCGACGCGTTGTTTGGCAAAACACTTATCAACAGTATGCCCTAGCTTGCTGCAGTAGGTACATAGTATGGAAGTTTTATTTGGTGCTACAAGAGTTGTTGTTGAATTATTCGAATCAGTTTTCCGCCTCTTAGGACAATGAAATTTAGTATGACCTAAGTCACCACAGCTAAAACATTTCGTATTTGGCTTCGAGGTCTTATGTTTACGAGAGTCCGATAAATTTGCGTTCAACGGACGAACAAAATCGTTGGTGCTTCGAGAATTTGTCTTTGGTTTCGTATAAACAGATAAGAATTCTACCAATTCATTACGTTTTAATTTAGCGTTAGATGCGGTGGCTTTGATCTGGGGGTCTGTGATACCTCGTATAACAATCGCCGTTTTTAAGTCATCCGATAGACCTTTCACAATATTCAAACGCAACAACGACCTACGTGCGTATTCGGCATATGAAGGAAAGCTACTAGAGTCCGTTTTCATTACGTCAAATAAGATATTCGCGACATCAACGATTCGAGGACAGAGTGACCGGAATTCCGCTTTAAAATTGGTCCACGAACGATCATTGGACACCCAATCGTCCAGCCACGTACGCGCATCGCCCTTAAGACAACGCCCTATACGTGACAAACACTCATGGTCGTCCCAACGATTAACCTCGCGACCTTTATCAACCTCTGCACACCATACATCGAAATCGTGAACATTTGGGTCAAAATTTGAGATGTAGTAATGACTAGGTTTGGTGATGAGCGATGTTAACGCAGTCACAATCTTATTTGTCGTATCGCAAGCAGGCTCAACCGGCGCGGTAGCTTCACTTGTAGCAATAGGCAACGGCGGAGTGTAACGTTCACGCACTGAACGTGGCGGTTCAGATACAGAAGTAGAAAGCCTGTCCTCAATTGCATTTAATCTAACGAGAATCGTGTCAAATGCGTGATTGTAAGGACTGTCAGGTCCAGCACATGAATTATCGCGACGTCGCTTATGAGCAACACGATGAGAGTGAACATGACCGTCCCGTGACCTACTACGATGTCTACCTGAACTATCAGATCTCTTACGAGATCGGGAAGAACGCCCCGTCATTATAAAATTAAAGTGTACTTACGGTTAGTGATGACTCACCACAACACTGAACACAATACTGAACCAAACAGAATTTTGTTTCAATTAACCAGAGACCAGATCGAGCAAGGCTTCGTGGTCTATCCCTACTTCTGATGTTATAATCAGAGGAGAAGGGGATTTATTTATTAAAGAAAATAATGTAACCGTAAATAGACTTTAATTTTACAACAAAAAAAGAATCCGCACTTATTAAACAAAACCTATTCAAATCTAGCTCAATCTAAATGCCAATCAAATACGTCCGTTCCGTCCGAAAGTCGCCTTCCAAGTGCGCCCTGCTGCGCTGTGGTGAGCCGCCCGGCACCCTACTCCACCGTCCACGCCATGTGACGTCATGATGACGCGCTGCTTGACCCCGCCTCTCGGTCTGATATTTCTAATAATATAAAATAAATGAATTTTATTCTGCAAGTAGGCCGTAATGGCACATTTACAAGTCAAAATTCTACCAGCGTTTCTGAAAAAGAAGACCACTGTTAAGAAGAAACGCCGAAACAAACTCAACAGTCAGTCATTTTTTGCCAAAAGAAGCTTATTACAATGATAGTTCTTAACCTACTTAAAATAAGTCCAGCTGAATATGAATACAGGAAAAAAAAATGGTATAACTTTAATATTTTGTGTTATGGGTCCGCTGGACCCAAGTAGCGACTAGTTTTGTAACTTGTATATTTCATTTCTTAAGTGATTAATAACCCATGTGTACTTTGCGGGGTTTGCCAGACTAGGAGATAGCTGATTTTATAAATGAAGAGATCGGGAATGAAGAGTGTTCCGTATGTAAGAGTAAAATAACTAAATGTTTTGAGTTTTTTCAGTTCTTTTAGGCGCGCATATTTTTTTCTTTGTTGTGGTTTTAAGAATAGTTACTTAGAAAATATAGTTAAGATAAGAAACTATGCATAAAAAAAAGATATTAGGTTGAAAGATTAAAGTGCCAAAAAACTATAAATATTTTTGATATTTTTGTTACCTAGCGGTTTTTTACGATAAACCGTCAAATTTAACTGTTATATTATAGATAGTTTTGTTTCTTTATTAAGTAATATATAAAGTTCCTAATATTATTTTCAGTAGTATTTGCCCTATCTCTACATAATTAACTGGGTCCGCTGGACCCAGTAGCGACTGTAAAAGTCGTAGCTCACTAGAGCCACCCGTCGCTCACTCCTCACCGCATCGCCTCGAGCGGTTAGGTATTCTTTATATGGATTTGTACGGGCACGCGCTCACTACATAAACTCGGTAGTTAGTACATTTACGAGGCGAGGCGGTGAGGAGCGGGCGACGGGTGGCTCTAGTGAGCTGTGACCTGTGTTACAAACTACGGCGCGACCAGTATTAATATTTCACTTGCACCCTCGGTTTGAAAGTCTCTGTTTGGCACTGCGGTTGACTGGTAGATAATGCCTGCCAATGGCATTAAGTCTGCCTTTTGTACTTTATTTTTGTTTTTGTGCAATAAAGTTAAAATAATAATAAAAAAAAACTTACAAGTCGAAGCACATTTCGCATTTCAGTTTCCTAGCTATCAAACATAAGTGTTTTTAGATACTTGACCTTGTGTACGTACCTAAGTACTAATATTTCATTCTGAGGGTCGGGTTATAAATAAAGAACTATTGATTAGGAGAAAAAACAACTCTGTGATAATGGTCTTCCTATTGGAGGCGAAAGTGAAAAATAAAGCAGCAAAGTTCTGTACAAAGAAGGTGCTAAGTGATTACAATTTCCGGCAAAGATACTTTTTGTGAGCGCGTCTGAGTTAAGGGCATTAGCGAAGTTTCTTGAGGCATTACCCAGCTTATTGGGAAGTAGTTTTAGGCCTTTTGCAAAAACGACGTATTTAAGTAGGATAATAATGTCCCTTACGCTTAGGAAAGTGAAACGACGGTTTAGTCTCTGAGAGTAACCATTTACGCTTCTTTAGGCGGGAGAACTTTGTCTTATTCTTTGTATCGTGATATGTAATCGTTTTATATAGTCTTGGCTTTTTTAATCAAAAAGACTCGAACTTGCGACCTCTATGCAGTACAGAGATCGCAAGTTCGAGTCTTGCTCTGGGCTTCAGACGATGAAAGTTTGTTTCCATTATATTTTGTAGTCTGTATCATATCGTTAAGAATTTGACCGTGGTAACCAGGGGTTCCACGTTAAATAAACACGAAACAAATATCAAATAAAAGAAGTAAATATTTTCGTTAAGGAGTATAAGCATAAGCAACTTGTTGAAAAGCCGCTTAACGCGACAACGGATAGAATCTGCGTGCAGTAATTTCTCCTTTACCGAGAGCTTGCTGATGTTGGCCAGATTTCTTTACTGGTTGTTATACTGTCACAGCGTAGTTGCAGATATATTGCCGTTGAACTTTCGGCGAAAGAAACCATCGTGAGCAATCCTGCATACACACACACTGCACTGATGCTGCATACACCTGCTTACAATTCATCTACAAAGAAAACCTAATACGTATGTTAAGTCCAACAAATAATAATATAATACGTCCTATCCATGAGAGATGAATACTGGTACGTATACGCTGATGATAAAGTAACTAGTTGGCGTTATGCCTGTGATTTCGTCCGCGTAAACTCTTGTATCAACTTTCAATTAAAATAATAATTTCAATTATATTGCCATAAAAAATACAATACCCTACATTTTTTATAAATTAATTTCTATTATACCCATAAACAGACCCATTAAATGATATTTAAAGTCATTCAAGTTAATAGATAGGTTACTTATCTTGTCCCTAGGTATTTAAACTTTGAATACTTCAGACTGAGTGTTTTAGTTTGCAACTTGAGTGAACTGAACTATTTGCTGGCTAATGAAGATAGACAAGTTGATCCAACTTATAACGAGTATTTCAATACAATATTGACTTATGATTATTTCAATATAAATCATTAGTGCACCGAGACAAGGTGCCAATATACACGGTCGTATTACTTGCTCACAAAATTTCACGAGAATCGGTTGAGAAATGCCACCTGTAGAAGATTGAAATGTTAAGTTCGAGACCAAAGTAAAGTATGTCTGTTGACCAAATGATACAGTAAAGCGAACATTTCTACACGAAACACAACACACAAAACTTGTTCCTATCCTCATTACGCTGTAGGGGAAGTAAGGAAAGTTTTGACGGACGGTGTATTAATGTTGCTCGAGTCTTGCCAACATATTAAGCACACGTGTTACTATTCCCTTGTTATCGTAGTTTGTGGAAGGTAAGTGTTCCTATGTTTGTCACCTTAGTACTTAATAGTTGACAACCGGTTCAGCTTAGTGGGTGTGTCCCTTGCCTCCGAAGCCGACAGTCCATAGAATCCCGGTAAGGGCAATATTTGTGTGATGAGCATGAATATTTTATTCTTGAGCTCTTTAAATATTTATATACCGTAAACCGGGGTTACTTTGATCAATTTTAGACTTTGACACCATTTTTTGACGATCCTATTAAACGTAAAAATATGAAATTAAAATATAATAATCGGGTTTTATTCTTCTTTAAACTTGCCAAATAAAAAAATATGGACTTGTAGTTTTAACAAAAAAAAAAACCGCGCGTTCAAAGTTACATTAAGAACTTTGAAAACACTATTTTTCATGCTGCCAATCTAAACCCGCTAACGAGCTTGTAAAAAATTAAAAAAAAGAATAAAACCGCTTAAGTACTTTTTAAGTTAAGTATATATATATTTAATGTCTGAGGTTACTTTGATAGCACACGAAATGATACAAATCAATAATTTAAATCGATTTATTACATCATTAGCTAGAAAAAGTCACTTAAAAAGGTTTTACCTTTTAATACCTTTTGATCACGGACATAATCAACCTTTTTTCACGGATTTTTCAAAGAAAAACTTAAAATGTTATATGACTCAATCTAATTTCTCTTGTCATATTGTGGTATTGTTACTACAAAAAAAACCATTTACACTAAGTTTTTATTTATATGAACAACAAAAAGCGTCAGAAAACGAATTCGTGAGGCTTAATCGTTAGGTCAATTTCACCACATATAGGTGATCAATGACATTAGACCCTAGCTATGGATTCCCCCGCTAAAAGGGTGCATTGTTAGGTTCTTTACTTTTAGGAACTCACTACTAACCAGGTGATTAACTTAAGATACCGAACAAATCACTTGCAATTATTCTTGAAATGTGTATAGTCGAAGTTTTTTAGCCATGATAATCAAGAGGAAAAGTGTCCATGCCGTTAACATTTTTTTCTCCATGAAATAATTGCGCTACGCACGTACCAGTTGGCTATGTGACGAAGCAACTACCAGAGTTGCCAATAATGCGAAAGAAATGACAAAGGTGCGTTTAAACTCTTAATATAAGTATTTTAGTAGTGGATGGAAGTTGTTATCAAAGTCGACCCGCAAATCAAAGTAACCAATTTTTTTAGGTACCCTTTAAATTTGCGGCGTTTAACTATAGTACTTAAAACACACACAAGCTTTATTGAGATAACTATGGGTTACCTAATAAATATTAGGGGACAATCTTACACAAATCGACCTAAGCAAAGCTTGTAGTATGGGTACTAGACGACGATAAACATACTTATACTTATACATAAATTATAACTTAAATGCATAGAAAACATCCATGACTCAGGAACACATCTTCATGTTCATCACAGAAATAAATGCCTTTACAGGGATCCGAGCCCGGGACCTCTTGCTTCAAACTCAAACTCAAACTCAAAATTATATTTATTCAAGTAGGCCCAGTAACAAGCACTTTCAAATCGTCAGGTAGAAACATAATCTTAAGGTAATTACTTCGAGTAATTTATTAAACATAAAAAGTAACATTTAAATGAAATATTTAAAATTTTATATAAAAAAATACTAGTCTAGAATGTTTCTAGAAAGACAATCTAATGTCAAAAAATAAATAAAACGAGAATAATTAATTAAAAATACAATGTCAAATTTTTCCAAACGGAATAAATAAATTATAAATCCAGTCAAAATTAGTCCCAAGAAGTTTTATCATTCATGTAGTCTTGTGCGCTATAATAAGCTTTAGAAATAAGTTTACGTTTCACATAGTTTTTGAATTTATTAATAGATAACTCAGTTACGTTTCCAGGAAGTTTGTTATAAAACCTTACACAATTACCCATGAATGATTTTTTTATTTTTTGGAGCCGAGTGGTGGGCACCGCGAGCTTATGCTTATTTCTAGTATTAATAGTATGTATGTCACAGTTTCTCCTAAAATTGACAATGTTTTTATGTACATACACAATATTTTCATAGATATATTGACAATGCAATGTCATGATATTAATATTTTTAAACTTATCCCTAAGTGAGTCTCTCTGTTTCAATCTATATATCGCCCGAATAGCCCGTTTCTGCAGAACAAAAATCGAATGAATGTCCGAGGCACTGCCCCACAATAAAATACCATATGACATAATGCTATGGAAGTAGCTAAAATATACTAATCGAGCTGTTTTCACGTCTGTTAATTGACGGATCTTACTCACTGCAAATGCTGCAGAACTCAGTCTATTCGAGAGATTAGCAATATGGGGACCCCATTGAAGCTTAGAATCTAACGTTAAACCAAGAAAAACTGTGCTATCAACTAGTTCCAATTCCTCATCTTTCACAAAGACACTCCCTTGCTCGTGTTCAACGTGATTCGTGACAAATTTAATACTTTTAGTCTTCTTCTCATTTAACAATAAATTATTAATATTAAACCAATTTACTACTTTAGAAATAGCATTGTTTACGTCATTGCAAGCTTTTTGCTGTCTTATAAGTTTGAAAATAAGTGAGGTGTCATCAGCAAATAATACTATATCATGGTGGGTCTTTACGAGATATGGCAAGTCATTTATGTAGATAAGGAACAGGAAAGGTCCCAATATTGATCCCTGCGGTACACCCATCGAGACCAATGACCCCGGTGATCGCTGTCCATTCACTTCGACCCTTTGTATTCTACCATGTAAGTATGACTTTAGTAAATTCAGTGCTGATCCTCTGACTCCATAGTAGTCGAGTTTCCTGATCAATGTTTCATGACAAACGCAGTCGAAGGCCTTGGATAAATCACAGAAGATACCTAAAGCATCTTGTGATTCCTCCCAGGCATCGAAAATGTGTTTAATCAGCTCGACACCAGCGTCGGTTGTCGAGCGACCCCGGGTAAATCCAAATTGCATGTTATGCATCAAATTGTTTATATTAAAATGCTTTATTAATTGCGACAAAACTAATTTCTCAAAAATTTTGCTAAATGTTGGGAGCACAGATATTGGTCTGAAGTTAGTGGGGTCAGTAGTGCTACCCGATTTGAATAACGGAGTGATTTTACTATGTTTCATTAGATCAGGAAACTCGCCGCAATCGACACTGTTGTTAAATATAACTGCCAAATCAGGCGCTATGATTTCTATAATGCATTTGAGTGCATGAACAGAAACTCCCCAGAGGTCACTAGTTTTTTTGACATTAATCGATTTAAACGCCTTTACTACATCTGAGAAACTAACGTGTTCAAAATGGAGGTTTGTATTACATTCTGGGGCGTTTTCTTTCAACAATGTAACGGCAGAGGAAGGTGATGAATTTAAATACTTAGTTGTGGAGACTGGTATCTCAGTAAATAAATATTCAAATTCAGTAGCTACTTCCAAACTAGAATCTACAATTCTGCCATCAATTTTTATTTTAAGATCAGTCGGTGTGTTTTTCGATCTGCCAGTCTCCATGTTTATTACTTTCCAGGTTGTTTTAATAATGTCAGAGCTATTTTTTATTTTCTGAGATAAATAATTACGCTTGGCAACATGACAATCTATTTTAAATTGCTTCGAATATTGCTTGACATGTTCTTTAAATTCATCACTCGTATTAAACCGCCGTTCCTCATATAAGGCATACAGTACTTGTCTACGTTTATGCAAGTCCGCAGTAGCCCACTCACTAAAAACTGGTGCACTAGTAACCACGGCCGATTTGCGAGTAAATACCGCATTATAAAGTGCCATAAAAGTATGGAAGAATGAATTGTACATGTTATTAGGGCTCATATCGGAAGACAGAAAGGGTAGCGCCTGAGCTAGACTATGTTTCATTCTTTCCACACGATCTGTGGTTACTGGTACAAAAGTTATTTGTTTTTTCACGATATTTTTCCTTAATGTCTCAAATACCATGAGTTGGCCTAAGTGATCTGATTCTAATTTGCTGATTATACTTTTGTTACTAGGAAAAATATTAGTGAAAATGTTATCTATACATGTTGAGCTAGTAGCAGTCACTCTAGTAGGCTCCATAAATACGTGGTTGAGATTACCAGATTTGAAAAGACTCAACAATCTGACACTTATTGTTGAATTTTCCAAAATATTTACATTGTAGTCGCCGCATATAAGTAATTTCTTTCTAGAACGCGATATTTTAAGAAGCACAGATTCCATTATGTTTTCAAAGAGTTCAAAATTACTTACTGGCGGCCTATATACACAAACAACGATAAATTGCTCAAATTCTACTGCACTCAGTTCTATGGTCCGTTCAACAGACAAGGATACAATGTCCTTGCGTTCCTTAAATTTTAATTTATTATTTAATATAATTAACGACCCACCATGTATGGAATGAAGTCTGGTGAACGAACTACCCACCTGGTGATTATTAAATTGAGGCATTAATTCATTACTGGTTAACCAATGTTCAGTTATACATAGAATATCAATATTGCAATCATTCAAAAAAAGTTCAATTTGTAAATCTTTCCCTCTAATACACTGAATGTTTTGATGTACCAGGTGGATATAATTTTTATACTTATTTAAAACTAAATTGCCAGAGACAGAGTACTCTTTTGTCTTAAGGTTTAATTTAAATTATTAGTTAAGATTGGAACCAATTCCAAGTTAACATTGGGCTGCTCAATAGGAGCTGAGTTATGTGCCAAATTCTTGGCATAAATGTCAAGTAAATAGGATAGCGACAGAGCTATTTGTCTCTTACAATAATTGGAAAGGTAAAACTTACCTTCAGTCAAAAAAAACATAGGCAAATGTTTTTTACTAACATATTTGTTCATGTCAATTATACTAAACTTACTACTATATGTACAACAGTTATATAGAGATATATTTAATTTATATCTAGTGTCATTCTCCACTTTTGACATTTGACTACTATATGGGAATGTGAACAAAATAACCTTTTTCACTATAAGAGTGTTTAACTTTTCCAAGAATTCAATTAAATCAGTTTTGTTCACATTACCCCTGTTTCCCATAAGAACTAGCAGTGTTGTTTCTGAATGAATATTCTTGTCGTTAAGAATTTGATTTAACATGTTATCTAGGCTACTATATGGCAGACAATTGCTAATTGTGCTAAGTCCCTTTAGGTGATGGTTCAGAAATGTGCCCATATTACTTCCAATTTCATCACAGTACATAATTGCATTAGAGCTAGGTGTGCACTTAGGTGTAGTGTGGAGGGAGCTTTTATTATTAATTTCCGGTGGTGGTAAACTGGCACACAGGCTCGAGTTTGAATCACCAGTGGACGAATGACCACTCACTAGTTTACATAAACAAGACTGGCCATTAGTCAGTGACTCAAACCGCTCTGAATTATAATTAATTTGGGATATTAAATCATCCATGGCTAATGAATATTCACTTATCACTTTTTTTGAACTCTCATTCATTTTATTTAATGATTCTATTGAATCCTCTAAGCTCTGAATTTTTAAATTTAATTCCTGTGTGTCAATTTCATATTTTGATCTACTGTTTTGTAACTGAGCAGAATACATATCCAACTTGTCCACTAAATTAACATTTATTTTGCAAAATCTCAATTTCTTGAAAAACAATTTATTTTGTTTTGTCAACTTTTGAGTTTTCTTATTATTCTGTTCAGTTTGAAATATTTCTTTAGTTTTTTACCACTGCAATTTACTAACCTTGGTAAGGCAGAATCATTGGTTAAGTCTATAGTAACCACAGGGTTTTCAATTGGAGGGGTAACCAACTGTGAGCCGGGCCCAACCAGTTCCTCGAATAAGCTCTGAGTGTGAGCCTCTGCAGCATTGTTCTTGGCCTCCTGTAGCTTGTAGATTTGCTCATGTGCGTCATGTAGCGCTCTCTCCATTGAGCCGATGTCCTTCAAAGCCTCCTCATAAGCGGCTCCACACTCAGAAAATCTGTCTACCGTTTCCTGAAGCCGGGCCCGCTCAGAATTTACATCATTGTAAGAACTTTCTAATGAACATAGCTCTTTTTTTAACTTATCTCTGCTATCAAGTACTAATAACAGTTCCCTCTCACTGTCCTCTCTCTCACTAAGCAGCTGAGCACACAATTCCTTGGATGTTTTTAGTTCAAGCAAGGTAAGTTGGAGTTTGTCAGCCACCTGCTGGCGAGCTGCGGCGGCTGCTCTGCGAGTTAGCATTATTTATGTTTCTTTTAAGAAATAAAACATAAAAACAGATCAAGGAACTGCTTACTTAAGCTAAGCGACTTACATAGGTACTTACATGCAATAGTGACGTCTCACTATGCCTAAACTGTGTGTTTTTAAATCTGTACAATGTTTTACTGTTTCTTGCAAACACAATTGGCATTTATTAGTGTGTAAAACAAGCAGATAGGATTGCGAGACGAACACATAATTCAAATTTATAACCTACGACGGTTACAAATTTCAGATACTACAAAACACTTGTAAACGTCACTAAAACACTTCACTTATTATATATACATTAAAATTGAGACTAAAACTATTTATTTTACACCTAATGGGCTTTATATTACGTGAAATAGCATTAAATTTATAATAAATAAAGGGACCTAGCAAATAACAGCTGCTCGTTCTTTGACAGCCGGGGTTGCCATCCTTCTGCCTTCGTAGGCAGGGTCACTACCAACTAGGCTAAAGCTGTCGTCAATTCAATTGTCGTTTTCACATGCATAAAGTTAGGTCTTCCTGATGCACGTACAATGCGTTAGGTGGGTAAAGTCAGCGTCATACAGTTAGTGGCAGCCAGAGCAGCCAAATATTCATACAGTAATAAAGACGTGTACCGAAATATAAAGCAGCCCAATATTTTGGTACATATCTTTATTACTGTAAGCTGCTACTAACTATATCACGCTGACAGTACGGCCTGCTGATGTACCTATACAGGGAGGAACATTTCCTTGGACTAAGCTGAAAGGACAGTGTTATATAAGTGACGTAAAACCGATGTATTATAATTATTAAGCTGGATTTAAAAGAAAAAAAACACAAAAATCGAAATATTTTAATCTTAGTGACAACCCTAATACTATGCATAGTTATTATTTACATTTGAAATTGACACATGTCACAAGTCACAAGAAAAGTTCACATCCGATGTATTCTTAAACCTTATTGCAATGACATAAGGTCTGTCAACGATCAGTTCATAATGTTGCCGTTTGTAATTTACTTGATCTTGCTGACGTCATTGAATTTACTGGATAGGGTTGAAACATACAGTTTTTTTCATCAAAGTTTAACAAGTTGTATCTCGGTAACTGTTAGAAATATTAATATGGTTACTAGGTGAGAAGTAAAGTACTAAACCTGATCTATATCCCATAAAAGTCCATCGATCTGTTCCACCCAGTATATGGAACACTTGACGAGCAAGTGTGATGGAACATAAGTTGCTACTTTTCAAAGTAGAAACACAACAACAACATTAACACACAACTCATTGTTATCCCAACAGTTACCACACAAGCAATTATCTGCTCTCACCGATACCACTAAACTATGTTTTCACTGCAATGCAATTACACAGTTTACACACCCATTTCTGAAGTACACTTGTACATGTACTTAAAAACGTATAAATATAGTGCACTAAACTGTAGACTCAGCTGAAATTTATAGCGTAATCGTGTGGTTTAATATTGGGTTCCTGTGTATCACATCCTGGGGGCGCCAGCACCGCCTCGTCTATATGGAGCCTGTAATTTGCATTTTGAGTAAACGCTTCGCAGTTAAAACTTTCGCTGGTAAAAGCCGCAACGTCTGCTGTTATATTATATAAAGTTTGTCTTATCGTAGCTAGCTTTTTAGCCGCTTAATATGTGACGGTAGCTAATGGTGACTAATGGAGCGACCACACCGGTGCGTTACGCTGTATACGCGTTGACGTGTCGAATGCGTCTCATACATTTTGCTGCGTTTATGGTGCGTTAGCGTATTTTGAGCAGCCATGTGGTCGCTCCTTAATATAATATTCTGAATTAGAACGCGAATATTAGAATGTCTTTTGAACATGCACTTTCCTTTGTTAATATTTACTTATTTTAGCGACTTTAAAGATAATTAAGACTCAACATCGAATAAAGACAGAGTTTTTAATTTACTGAAGATCAATTTAATTCCAAACAAGTACTTATGCGAATATGGCATCAATGTATTGTGCGCACTCTGGGCACATGAAAGCTAAGTTTTCTGTTTTTTCTTAATCATTAAAATTGTTTACTTTGTAACAATTGTGCAGTCGACGTCAACGTTACGTTTACTTATGCATCACACTTCATTGATATAAAGGCAAAATATACATTGACGTCCACTGTACGTCATATATTTGAAAATATCATGAAACACTGAATCAAGGAACAGATTCGTTGCATGTTTAGTTATGACCGCGAATATATAATTGGATAGACACTATCTACACTACAAATATAAACTTCATGCGTAGGTAACAATAAGTATATTAGAGTCATATTCACCAACGCTCCGTAAACAAAGTTTCGCGGTCTGCACGTGGCTTCATTACAGCAACGGTTTTATGACATGTACCTCCGATCCAAAAAGGCGTATGTCTCTTTAAAACGCTTGTCAAGATACGCCTTTCTTCCATAGTTTGTCTGCGTAGCTTATGGCTGCACCATATCGGGCAGTATTGTGCGGTCGTGCGTACTGAAACATGTTTCCGTGCTATTGTAGTCTCACATGAAACGGCGATAGCCTTGTTTTGGACGCTCTGAATATCTTAAAAGTTGATCGGGAATAAAAATGGAGCGAGCGTTGTCGACCCACGTTAACTGATACACGGACAGAGGTCATTGTGCAAGTCACAATACGAGTACAATAGAATACACGTGCTCTTTATTGCACTTCTGACATAAACGAAGTAGTAACTGGGAAACAAAACAATGACATGTAAATAAAACGTGGTCTTGTTGCTTAGAATATATCACCTTCCAGACAACAGAAACGCGTTGTCAGGCATAGCTACTGCTGAAAATATTATATAGGTACGTACACATATTTACACTCACTCATACCTGCGCTTCTGTTGTCTGAAGGTGATATCTTCTAAGCAACAAGAACGACCTTTTATCTACCGTTATCTACATAATTGTGTACTTGCATGCGCTTTACCCAGCCCAAGAAAATCGTAACGGATATGTTAACTAAGCATAACAACGTAATTTAATTTGATATTTCAAAGGACCATTTACTACTAGCACTAGCTAGCTGGAGAAGGTGTTTATCACTAAGAAACTCTCCAGCAGATACGACTTTTGGACGTTATAGGTAGCCCTTGTGGCATGTAAATATGGGTTTCACATTAGGAAACGTCTTACCCACGTCACAGTTCGAAGTTTGTTAACACAATCATTGTGAGGTGAGGCTGAATATACTTGTACATTTGTAGCTGTCATAATGTAAGAATGTATCTAGAGCAAATATTATATTATTTATTTATTTATTGTGTAAAACTATTGTTAATTTAATTATATAAATAAATGAGGATTGGTACCCTAGTGCCCAAGGACGTGACTGAAAACGGGTTACCCAAATAAAATGCAAAATACAACAGCGTCATATAATAGGTTTACGAAGAATACCTACAATTTGAGGTGCCTTTATTTTAACACACTAATGTAAACTTTAACCCATTAACCAATTTAACACAGGCATTTTACATTTTATGACTATGAAGTCATATAACATTAAATGCCTGTGTTAATTAAATGTGTTAAGTCAAAGTGACACAGATAAAGGGACTTTAACGCCATCTAGGCCAAAAATAGGTTTGATGTACGACTGAACCTTTATAAAATAGGCCATTAGACTTCAAATAAAGCCCGTAATTACGTTAAATATTTCCGTGACTCCCACTATGCAAGTTTAAGGGCTTGTGATGTATTAGTTTTCGCGTACCTATTAATCATCAGACATTCGTGGCAGCCCTGAAAACCTCATTATGGCTCGCACGTCATATCCACAAAATTCAACATGGCGGGAGCAGTAAAACTTGAAAAGAGCCAATTGAAGCATCTTTCGGAGTTGTGACAGCGGTGTCCTGTGCAGACGAGACCGGGAGTCTATTTCACGTAACGTATCGCATTGATATAAATCTCATGTTTCTTGCGCGGCGCGACTTGTTCCGCGGCCCTTTTACGAAAATCGAATGTCAAACTGCGACAGAAACGGAAATGTCCGAACTTTTATATTCGGTTTCCGTGGCTATAGCTCTGACACGGTGACTTTCATCGGCTATACAAACGCGTTTAACGAATAACACAAGCCATAGATCACCTGTCAAAACCATCTGTCGTTCCTGTATTGTGTTTGCCTCGTCCTGGCGCGCGTGGAAACAAGCGTGTACAATGAATGCGGATTTAATGTGAAACCAATATGTTGTGTCTGATGGACCTCAAGAACTTTGCTGGGAAACTTTGGAGCAGACATCATAATATATTTGGAGGCCACCTCACTAAAATTTATAACAGAGTTGTGACGGAGACTCTGTGAAATTTGAATTATTTGGTGTGTGCGGATAGTTTCATCAAACACACTTTGGAGGCCGGTAAATGCCTGGCGCCGGCAGCTGTCATCCCAAAAAAACAGTCAAGGTTCCCGTACAATCGAGTTATATGAGGGAAGAATAGCTTTGCAATATAATAGCTAGAAGCTCGCGACTTACAAGACGAACTTTATTGATGAATTTCCATTTCAGGAGAAAACGGTTACCTGTAACTAAATCTTAAGGGGCTCCACGCGCTATTTGGCTAGTTTTGAGAAGTTTTGAGTTGATATTCCTCCGTAAAAACTTTATATAAATTTATAAGAAATATTATTTTAAAAATGTGAGATCTTAGAGTAGGTTAGATTTACTTGGCCAGTTGTTATCAGAATTAATATATGTATAAATATTGAATAACTTTGTAAAATGACTGATGTAATGAAAACTGGCCAAGTCAAATCTAACCTACCTACTTTAAGATCTCACATTTTTAAATAACAGCAATTGTTATAGGTATCCAATAAAGCAAAGAAATAGAGTTTAATACTTGTTCATAATTTTGTTCCTATAAATACATATTTGGATTTTGCATAGAACTTGGCACTCATTTAGATCTCCATTATTTTTGCGGCGAAGCCCACAGCCAAGCATAATGTTTGTATTGAACTTGGCTCTCCTTTTATACATTTCTGTTTTTGGTGGGATATCCATTACTTCATATTGTAATTTTATATTGTTTTTTGACTTTTCCATGTTTCATTCGACGTAACTTTCTTCTTTTCTGTTGTAATTTATATAAATTTAAATTGTAATTTGTTATAATTTTTCTAACTAATTTGTTTTGTCATGTAATACCAATACACACGTAAGGTTTAACTGTAATGTGCTGATATTGAAATAAATAAATAAATAAATAATTAGGTAACCGTCCCTAACTAACTGACCCTAAACATGACACTTTAAATCTCAATAAACAAAAGAGGTGAATAATAGGTGTCAAACATTCGGACGTTTACCTTAGGTACGCCATTTTCTACAAGAGGAGAAGACACTTAGTACAATTTTTTTTCATTTTTATTTATGTCATATTTACTATCACACGCTAAGGGATCGTACTTTCTACCAAAGTTCACAACGTAGAACTCGTATGGTTTATTTGGAGACTAAACTTTGTTAGAAATAAATTCGTTGAAACTCGGAATGAAACACGATATTCAGTAGTGTACTTACTTTAACTAATGAGATTGCAAAGAAGCGCACCCACCAAATGCTTAAGTAGATTGAGGTTCATTAAAGGGCTTAATTGAAAAGTTGAGTGTAATTAAACCTATGAAAGTACATTATAGAATAGAATGGAATCATATTTATTCATGGCAACAGCACATACATGTACATAAATCAAAAAAACAGAATGGTAGACAAATTGCCACGAAATGGTTCCATCTCAGCATTGTGCTGGCCTGGTGGCCAGCGCTGGTCTTCCGATGGAACCATCCGGTGATTCCACGGCGTAACACATATTTCGTACAAAATAGTTATAATAATAGTAATATAAAACAAAACAAACCGTAAAGACAAATAATAAACTTTTTTATGATAGCAACATTTATAACCGCGCCAACCGACCCACTAGCGCCATTATGACAGGTGGATGCTCCCGGCAATTAAAACGTCAAACAAGACGGACATGTGACGGTGACGCGGGCGCAATGCCGATTTGATATAATTAAGGAGAAACAAGACAAATATATTTCAAGCTAATTGGCACAAAAACAAAGCCAAACTGATAGCAGCACATGAGCACAATAACAGCCATTAAAACTAGAGGGACATAACACAGAGGTAAGACAACATTATCATTTGAGTTCCTAAATACAGCTCGTGTCTAGCCTGTAAGTTTCCTGGCTCTTTTGGTGGTTGAATATAAAAGATTTGAGTTTAGTTCTAAAGCTGTGCACATTTCCTAGGTCTCGCAACGGCGGAGGGATGACATTCCAGCATTTAGTTGCTACGTACCGAAAACTACCACGGAAAGCCGCCGATGCGTGTCGGGGTGTCAGCAACGGTAGTCCACACCGCCGTGTTCTATGCAACCTAGAACTGCACAACTTTTCGAAGAGATACTTAGGAGTCTCGTTCTTAATTACGCCGAAAAGTAAACAGGCCAGATGTAGTTTACGCCGATGCTGCATTTTAAGGATGCTGTGTTTATTTAAAAACGGAGTAACATGAGCTCTCGAAAGAATACTAAAACAGAAACGAGCACAGGCATTTTGAACACGTTGTATGAGTCTTTTAGTTTTTCCAAGAAGTCGTGGCCCATACACTGCATCTGCATAGTTCAACTTGGACAATACTAAAGACTCGACCAGCCGAATGCGCAAGTTTTCGCTTATAAATTGCCTGATATTGTACAGCACTTTAAGTTTGTAGAAGCAATTTCTCACAGCACCAACCATGTGTTTCTCATAGCGCAGCCCACAGTCCATCATAAGTCCTAAATTACGTGCTTCATGCACTCGTTCAATAGGTTTACCCATCAAGTTAACATTTAAAACAGAACTGACACCATTCAGCTGTTGCTTACTGCCAAATACCAAGTATTTAGTTTTACTAGGGTTTAACAGCAAGGAGTTTGCAGCGGCCCAGGACGCTATGCTATCTAGATCCAAATTAAGTTTCTGAATGGCACTGTCAATTTCGGAAGGTTTGCATGATATGTACACTTGTATGTCATCTGCATATATATGGTACCTGCAGTGTGTGATTTGGGACCCTACGTCTGCGGAGTATAAGATAAATAAAAGTGGGCCAAGAAGGGATCCCTGTGGCACTCCTCTAGCAACACGGACTTTGTCAGAGTAACATGCAGAACCATCAATGAGACTGACTTTTACAACCTGGTAGCGATCATTGAGGTAACTGTCAAACCATTTAAGCGCACTTTCATCAAAACCATAATAACTTAGTTTGGAAAGTAATAGATTAATATTGAGACAGTCAAATGCCCTGGAAAAATCGAGCAGTACCAAAATAGTGCACATACCTCCATCCTGAGCACACAATATGTTGTCGGTGACGTCAAGTAAGGCTGTCACTGTGCTCCGCCCCTTCCTAAAACCTGACTGGACGTCCGGCAACACATTGTTATTCTCGAGAAAGGCAGTTAATTGTGAGCACACAACTTTTTCCATTATTTTAGACATGCATGGTAAAATACTTATTGGTCTGAGGTCTTTTAGTTCGGATGGATTGGAGTTCTTGGGCAGCGTAAGTACAGTTGCCAACTTCCAGATATCAGGGAAAGTGGATGTTAAAATGGAGGTGTTTATTATATTTGTTATTAAATCTAAAGTGTGAGGTAGGGTCAATATCAGCATATTAAGATTGATGCCATCGCATCCTTCAGCATTGGATTTTAATTTTTTTACTTACTCTGCTACTTGTTACTTGGTCTGCACTAATTGTCTCCAGATGGAAAACGGAGTCACTATATCTGTGGAATTCAAAATAAGTTATGTATGTTAAAGTAACGTCAGCTGTCCCGGGAAGATTAAGAAAATGTTTATTTAAAATAGTTGGACTGTTTAAAAAAGCAGGAAGTTCTATACGCTTTTCTGGTAATATGTTAGACTTTAGATTTTTCCAGAGTAATTTTTGGTCATATATTTTATTATTAATATTGTGCTTAAAGTATGCTGATTTTTCAAAGTAAAGTGTTTTGTTTACAATAGATTTGAGGTCCTTATAGTATTTTTTTTTTACCTGACATTTATTGGTGTGATATTCCGCCGCTGCGTCATCACGCAGCCACATCATAAGCTTGACAGTGTCCGTGATCCAGGGATAGGACTGGGCCTTGATTATGGTTGACTTTAAAGGTGCATGCAGGTTGAATATATTAATTATATGGAGGTTGAGAGCCCTTACCATGTCGTTAACATTGCCAAGACTGGAAACCAAATCCCACCTCACACTCTGCAAGTCCAAATCTAGATTTTCTTTACAGATATGTTTTATAGGTCTGTAAGTAACGCGATAAGGCTTAGGTTTCTCATGCTTCACATTGAAATTGCAAACTACAAGGCAGTGCCCATTCAGAGTGCCTACATGGTCTATGACCACGGACTTGGCTTGCATGTCTGTGCAAACAACGTCGAGCAGCGTCTGGCTGGTGTCAGTAAAGTGCGTGGGTTGCGATACTAGTTGCGATAATCCAGCAGTTGTTAAAAAATTTGAAAATTTATGTGTTTTGGTGTCAACAGGGTTTAGTAAGTTAATATTAAAATCACCTAGTAAAATTAAATTGTCATAATTACAACAGCTACTAATTGAGTCGGTAATCGCATCGAAAAACATATCAACATCCATCCACGGCGGACGATACGCCGTGCCAATGACCAATTTCCTTCCATTGAGGGTTAAAGTGACCCACATCTGTTCCACAGAACTGTGCAATGGATCGATAGGATGAGACCAGGTACGTGCATTGAAATTCCGCTTAATATAAAAACCTACACCTCCACCTCTCGATCGCTTGCCCTGTGGCCTAGGAATATGGCGTAACCTGTACCCTGGAAGTACTGGCGCCTTCCCTTCCTCGCCAGCCTTTAACCAGGACTCGTTTATGGCCTGTACATCCACGTCTTGCCGGGCAATAGCTGCGATGAAATTATCATGGTTAGTGCCGAGAGAACCCGCATTATACAAACCAATTTTAAGAGTTTTATTTACCATAGTTGGTACCAGTTTGATTCGAACTCTAGGTAGACACGCAAATACAGTGCATTCTGATAATCAGGCACAACAGAATAACCGTTATGCAAATAACACCAGCAGAATATAATAAGGAACAAGCGACTAACGTGCTGCGTTTTATTTGAAACCGGAATAACAACCCTGCCATACCAATAAAACAAAACAAATCTCGATCTCCCTACTAACATGGAAACACATGTAAAAACAACAGGACAGAACAATACAATAAACATTCACAAATATGTGCTCAAACGGCGCCATCCCCAAAAACACGCAGAAGATCCTCCTCGGACCGGAGGCAGTAAGCCTGCGTGCCATCGGCTCGCCTGGCGTACACCCGGCCCCGCTTGGTCCACGAGTATCTCCACTGTCGCTTGCGGCACTCCTCGCGCACGCGGTGGAACAGCAGGCGGTTGCCGCGCGTCAACCGCTCGTTGACGTAGACTCGGCGCGCCCCGCCCGCGCCCGCGCCCGCGCCCGCCTGCCCTGCGTCGCGCGACGACAGCCCGCGGCGCACGCGCGCGGCCCGCAGCAGCTCGTCTCGCAGCTCGCGCCGCGCCAGCCGCACCACCAGCCGCCGTCCCATGGCCGGCGCGCCCGCCCCCGCCCCTGCCGCGCTCGGCGCGCCCACCCGCTCCGCGAACACCACGTCGAGCGACACGCCGAGCTTGGCGGCGAGCACGGTGACGACGTGCACGGCGTTCTCGCCGCGCTCCTCGGGCAGCTGCCCGATGTCGAGGTCGGCCAGCAGCGCGTCCTGGTCGCGCTCGGCCAGCTCGCTCTGCAGGCGCACCACGCTCCGCCGCAGCTCGTCGACCTCCGCGCCGCCTGGTGCCGGTGCCGATGCCGACACCGCCTCCGCCCTCTGCTCCACGGCCGCCAATCGACGCTCCATGTCGTCCATCCGCGCGCCCATATCTCTTAGAGCGGCCCGCATCTCAGAGCGGAACTCCCTTTGCTCGGCTATATAGGTGCTCAGCTCGAGCGGCATCACCCAGGGTGTAGTGCCCTCAGGCGAAGCGTTGCCGGCGGCTCCTGGAGGCGCCGAGGACGTGCCTCACTGATTACCATAGGCGGTTCTTACCGGAGTGCTGCTGTTGTCGGTTCGCTTCTGTTTTTTTTTACACTCGGGGCAGGCCCAGTCCTTAACAACGGCAGCACTGTCCGGTATCGCTACGCAAGCTCTGTGATACACGCAGGGACAAAGGGCACAATGGACAGCCACTGCCGACGCCAGAAACTTTGCACAAGCAGCGCATTTCATGGAAGGGCCCATTTTCCGCTACTCGACACTAGATGGCACTGAGTCTGCTGAAGTATTTGTTTATATTTTATAAAATACTGTTCGCACCGGCATAAAAAATTGAAACAATGGCTAATAATATATAAATTTTAAATGAACACAATATTTAATAAAGAATAGTTATCCTCAGTGTTTATCTTTGTAAGACTTTATTTACCTACTCCTACCCACCTAGCGATAATTGTGTCACTGTAGCTCACGAGCACAAATGCATTGAAAACTCCCGATCACCGGCGCACAGCTGATAACTAACACTTGCACGAGTCAGTCGGACCCCGTGACGCACAATGAAAGCACGGTCGGCGCGATAAATAAACAGTTTATATTTTTTTTGCAACGAAACAATGCTAACGAATGTATACGTGTTACCGTCCGTGACGTCACCAATTTATATCATAAAAAGTATCAGCAATTAGTTCCAATTTAATTGTATGTTGGTGATCATTACATTTTATATCAAAATTATCTTTACCCAAAATTTCAGCTCAATCGGTTGAAGATATCTGCTTCAAAATTCAGTGGCTTGTAATAATTGTAATAATAAAATAATAAAATAGCCGAGAAGTCAGGATTAAGTGAAAAAAAAAATTGAATACAGGTTGAGTTTTTTCAAAACAGTTCATATTTTTATTACTTTGTTCGTCATGTTAGCGTCTTTATCAATGAAGTTATGTTGTTACTACTTCAAACAGACCGTATAAATGAAACGTCATTGTGTGCGATTTGCTGTACCGCCCTTGTTAGACCTCCCCAGGACCCAGTTACCTTATACCAACTTTGTTTCGCGCTAAATTGACAGTGGGGTAGGCCTGTTATCTGTAAGGCGGCAGCCAACTCTGACCTCGCACATAATGAAAATTAAACAATAATTTTCGTTCCCACGATTGCGTTTGCAGTTACGTTAATTTCTTTTCACATGTCATTCTAAAAGCGTTAATGACTAAACGAGCGCGGCAACGCAGAAGAGCAGTTTCAATGAGAGTGATATATTGACCATTTTGATTTTGTTATCACTGTGCAAATTAGAAAGAAGGGCAGATTTGATCGACTCGCGTCGCGTCACGCTTTGTCTCTTTCTTAATAGCACTTAAAAAGAGATAGGTAGTTTATCTCGCGCTTTTCCTCTGGGAAGATGTCGGTAAGCGATAAGAATATGAAATAGGAATGCATAGCGTGTGTCTCGAATCAATCTTCTAGCATTCACAACACTCAACTCAACAGCAAATTGATTTGAATAACATGTTTCTCGACCTACGATGCGTAACCAATGCTTTACAAGCAAAAAGTTGCTCCTGACCATCATCCAAGTCTCCATAAAATATTAAACGAAGAAAAATGTTTGAGCAATTCAACTTTGTAATCCACTTTATTTTAATTATATTAACTCAAGTAATCGAGTTGTAGTGTAGCCTTAAAACAATTGATTGGCGTAAAGCAGGCCTCTTTTACATTCCATTTCGGCTAAATTCGGGTTTGGTGTATGCCCGAGGTGACCATGCTTCCGATTGACAGTGACACTCATCTTTATATCATTACTAGGTTCCGCTCGCGACTTCGTCTGCGTGGAATCGGAATGAAAACTATCCTGTATTTTAATCTTTGCTATGAACTATCTTCGCGCAAAATTTCATCCAAATCGGTTGAGCTGTGTGAGCGTGAGTTACAAACATCTAAACATTTAAACAACTAAACATCCAATTTATCGCATTTATATTATTAGTAGGATAGTAGGATTTGACGCAGTTCTAACGCTATATTTATTTACCTTTATTTCCTATTTCTTTAATTGAGGTGAGGTAGGGCACAGCGAAATGTCATCCCGCTCAAATTTGGTGCAGCCCAACTGGGGAAGTACCTCCGCCTTGCAGAAGACCACAGTCATAATAACAGTACTACTTACTCTGTAGTAGTGTTGTGTTCCTGGTTGCCAGAGCTCCCGAGGATGCGTTGAGAGTGAGGGAACTTGTTCCTTCAGCTGTCAACACGGCGAATCCTCAAATATATCAAGGGTTGGCAATGCGTCTATAGGCTGCGGTGTCCGCTTACCATCAGGCGGGCCGTACGCTTGTTTGCCACCGTCATTGTATAAAAAAATATCCTTTTATAATAACTAGCTGTCGGCCCCGCACGGGTGGTGCAGGATGTATATAACATTTACTTTACCCAGGGACCTACTATGTATCAGAGCCAGTTTTAGTTATTTCATACTTAAAACATTTTTGGTGCAATAACTTTTCGGGTCAAATTAATTGAATACTTAGTAGAAGGAGCTTTAGTAAAGGTACGCTTTGCTTTAAAACCAATTTATGCGACGAAGTTCCAAAGAGTTCAAAGAATTTAAAATTTCCATCGGGTAAAGAAAGATTTCGTCAGCACCTATTATTTACGGTGTACTTACACGGGAAGACTTTCGTCATTTGGACTTCGGAACTTGTTCACTATAAAAATCGTTCGCTTTATTCACCCCTTCGTTGCTTGGACGCTATGTCTTCGATATCTAAATAGACATTGCCGTCCAAAGATTGTAAATTTTATTTATTAATCATCTTCAACATCATTATCATATCAGCCGACAGATGGCCTTTGCTGCAAAAGATGCCACATTGACCGGTACTGCGTCACCCGCGCCCAGCGGACTCCCGCATCTTTTACCAGGTCATTAGTCCACCTTTCTACCCCCGCTGCGTTTTCCGGTACGTGTTCGCAACTGGGGAACCTTTCCACCCCAACGGCCATCGGTTCTATAGGCAAGAAACTAAAGTAAGCCCTTCTTATATGAGTGGTGTATTTGAATAGACATTACGTATTAAAATTGTCTAACACAAACATAACTAATGACTTTCCGAACACGTCACCCCTACAATGCATGAGTGAGTTGTTTTGTGTTGAGTTTTTTACTTATACGTTCAACCCTACGTACTGCCACTTAAGTTAAGCAATTTGGAGAGCTAAATCAGTTACCATGGGTCTGCTGCAGATGACCTCATGTTCAGATCATGCAGAGAAACTCCCAACATAGCCCGCTCCATTGCCCTTTGACTTTGAGCCTCCTTATTTCGAGATGAATAATATGCGAACAGGGTTTAGTGCCATCAGTCATCACTGCCAAATCACACTGGTCAAAGATTCTCGACTTGAGTCACTGCGGAATATTGGACGAAAAGATGTGCCGTAGCTTTCCGAACGTTGCCCAGTCGAGTCAGATTCGACGATGGACCTCTTTTTCGAAGTTGGACCTACCGAACTGTTTGTTCTGGGTATATGTAAAGGAGTTGGTACTACATCGTCATATGACCTGATTGTCGCCTTATCCATGTGCATCTGTAGACCAACAACTTGCTCTGATGGTTTACTAAGGTCAACGAGCATTGTAAGTAAGCAAGAAGAATAAGGTTATATTAATAGACAACGATTATCGAAGCTGATTTTCCAATCTATCGTTGGCACGTGACCATTACCAATAATTTTAGTAAGATTCGGCAAAAGTGCTCTGATGTTTTTGATCTTAACTTGAACTATAAGGGTTCCTTGTTTACTACGAAACCCTAAAAGGTCTTAAAATTACTTTGAGCTACAATTTAATAAAAACACCAAAGCTCTGTTGTCATTTACTTTGTGCCATTCACGAAAACGTTGACGTCACGGATCACCGGAGACTGATGTCGCGCACGCGTTCAACCTACACAATCGCACACATTTTTCCTAATAAACATTTCCAGGAGGTCTATTCCACGCACTGGTATGATATTGCTATGACGTCGGTGTTCTCGCTTCCACTTGTAAAATGGGGTGTACCATATAAGTGACTCGGGCGCCTAGTGTGTGCGTGTCGTGTGCGGGACGACTTCTCAAACTACGGCGCACATACTATTTTGACTGTCGTGCCCGCATCTACCTGCCTATATTATTATGAAACGCTTTTTACTGCGCGCGGGACTGTTATACGAAGGAACGGGCCCATTCTGATGCGCTCTGTTGTGCATATTGTATGATAATAGTGTGATGCTAAGTTTGATAATAGTATAGCGCACGTTTGCTGGTTAGCATGATTACGGTTTACGCACTTCGCATTTGTTCCCCTCGCGCTTACATACTGTCTACTAGGAGACGAACGCTTTATATCCAACATAAATGCGCTGCTGGCTGCTACACAATCTATACTAAATCATTAACAAACCAACGACATAAGAAGAAGAAGCTTCCACGTTCGACAAGTATGAACGAGTGAGCGCAACATGTATACATGGAAATATACATTTTTTATTAAATATCACATAGTTAACATAAAGTGCATAATTTGTGCACTAAAGATTAGACTACGGCACTATCGTACGGCACTGTATAGGTTATAACCTATACAGTGCCGTACGATACAAGTCATAACAATGTGTGATGCTAAAAAGGGGCTAGACGCATCATAATATTGCTATTGGTCAGTACCTAAACTGCCACGCATCTTTTCAGTTACACCCTTACATATATTATAATAAGCAATATCATAGCAATCGTAAATGTGTCGATTCAAATATACGTCACGGCTGGCTTAAGGCCGGTGTTTTATAAATCCAGCGCAGGACTAAATGGCCCATTGTGCCGTTGCGGATTTCAGCTGAATTAGCTTAATAGCGCCCACTTCTTTAATTCGCATTATATTTACATTTCTCGGATGATTTTTATTGATGATCAATTTTCTTTAATGGCTTCGTTAACGACGCTGAAACGCATAGCATTTATTGATAGGAGAAAGTTGTTGCGCGAGTAGGGCTAAGTGATATCCCGGCAATATTAGCGATTTGTATATTTCCCGTAGATATCAAATAACTCAACAGCTTATACATTAACTGACTGCGGCTGACTTTGCTTAACCTCGGGTCCATGGCTAATTTCGGGGAGTCATTGCCACGCAAACTGTAAAGCGTAAACAAGATATTGTCCCGTTATTGATATCTCGACATCAAAGTACGAACAATTTACTCACATTATATTCACACTTAGAGCATGGCAAAGCTTGGGGTACAGCCATAGTAGCATGGATAAACTTTCTAGGACACAATTTTTTTGTTTTAGAGAACTGAGAAGTACATTTTTATTATTTTTCCGAATATCATCATATCTATGGGAGTTTCTATCTCATGCATAAAATGAGATTTTTGACCAGAAGTGGGAAGTATAAACGATACGATAGATTTTAAGAACAAATCTAAACATTAGCATTAATTAGATTTTATTCAAGATCATAAGTCATGCGCATTCAAGCGATGTTAAATAATACAGCTAGGTGGTCATTATCGTTTAAAGCGAGCTCCATTTGGGATGAAAATGTAACTACATGTGTGTCGTCTCTTCTAAGTGCGTGAATACGCAGACACAACAGCTAGTCTGTATATAAATATCTCATCTCATTTACAGTGTCGCTGTCGCCCGGTGGCTACTAGGCTTTGAGTGCAGACTTAACAAGGGCATCATTAGACAAGTCGTAATGAGGCTGGCTGGCCCAGCTAACTGGCCGGCACTAGACTGTTGTTTTTAGGGTTCCGTACACAAAGAGTAGAAACGGGACCCTTTTACTAAGACTTCACTGTCTGTCTGTCTGTCACCAGGCTGTAACTCAAGAACCGTGATATCTAGACAGTTGAAATTTTCACAGATTATGTATTTCTGTTGCCGCTATAACAACAAATAATAAAAATAAAATAAAATAAATATTTAAGGGAGCCCCCTTACCCCATACAACAAACTTTTTTTTACTGTTTTTTATAGATAATGGCACGGAACCCTTCGTGCGCGAGTCCGACTCGCACTTGGCCGGTTTTTTTATTTGTCTGGTAAAAATCAAGCTTTGTAGCATTTATTCTTTAATTCTACAGTAAATACTAGTACAAAGTGTAGTAAGCTTGATGCGATGCGGGAACCGTAACGTATGCGATTGCTACTCTAAGTCTTTCTTTGATTATTTTAGGCCTTGGTTTCTGGTCGACGCCGCATGTCGCGTACAGCATCAATTTGTATGGAAGAACAGTTACATTTCTTTAAGGCTGTTACACTGCCCAAATGAAATCTAAAATCGAGCCCCTCCACACGCCACCCGTCCCGCCCCTCGATACAGTGACGATACAACAGCGCCACGTAAGAAGTGACGACTTAATGAACTAACAGGACACTGATTTGTAAAACGTAGTACTAAAGAGCGAAAAAAAGCATAGTGGTTGTTATAGATGGCGTTAAAGTTAAATTGGAATAATAAAATAAAACCGAGTGTATAAAATTATATAATTATATTATTTTATTGAAAACAACTCTTATTTCAAGAACATTAAAGTTTTTAAAGGGTAAATAATAACAAAAATGAAACTTCTATAAGTTGGTACAGTTTTCATTTAAACAAATCGGCAAGTTTTATATAATATCATTATTAGGTACACCTAATAATGATATAAAAACTATAGGTAACCTCTGCAGGTATATCGACGATATTTATAAAAAGTTCATCAGTGGGTATCAATAAAATCTAGTATTTTTTACGGTTCCTATTCGGGTGCGGGTGAGCTTGAATGTTACAAAGTCCGGAGATACGTATTAAAATGTTTATTGTCTTAAAATCCTAAAATTACAAATGTTCTAAAGTTATGTTAGAAAGATGTTGAAAATGTTAAATGTTAATGTTCGAATGCACCCGGTCGCGATAGAGCCGAAAAGTACACTAAATCGAGGTTAATATAAATTATTGCTCAATGCGTCTTTTGCTGACGGGACGCACGAGGCTATATCACGTGTTAGGTGCGTTGCACCGAACATCTTGGCGGGGGCAAACGAAGAGATGAGATGAAAATTTAATGTGAGTAATACAAGATGATCAACAATGTTGGGTTCTACAGCTAGGTAACTAGTCCTTAAACGATAACTTTCTAAACACCGGCGAGGTGCCTCTGTCCGCTTGATTCAACTCAATGTTTTCGTTTTCACTACACTTTTTCTCTTTACGCGCACTCGCACTACACTTATCACTAACACTGCAATGGCGCGCTAGCCCGCGGCTCCCGCGGGAGCTGCGCACGGCGGCGGACGGCTCCGTCGCCTGGCTCTGCTCGGCTGCTGCATGCGTCTCCACGTTCGTAGGTGAGGGTGCTACTCTAACCATCCACTGGCAGCGTGTCCTTCTACTCGCATAAATTATTATTCCGATGATCACTACACCCCATAGGCAATATATAGCTGTATAGTGATGTATATCGTTCGAGGATAAGTTATTCAAAAGTGGTTCGGTTTGTTTCATGATGTTTATTTTGTCTCTTATGTTCTTTAATCCCTTCTCATCATAAGTGGTATCCAGGGTATTATTTCCGAAATCGGGTAAAGTTATGTTTATGATATGGTTTATGGGATCTATTTTCGGTGTTTGTATGTTAAATGACAAGTCAATCTTGCTTTCCATGTTTTGATGCGTGTGAATAGTAAAGTTCTCGGTTTTTACAACGCAATTATCGTCTATGTTTATAATATTTGTCTGGACTACTGTCTGGGACGTAACCTGATTCTTACATAGCGCTCGTAACTGACACGCGTCGCAACAAAAATAAAGGTACTGATTTGTTTTAGATAGATTAATCCATTTGTTTTGACAAACGACTGAGTTTGTTTTGCATTGATAATTCTCATCTTTAATGCACAGATCTTTGTCGGAGTTCATTTTGAATACAGGAGTTTTTAAGTAGCACATGTATGTTAAGGCGTCTCGATTCAAGCAGTGTTCTATTTCTTTCTCAGTTATAGGCAAATAGGCATCCTTTCGTAAGTTTATGGCTACGTGTTTCTCTAAGGGACTAATAGATATCATATTTCTTTCAACGCTGTGTTGTATAGGTATAATGTTGTATAAATCGTAATTGTCTCGGCTTACAAGTGGAATACGAATCTCTATTATCATGTATTGGTCAGTTATCTTGGCTTTA
The DNA here is from genome assembly GCA_945867215.1 of Epinotia demarniana. NCBI lineage: Eukaryota > Metazoa > Arthropoda > Insecta > Lepidoptera > Tortricidae > Epinotia > Epinotia demarniana. The sequence continues at coordinate 19,379,469 of OX244273.1, forward strand.
ATCTTTAAAAGATGATAGATGGTTTGTAAATTAATTTGAATGTTATCTATGGGTAGGGATAGGTCGCTCACAAGTTGTCCAGAAGTAATGTTTAGTTCTCGTCGAAATTGTTGAGGGTCGATGATATGAATATTCATTTTTCCATTATATATGTTTGTAAGGGTGTCTAGTAAAGTATTCTGAATATTTCTTAAGTTACTTAATAAGTTGTTAGCGGCCATAGCTACAACGGTGAAGTGCGCCATGGACTCAGCGGTGTTTACTTCCTTTTGTAAGGCGGATATGCCCTTATCTAAGCTAATCAAATGAGCGTGTTTCATTTTATGTTGTTTTTCGATGGTAACTTTGTTTCTTATTAACATGTTATACTCGGCCTCTATTATAGATGTCCGGTTCTTCCACAGGTTGACTAGGTGTTTTTCGTTGCTTCGTATGAGTCCGATGTCCTTTTGATATTGTTCCGCGAATCTGTCATCCAGAACCCCAAACAAAGTACTTGCGATGTTTCCGACACCATTAATAAGGCCACGACGTTTCCGCGCTTCCTGATTAAATTGCTGGTTCGACAGAATGCGGTTATAATGCTCTAATTCGTCATAAGAATGACGAAGTTGCAGAATGATAATATCACAGTGTGTTAATGTTTTAACCTGTTTACAAATGTTTTCGAGTTGGGTATTATATTTTCTATAGGCCGTTATTCCTTCCCAGTACGGATTTAGGTCTTGGTAGGCGACCAACTTCCATTCATCTTTTATCAGCAGCATGTTTCCAATATTGTCGAAGTATAGGCCCTGATTTTCATTGACACGAGTCACTTGTACGCAGCATCCCAATGTTAGGAATGACATGAAGTATATGAAGGCCATTATAATTGTAGAGGCGCATCCGAGTTTCTTGTTCGGCTTGTTTCTTGAGCGGTTATCTGTTCGCTGTTTTTCCGTTTGATCGGATTCTTTTGGTAATGGTAATTTTGAGAGTTTTATTACTGGTCGCTTCAAGATTCCATTTTTTGTTTTAAGTGTGACGACTCGGTCATAGCCGTCTTGTCCAGGGTGGACGTCGATAACTCTCCCAAGGGCCCACTTCCCCGCGGGAAGGTTATCGTCGTGTATTACTACCATGTCATCCTTTTCAAGGTTTGATTGAGGTGTGTTCCACTTCGGCCTGACTGACAGTTGGCTTAGATATTCGACTTTCCATTTCTTCCAAATATCTCTGAATATTTTTTGAGTAAGGTGCCATCTCGTTCTAGCGTCCTCTTCTGTTTCTATCACTGTTCCTCCGGCCCGGCCCGTTAGGAAATGCGATGGAGTAAGGAAATCAAGGTCGTCTATGTCTTCAGTCAACGGGCATAAAGGGCGTGAATTTAAGCAAACTTCTAATTGGGCTAAGACTGTAGCGTATTCTTCGTAAGTAAGTTTTTGTTCTCCTATTACTCTCTTCAAATGATGTTTAAGACTCCGTACCGCTCTCTCCCAGAGACCTCCTGCACTGGGCCACGCCGGGGCATTAAAATGCCATTCGATCTCCATCTCTGTGATTTCCGTTAGGAAGCTGTCGTTAAAAATGTTACGTAATTCTTGCCATTGTCTCTGTAATATGTTATTGGACCCGATGAAGTTTGTTCCCTGATCTGAGTACAAATGACGTGGTGTTCCCTTTCTTGCTGCCATTCTTCGTAAAGCAGCTAAGAAGGCGGAGCTGGTGAGTTCAGTTACCAACTCCAAGTGCACGGCTTTAGTCACCATGCATACAAAGAGGGCAATATAGCCTTTTAATGTTTTTATGCCACGGCCTTTGTTGGCTTTGATGTCCACGAATCCTGTATAGTCGACACCTGTATGATGGAATGGTTTGGCTTCATTCACTCTAGCTGCAGGCAAGGCACCCATTATCTGGTGTTGTTTTCTTCCTTCAACTTTCTTGCATCTGACGCATTTTGCAACTTGTCTCTTCACCGTGTTCATTCCGCCTATCACCCAATACTGTTCTCTAAGTTTAGCCATAGTAAGCCGGGCACCACCATGGAATGACATAAGGTGAGCTTGTTCAATCAACAATGTTGTGAAGCGTGAATTTTTCGGGACAACTTTCGGGTACTTCATCTCGTATGGAATGTTTGCTTCATTCAATCTTCCTCCTACTCTCAGAGTACCGTTCTCGTCAATAAAAGGCTTTAATTTTAAAATGTTACTCTTTGTTTCTACTCGTTTATGTTTGCGCAAGTACTCTATGTCCGTTCCCATTTCTTCCGATTGCACAAATTTTATAATTGTCAATTTAGCTTTATGCAACTCCGGTAACGTGAGATATGTAGGAAATGTGGCACGTGTCGGTGTCATTGCCCGTAATATCCATGCAACGAGCCTTATTATTTTTGCAAGTGAGCTATATTTGTGTAATAAGTAATTTATAATGTTTTCTGATTTAACCGATTGCGTAACACAAAGAAGGGTACTGTTATTCGTGTTATCTTGGTTCGAGTTTTTCGAGTGGGATGTTTTCTCTTCTTCGTGGGTAGTGTATTGCGCATATTCGGGAGTTGGTTGGAAAGTTAATAACCAGGATGGAGCTTGCCACCCCAAAGTATGATTTTTCAATTGAGATGCTGTGAGACCTCTGCTCGCTGCATCTGCCGGATTATCAGATGACTTAACATATCTCCACTGGTCTTCGGGCATCACTTGTTTGATTTGTCCTATTCTATTGGCTACAAAGGGTTTCCATCGGTTGGGGTTACCTTGTAACCATCCGAGGACTATTTGAGAGTCAGTCCAACCAAATGTTGTTATTTCCCGTTGATGTAAAGAATGTTTTATCTTTTCATTAATCTTGTTAGTAAATGTGCTCCGCTCAGTTCAAGCCTGGGAAGCGATAAAGTTTTCTTATGTGGCACAAGCTTAGTTTTCGCCGCCACGAGCACCACCTTGGCTAGACGCGGTATTCTGGCATATACAACGCAAGCGTACGCTTGTATAGATGCATCACAGAACCCATGAAGTTGAATGACGTCATCTTCTTCGCATAGTAACCACCGTGGTATCTTGCATTCGTTCAGTTGTTCGATATCCATATTTGCTCTTGACCATTCTGTGTATAGTTCGTCGGACACGTACTGGTCCCATTCCGTCTGTTGTTTCCATACTTTTGAAAAAAATATTTTTTGTTTTGTTACGAATGGTGCGAGCCACCCTAATGGGTCGTATAATTTGGATATTTCGGATAGAAGTGTTCTTTTTGTCGGTTTTCCTGTTATTTGGGGTGTCTTACATTTGAATGTGAAAGTATCTTCGGCAGGGTTCCAGCATAATCCTAATGTTTTTGTTATGTTATCAATTTTAAAGTTAAAAATCATCTCCTCTCTTCCTTGTTGTTCATTTATGTTCTCCAAAATACCTTTATGGTTTGACGACCATTTTCGTAAATTGAAACCCCCTGCTCTCAAAAGATTGTTCAGATCCGAAATCAATTTCTTCCCCTGTTCGAGTGTGTGTGCTCCATGTAGCAAGTCGTCCATATAGAATGCCTCCTCCACTACTTTTGCTGCTTCTGGGAAGTTTTCTCTTTCGTCTTCTGCTAGTCGTTTCAAGGTCATCATGCTTAAAAACGGCGCCGATTTGGTTCCGTAACTTACCGTCGTCAGTTGGAATGTTTGTAAAGGTTTTTCAGGGCTGTCACGCCAAATGATTTTTTGTAACTGTTGGTCAGTCTCATTCACGAGTATCTGACGGTACATTTTTTCTATGTCCGCCGTGAATGCGTACTGATACTGTCTCCATTTTAATAAAAGTACTTGCAAATCTTGTTGTAAATTTGGTCCCAAATACATTAAATCATTCAGAGAACACCCTGTTGATGTTTTTATGGATGCATTGAAAACTACCCTGTACTTGGTTGTTGCTGACTCAGCACGTTCTACAATGTGATGCGGCAAATACGACTCCAGTCCCGAAGTAACTCTGGCTAATTTCATATGCCCTAGTTCATGGTATTCATCCATGAATGCTTTGTAAGCTTCCGCCAACCTTTCCTGTTTTTGAAACTTTCTTTCCATGTTTCTAAATTGCGCAATTGCTCTTGTTTTTGTTTCCCCGAGTTCTTCTTTGTATTGTGGTTTCATTGGCAGGCGCACTTCATACCTCCCGTCAGGGTTCCTCCTTGTATTCTCTTGATAGTGTTTAATGCATTCCTGATCCTCTTGAGATAAATCTCCCTCTTCAGAAATGTCTTCAACCTCCCAAAAGTGCCTTATATCTTCTAAATTGTTTATAACGACGTTACAGTGGTAGGTACGAGCATTACCACATAGCAGCCACCCCAGCTGGGTCTGTTGTGCCAGGGGTTGAGCAGCATCGTCTCCTCTAACTATCCCGTTCAGAAGAATTACTTGATAAATGTCAGCTCCAAGCAATAAGTCAATAGGTCGGCTAACATAGAACTCGGGATCGGCAAGGCTTATGTTTTGTATAATGGACCATGATGGCTTAGAAAACGTTTTATTTGGTAAGTTTTTAATGAGATTATTCATAATAATAACCTCCGCATGAAAATCAAAATTGTTATAAGTGGAAGCACATTCTATGCTTAATTTTCCCTTGCAGCTGTTCTGTTTCTGTCCTACGCCGTAAATAATACCACTACATTTCTCTCTTTTTAAATATATTAACTGTGCGGCATGTTGTGTTATAAGGGAAATCTGGCTACCTTGATCTATCAAAGCTCTGAGAGTCACATAGGTTCCATCAGCAGTTTTAACCTTTACTTGAGCAGTTGCCAGCAAAATCTCAGAATCTTCTGTGTTAGGTAATTGCGAAATGTTAGTCAGTTTATTATTTTCAGTAATTGTTGCATTTGCTGATGACGTTGAGGTCGATGGCTCCGATGCTGATGCTACTGTTTTTACGCACGCCTCGTGTATCAACGTGTTATGTCGGCCGGTGCATTTGTGGCACGTTTTCGCCGAGTTGCATTTATTGCCGTGGTGACTAAATAGACAGTTAATACATAGCGCCAGTTTTTTAACTGTTTGAAAACGTTTTTCGATTGGCATTTGTAGAAATTGTCGGCAGTTGTAAATGCCATGTTGATTGTTACAAAGCGGGCATTTTATGCCCGAAACATGAAATGTTTTCAACTCCGTTGTTGTTCCATGACTTCGATTGGCTCCGTTGTTTGCGTAGTTGTTGTTAGGGTACTGCCGATAATTATGTTGTGCCTGGAAGGGTTTTCGCTGGGTTGTACTCGATGAGTTTGTTGGGGGATATGTTTTTGGAATGACAGATTCCTGTTTACGGCGAGAGCTTTCCAGGTTCGTAAATTTGCCTTCCATAAATTCCATGAATTCTTTTAGGACTGGTAGTGCTCTAGAGTTGCTCAGCGACTCTACATAGTCCATATGAGTTTCGGAATCAAGTTTTTGCGTCAAAATATGTACTATTATTGGGTCCCAGGTCCTTATATCGACACCTAGGTTCTTAATTGCGTGTAGACATTCGTTGGCCGTATCATGCATTTTCTTTATTTGTGTCACCGATTGTTGTTGCATGTTTGGTAAACCTAATAATATATTTATATGCGAAGTGAATATTAGCTTAGTATTGTTATAACGATTGTTTAAAATATCCCAGCAGACTATGTAGTTATCAGAACTTATTTGTAGGTGTTGGATGAGTCTTTCCGCTTTTCCCTTCACTTTGGATTTTAGAAACTGCATTTTCTGAGCGTTCGATAATGCAGAGTTCTTATGAATGGCCTCACTGAATAAATCTTTAAATGAGACCCAAGCGCTATAGTTCCCATGGAAAGTCGGTATTTCTAATGTAGGTGTGGATTTTTCACGATGTGCCCCTGACCATATCTGTTTGTTAATAGTTTTCTTCAAACTGTTAAATGTTTCCTCATGTGCATTAAATGAGGTTTCGTATTCCACATTCGTTTTAGTTCCCTCACTCTCTAATTCCCAATGGAGCGCATCTATGGCGTTCCAACGAGCTTGTAAGGACTTAAGCGCATCTTCTAACTCCCACTTTTCTGTTAGCGCGTTCACGTCTATACTTTTTACGGTTCTAACGAAAGCCTTCATGTTTGCCGTTTGTTTGCGATACATTTCGTCATGTTTACTCGACGTTCCAGCATCTGTTTTAAGTAGGTGGCTTTCTGTTTGAGCGCCTGGGGCTTGCTCATACCCTCTTGGTGTTTCTCCTTCTTTGAGGTTAAAACCTCCGTGGATTTGTTTTTTCTGAATATCTCCGTCCGTGGTCTCCGACGATGTTCTGGTTGATTCTTTTTCCGTTGTAGTTGATGTTGTCCCTGCTTCGAGCGCCTGATAGCCCGTCTTCAAAACAGAACTAAGAACCGAGTAAGTTTGTTTCATACTTTCGTAAGTGCGGTTAGCGAAGTACGGGTGAGCCTGGCTCTCTACCATCTCTATCTGTTCGTGATTGAATTGAAATTCTCGCCATAGTAGACTCAATTCGTCTACACGCCTCTTGAAATACTCGGGCTTCTTTTTCCTTTCAGCACTATCCTTCTTAAAGTTAGTAAGCATAGACTCAATAGAGCGCTGAATCTCCTCTTGACGGATAACGCTCGCCATCTTGATGTTTTGTTAGTAAAAAGGAAAGATCTTACTTGTATGCCTTCTGTGTCGTTACCGAACACTTCCGTTTCGCTGCTGCAGCTGTTGGTTGTTGTTTACGCTTCTCCTTCAATGCAGCTCACCGCCCACAGATGTTCACCAGCTCAAGCACCTCACTCACTATTCGAAATTAAGTCAAACGCGCGCGAGGTCCACGGTTCGAAGGACCAATATTCGGGTGCGGGTGAGCTTGAATGTTACAAAGTCCGGAGATACGTATTAAAATGTTTATTGTCTTAAAATCCTAAAATTACAAATGTTCTAAAGTTATGTTAGAAAGATGTTGAAAATGTTAAATGTTAATGTTCGAATGCACCCGGTCGCGATAGAGCCGAAAAGTACACTAAATCGAGGTTAATATAAATTATTGCTCAATGCGTCTTTTGCTGACGGGACGCACGAGGCTATATCACGTGTTAGGTGCGTTGCACCGAACAATTCCTAAGGATCGTAGGATCACTTTGTTTTCTGTCTATTTGTCGGTTCAAATAACACAGTTAATTACATTCTACTTATTTAATGTGGCCCTTCCAACGAAGTGTAATATCAGGTAAATATTGAGTTTTGATATGTTGATATGTATGTTTTGATAAATATGAGTTCTTTATATCCCGTATTATTTAATTTACTTTGTTATAAAGGAGATTCTGTTAATAATTCAACATAATTTGTCAAAGGTATTAGCATTTAAGCATAAATGCACATTAATATCGATCTCCCGGGATTGGCAATCAATATCGGAAATCAATCCCGGGATTGAGAAATGTCCTATCCTTGCTTGCCCTGCCCATGTTTTAACCTAACAACAAAATAATAAATCCCGGGATTTGATGATGAGTGATTTTAATTTATATATTTTTTTTATATACCATGAAAAAATATCAAATGGTGTTACAGCGAATGAAATTATAAGTACTATTTATTTTTCAAGTCAAGAAAGCGCAAGCCGCGAAAGACTCAGTGTGGTACAGCCACAGATATAGGTAATTTAGTATTTTATGTTCTGAGGGTACCTACAGCAGAGCCAGTTGGTTCTGGTCAGCGGGTTGCCACACCTAGTACTCTTCGCGCCTGCATTACTCCGCCACGGCTGATGACAATACATGGTGGAGTATATTCACCAGAAGACTGGCTACTCGCTGGGGGTTTTCCAGCTGCATTTGCGCCACTACGTGCACTTCACCTCGTTTGTGGTGCGCGTGCCGCGGCCGCTGCAGGAGACCATCGCGTGTGCTGACTTCTGGCCGAAGGGTGTCGTGTTTCGGCGGTTCCGGGGTAACCTACCTAATTTTACACCGGACTTGACGGAGCTACGCTGTGTCGTCGCCTAAATAGTTAGTTTTTACATGTTCCTATTGTATGTGTGACGCTTTAAGGCTGCTTCCACGTGCACACTAGCGCCACTGGATGTGTTAGAGTTAGAGCATGCAATATCGGAGCATTCTCAATCCCGGGATTGAAATCCGATATGAGATTTCCATCCCGGGATTTCGATATTGAAGATTTTTCATTAAAAAACCACTTTTCCCTGGAAAATATGACATCGATATTTATGTAAATCATAATTTACATTCGAATCCCGGCTCGTACCAATGAGTTTTTCGGAACGTATGTACGGAATATTTACCGTTAGCTTTTCGGTGAAGGAAAACATCGTCAGGAAACCGGTCTAATCCCAATACGGTCTAGTTTTCCCTCCTGGTTGGAAGATCAGATGGCATTCGCTTGAGTAAAAACTAGTGCCTATGCCAAATCTTGGGATTAGGTGTCAAAGCGGACCCCGTGCTCCTACAGGGGTATTACCGGGAATAACGCTAAGAGGTAAATCTATAGGAATTATTACTATGATCGTCATAATTGATACCCCCCCCCCTGAAATCCGTAGAGAGTAGGCAAGTGCCGTGGAAAAGGGGAAACAGGAGACTGACAGGCGACCACTGTGCGGTTATAATCCGCCATCTGCCCGTCTCAAGAGCCGCAGGAGTTTAATGCGGAACACTAGCCCCCTGCAAAGCGACCTCTCAGATGCTCGCTGCCTGTTATGGCGGACTCGATGCCCACCGCCCGACGTCTACGTGCTAGCTTCGGAACAACTGCCACCTGGCCACAAGGAGCCATGGCCCATCTGGAGGGCGCTAAATAGGCTCAGATCGCATGTAGGCCGCTATAAGGAAGACATGGCCAGATGGGGACTGCATCGTGGCCAATCAACGGCGCAAACCATGGTGCACCTGATGGCGTGCCCCTCATGCCCACACTCCTGCTTGGAACACGACCTGAGAGACGCGACTGGCAGAGCTGTCCACAACGCTGGGCACTCTTATTTGAGGAACCTCGACACGAAGAAGAATATATTGTACTTTCCAAAAGTTTTTTTTGTTGGGACTGGAATTCCGAGACACAGGCTCCGTCTTTCAATCCCTTCAGTAGTTTTTCAATTAGGGTAGGCGTAGGCCCCATCACATATGTTCAATAGTCAACAGAATTTCCTTTCTAATTAAAGTAATGTCCCCATGACCCATCTTTTTCATTTTCATGGTGCTAGCCAACTGACAATATCTTCATAAAGAGAAATGCCGAATTTCTCCAGGTGATCCCTTAATACTGTTATAAGTAGTAGTAATATCCTTAAAATGACGAAAATGAACTGGGGATCAGTTTTATTTTATTGTTAAAATAGAAAACTAGTCAACACTCTCAAGAAAAGGAAATCCTTCACTTTTGTGTAGGGTATAATAATATATAAACTACCTATCAGTTTATAAAAAATGACGATAGTATGGATATAAGGTAAGTCCCGGGATTTTATTTCCGGGACTTACACAGGCAACCCTATTGCATTTTATCAGTGTACATTTACCTCTTCAATAATCTTGGTCAATATGAAATGACTGATGAGGGGCCTTTATTAACCGACTTCAAAAAAAAGGAGGTTCTCAATTCGGTTGTATTTTTTTTTTTTCAATGTTTGTTACCTCAGAACTCCGTCATTGATGAACCGATTCGGAAAATTTTTTTTTGGTTTGTAAGTATATGCTTCCAGGTGGGTCCCATTTTTTCAAAAATTCAGTTAGATGATGGGATCCATGAGGAATTTAGGGAACTCCTCAATTTTATTAGGCACGCGTGTAGTGATTTTGGTATTTTCTGTTATAACTCGTGTATTTAGATCCGGGATCATAAATTTGGTGGCGAGAAATTGATGATGAAGACCACAGATGACTTATCGAATTCCTCAATTATGTACTTAAAAGTGCAAAAGTACGTCACAGGTTCTGATAAGATTCCGTTGAAATAGGAACTAATGAAGTGCCACTGGTGAATGATCTTGGGGAATCGATGGAAGTCCTTAAATATTATCGGCCCACACACAGCGATTCGATTTTTTCTATAGTAATCAACGCATTTGCTATCGGAAATCAGTTCATGTGGTAAATTGTTAAAAAAATAGGAAATGTTCTCGTGGCTTGCGGAGTACTAAATTGAAGTCGGTTAAAACTTTGTTTTTAAAGTAAATTATTCCTTATAATGTAGGTAGGTATCTCGTATGATATCATTGATGACATTTTATTTCGTTTCGGCAATCATTTACTAAGTAGGTGTACTTGTAGCAATTTAAGAAAATAAGTACAAAATATGCCCAAATATTTGAGAAGATCAATTCGAAGTTCGAAACATAAAGAAATAAGCATCCGCGCCGATGGAAAATCATTAAGGCATCTAACCAAGCTTCGTACGGCGCGCCGCCGCTATGGGTAGGGAGGTATATATATTTATCACAACGCACGAAGTTACGCGCGACATAGGTAGGAATTTTTATATTTATAAAGATAAATAAAGTCTATTTGAACTTATTCGTTACCTACTTTAAGTGTCAGCGGTTGATAAAATCGGAGATTCCATTTGCAGTCTGTACCTAAATAAAGATAAATTGTATTGTTTTACGTAGGTAGGGGTAAAAGAGCATATAAATCAAATAATTATACTCACTCGATGTAGTCCGAAGAATAAAAAATACAAAAAGGATTAACTCGCTGAGATTTGAACTCTCGGCACAACTGGTCGCCTTTATTCCTATCACTGAAACCATTGCGCTGCCAATGCTTACCTTAAGCGGGTGAAATTCACAAGTATATGCGTATTGAGGATTGTAATGTTTATGCTTAGTAATTATCAAGCTAACCAAATACTCTTTTCACTGTTTAGTAAACATAAATTTTTACTTACGTTAGAACCATTGCTTTTTGGAATCTAATAAATATCTTAAATTACATTTTTTTGGGAAAAAGTAGTACAGGTCCGTCTGGCACGACCGCTCAGCGATCACTGTCACATTTCGAAAGAGTGACGGAGAAAGACATTGGAGGCCGTAAGTCGATATCTTTATACGATTGAATTTTACGATGTTTGTGTATTATAAAAATATTGCCTCAAATTATTGAAATTCGGAAGCTGTCAAATTATTATTTTGATTATGACTGATTTTGTTCCTTGTTTTGTTTCATAGTGTCACGTAGTAAATAAACAAGTAAAGTTGAAATAAACTTTCAAATTGGAGGTTACTTTGGGAAAGAATTGTATCGAGCGAAGTGTTACGAATCGAATATCGAAAGCTGTGCTATTAAAGATAATATAATCAAGAATGATATATATTTAGAAACATCATCGTTTCGTAGAAAAATAGCATAATTCTTGGGGTATTTTCGCATATCTGGCTCTATGAGCGGCCTTAAAACGTGACGCTGTGTATGGCATGCAGCGTTAACTGGAGACTTAAGGATGTATTGTGGCGGCAGCTGCAGACAAAAAATCTGAGAGGTAACTTTTCAAACGAACATTTGGACATTAAATGTCTAGTTTACACAACATTAAACATTTTTTTAAGATGAAAAGGACTTTTGAAATAACCTAGTGAGTGTTTGAAAGGTTACGCTACAACGTTACATTAAAGCACGTACGTGTGTGTACACACACAATACCACATTCCAATTTCCGATTTTTGTTCATTGAGCTATTATTACTAACGTAGAGAAGACATCGCCCATCAGACTGTGTTCCGTTCAACTGCGGTCGGCCGGCCGCACGTCACTCAGTCGCTTGCGAGCTCTAAAGCGCCGCAGTCGTAATATTTTAAAACTAAACAGTGTAAAAACTCGCTAAAAATGCCCTCGTGTGTGCTGCGATATTGCACTAATAATTCAAGCAATACGTCCAAGTGCAAAGGATTAACTTTCCATCGGTAAGTAACTCTATAATCATTTAAAATATTAATTTGAGCAAAATGTTTAGTGGACGCGAAGTGGATACACATAGGTATAACAAAGGCGGCAAGGCGTTTTTTGAAGAAATCTGCTAATTATTTCTCAAAGTGGCAAAAGTTAACAAAAGCTATATTGTAATAAGGTGTGGAATGTGTAATGAAGTAAAAATAATATTTACTACGAAACCATACGGCATTTTTTTTAATTAAAAGCAAAAAGCTTTCCATGACCCCCTGAACCGGTTAATATTGCATACCTCAGAGGTAAGTGTTATACACTGACCTAATATAAATTGACCATTTATTTTTTATAAACAAAAAATAAACAGACTCTTTTATTATAACTTAATATTAAATGTATCATCCAAGTTCCCGTAGAGGTACCTAATTAAGTAGGCAGAATATAGGTAAACAAAAGTGTCACGTCTGCGACGGTGACATCGTGTGACTAGTTAGCCGCCCTCCCCGCGCCCCGCTCTGCCGTGCTTGCTACCCAGATTTTGTTCGTGCCGTCTGTTCTATGTACGTAGTACATAATACTTCAATGTTTTGCTAAAGCTTTTCATAATTATATTCACTGTGCCTTAAAACATTCACTGCCAAGAATCGCTGCACGTTACTCTCGCAGCCGATTCTGTGGTTTTTCCGCTAAGTAGCAGAAACGCCCGCTAGGTGGATTCCTGGCAGTGAATGTGTTACTTAATTTTAAAAACCTCTCATATCTAAGCTTTATTCAATTGTTATTTTACCCATTTAGCATCACGACACATGGCAATCAGACAAGCACACAACCGAGAGCTACGGGTGTTTTTCGTTACAACATTAAGCTGCTACAGACTACGGCGGTGTACTTATTGTGAGCAGCAGAGTGTAGTGGTGTGATTTCAATTATGATGTTGTCACATTCCGAATTGCATTAGGTCATATAGGTTTATACGGCGGTATGTAAACTGTGCACTATTGCGGCCATATTATAGTGTATCTGGCACATGAATTAGATTACCGATCGCACGTGTAGGAACATAATCCCGTTTAGATGGCAGCTGCCAAATTTGTGAGCAGACCGCTTCGCCCGTGAGGTTCACAACCTGTCGCGACTCGCCTCACTAACACCTAGTTAATCTTCACCTGGATATTTGTAACGACTACGTGATATCAGAAGTCAGACTATTAATTGTTTTCCTGACATAAGAATGCAAGCTTGATTGGGTTCGTTCTATTAAGGCAACAGTCAGGGATCAAGAAAAATCCCTGACTGTTGCCTTAATAGAACGAACCCAATCAAGCGGTCGAACTGCGTGGTGGGGGAACCTGGGGCACGTAAACCTCTACGAATTTGCGCTTCAGTGAAATTGGTATAAGTAAACCTTTACGTAACCTAGCTGAGAACAGGAAACCCATGTAGGCCCGACTTGAGTAGGGCTGACTCTACCTGGTATGCGACGTTACTGGGACGCAAAGGGAGAAGGCAAGCTTTATGAATACCAGCCCCCCCTCCCTCCCCTATTCTGTAAGTGGTATTAAGCTCACCTCAACGCTCACCCACAAGTATATCTTGACACCGCGATGCGTAATAGCTAAGCGTAGGTAGAGGTCTAGTTTCGTGACGGTGACCGGCGGGGTGAGCCGCATTAGCGGGTAGCGAATAACCACACTGTTAGCCACAATGTTAGCCTGATGTGATTATCGATCAGACTGCGGGCAGATTATTGATATACTGTGACTTTTAGGGTGGGTTGCACCAAACCTACTGTATTCGATAAAATCGGAAAGCATGGAAAGTTTTTATAAGTGGATAACAGTCGCCAGTGCCATATTTAACTTTGATCGGTCGGCAGTCGTAAGTTCGTGCAGCTCGCCCCTAGACTTACATTAACAGTAATTCAATGTAGATGATTTACGGTAATACCTAGGTAATAGCTTTAAGGAATTAAATTAAACTCTTAGGCCACTTCCGCATTTGGCGGTATTTTGTATAATCAAGGAATGAAAAGGTTCGCCCCTCGTCTACCTTATTTCAAAGGTAAGTTAGAAACTAAGGAAAAAAAGAGACGAAACTTTTCATTCCACGTCGGTACTTACTTACTCCGTTGGCTCAGCGACCCAAAATGAATCTTGGCCTCCGACACGAGAGTGCGCCAACTCTTGCCAATTGCAGATTTGGAGCTCGCGCAGATCCGCCAGGAGCATGTCACTCCAGCGATACCTTGGCCGTCCGACAGGGCCAAAAGCAAAGACCGGACAGAAGCTGGAGAGTCTTAAAGAATCTGGAGATAGAATGTCTGGTGGCTGAACCTAACATCTTAGGAGAGATCAAATCTCACAAACTCTGCTGGCTTGGTCACCTGGAGAGAATGGAGGAAGATCGCAAAATCAAGATAGCATACCGAGGCCGTCCGGTAGGTCGACGTCCACGTTGGTACAGTCAAGTGCAAACATACGTAGTTACGTATGTTTGAAATAGTATTTTAATTTAATTTTAAATGCTCATAGATCTAATGCAGACTTCTAAATTCTAATATTTAATGTAGGTAATTAATCTACTAAGTTAAATCATATCATCATGTCAGCCGAAAGACGTCCACTGCTGGACATAGGCCTCCCCCAAAGAATGCTAAAGTGACCGGTCCTGCGCCGCCCGCATCCAGTGGACTCCCGCAACCTTTACCAGGTCATCAGTCCACCTTGTGGGGGGCCTACCTACGCCGCGCCTTCCGGTACGCGGTCGCCACTCGAGAACCTTTCCGCCCCAACGGCCATCGGTTCTACATTCGGTATCTAGTTTAGCGATTCAGAGGGCTATATCGGTTGCCTTGGTTCTGCTGCGGATAGCCTCATTTCTGATGCGATCACGCAGAGAAACTCCCAACATGGCCCTCTCCATTGCCCTTTGGGTGACTTTGAGCTTTCTTATCAGGCCCATAGTAAGCGACCACGTTTCAGTGCCATATGTCATCACTGGCAACACACACTGGTCAAAGACTCTCGTCTTGAGACACTGCGGAATATTTTACGAAAAGATGTGCCGTAGCTTCTCGAACGCTGCCCAGCCGAGTCGGATTCGAGGATTGACCTCTTTCTCGAAGTTGGACCTACCTAACTGGATGGTCTGTCCTAGGTATACAACTTCGAGGTATACAACTATATAATCGTCTACAACTTCGAGCGTAAAGTGTCCGATTGTAATGAGAGTCAGTACGACATGGGCATTTGACATGATCTTCGTCTTATCCATGTTCATTCTTAGACCAACTCGCTCGGAAGCTTTACTGAGGTCATCGAGCATCGTACTTAAGTCCTCCGTGGTCTCAGCCACGACTACTATATCGTCAGCAAACCGAGGGTGAGTGATGTACTCGCCGTTGATGTTGATGCCTAGCCTTCTCCAGTCAAGAGTCTTGAAGACGTCCTACAGTGGAGCGGTGAACAGTTTTGGAGAAATAACGTCTCCTTGCCTGACTCCCCGCTGCAGCGGAATAGGTTTCGAGCTCTGGTCCTGGAGTCGGACTGACATAGTGGCGTTTTCGTACAAACACTTCAGCACTTCGATATAGCGATAGTCAACTTGGCACCGCTGGAGAGACTGTAGTACAGCCCAGGTTTCGATCGAATCGAAGGCTTTCTCGTATTCCACGAACACCAAGCAGAGGGGCAGGTTATACTCCTCGGTCTTCTGTTGTTCTGACGAAGCGTGTGGATGTGATCTACGGTACTAAAGCCTCTTCGGAAACCGGCATGTTCGGGAGGCTGGAAGTCATCTAGCCTGCGTACGAGAGGGTTTGTAATGACCCTCGAAAACAGCTTATAGACATGGCTCAGAAGTGGGATGGGTCTGTAGTTCTTCAGCAGAGTGTTATCAACCTTTTTGAAGAACAGCACCACCACCCCTCCGTTCCATGCCTTCGGAGGAACGGAGGGGTGGTGGTGCCCTTCCAGGAAGACGGAATTGAACAACTTCTGAAGGGCCGTAAGGACCGGTTTTCCACCCGCCTTTAGAAGTTCGGTTGTTATTCCGTCTTCACCAGGTGCCTTGTTGTTTTTTAAGCTGCTTAAGAGCCATTACTTTTTTAATTTATCGTCGTGAACGTATTGATGTCTTGATCCTGTACAAAATTATTAATAACATCATCGATGCCCCTTCGTTAATACATAAGCTTTCATTTAGAGTACCCCGGCGTTGCGAGCGATCTTGTAGAAAAAAACCCCTCTTTCATATCCCCCGTAGTCGTACTTCATATGCAAAAAACGGTTTCATTAGAAGAGCGTGCAGGCTTTATGACGAAAAATTTCAGTCGTTAGATATTCTCCATGAGACATTTTGTAGCTTCAAACGATTATCTTTACAATGTATTCAACAACTATAATAGAAAAAAAAGTATCAAAACTATAAATTTTCTGGTTGTTTGGTAACCTATCGCAATCACTAAAATTTATTGACCGAATATTGTTTGTCCGAAAACTTTTCGTATTATTATGAGTTCTCCGAATATACAATTCATTACTTTTTTCATTTACCATTTGATGTTATCCAAATGTTTCAGTTGCCCGAAAAACTTTTACCGCTACAGTCATTTGGGCTTTGGCTTGTTACAACTTTTGTTTCACGGCCATTTTTTTACTTATCCATCAGTAATTTCCGCATTTCATACGTTTAGCCAAATGTTCATTTTGAGGGAAATTCAAAAGTAGTTTTACTGAGACTCTAAGGCAGGTCGGTGTAGGTACGACGACGAGCGAAGTGAGGAGGAGTGTTAGGTGAACTGCGACCCTACAGAGCGCGAGCCGAGCGAGCGTAACGAACGTGCCAGAACCGAAGCGCCAGAACCGAACACTTTTTTACTACCTAATGCTTAAATATGTACTGTATAAGTATGTGTCAGGTCGGAAGAAATAACTTGATAATCAAATGTTGTAATTATTTTATATCGATTTATTTACAGAACACACATATAAGTAATAATAGAGTAGTATACACTTGTTTGTATATGTCGGCGGCCGATCTTAAAATCCGCCAGATCACGAAATTCCTAGGCATATCGTGAAACGCCGCCATGTCATGATATGCCTAAAAGTTGGCCAGGCTTATCACGATGTGCCTGATAAACAATACGGCAGATCGATTAGAACAACGCATTCGTCGATATTCCTAGCTCTATACCGGGCACATCGAAAAGTAGTTTCTTTCTTGGCCACTGGTGGCGCTGCGTATGCGATAGCGGCCGCGTTTGTTGAGAGCCAATAATCAGGGCGGACAAAAATGACTTGTCATAAGCGAACTCTGTCTTAGGTCAGTTAGGTTAGGGTTCACTTGTGCCCCTCAGACCAGAAACAGACACCCCGCGCAGCGGGGTGGCGTCGACTCGCTGGAGATTATCAGTCCGCACTCCTTATTTTTTTTTCATTTTCTTATGCGATATGCCTAGGAATTTCGTGATCTGGCGTATTTTACAATCGCCTTCCGACATATACATTAATTACCATAAATACAGCTTTGGGATAATGTACCCTTAGTTTAATTTTAAACTTTTTGCTAATGTTTTTAATATTGAAAATGCATAAGGTAACAACCATTTTCATAAAAAAACATATGATTTAGTAACATATATGTGTCCTCCGTATAAACAATAATATTATGTCAAATATAATAAAGCCGATTTGATAAAATACGAACAGATTATCAACCGAATAGTTACGTCGGTATAACGATATTGCGGGTATACCAATAATTGGGAATTATGGATTTGTCAAACAATTACAAAAGCTAAACCATAAGATGACCAGCCGTATACGTCACGAACTAAAGTGTCGGACAAACGAAAAAAAAGGCAAACGAAGTTTGTCGAATAGTAAATGCCGAAATGAAAATAGGACAAAAAAAATTTAGTGATTCATATAGGTAACCGCAATGTTTGTATTATTAACGATGCATCTCAATAACTCAAAACTTTTAATCTTCTTAATTTTTATTGTTTAGGTTTAAATGACGACCTGATGACCTGGTAAAGGTTGCGGGAGTCCGCTGGATGCGGGTGGCGCGGGATCGGTCACTTTGGCACTCTTTGGGGGAGGCCTATGTCCAGCAGTGGACGTCTTTCGGCTGATATGATGATGATGATGATGAGGTTTAAATATTCTGATTAAGGAAACTGTAAGTCCATAATTTAGTACTTTTTACTGTATTCAAATGTAACCATATGAGACTGTTTGTTTCTTAATTAAATAAATAAATAAATTACAATCTCGTACAGGCTGATGTCCGGGATGTCGTCGGTATAGTGTCGGGTTAGTCTAGCTCTAGGGTCTTCAGCTGGACAAATTTCGGGTCTGCGCGTTGCCGTGTATAGCTGTCCGTAAAAACGCTCTATCTCACCCAGAATCTCAGGTTTAGAAGAAACGATTCTACCATCTTCAGTTTTTAACTTCGCGAGCTGGCTCTGCCCTATAGACAGATCTCTCGAGAATACTTTAGAGCCCTTATTGCGCTGGATGGCCTCTTCTATACGATTTGTATTGAATTGGCGCAGATCGCGGGTAAGGGACTTGGAGATCTGTTTATTGAGCTGCCGGTATAAGGTCGCATCGGCTGAATACAGTAGAATCACTTCACTCCTTTCCTTGATGAGCTTCTGAGTGGAGCTAGAGAGCCTTTTAGTTCTGTTGGTCCCTTGAAGAACTTAGTCGTTCAATTCGTCCACATCGCCGCCTAGGCAATCAAAACGGTTCTGGAGTTCCAGCTGGAAGCTCTCGGGGGCTTTAAATTTGGGTTGATGCTGGACGGAGCGTAGACTTCATCAATCGAGAGCGCTCTTGCTTGACACATATATTCAATGTGCCTCTTACCAGGCGGTGATCACTCCCGGTTTTGAACGTATTGATCACGGAGACATCATTGAATACATGCTTCCTCGTCGACATGATGAAGTCAATCTCGTTTTTAGTCACACCATCGGGACTCATCCAGGTCCACTTTCTGTGCTCGCGTTTCTTGAAGAAGGAATTCATCATGTAGAGTCCCTCCTTCTCCAACAAACCAGCCAGTAGTTGGCCCCGGTGGTTCCGACTTCCAACTCCGAATTGCCCCACTATTAACTCCTCACCATCTCTCTTGCCCAGTTTAGCGTTGAAGTCCCCCATAACAACGGTGAAGTAGGTTTTGGAGCTATGCATGGCCTTAGATATATCTTCATACATAGCCTCCACCTCGTCGTCGGAATGTGTCGAGGTCGGCGCGTAAACCTGTATGACCTTCAACGAGTACCTTTCGGATACTCTGAGTATAAGGTACGCCACCCTAGTCGACACACTCTCGATCTTCACCACATTGTTCACTAGGGACTTGTGGACGATGAACCCGACACCTCCCTGGGACTGTTGGCCGCCCTCCCGGAAATAGACCAAGTTGCCAGATTTAAGGGTTATCGTGTCCTCCCCCTCTCTCGGGACTTCAGATAACCCTATGACGTCCCACCGCAACTTGCTCAATCCTTCCTCCAGTTCCGCTATCTTTTCATCGGTCAGCAGTGTGCGCGTGTTGTAGGTTGCCAGGGCCAGGGGTCGTCGGTTGTGGTAGCCGGATCTTCGCCGGAGATTCTTAGCACCCCTGACCCCGCTAGTACCCTGGCCGCTACCATAACCAGGGTACCGGGGGTCGCCGGACGCTCAGGGCCGTGGCTTTGTTGTGTTCTGCATGGGGGGTAAATGCCATAATCGCCACGCTTGGCATGCGGGTTGGCGATCGCAGTGTTTCCACCGAACTTCAGGGATGCTGCTGCCCATCCCCCGGTGGTCTTGGTCGTAGTTTTAGGACATACCCGGGTCCCTAAAGTTAAATTAAGTTTAATATGTAAAATGGTAAGTTAAATTATGTATCGCAATTTCAATAATTTTATATTTGTTTGACATAAGTACTAGTTTTTAAGTAGGTAAAGATCTGAATTAATAACTTAATAAATTGTACAATACAATACAATACAATACAAATATTCTTTATTGCTCACCAGACATAGTAAAAAATAAAAAAGAGGTAAGTTAAACATAAACAATGGTAGACAACAGGCGGTCTTATCGCTAAAAAGCGATCTCTTCCAGACAACCTTTGGGTGGTGGAGACGATGCAAGAAAAGATAAGATTTGAGTAGGTGAAAACAGAATATAAGAACAACTTAACTATAAGAAAGACTATACACTTACATAAATACATATATATATATATAAACCTACATACATATACAATAACTAAATGTCATAGAAACAGTATCACTTACAGCCGAAAACAAACAGCCCACACCAAGTAGGAATGACTAGTTACGGAAGAGATAAATAGTAATCCTTAAGTCGAGTTTTTAAAATGGGAAGAGACATAGCGCGTTTAATCTCAATAGGCAAAGAATTCCACAATCGGACAGCTCGAAAAGTAAAAGAATTGTTGTAAAATTAAGAGTTTGATTGAGGAACCCTCAGAAGCAACATCTGAGCACACCTTGCAGAAGAAAGAAATTTAAAGCGTTCCTTTAGGTAGCGGGGGGTTGCAGGGTTAAAAAGAATTCCATAAAGGTGGGCGAGAATGTGAGAGTTACGTCTGAATCGGATAGGAAGCCACTTGAGTTGAGAACGGAAACTGGATACGTCGTCATATTTGCGTAACCCAAATATGAACCTGATACATAAGTTTTGAATACGCTCAAGCTTGTAAAGTTGCTCCTCAGAGAGATCAATATAGCATAATCCAAAATAGGGAGGAGAAGCGATTGAGCAAGCGCAACTTTGGTAGCAATGGGAAGGAAATTACGAAGCCTTCTCAAAGAACCCACAGCTGCTAACATCTTCCTGCTAACCTCATTCATCTGTGGCACCCACGAAAGAGTGCGGTCCAAGATAACGCCAAGGTACTTAACTTGCAGAGAGTACGGGATCAAAATTGTACCTACTTTTAATTATATTAATTTTTTACTACAAACATTAAATTAATTATTAAACATATAAATATACAGATGTAACAATGAAAAAACTGACATTTAGAATGTATACAATTTTAATTTTAAAACGATAAGCATTTTTTAAGTTTAAATTTAAATGCATTTATCTAGTTTTAAATTTTATAATTCTATCAATGTACACGTATATGCAAATTTTCACTGCATGCTTAACCTATATTCACTTTACCTATTATTATTTTCTCTAAAATGCAATGTAACTTATTAATAAGATTTTATTGCAATGTTTTTGCGGGAATAAATGGCTATTATTATTATTATTACCTCTTTATTTAATCTTTATCTTAGGCTAGCTTTTTACAATAATGATAGAAAAAGTAAAATATAAAACTATACATATAAAACATAAAACCATTATAAAAACCTAACCTAGGGTACCGCCGGCAGCGAGGCGTGCCGGTGGTCAGGGCGACAGAGACAGGAACCTCCTGATTTTTCGCGCAGTGTCTAGGAGTACTGCCTTCTGTATCTGACCCTTGATCCAGCCATCTAGCGAGAGTCTCTTTAGGTGATGGTTGAGACTCTTCGCTATCAAACCGTTCGCCGAAACGACTATCGGGACGATGTTCGTCGAATCAACATCCCACATGGCGGTTACCTCGTGAGCCAGGTCTAGGTACTTGCTGGCTTTGTCCTTCTCGGCCTTCAAGAGGTTCTCGTCATGGGGGATGGTGATGTCGACGAGCACTGCCTGGCGTTTCGATCGATCTGTCAGCACGATATCAGGCCTATTGGCAAGAATAGTCCTGTCCGTGATGACAGATCGATGCCAATATAAGTTTATTAAGTTGTATGCATCCATATTTTTGCAGTTGACTGTACTTTAAAGAGAGCTTGATGTCGTCCAGAACCAGTTATTATAAGTACTGTCAATATTATATTGCATCAGGAAGCACTCATTGAATTGTACACGTGGATCAGTCACTATTCGATAACATTGTATGGGAGAAATTTGTTTATTAATGGAATATCGTTATCAAACTTCGAATGTTTGCTTAATAGTAAGTAGGAAGTTTATTACTAGCCGTTGACAATACATGTACATTTACATCCGTTTTTCCAAAAAAAATTCAAAACCTCCTATATTACTTTTTTAACCGGAATAACTTAAGCATCTTTTGTCAGAAGTGCCAGATACGACATTTTTGCCTCGAAATTGTATACATTAATTAGTCGGATGTACCACATCCGACAAAAATGTCGTAACTGGCAAAACTGTCATTGCACGGAAACTCTTATGTAACAATTGAATACAGAGAAAATTTACTTGATTACTTAACAGGATGTAAATTACATAAAATACACAACAAAAAACACGCTATACTTTTTCGTGTAAAATAGTAAAATGTGTCATATCCGACACTTTGTACTCACTGTGTGTCCCGTAAAAATGTCGGAACTATCACAACCGACGTTTTTAAATGTTATCTGTTCTTAGATCCGACATTATTGTCTTGGTTTTTACGAAAAGTATTGAGAAAAACGAAAATCTGTGAAAGTTGTTTTAAATTTTGGGGTTTTTTTACGACCTTTTAAGCCGCTGAAAAGCAAGAATCTCAATTTTGCAGATCTGACTCTTTTAATTGGGACCGTCGAATATAATCTATTAAAATAAAGTAGTGTCGAATTTATGGAACACATTTCAAATTAATACAAAATCAAATTTGCAACTTCTACAATTAACGAGAGTCCACAAGTTACAGCCAAAGTTACCTAACTTATTCTACAATTAACTCGCTCGGAGTAGAAACTTTCATATTTTAGTATAGGTGAGCGCCTAGTTTCTAATATGGTGCCAAATATATGGACCCCGTTTTCCTACAGAGAGTTTTAGGAGCGAACTTGCAATGTGTCCCTTGGGTACTATCAACAACACTTACTCTCGGGTTATCTGCGGTGTCAAGGTTCCATGAAATTTCACTTATAAATTACCTGGCTGGGAAACTTTTAATTTTAAATAAATGCTTTCTGGGGCGGTGAAATAGGTGGGATACATTTTATTATTGTTTAAGAACTTATACGTTGTATGCACATGTGGCCCATGTGGGAATATTAAAAAGTAAAATATAAAAAGG
Source organism: Epinotia demarniana (assembly GCA_945867215.1). Taxonomy (NCBI): domain Eukaryota; kingdom Metazoa; phylum Arthropoda; class Insecta; order Lepidoptera; family Tortricidae; genus Epinotia; species Epinotia demarniana. Next base: position 19,402,437 of record OX244273.1, read on the forward strand.
TTTTAATGTTTGTTTCCTTGGTATTATTTTTAGTTGGTGTATAATAAGTTTTAACATGTTACAGAAAAGATTTAAGTTATTCGTCCCCCACACCCCAGTACCCCACACTGGCCATTAGGCCAATACATGTCACTTTCAATTTTAGGTCCAAAAATAGAGTCCAAATAGGTGTCACCAGGCATTCAGGTGTCAAGCATTGGCACTTTTACCTTACAATATTCACATTTTTAATAGATTTCTTAAATTAATGAATTTTTATTCTGCTAGTAAGCCATAATGGCTCTTCAACAAGTAAAAAATCTACCAGCGTTTTAGAAAAGGAAGACCACTGTTAAGAAGACACGCCGAAACAAATTCAATCTAACCTCATCTCAACGCGACTCAACTCTATGATGGCAAAAAAAATGCGGTGATAAGCAGATATAGTAGCTTATGGAAGCTTGTGACTCTAGAAGATCCAACAGTGAATTCCGATCCTTTGTTGATTTGAGAATTCATTGTGTTTTACAGCTAAACATAATTAGGTCCCTCACTCGCAATAAACCACAACCTCTACCTCTAGCGATCTTACACACCATCAGACGGCTACTCACGTAACGTTTCGAACGCGCTTTACGACACTTTAACAATTTTTTCCATGTAAAGTCTGACATTAAGATCTTTCTGACGCGCGTACAATGCGTTACGGGATCGACCTGCGGAAATGCAACACCATGTACAGCGACAACGTACCTTCTTTTGTTATTTTTTAAATATGGCTGCCACCTTCAATAGGTTGGAGGTAGTCGGGCAGCTACAACTATCATGGCGATGACTTTTCGCTGTAAAGGATTCTCCCTTGGTGTGTCTAGATTGGATTGTCCCTATTTAGAAAGAAAGAAAGAAAGGCAGATATATTTATTCACAAACACACAGGACACAAATATTAAATAATAAAATAAAAAAGGATATGAAACATGAAAAAAGTGTGTCCCTGCGCTAGTGAACCGGACACTGGCTCAGCATTATGCTGAGGTGTCAGACACCTACAGCGCTATTTCGTTTATAATCCAATCTACAGAGGCTTACAAGTTTTCACACGTCAGTTTGCTTGCTATCGTCTGTCTACAATACGTCCAGGATTCCAGTTAAAATCCTCAAAGCTAACTAAGAACTCCGTTAAATGACAGCAGAAATGCTCTAGAATTGTAGTATCAAAGTTTCTGTTAGCGTCAGTTGTTGTTTCACAAACAACACAAGAAAAATAACAGCGTGAGCTACTTTCAATAAAACCTGTTTGAATATAAATTAAACTATCATCATCATCATCATCATCATCATATCAGCCGAAAGACGTCCACTGCTGGACATAGGCCTCCCCCAAAGAGTGCCAAAGTGACCGATCCCGCGCCACCCGCATCCAGCGGACTCCCGCAACCTTTACCAGGTCATCAGTCAACCTTGTCGGGGGCCTACCCACGCTGCGCCTTCCGGTACGTGGTCGCCACTCGAGAACCTTTCCGCCCCAACGGCCATCGGTTCTACGTGCTATGTGCCCCGCCCACTGCCACTAAAGTTTAGCGATACGGAGGGCTATATCGGTTACCTTGGTTCTGCTGCGGATAGCCTCATTTCTGATGCGATCACGCAGAGAAACTCCCAACATGGCCCTCTCCATTGCCCTTTGGGTGACTTTGAGCCTTCTTATGAGGCCCATATTAAGCGACCACGTTTCAGTGCCATATGTCATCACTGGCAACACACACTGGTCAAAGACTTTCGTCTTGAGACACTGCGGAATACTGGACGAAAAGATTTGCCGTAGCTTCCCGAACGCTGCCCAGCCGAGTCGGATTCGACGATTGACCTCTTTCTCGAAGTTGGGCCTACCTAACTGGATTGCCTGTCCTAGATATACATAATCGTCTACAACAACTACAACTACAATTAAACTATATCATAACCAAATAGCAGTACCTGCTTGGTGCATATTTGTTGCCAGTCATGGACTAATACTAATAATTTGAAAGCTATGTAGGAAATTTGGTACGATTTTGTTTTTTCCGATTGAAGGTATTATATAAAATCCAAAATCTTTTAAGCGAAAAGATTCGCGTGTCACTCTGTGAATCATTGATACTCTTAAGGTTAAATTATGGATATATTGTGTATGGACCTCGATTACTGGCGAAGACTCGGCATCTAGTACAACTCGTTTCTGTTACTCGATCTCACCTAGAAGCCACATCACACCATTCATCATTAAACAAGGCTTCAACATTAAACTTGTCCTCACGCAGACATTTGCATCTCGCATGCCTTTTATTTGATGTGATGAAATACAAAAGGCCAGAATATCTGTACTCGAGGATAAGAATTTCATCTTTTCACAAAAGGCATGGCACCAGGTCCACACGTCGATGTCTCTTAGAAGTGCACCCACACTAACGCGCGCGCGCACGCTCGTAAACACACCCATATTCGCACATACTCACACACACACGACACGCTCTTAATAAAGCCCAGGCTGAAAACCAGCGCTGTACTCTTGTTGTTCAGCACATGCTGAGTCGGGGACCTATTGCCCCAAAACAATTGTACATTTTATTCTTTTTAACATATTTTTATTCTGTATTGTCACTGTTGTTTATGTCTTGGTTTTTGGTAATAAATTACTATTCTATTCTAATACCTATTTAATTATCTGGTCCATATAACATTCAATGAAAACATTTACATAAGCTTTTAATTAATTTGCAATGTATATTTGTCCGGGTAGAATCTTACATCTGAATTTTGAAGCAGATGACTTCCACCGATTTGGGTACAGCCATAGGATGACAATTCAATATTGTACCATCGACCTGCTCTGATGATGGAAACAGAAGGTGGCCATGGGAATTCAGTACTTAACCGACGTAACCCCGTTTAGTTTGGGCTCGTTAGAATCGTCTCAATGAGTAGTTGGTTACGGTATACAAAAAAATACATCCGGCATTAAAAGCTTGTAATAAATATTTTTTGATAGAAACATATAAAAAAAAATATAAGTGTCGTCGTCGAATAAAAATATTCTAGGTCTTCCGGGAAAAAGTCCTAGAATATTACTTATGGTCGGAAGACCCCAAAAATATTTAATAAACAAAACGCGATAAATACAATATAGCGTAATGCTCGTTCTAAACAAAATCTGATTTCTATAGAGTATGAGTATGAAGTTCTTCTTTTGTCGTCTAGTACTCATAGTACAAGCTTTGCTTAGTTTGCGACTAGGTCGATTAGTGTAAGATTATTTACAAATATAATAATAATAATAAATAATAATATATTCTTTATTGCACCACAATAAGAAAAAACATGTTACAAAAGTACATAATGTTAGATAAAGGTAACAACAGGCGGTCTTATCGCTTTAGAGCGATCTCTTCCAGACAACCTTTGGGTAGCAGGAAATTTTCAAGAAAAGTTGTAAACAGATAGTGCAGGAATAAATCAAAAAAGCTTACTATCGCATACATCACAAATCATAAAATCATAAATTAGTATTGTATATATACATAGATACATACATACAAACTATAACACAATTATATAAATATATTACAGGACATCAAGGCAATTTAAGGCAGCGACAAGTAATATTGTACTTTTTTTAAAATTATTTATGTGCCATAGATATGATTCAATACGTGCGTTTTTGTTGTTTATGTGCATGAAAATATTGTAACTGAACTCAGTAACTTTGGTGTGTTATGTTCCCGTATGGCAATATTCATTAAATAAACATTGGTCGGAACAAAAATAAAAACCTAGGCCTGCAAACTCAATACCATGAAAAAAAGGCTCAAAGAAAATGTTTAAATTTAGATCGGCACTCCAGCTAAGGATTGAAATATAGGAATACACAAATAAGGTAAAAGCGTTTATTTTATAACCTATGTGACTTTATTAGATGGCATCAAAACAGTCTAGACATTTGAAATGGTAATAACTTATTATCTAAGTCCTCACCATTAATAAAAGGGAACCATTTTATCATTCCCGGGAATGTTAACTGAGACATTAAAATATTCACGTAGGTTTCCCGCCACCATTCGAGCGTAAATCTTTGAGTCGCTCGTAAAAACAGTCCCTAGAGTGGAAAGTGACTCTGTTTCATTGTAATCGATCCATACCATTGTCCTCATACGCACTCCGAGAAAAAGACCAATTTCTGAGATTTCCGAAGGGCTTAGCTTCATTTCCTTTTATATCTCCCCAGATACTAAATTCGTTCAGCCAATAATAAAAAATCGTCGGGGACAGTCGGAATGGACTTGACGTGGAATTTACTTTCTGTCCCGGGGGCAAATTGGACATTACAACGCACTTAAATCCCGTATTGCGTTCAGGTAGACTATTACTTAGCCATTACTGAACGCTAAGCTTCCCGATACGATGATTTGATGCGGGAAATTGAAAGTGATTTTTATCTAACGATAAGCACTATCAACAGGCTTTGCTTAACTGATTAACACGGATTTAGATAAAATATAAGAAATATATTTTTCACACCTTTCATTTGGAAAAGTAAGTTTTGCTCCACGATGAGAGGTACCAAAACGCTACTTTTCTGTTCAAGCTACTTTTTTAATTTATACATTGGCATTGGAGCATTTGTACGCAATGAGCCAATTGAACACAGATTTTAATAAAATAATCGATTGTAATTTCATCGTAGACGATTCAAAACGAACATAAATCAAGTTTTAACTCTAACAACGTTGTATAAAAAATTATAAACATTTCGTAATATTTAAAAATTAGTAATAAAAATTAAGATAATTTAGATATATTGTAACAATAGATTTTTAATTTGGTCATAGTCGGTGTGAAAAATAGTATGTGTCACTCGATAGCAAAATTATTTTCGTCTCGGGCGTAAACACTTGTATCCCTCACTACGCTCAGGATTCAATACACCGCCCTCGCCGTAAATATACTATTTTGCTCCCTTGTGACACAAATAACTATTTCCGTCTCAAATTACTTAACACTGACCCAATACTTATCCCTTTTCATCTTCAAAACAAGGTCAACAATAGGTGTCAACTATTAAGCATTGAGATCTCAAAGATTCGGATGTTTCATTCACGTGTGTACTGACATTATCCAATCACGATTAGAAGTGGACCAATAATTAATTTGCAATTCATTTCTAACTATTTGTACCTACTAGTAGGTTAGCATAACCTAAAACGGTTAACTATGTTATTGACGTTTTACATTGATTGATTATTTAGACAGTTTAATATTTGTCGTCGCGTCGAACTCAAGTAAATGAATGCAAATTAATTTTAAAAGTTTCACGCAATTTCTTGGTCAGTTTCGGAAACCCCAGTGTTTAAGGCCATGTACGCCCAGCCTTATCTGAGGTGTGTTATGTTATGATGTAGCGTCTCGTGTCTTACAATTGGGAATGGATGAAAATATCAGAGGTGCCTGATTATTTTTTTGGTGATAGGAATAACGTTCCTTGGCACTAGAAAAAAGTTTCAGATTTTTTCGCTGCGTCAATAATTTTTGAAAAATATAAACATTTTCGTCCATTGCGATATGAGCTTTTGCGGTTCCAAGACAGTTTCCCTGGTCCATCTTATATTAGAAAAAAATATCTGGTAATTTAGCACTGACAATGACAGTGACAGCTGTCTTCCCGCGCTCAAGTAACCATTTGATTTGTGTTGTGTACGATACGGCATACGACTTTATATTCCTTTTTACTTGCATTTGACGAACTGTTTTTGCCCCTGGACCTTGATAATTGCCTGCCTGAACGACGACTTTTGCTATTCGACTCTGGATTTGATTTTGACTGCTTATACGACGACCACTGGACTGCGACTTGAAATTGGCCGACATGGATATTGCGGCTTTTGTAAGAGCAGACACTGCAAACTTGCCTGCAGTAGATGCTTACATGCTGATGGAGTATATGAAGAATAGCGATAAGCATAATGTCGCTGAAATACGAGGCGCCAAAGCTTTATCGTAAGTATATTATTATTATTATTGTAGTATTGTGGGCCTTTGTATGCCGCTTCGACCAGCGAGTGATCTATTGTGACAGCCCTTTGTTTAGATTTCACCATCAAGTCCCGTTGCCTCTAGGAAATTCCAGATTCTTTGGGCGGTGATGTGTTGTACCTCTTCCGGGTGCACGATGTGCCGCCCTAGGTAGATACTTCTTTTGTGCATGAGTGTTTCGCAGGAGCATAGGATATGATGCATTGCTGTTTCCTCTGTCTCCTGGCAGAACCTGCAAGTTGCGTCCTGTTTCATACCCATTTGAACCAGGTGCTTGTTCAATTTGCCATGACCTGTCAGAATTCTCGTCACTGCGCAGGTTTTGTACCTTTTCAGTTGTAGTAGCTCTTTGGACAGTTTATTATCGTACCCCTTGATTAAGGCTTTAGCATGTTTTTGTCCTTTGGCGAACTTCCACAGCTTTATTGCCTCTGATTTTTCTGTGTTATTTAGTAGGGAATAAGCTTTCCGTTTTGTGATGCCACAGAACGGTTCTGGGCCGACCAGGGTTATGTCTGCGCCCTTCCTTGCAAGTTCATCAGCTTTTTCATTTCCTACTATGTCGGAATGTCCTGGTACCCATCTAAGTATAACTTTGTTGGTATTAGCCAGGGCGTTTAAGTTGTTTTTGCAGTTCTGGACTAGTTTAGAGTAGGACTCTAGGGATTCTAGTGCCAGCAGAGCAGCTTGGCTGTCTGAGTTGATGTAGATGTGTTGGTTTCTTAGGTTTCTATCGAGATTGATCTCCACGCATTTGTTTATTGCGAAGAGTTCAGCCTGATAGATTGAGGCCTCTTTCCCCATGCTGACGCTAGCTTTGAGCTTTGGCCTCTCACCATAGATACCGCATCCAACATCATCACCTTTTTTGGATCCATCTGTATACCAAACGTGGCTTCCCTCCTTGAAGTCCATTTGGTCATTTAACCATTTGTCTCTTGGAGGTATTTCCACTGTATACCGTTTTGTAAATTCGCATTCCACATAGGTATCGTCGGTGGGCATGTTTAGTTTTTTGTTATCGAAAACAAGGGCCTCCAGTTTGATAAGCGCTTGAGAGCGCCATTTTGGCCTTGTTAGTGTGCATATCCTGTAGATGCACTGTTTCGCCTCCTTTTGCACGTGCAGGTGGAGTGGCGTTAGGTCGAGCAGTGCATCCAAGGCTGCCCCCGGTGTTGAGCATAAAGCTCCTGTTGCTGTTAAGCAAGCTGTACGCTGTAAACTGCTTAACTTTGTGATGGCTGTCTTTTGGTTGGCTTTGTTACACCAGACCGCGGAGGCGTATGTGATTACCGGCCTCACTACCGCTGTGTAAAGCCACATAGCAATTTTGGGTCTTATGCCCCATCTTGCTCCTGCCATTCGACAGCAAGTCCACATGGCCATTTTTGCCTTTTGTATTATGCTATTCAAATGAGCGTTCCAAGTTAGCCTTTGGTCAAAAGTAACTCCTAGGTACTTGACCTCATTTGAGTAAGATATTTCCTGTCCATTCAGTTTTAGTTTGGCAAGCTTGTCTAGTTTCCTTTTTTTTGTAAAAGGTACTAGTACTGTTTTGCTCGCATTGATGGACAGTTCATTTTCTTTGCACCATTTATTTATGGTGTTTAGCGCTCCTTGCATTAGGTTCGAGATTGTGTGGAGGCACGGACCTTTGATTATGACTACAAGGTCATCGGCATATCCTTGCGTGTCATAGTCTAGGTCCTTCATAGTTGCTAGGAGTTGGTCCACTGCTAGGGTCCATAGTAGTGGGGATAGTACGCCTCCTTGTGGACAACCTCTTGTGGTGTAGAATGTAAACTCAGTTGCATTGAGGGTCAGAGTGACTTTTCTATTTGAAAGCATGCTCTGGATCCATCTGATGGTGCTTTCATCCACGCCCTTTGATGCCAATCCTTTGAGGATAGTTCCTGTGGGTGTGTTGTCAAAGGCACCTTCGACGTCAAGGAAAGCGCATAGAGCTGTTTGCTTGTCCTCTAGGGTTTTTTGCACTTTGTCGACCAGATCAAGTAGTGCCGTTTCCGTAGATTTCCCCTTTTGGTAAGCATGTTGGTTCAGGCTTAGTGGTCTGATTGCCAGATATTTCGCTCTAATATGCTGATCAATGACTCTTTCCATCGTTTAAGTAAGAAGGATGATAGACTGATTGGTCTGAAGGATTTGGGCTGTGAGTAGTCCTTTTTCCCTGCTTTTGGTATGAATCGTACCTTGACTCTAGTCCATAGTTCTGGTATGGTCCCCCAAGCAAAGCTAGCTCGGAATATTCTTACCAGGTGCGGAAGGATTAGGTTTTGTCCTTGCTGTAGTAATGCAGGAAAGATACCGTCTTCTCCCGCCGATTTAAATGGTTTGAATTTTTTCAGTGCCCATATAACTTGGTTTGGCCTGAATATATTTGCAGCCAAATTCCAGTCGGTGTTATGTGCCCTCCGGGCTTGTGTGCTCCTTTGGGTGCATAACTGAGTTTCACTGGTGGGGTACGAACCTGGGAAGTGGATGGTTCTAAGCAAGTCCATTGTTTCTACTTCCGTAGTCGTAAAGCTGCCGTTAGGTCTTTTAAGTAGGCCTAGGTAATTGGTTGGTGTCTTGGAGAGAATTTTATGAATTCTCGCTCCTTTATGTGTTTGGGCGATCTCTTCACAGAACTTCCGCCAAGACCTCATTTTGGCTTTTCTGATCTGTTTGTTATATTCAGTCAAAGCTCTACCGTACCTTTCCCACTCGTTAGGTCTGGTTGAGTGATTGAATATGCGACAGTTGGACACACGGAGCTTTTCTAGCCTTCTGTTCCACCATGTCGTAGTGTTTTGTGTGATTGATTCACGCAACGGGCAGCTCAGTTCGTAGGCCTTGTAGATGCCTTTGGATAGTTGGTTTACTGCTATGTTGAGGGAATCTGGATTTTTAACATATTTTGGGATATCCTTTAGATGGTCCTCCAGGTGAGCCTTGTAGGCTTCCCAGGAAGTTTCTTTTGGATTTCTCCGTGTTTGTGGTTCCATATCTAACGGGCCCTTTACACTAAATATGATATGTTTGTGGTCCGACATTGAGTTCTCGCAACTGACGTGCCAGTTACTTAGGCAGTTTGCTGCCTTTTCAGTTGCAAAGGTTATATCTAGTACCTCTTGTCTTGCCCTGGTCACGAAGGTTGGCGTGTTGCCCTTATTTAACAGGTGTAGACAGTTAGTAAAAATAAATTCTGAGAGTAACCCACCCCTTTTGTTGATGCCGGTGCTTCCCCAGACGGTGTGATGAGCGTTTGCGTCGCAGCCCACGATCAGTTCTGCCTTTTGTGCTTCAGCGTAAGTATAACCTAAACATCGTGTCTATCAAAATTATCCACTTAAATAATGAATTCGTTTTGAAACAATAGAACCATAGCATTTATCATATTGCAAAACATTGCCTGGAGCAGACTTGAATACGGACCATAATTTACTATGCAGCTCACACAGTTTTGGAATGAGAAGAAATAAAAGAAAGAACAAGCCAAAGTCCATAGATCTCACTAAGCTTAAGGATATAAATAGTAACGGTAAAGTGCAATATAGTAACAAATTAGGTGATAAATTAGTGCAATATAAGAATAATAAAATTGACATTATTGATGAACATAGCTTAGAAATAAGGTGGAATAATATACGTGATGTAATGATAGATACTGCAGAACAATGCCTAGGAAAGGAAAAGATAGTACCTCGAAAGGCATGGATTAGTTTTTTTTTTTTTTTTTTTTTATGTGATAGGAGGCAAACGAGCAGGCGGATCACCTGATGGTAAGCGATTACCGCCGCCCATGGGCACCTGCAACACCAGAGGTGTTGTGAGTGCGTTGCCGGCCTTTAAGATGGGAGTACGCTCTTTTCTTGAAGGTTTGAAGGTCGTATCGGTCCGGAAATACCGCAGGCGACAATCCATTCCACAGATTAGCTGTGCGAGGCAGGAAGCTTCTGGAGAAGCGCACAGTTGAGGACTGCCAACCATCTAAGTGGTGAGGATGGTAATGTTGTCGCGTTGGACGATGGCGAAAAGAAGCGGTAGGGATTAATCCGAACAATTCCTCGGAGCACTCCCCGTTATACATGCGATAGAAAATGCAGAGCGAAGCCACATCTCTACGCAGCGCCAAGGAGTCAAGCCGACCCGAAATATGCTGGCAGTCAACAATTCGAGTTGCTCGTCGTTGGATGCGGTCCAGAGGGAGAAGCTGGTATTGGGGTGCCCCTGCCCATAGATGAGAACAGTATTCCATGTGTGGGCGGACCTGCGATTTATAAAGCTGCAGGCGGTGGGCCGGTGTGAAATACTGTCTCGATCTGTTGAGCACACTGAGCTTTTTTGAGGCTAATTTGGCCTTACCCTCTAAATGCCCGCGGAACTGGACTTCACTCGAAATGTCGACGCCAAGGATTCCGATACTGGCTGCGGCAGTCAGGGGAGTGCTCTCAAAACGAGGTGACACGACAAACTTTAACTTTTTCGCGGTAAACGCGCAAACCTGTGTCTTGGTAGGGTTAAAACGGACTAAGTTAAGTCGACCCCATTCAGAGATTTCATTTAGGGAAGTCTCAATTTCAGACACAAGTTTGTTCCGGCTCTCGATGACAATTCTGATATAATAGACTTGATGATAGAAAGACGAGAATTTAAACATAAAAATAGTATCGAAAGTGTGAATAAGTATAAGCAGTTGACAAATAGAATAACCACATTGTGTAGAGAAGCCAGGGAAGAAGAAATAGTTAAAACATGCGATAGCATAGAATCCTTAATTAAGAAGGGGAATATGAATCAAGCTTACCATATCATCCGTCAATTAGGAAAAAAGAGTCAGACAAAAAGTGCTGCTATCCTAGATGAACAGGGTAACATTTTGCTAGATAGCAAGGATGTTGCAGATCGGTGGCAAAGATATTTGGAGAAGTTATATGACGGTGAAGGCTTAGCTAGCAACGACATAGAAAAGGAAGAATTAGTGGAAGTAGATGATGCTGGTCCAGAAATAATCAGAAGTGAATTTGAAAAAGCCCTTTCTAGTTTACAAACTGGAAAAGCTGCTGGTAATGACAAGATTTACGTAGAGTTCATAAAATACGCAAACTGTGATATACTTAAAGATGAAATTTATGAATTAGTTACTAAAATGTATAATATCGGTCACGTCCCTACTGATTTTTACACTTCTAAAATAGTTACTTTACCTAAAAAGGCGAACACTTTAAAATGTGAAGAACACAGAACACTAAGTTTAATATCACAAGCCAGTAAAATATTACTCAAAATTATACAGAATAGAATTAGACCGCTAACTGAAAACTATCTAGGACCTGACCAATATGGATTCAGACAAAACAAAGGGACGAGAGAAGCAATATTAGCCTTAAGAATGATTACTGACAGAAGAATGGATTTAGACCAGGACACACACATAGCATTTATAGACTTAGAAAAAGCATTTGACAAAATTAATTGGAAAAATATGATGTCAATCTTGAAGGAAGCTGGATTAGATTATAGAGACCGAAGAATTATTTTTGAACTCTACAGAAATCAAAGAACTTTAATTGAAATAGGAGAAGAAGCTAGAAAGGCGAAGATACGGCAAGGAGTTCGGCAGGGTTGTCCACTTTCGCCTCTTATCTTTAATGTGTTCATAGAGTGTGCCATTAGAAAATTAATAGAGTCCGGAAAAGGGGGGGTTCATTTCAATGGGAAAAAAATTCAATTTATTCGTTTTGCTGATGACATTGCGGCTTTTGCAGAGTCATCAAATCAGTTAGAAGAATTAGTTACAGATATGAATGCAATTTTTGAAGATTTTGGACTTAAAATAAACATTAATAAAACAAAAATGCTAGTAACCTCAAAAAGGCACTCAAATTATAGACCAATCACTTTAAATAACAGGACAATAGAGCAAGTCGACAAATTTAAATATCTGGGAAGCATAATCACTAATAACTCCAGATGTACACCAGACATTATCGCGAGGATAGCCATGGCGAAGCAGGCTTTCAATGCCAAGAAGAGCCTGCTCAAAGCCAGAATAGCAGGCCATATTCGGAAGAGGCTTATAAAAGTGTACATCTGGAGCATAGCGTTGTATGGAAGCGAAACGTGGACAATGACACAGCGTGACAGAGAACGATTGGAGGCCTTCGAAATGTGGTGCTGGAGGCGAATGGAGAGGATTAGTTGGAAAGATAAGAAGACGAATGAGGAGGTGCTTGAGAGAGTGAAAGAGAAAAGAACGTTGTTGAAGACCATTGAGAACAGGAGAGGCAGGATGTTGGGCCACTTGTTACGACGCGATGATTTTATGAAAACCATAGTAGAAGGGAAGATAGAGGGAAAGAGGAAGAGAGGGAGACCAAGAAGATCTTTTATGGACCAAATAAAAGAAAAAGTAAACGGCGCGTCGTATCAAGAGGTCAAAACAATAGCTGAGAACAGAGAGGAATGGAAATTGCTCCACCGACAAGATTTTGAATCTTAAATATAATGAAATACCTATATTGTACTAGCTGCCCGCGCGGCTTCACCCGCATATTACAAAAAACGCAAGCAAACCTGCGGGAATAAATATAGCCTATAGCCATCGAGAAAGTCTATTTCTACACGCAGGTGAAATAATTTTAGAAACCGGATTTATAAGCGGTTCCGGAGATTACCCAAAACATACAAACTTACATTGACCGACCGACCAAAATAATGTATGCCATATGATTAAATAAAATACATACTTAGTGCAAATATTGTCTGAAATGAAGGATTGTAGCTTTGTAAGTTTGTAGATTTGTATGCAACTAGCTGCCTGCGTATTGCATAGAACGCAGGCAAACCCACGGGATAAAATTAGCCTATGACCACCTAGAAAGTCCATTTGCAAACTACATGCAGGTGAAAGAGTTTTAGAAATCAGATAAGTGCTTGCAAAGGTTACCTAAAACATACAAACTTACAATCTCAGACTTTTCCTCTGTAAAATATGATGCGGATGTACGCAGGCTATATTATTATCCCGCGGATTGGCCTGCGCTGCGTTTTTTGCAAAACATTTCTAATATTCATTCACCACTATATAGTATGGATTCAGTTCGGGATGGATGGAAATCTATACTAATATTATAAATGCGAAAGTGTGTCTGTATGTTACCTTTTAACGCTTAAACCACTGAACGAATTGAAATTAAATTTGGTATAGAGATTGTTTGAATCCCCAGGAAGGACATAGGATCACTCTTTCTTTGACCCAGATTGTATGGAGTCGCGGGCAGAAGCTTAGCGTGCGTTTTGTGTAAAATTACGGGTGGCTAGTATTTCACAATTTTAAGGTATGGAATTGTTTCCAAGTGTGAAATTCAAATGTTTAAATAAGTTTCTCTTTAAATCATCATTTTGTTTTACTTACCTATATCACATAGTTATTTTTTAGGTATGTTATATAAAATACACAAAACTTACGTCTAGATGGTCTTCACAGCAAAGAATTTGGCGCTTTGGACAGTTCTTGCCAGCTAATTGACACCAATTTTCCTTCAACTCGTTTCTTACAGCAAAGAACTTCAAGCCGGGGTTTTTTTTATCACTCTTGGAGCATGTGGGTATAAAACATGTTTTTGCGTCTCTATACCGTTGATACTCGCGATCAGGAGCATCCATGGCGATAAACACGAATCAATATGCCGATGTAACAAATCAATAGTCCAATCGAGTTGCAGATGTCGTCGAATAGGCAATCAAAATCAAATCCAGAGTCGAATAGCAAAAGTCGTCGTTCAGGCAGGCAATTATCAAGGTCCAGGGGCAAAAACAGTTCGTCAAATGCAAGTAAAAAGGAATATAAAGTCGTATGCCGTATCGTACACAACACAAATCAAATGGTTACTTGAGCGCGGGAAGACAGCTGTCTTTGTCATTGTCAGTGCCAAATTACCAGATATTTTTTTCTAATATAAGATGGACCAGGGAAACTGTCTTGGAACCGCAAAAGCTCATATCGCAATTGACGAAAATGTTTATATTATTCAAAAATTATTGACGCAGCGAAAAAATCTGAAACTTTTTTCTAGTGCCAAGGAACGTTATTCCTATCACCAAAAAAATAATCAGGCACCTCTGATATTTTCATCCATTCCCAATTGCTTGCGTTTGCGATGTTCCACTTAAGAAAAGTTTGCCTTGTAGGAACCTTGCAATCTGCTAAGCATTGTCCCTTACTACAAATAACGTGAGACGTTATTGGTCGTGCCGTGCCCCGATTTGACCGGCCGCTCAGTTAAAGTCGCCCACGTAGATGCCGATGCCGGCGGCTCGTGACATGCCCCACCGTCTCTGTGCATTTGGTTCTAATGCTCGCCACTCAATGCGTTTGCCGTCGCTAGTCGCGTGAAGTAGCGCGGTGGCGGCAGCGGTAGCGATTTTTCTTATTTAGGTGTTCGAGCCTTCAGGCTTGACCCACTGTGAGATAACCCTTCAGAACATCAGCGCCATCTAGTCGTCTGTAACGGAGTCAATGCAAGACATTGCACTGTACTCTGTGGTTAGTGGTGGGAGTCAGCGCCAAGGCAGGCGGCCATTTTGTATGCAGTACGCTTTTGAATCTCAGCGTTGTCAGTCAAATTCAACTTCACAGGAACGAAAATATTCAAATGTAAGTAACTACAAATTAATAATTACAATTCATTGTTCTTACATGGGTGTCCCTAGTTTGATACGGAAAACACTCGTGTAAGTTGGTGCGAAACACGTTACTCAAGCACACGTGTACTTCGTAGATCACGCTACGAAGTGCTTCATACTTTGAAGCAATTGTCTTCTCGCAATGAAGGACAAACTGTCGAGTCATGACAGAAACGCACCTAAAAACTTTTGGATTTATTTCCATTGTCAGTCGTATCAACCCAGACGCCCGGTCGTATCGATCGAGGCGTCCGGTAGTATCGATGAGACGCCAAGTCGAATCGATCGATGCGTCTCGGTCGTATCAGTGAGACGACTCGTCAAATCAATCGATACGTTCGGTCGCCTCAATTGAGGCGTCGAGACGCATCAATTAATACGACTAATTACATCGATTCACTACTAAAGTCGAATCAGTTAATGCTACTCTCATAGTGGCACTAGCAAAACACATCCTATATGATTGCTTTGCTGGTTTTTCAGACGATGGCGTCCACAAAGACAACAACCATGCAAGAGTTGTATCACAGAGTTCCGAAAGTTCAACAAGACTTCTTCAACAGAGTTGTCCAAATAGTAGAAGACCCGACCCGACGGGCTGGAACTTGTGGGAGGTTCAGGACTTATCCTACCCGGAACTGTTTGGGGACAAAATATCCGCCACGATGGAAGCGAAGCTAAGATTTGCGCTACCGACGTATGAACTAGCGATAGCATACTCCCCAGATGACCCTACGCTATCCGAGAAGAAGTATCGTTTGATTAAACGAAAACTTTTAGAATGGCCTTTGGGAAGAGCACTTCTATATGCGCCTCATAGTGTAATGGAAAGGATCCATTCAAAATCCTAAGAAAGATTCATAAACACAGTTAAGGCGTTGAAACCACGGCTAACCTCGAGGGATGTGGCCTCCACGACCATAACTCAAAAGAGAAGCTCTGTGTCACCAGTAAGTTCCCGTAGTTGTAAAACACCACGTCGCGAGCCATCTGTGTCAAGGGCAGCTTCAGTGGCAAACGAAGCGTCTGGGTCGCACATCCTCTTAGAAAAGATGATGGAACCTCTGTCCAAACAAACTCAAGCAATCGAAAATATTGCGACTCAGGTTTCGACTTTTGGATCCAAAAGTGACACAGCCGTTGCAGAATTGGATGAATCCTTTGAATCGTTGCCAGACAGCACTGGACCCGATGACGAGTTTGGAGCTCCCGAATTCGACATAGGACTTCAAGTAAACACTACAGCATCAAGTGTTCTTCTCCCTGCCGAATCTGAGGAAGCCGCACTAACTGAACAAATTGTGGAAGCCCAAAGGAACACCAAACTCTTCGGAAATCCCAGATTGTGATTTCTTACCACACACCACGGAAGCCGAAGCGAAACTAGTCAAAGCTGATCCGAATCTGGTCGATCAGGGCCGAAAGTGTCAACGCCTAAACGAAGAGGGATGGAAAAACATCCGCTATGCTGAAGTTCAAAAAACATTCCATGCCACTCCATTGTTCGCAGCACTTAAGGTCAACAATCACTTGGCAACAATAACGCCTAATTGGAGTTCTACATCACAACTCGAAAAAACAGATATGACCTTGGGCGCTATAACTTACGGATTGCTGCTTCAAAGAAAAGCCTTTCGGGAAGCCTGTCAAAACATGGATGCAAAACTACGCACAGTTATCCAAAAACATCTGCTCGCCCCCGATTGCGCCTTTAAGAAAATCTCAGATGGGCTGCTGCAATACACCTGTGGCAGAAGGGCTGAAATTATCCAAGCTCGACGGGAAACCTACAAACCCACGAACAAAGTTTCGAGTGAAATGCTACACGACATTCCTCCATCCGATACTCACCTCTTCTCCGAAGAAAAACTGTCGGAAGTGGTTAAGGATCAGGGGGGGGCACATAAGTTCTTCCCGAGGAAAACCAGTCTTAACAATCAGACTGGGAGAAAAATTGCAGTGCAAAAAGGGCCTAAAGGTCATAGAGAATATAGCAACAAAAACAAAAAACATCCAACACGCAATTTTCGTGACTTTCGCTCAAAACAAGATGGCGGCACGTCAGGTTTCAACAAGACCAAAACAACTCAAGCCGCTACAAAGAAATCCTAATTCTGAGGTATTTCAAGCTGGTCAACTTAAGTTAAGGTTAGACCTATGGGAATCTTTAGGAGCTCCAGAGACTGTAGTAAGTTAAACCACCGAGCTCGGATAGCAACTGATTTATTAATATAATAACGGGTAGATATACATTTGTAGAACTACCTACAACATCTTTCCCTTAAAAACAAAAAGCATGCATAACTACAACTACTGTAAACATACCAATTCTTAAAATACTACATGTTCAACCCCCCTTCTAAAAGAAAAAATATTTTAGAACAAATTATTTATATCAATTCCCATTTTACGAGCTTTGTTACGAGTAAGAGCGGGCTCGTATGGCTGACCAGCAGGCCTTGTGCTTGCAACCGGATTCGAACCTTGCGCCTGCAAAACAGGTGGTACCGGCGCACTTTTTACATCAGGCGGGATCGAACCCTGAGTGGGAAGCGGTGGCGGCGGGGGAGGCACGAACTTCTCACCCGACCCTGACACTCCCGGCTCACATTTAATTAGATGTCGGCGGTTACGACGATACTCCATTCCTTTTCGATTTTTTATTATATATGAACGAGGAGTGTTACATTTTTTAACAACTTTTCCTCTCATTTTATTTGTTGTACTAGTGTGATCCAGTATGATTACGTCATCGCCAACACCTAACTCTGATAGATTTTTGCAATGTTTATCATAGTTTGTTTTGGTTTTATTTTGTTGCTTAATGAGCTCTTTATAATGTTGCATGTCATGACTAACCGGTTTTAACAAACTTTGATGAACCGGCAGCCTACAGTTAAGTCGACGGCCCATTAACAACTGCGCGGGAGAACCTATGATTCCTCGCGGAGTATTTCTGTAACTTAGTAAATCTAGATAAAAATCAGTACCACTATTAATTGATTTCATCAACATCTTTTTTATGATTTGCACGGCTCTTTCACTTTTTCCGTTTGATTGATGATAGTAGGGAGACGATGTTACGTGCTCAAATCCCCATTCAGTTTTAAATCGATTAAATTCCCTGCTCGTGTATTGTGTGCCGTTATCACTAATTACTGTGTGCGGAATTCCGTATCTAGCAAAATTTTCTTTCATAATAGTAATAACAGCCATCGAAGTTATATTTTTTAACTGTGCCACTTCAATGTAACCAGAATAATAGGCAATCAGTATTAGAAAACATTGTTTTCTATATTCAAATATGTCGGTTCCCACTTTATACCACGGCAATTCTGGGATTGGTATAGGTAACATCGACTCCCTAGCTGGAGCATTCTGGCATTCCTGACAAGCGTCACAGCGCCTCACGTACATCTCAATATCTCGCGATATGCCTGGCCAGTACAACACTTCTCGCGCGCGACTCTTGCACCGATCAATGCCCTGATGACCATCATGAATTACTTTAAGCATGTGGTTTCGTAATGACGTCGGGATAATAACAAGCCCATTTTAAAAAATCACACCCGAAATAATATGTAACTCATCTTTAAATGACCAATATGGTCTTAATTGTTCCAGAACATCACGCTTATGCTGTGGCCAGCCCTTATAAATATATTCTGTTAGCTGACACATAGCCTCATCTTTTGCAGTTTCATCACTGACCAGTTTCAATTTAAATTCTGACATCTGAACATTGCTAATGAACTGTTTTACTTGATACACCACAAACTTACGTATGGAGTCATCATATAAATCCGGCAGGGGCGCACGCGATAAGGTGTCTGGTATATACCTATATTTACCAGGTTTATAGATGACTCTCAAGTCATAACCTTGCAATCGCAACATCATTCTCTGTAAGCGTACTGGGATCGTGTTTAACGCTTTTTTAAATATACTCTCTAATGGTTTATGATCAGTTTCCACGAGGACATTTTTTTGACCGTATATGTACTGATGATATTTCTCACACGCAAATAGAATGGCCAACATCTCTTTTTCTATCTGAGCATACCTCGTTTGGGTGTCCGTGAGCGTGCGCGACGCGTACTCGACAGGGCGCCCGCCCTGAAGCAGGGCGGCGCCCAGCGCCACTGCACTGGCGTCCACCGAAACCACCACGGATTGCGACGCATCAAACAGAGTCAACACCGGTGCATTGCAAACCAAATCTTTCAACTTTGCAAAAGCACCGTCATGGACGGTGTCCCAGCACCACGCGGACTCTTTTTTAAGGAGTCTGGTAAGCGGGAAAATATGTTCCGAGTAATGCGGGATGAACTTGGACAAACAATTAATTGCACCTAAAAAGCGTTCAAGTGATTTCTTGTCATTAGGTGCCGGCATATCTTTTATGGCCCTAATTTTCTCGGGATCAGGCTTCATGCCATTTTTATTAAACACATGACCTAAGTACGTTACCTCCTCTACGCACAACTTACATTTGTCCTTATTAAATTTTAAATTTATTTCTCTAGCTCTCTTTAATAAATTATTCAATCTTTCGTCATGTTCGCTCTTGGTCCGACCCCAACAAATAATATCATCAATAAACGAATCGACCCCCTCTACATTTTCTAATAATTGTTTAATTTTAGCATGGAACACTTCTGACGCACAATTTAATCCGTATGGGAGCCTAAGGTACTGGTACCTACCGAAGGGGGTTCCGAATGTGCACAAATCTGCACTTTCATCGTCTAACTGCGTAGTCCAGAACCCCGAGCTAGCATCCAAAACCGAGAAGTATTGAGCCCCATGCAGTTTAGCCGCTATTTCATTAATAGTAGGCAGCTGGAAATGCGCGCGTTGCACGGCACAATTGAGCGGGCGGGGGTCTAGGCAGATACGAAGCGACCCATTCTTTTTAGCCGCTATCACCAGGGCACTCACCCACCGCGTTGGATGATTTACTTTACGTATGACCCCTAACTGAACCATCCTGTCTAATTCTTGCCGCAATTTATCATGCAAGCCTATCGGTACTTTCCGCGTCGCACTCACTACCGGCGGAACCGACTCGTCAACCACTATGTGGTACCGCCCGGGAAGGCACCCCAGCCCCTCAAACAAATCACTAAATTCTGATAAATTAACAGTATGAATGCGTTTAATCAATCCTAGCTCACTACAGCTATCACGTCCCAATACGCTTTCACAACTTATGTCAGCTATGGCAAATTTCATTTTATACACTTTATTTTTATAATACCAATTCATAAAAGATATACCTTTTATAGGGATTATATTACCACTATACGAATGCAATTTCATGTTCGATTTATTTATTATTACTTTTGGGTCATAACCTAAACACAAATATCTTTGAAATGACAATACATTTATATCAGCACCGGAATCCAGTTTAAATCTCTCATCTCCACACTCACCTCTTAATGTCTCATACCAGTCGTCCGACGACACTTTCATTGAAGACACATCAGCAATCACCGGTATATAGAACGACTCACACTCGATATCGGGTTCGTCTTCGTCACAAACGGCAATCTCATACATTTTTCTCTTCGCCGCATTAGTACCACAAACTCGAGCAAAATGCCCATACCCTTGACACACAAAACATTGCACACCGTTGGCTGGACACATGCCAGGATCACAGGTCTGGCCGCACCCCGGGCACGGAGGACGCACCGCGCCGACGCCGCGCGGCCGCGCCGATGATGCCACGCCGCCGCCGCCGGGCCGCGCGCCCCAGGCGCCGCGACTCGGCCTCCATCGTCGGCCACCTCGGGCTCCACGGCTGGCTCCACCGCCACGAAATCGTAACGCGTCCACCTGTGAAGGACCCGCGCTTATTCTAAGCTCTTCTAACCTTCGGGAACCGTCACTCGATATTTCATCCGCCTGGCAGATTTTGATCGCCTTATCTAACGTCAAATCATTTGTACGAAGCAGCCGGTCTCTCACGATAGCGTTATTGATGCCACAAACGATACGGTCCCGAATTAACTCCTGTTCCAATGCTGCAAATGCACAATTCTTTGCCAATAACCTAAGAGCGGTCACATATTGACAAATAGTTTCACCATCCTCTTGACTGCGAGTGAAAAACTTGTATCTCGCTAACGTTATATTTGGTTTCAAACCAAAATATCCATCAAACTTTCCTTGAAGGATCGTAATATTATCGCGATCACTTTCCTTATCGAAAACAAATGTTTGATATGCATTGAACCCCTCGGGCCCTATTAAATTGATAAGCAAACTTGCTTGAGTCCCCGCATCTTCCTTAGACACCCCGGATGCCTTAAGAAATAAATTGAATTGCATCTTCCAACACTGCCACGCGTCAGCCCGGCTGACGGGACTCCCATCGGTGTTGAGCTCGGGAGGCGGTCGCGCGTGTTCCATCCTAGTCGCAACTCGTTTTTATAACACTGACTACACAATTTCACCACAAATACTCGCAACATAAAAGCCGAATTATTTTATTTTCACCGCTGCCACCATGTACTAAGTTAAACCACCGAGCTCGGATAGCAACTGATTTATTAATATAATAACGGGTAGATATACATTTGTAGAACTACCTACAACAGAGACCATTCTGAATATCTTGAGGGGATACCGGATCCCCTTTATTCAAAGACCTCCTAATATTATATTTGCAAATTGCAATACCAAATTATTTGAACCTAGAAATTCAGAATTTATGCATCAACAAATCGAGAACCTGCTAGATATCAAAGCAATCTCGCATAACACTTTCAATAGCGGTTACCTATCGCCAATTTTTCTAAGGCAAAAACCTAACGGTTCCCATAGGTTGATCTTTAACTTGCGTTTACTGAACTTTTACGTTTATCCCCCAAAATTTAGGCTCATAAGCTTATCGAAGGTTGCTCAAACTATACAACAAGGGGATAATTTAGTAAAAATTGACATCTCGAATGCATACTATCACATTCCCATCCATAATTCTCATAGGAGATATCTATCTCTAACGATTAATGGGAAAATATATAACATGAATTGCTTGCCGTTTGGTTTATCGAGCGCTCCGTCAATTTTTAGTAAAACGACTAATTGGGTGGCCTCACTATTACGCGAGAAAGGCATTAGAATTATTGTTTATTTAGATGATTTCTTGCTCATGCCAGGAGGCTGATAAACTATCTGAACAAGCAATCTGGACCATGGGCTTTCTTAAAGAACTAGGTTGGCAAATCAACTCGGACAAAACCGACCTCACACCAAAGTCGCGAATTGAATATCTGGGTTTAATATGGGACACAAAAGAAAATAGGAAAATCTCACCTGCTTCAAAAATCCTTAATATTCAAAGCTCAATCCTTAACACGCTATCTAAGGGAAAATGGAGCTGGATGGATGCTAAGCAATTACTGGGCAAATTAAATTTTGCAGCCAACGTTATACCCTTAGGCTTCCTTCATTGCAGGCGCATTCAGATCGCATCAAAGTCACTCCCGGATTTACAAAGATACAAGATTTTCCAAATACCGGGCCAAGTAAAAGAAGAACTATGCTGGTGGCTTCAAAATCTTTCAGAAACATCGGAAATTCAAATTGCTCCTGCCTCAATTTTTATAACGACCGATGCTTCAGACATAGGATGGGGTGCCGTGATAAACAACGAGAAGCTGTCAGGTCACTGGAATACCTCACGAAATCATTGGCATTGCAATCAAAAGGAGTTATGGACCTTATTCGAAGTTCTTCGAAGGAAATTAGGACTAGTTTCAGGCAAAACAGTCTTATTTCAAACCGACAACAGAACGGCAGCTGCTTACATAAAGAAGCAAGGCGGCACAAAGTCACAAAAACTTCTTTGCATAGCATCAAAAATCCTGCACCTAGGACTGCAACACAAAATTACCATAATCCCCAAATATTTGCCGGGCAGATACAACGGGATTGCCGACAGTCTGTCGCGACGGAAAACCTTTCAGGAGTGGCACCTCGACCTGCCAACACAAAAAACCATTTTTCAAAGTATGGGCACGCCAGAAATCGATCTTTTCGCAAGCAAAGCATCTGCAGTTGTCCCGAGATACGTGAGCGAAGACCACAAGGACACATCGAGCGAGTACACGGATGCATTCAGCAGACCATGGAATTACAAAATAGCGTGGGTCTTTCCACCACCAGCGCTAATTCCACGAATTCTCCAACATCTGAATGTTTCCAAAGGGGTTTACCTCCTAGTGACTCCGAAGTGGGAGAAGGCATTCTGGAGAGCCGAAGTCAAAAAGAGGGCAATCTCGCCTCCCTTCAAGATTCAACATCTGAAAAATCACCTGGTCGATTTACGAACCAACCTACCGCCTCGAAACATTCAGAACTTGTTTTTGGAGGTATGGAAAGTTCGGGCTGGTCCGATGAGGTAACAAACAGGAACGAGTCAGAGCGGTCTCTGTTACAGTCGGCCTGGAGACAATCTACGTTAAACACATACAGACCTGCTTGGAACATCGCTTAAGTGGACATCGGACAATAACGTGTCTACTAAAACGCCAAACCCTGGCGATTTAGCCAGATACTTAATCTACCTTCACAACGTCAAGAAGTTGGCTCCTAAAACTATCCTTGTACATAAATCAGCGGTAGCTACCTTCACAAAGCCCTGTAGCGGATCTTCTCTTAGCGATCATCCAGTGGTTAAGAAAACCATCAAGGCAATTTTATTAACGAGCCCTCCAAAATGCAGTTCCACCGTATGGAACGTAGCGGACCTTGTAGAATGGATTTCCAAAAGGAATATTGATCACTCTAGTCTGTTCCAAATCTCACAACATGTGTCATCCTTATTACTCTTAGCCACAGGTCGTCGCGTTCATGACCTAACGTTGTTGCACATAAACGCGGAACAGTGTCATGTTACACCATGGTAGTTGTCGTTCCAATAAAAAATGTAGGTCTTGATGATTGATTTAATTGAATTATAATGAAATTAAGTACATAGGTTTAAAATAGTAATCAGCTTTAAAAGGACGCAAGTAACGTGCGTGCGCGTCAGAGTTCTATGAGGTCTGGACGATGGCCGCTGTCCGCCGAGCGGTGGGGATCGGTTCCGATGAATCTCGAACATGCCCCCGGGCGTTGAAAGGGTTGTCTTTCAACTCTTCGACATCAATGGCTGGCAACGGGCAGATGCGATTGAAACCTCGCCGTATCACTCCTCTTGTGGTGTTAATATCTGCGACTCTGGCTATTCCGTCAGTTCCTGGATAGATTTCGGTGATGCGGCCCAATCGCCATTTCATTGGCGGAAGTCCTTCTTCCTTAATGAGTACTAGTGCTCCCCTTTGTAGTGTCTGACCTTTTGAAGTGCGCCATTTAGTGCGTTGTTGAAGTTCAGCGATGTATTCTTTGTGCCACCTGGCCCAAAAGTGTTGGCGCAGCTGTTCTAGTCTTTCAAAACGTGTGAGCCGGTTTTGGTTGATATCGACTAGCGTTGGCGTTGGCAAAGCTGTCATCGGTCGTCCTACCAAGAAGTGCCCTGGGGAAAGTGCTGTCATGTCATGTGGGTCAGTCGAGAGTGGTGTCAGGGGACGTGAGTTTAAGATAGCCTCTATTTGGACCAAAACAGTATAAAGATCCTCAAAAACTAAGTGAGCATTCCCTAACACGCGATGCAAATGGGATTTGATGCATTTAATGTTGGCTTCCCATAAGCCAGCCATGTGCGCGGCATATGCTGGTATGAACTTAAAGTCAATGTGTTCATTTGACATTTCAGTAATGATTGAACTTGCGTTATCATTGAGGAACTTAAAAAGTTCGTTTCGTGCACCCACGAACTGGGTTCCGTTATCCGAGAATAATGTTGTAGGCTTAGAACGCCTAGCAATGAAGCGACGCAACGTTGCAAGGAAAGAATCTTTACATAATGAGCTTACCAGCTCGAGGTGAACGCATTTAGTGGTGAAACAGATAAATATAACGATGTAGACCTTTTCTGTCCTGCTGCCACGACCTCTTTTATTCAGTGCTAATAAAGGTCCCGCGTAATCCATTCCTGTCGTCTGAAATGGGTACCCAGGAATAAGGCGCTGCTCAGGTAAGTTGCCCATCATCGGACGAGCTGTTTGTGCGTTTAAACGAAAGCAGCGTTGGCAGCTGTGTACAATTGATCGAGATAGGTTACGACCACCGATAGGCCAAAATTCTTCTCTAATTGAAGACAGAAGCAATTGAGGTCCCGAGTGCATTAAACGCAAATGCTCGAAGAGAAATATTAGTCTAGTTAAAATATGTTTACACATAAGGAGAAGTGGATGCTTCTTTTCGAAAGTGAAGTTACCGTTTTTGATCCTACCTCCGACTCTAATGCAACCCTTGTCGTCAATAAAGGGGCTTAATGACAGCAATTTGGTTTTGGGGGGTAATGCCTTCCCTTTGATCAAAATATCATACTCTTCAAATGATTCCCTTTGCGACAATTTCACTAAATAATTGAGCGCCGATTGTTTTTCAGATAGAGAGAGAGGACCTTTAGTCTTAGTTTTGTTTTGGCAGTTGGCAATGAAACGTAGAACATATGCCATAGTATTCCTAAGTCTACCGAGGTTTGAGAAACGTGAGAATGGAAACAACTCATTTTGATCAGTAGATGTAGTTGCTACGTTCGTTCGCACTTCAGGTAACTCTGATTGGCTTTGATCAAAGGCTTTGTTAGGCCACACGTGTTCATGTTCTAGCAAGAACTTTGGTCCATTGAACCAAAATTCCAGTTTATCACTCTGAGCACAATTGATGCCCCTACTCAACAGATCAGCAGGGTTGTAAGCCGTAGGAACATGTCGCCAGAACCATGACTTGGTAATTTCTTGGATGTCCGCTACTCTATTTTTGACGAATGGCTTTAACTTATTTGGTGGCGTTTTGAGCCAACCTAAAACGACAGACGAATCTGTCCAAAGAAAACAACTGTCTACACGTAGGCGAGTGGTTTGCAAGACTTTTTCCAGGAGCTTAGCAGCAACCAGTGCCCCGCAAAGTTCAAGACGCGGGATCGTTACAGCCTTGATAGGTGCTACACGCGCCTTTGAGCACAGGAGCCGAACCCGTGTATTGCCACATGATTCGGACCTAACGTAGACACAGGCACCGTAAGCATCCTTAGACGAATCACAAAATGCGTGCATTTGTATGCTGATTGGATCCGCGCACACAACGTGTCGCGGTATTTTGAGCGTTTGCAAGCCACTTAAATTGGTAACGAATTTGAGCCATGATTTGACAATGTCTGAGGGCAGCGGACTGTCCCAATCCAGTTTGTGCAACCAAAGTTTTTGCAAAATTATTTTCCCGACAATAACGAAAATGCTGAGTAGACCGAGTGGATCAAAGATTTGGGAAATGGTGGATAAGATCGCTCTCTTTGTGACATCTGGATTGGGATCAGTCTTAATGTCAAATTGTAGCACATCGTCTGATGGCGACCATTTCAGGCCCAGTGTCTTGGACTGTTCGTGCTCACTTAAATCAACGATTGCCGAACTAATGAAGCTATCCGAACCATCGCTGCAAGTTGGTAAATTTGATCGAAATTTTCTTAAATTAAAGCAACCCGATGAAAGTTCTTTCGAAATTAGAGCACGAAGTTGCAATAGACTCTCAGCTGTTTCTTGCCCCATCAACAAATCGTCAACATAACAATCTTCACTAATGGCCTTGCGGACCGCTCCGTTGTCACATTCGTCCGCAATTTGCTTAAGGCAACGAACGGACAAGAACGGTGCCGAGGCTGTGCCGTATGTAACAGTTTTCAACATGTAGGTCTGAAGGGGCTTTGAGGGGTCGTCTCGCCAAATTATTTGTTGAAGATGACGTTGATTTTCATGAACGAGCACCTGTCTGTACATCTTTTCGATGTCACCTGCCATCACAAATCGATGTTGCCGAAATCGCAAGAGGATAGAGAACAAGTCGCTCTGTATCGTCGGCCCTACCATCTGAAGGTCGTTCAAGGACAGGCCAGAGCTAGTAGGAGCGCTTCCATTAAATACGACTCTTAACTTAGTTGTGGTACTATCACGCAACACAAAATGATGCGGCAAAAAATATGAATTTTCATGAGGGTTGTTAATGTCACTTAAAGCCATGTGACCTAATGACAAATATTCGTTCATGAAATCAACGTACATTTCCTTTATTGCAGGCCGATTTGTCAACCGCCGTTCTAATGCCAGAAAACACGACTTTGCGCGTTCGAATGAATGGCCAAGTTCAGTCTCATCGCTTTTTAAAGGAATTCCTACTGAGAATCTACCGTCTTCTTTACGTGACATGTTTTGTTTAAAGTGTTGTTCGCACAACTCTTCCTCGGTAGTATACGAATTCTCCTTAATGGTTGGAACCTCCTCAATTTCCCAGAACTTGGCTAATTGATCTTGAATTTCATGAAATTTTGTGAAATTGCATGAAATCTTGTTTGAAGTTGGCTGCCCGGTGCGCCCGGAGACAATGTATCCGAATTTAGTTTCTTGCAACACTGGGCTATCTTTGCCTAATGATATTTTGTTTGCGCATATCAGATCCCAGAATATGTCTGCGCCAAGTAGTATATCGTAACTTGACGGATTAAAGTATTCTGGATCTGCAAGCTGAATGCCAGTTGGAATATTTAATGTGCTCACATTAAAGACTTCATTATGAGTTGAAGTTATGTTTGGCAACACTAAAAACGTAATGTCTGTATTGAATGAATTGATTCTGGACTGTATTAAAGCATTGCATCGTTTGTTCACTGTTGAAACCTGATTATTAATGCCTGCGACTTTGGATGTTGTATTCTGGTGCGGTAGACCTAATGTTTCAAGAAGCGATTCTGTCATGATGTCTGACTGCCCGAGTCTAGAATGGCCCTAACTTCATGAGGCCTGTTATGTACGTCCAAAATTCGGACTAATGCTGTGGCAAGCAGAATCTGACATGATTGTTTGTTTGTCGCTGACATGGTCCTGATAATGTCATTCGCGGAACTTGAGGCAGGCTGGACTGCCGCAGGCGCAGCGGACACGAGCAGAGCCGATGTGCTCGGTGCTGCCGTGTTTGGTGCCGCATTGCTATAGTTCGAGTCCCTATGCAACAAAGTGTTGTGTTTGGTGCCGCATTGCCGGCATGGGCCCAGTCTACAAACCCGTAAATAATGACCTGCTCTGAGACAATTGCTGCATAATTTCATTTGCCCTACGAATTGTTCCCTAGCATCTATGCTCATTTGTGCGAATTGATGGCATAAGTAAAGTGGATGCTCAGCTTTACAAAGAGGACATTTGTATTTCTTGTAAGCAGGCTGTACGACTGTAGCTAAGCCACGAACATGTCTAAAAGCAGGTTTCGACAATGACTCATTCTTGTTATTTGTGTTATTACTTAGTTCGATAGTCTCTAACACATCTGCCCTATTTTTAAGGAATTTTGTGAATATTTGTAATGTAAGTTTTTGGTGTGTAACTTTGTGCTCCTCCCATTCACGGAGTGTGCGAGCATCCAATTTTGAGGATATAATGTATATAATTAATGTGTCCCAACTCTCTACTGGTTCGCCTAGAATTTGTAACGCACGTATATTTTTGTTGCATGAATCTAAAACCTTACGTATAGATGAAGCGGATTCCTTTTTTATCGCCTCTTCATCAAAAATTGCCTTAACATGATTTTGGACTAACAACCTAGTATTGTCAAACCGATCGCATAAAGACTTCCACGCTAAAGTATAGTTGGACGCAGAAAACTCTAAAGCGCGAATGATTTCAGCAGCGCCCTCTTCCAGGGAAGCCCGTAAATAATGGAACTTTTGTATGTCTCCTATGTTTTTATTTGAATGGATGAGAGACGTGAAAACATCACGGAATTCAAGCCAGCCCTCGTAATCACCACTATATTTAGGTATTTGGATAGTAGGTAATTTAACACTGGTAACAGTCGTAGCGAATTTAGGTGCCTGTTTCACCGACACAATGTCGTCATTCTCGCTGGCCGAAGAGTAGTACGTTTCAGAAGCATTATGAGTACGTTTACTTGACCTCTTAGTACTTCTGTATGCATTACATACCTCTTGGGCCCGAGCCAGTGTCGCAAAATATTTAGATTCAAATTCTGACCTTTGTGTCGCATGTACCTGGGCGTCGTCTTCCGAGACGTCCAAGCACTCGATGCTAGTCTGTATTTCCTCGAATTCCGTAAACATTGCTGCAATGTTAGTCATACGTAGCTTTAATTCCAAAATGTCAACTTCACTGCAACATAAAACATCTCTAAAAGTATCTACGTACGTTTGAAATTTGGTCAATCGACCTTTGTAAGTTCCCCGTTTTTTCACAAGATCGTCCATGATATACAAACAGTTAAAATATTCAATAAAATGTTTTTAGAACAATGACAATAAGTATTAGCAATTATTTACTACCGCTACTGTTTATAGTAGCAAGTAAATACTTCAATTATAATTAAATACCAATAAATACGGAATTAGAATATAAGCTATGGCTCGTATAAAGAATGATAATCTATTTGTCTTAATTCGCACCAGTCGAATTAAACAAACCAATAAATTAATACAATTTAATTTAATAATCAAACATGGATCATACCCATTTGCATTTCAATATTTACGATTGAAAGAAAAGGCGAAATCATTAAGACAAAACACGATAATAATGTAAGAATTATTCCAGCCTAAAGTAGTTCATAAATATATCGAAAAATACGGGTATATGTTAAACACGGCTAACACAGTAGAATAGGTACTCGCTGCCTTTTGTCTCCGTTATCACTATCGCTATTATGCAGCGCCCGGCTGCTTGCTACTTGTTGACGATCATTAGATGCGTAGTTATTATTTAAAGATTTTAACTTGAAATATTTTAGAAATAAGCGGATCCTTAATGCGGTTTATTGTTGGATTCACTAGAGGGGGGTGTAATCTACACATTCATATGCAGAATAATTATAAAAAGGCAGTAGTTTGGGCACAAAGTCACTAACAAAGTTAAAGGGCAAACAAAATGGATCGGACTCACTCTGACCGCTCGCTCGCTTATAATTCTTGTTGTTTATTGCTTGTAGTCACTAGCTCACACTGTCAATTCACCGATTCTGGACTTCCATAAAGAGATCCTCTTCCTTAATGTCTTAATGCTGTTGCAGAAGATCCTGGTTAGGTCCCAAATCCTTAGGCGTGACATCCGGTTCCGTAGGTCCAATTTTATGGTAGTTGTCGTTCCAATAAAAAATGTAGGTCTTGATGATTGATTTAATTGAATTATAATGAAATTAAGTACATAGGTTTAAAATAGTAATCAGCTTTAAAAGGACGCAAGTAACGTGCGTGCGCGTCAGAGTTCTATGAGGTCTGGACGATGGCCGCTGTCCGCCGAGCGGTGGGGATCGGTTCCGATGAATCTCGAACACACCAGATCAGATTGTTTTCTGGCCGTCCTTCGGCTCCAAGACAGACAACGTTAAGTATCGACAGCCGGGTTGGTGCCTGTCAAAAAACAATGACCCAATTTTTGACCTCTGCAACTGGATACCGGCACTGATACATAAATCAGAAAAACGTAGAAAAGCAGTCCCTACCTTGACAAGTTTATTTATAACTACTCGGAACAGAGTAAAAGCAGCATCTAGATCTGTTATAGCAGGTTGGCTGAGGCTGTTACTTAAAGATGCTAAAATTAAAGGTTCCCCTGGCAGCTTCATATCAGCTGTCGCTACAGACAACTGACAAAAACAACAACAACAATCGAAACCTTGATATCGATGAAGTACTACGCAAAGGCAATTGGCGTAGCACTACAATATTCTTGAAACACTACTTCAAAGAAGTAGAGTCTAGAAATATTGCTTCATCACGGACAATATCTGATGATTTTCAAACTATTTAAAATTATCTCTGTCAACAGGACAGATCAAAGCCAGTTGTGACACAATGATTAAAAGTATCAGTACAGTTGATTATCAGAAGTACATCCTTTTATTTCTCCTTTTCATTCATGGCAAAATTATCATATTATGGATCTTATTCCACAAAGAGTCACAGTACGCGTAGTCAGCGCCGGCAGATATTAAACATCTCACAGTGGGTCAAGCCTGAAGGCTCGAACACCTAAATAGAACCGTTTTTCCCCCGAAGGGTAAAAAACGTATATTTAGGTTTCAGCAGAAAGGCTTGACCCACCAATTAATCCCTTGCCGGCTTTCGCCTCGCTTCGATTCTTAAAGCGGTTCTGAATACAAAATGGCCGCCTGCCTTGGCGCTGACTCCCACCACTAACGACAGAGTACAGTGCAATGTCTTGCATTGACTCCGTTACAGACGACTAGATGGCGCTGATGTTCTGAAGGGTTATCTCACAGTGGGTCTTATTGTACGGCAGCCTGGTATGGTGGCCAAGGACTTTAATGAGCACATGCAGAGAGGCTCTGATGAAGGTGCAGAGATCGGCTTGCATGGCTATAACAGGGGCGTTTCGTACCACGCCTACAGCGGCGCTAGAAGTCCTACTGGACCTACCGCCACTTCACTTGGTGATTAAGTCAGAGGCGCGGAAATCGCTCTACAGATTAAGAACTCTTGGACTGTGGAGCGACAACAAACCGAAGACTAAACACACAAACATGGAGACTGATGGTTTCTTAGACAGAATAACAAGCATGGGAAGTGACAAAATGCTACCCAAGTTTGTATTCCATAGGAACTACACAACAAAAGTTCCATCCAGGGCTTAATGGGCCGAAGGTCTAGAACCGCCTAGGTCTGGTATCGAAGACAGTATATGGTACACGGACGGATCTAAAATGGGATCCGGTACGGGAGCAGGCATTTATGCGAATGACTACAGTAGTAGTGTAAGCATGGGTAGTTTGGCAACCGTCTTCCAGGCGGAGACATACGCCATAATTGCATGTGCACAGGAGAATATAGACAGGCAAACCAGAGGGCAGACCATCTATATACTCAGTGACAGTCAAGCGGCCCTTAAAGCACTTACGGCGCCGAAAGTGGAATCTAGACTAGTCTATAACGGCGTCCAGGCACTGAACAAGCTTGGAAAGCATAATAAGGTGCAACTAGTTTGGATACCAGGGCACGAGGGCTTCATCGGCAACGAAAGAGCGGATGAGCTTGCTAGAGGGGGGTCTACAAACCACTTTGTAGGTCCAGAACCATTTGTGGGACTCTCGCAGGGAACCATTATTTCGGCCTATAAAGCCTACGCCAAAACCAAACACCAACACGAGTGGAGGAATGAGGCGGGCTTAAGGCACTCTAAGCTCTTCATAGAAGGAGTGGACTCGGGCTGGACTAACAAACTCTGGAAATCCAGTAGGAAGCAGCTCAGAATCATATCTGGGGTGTTCACAGGTCACTTCGGGGTCAAGGACCTCTTGGCCAAGATGGGACTATCGGGCAGTTTAGACTGTAGAATGTGTGGCGAGGAGGATGAGACTATGGAACACTTATTGTGTGAATGTCATGCCCTTGCCAGACAAAGAATGAATTACTTCGGTAACGGTTATCCGCAACCAAAGGAATTCAAGGTACTTCCGCTGAGCTGCATCATCCGCTATGTGGAAATGATGGAGCGAAGTTGGGAGTAGACATAAGGAAAGGGCAAATGCACAAAAGATCCCACTGGGTCGAAGTGCATCCGAAAGGGCCCTCATCTAGATAAGATAAGATAAGATAAGATACCCTTCGGGGGAAAAACGGTTCTATTATTTACGTGTGATCCCAACTAACCACAGTACGTTGCGCGTCTCGAGCGCGCAATAAACAATTGGCTTAGGATATTTCCCAAATATTTATTTATTTCTTAAACAGTTTAATTGTCCGTAAGCATTCCCATTTCGAAAATAGAATTTACAATTTATTGTTTTACCCTTGAGTTCGTCAACTTAGAGTAAACTTGAGGATTTCTTAATTGGTTTAATTTACACTTAAATCATTCGTCAGATTCCAAGTTTCCGAAGCAACCGAAGAGGTAAGCGAAAACGATAAATTAATAAACTTTTAGTGGGAATTTAGATTGAGATGTTTACCCACGTAATTTGTTTGTAGCTCCGTTATATCTCGGCCTGAAACATTAGTCTTATCTTATCCAATTTCTAAACTCGGGGTAGTCCTCAATGTATTTTTACTCGACTTTCCATAAAAAAGTGTTAAGCCGGATTCATATTTTGTCGGACGTAACGTGCCGTGACTCAAACGTTACGGGTATAGTTGTCAGGCTTCAAAACGCATCAGAAAGCATCACTTGAGATAAGTATGAATGCAGCTTTATATTTTCAGATTATTCGAAAACGTTATGAGTATTATTGGCCTGAGTTTAACGTATGGAATGCGCGTAACGACAGTTTGACTGTAACTTTTCCATATAAAATTTGACATTTAGACCTACCTAACGTACGTACAATGCGTTATGTGATCGACCTACTAACTGGTCTCATGTAATTGAAAGTGAACTCAATGGTTCACTCGTAACAGTTAGGTTATTCACTCTTTCCTTGTAGAGACAAAGACCATAAGTGCAGAGAGGGTAGGCCTTACCTTCAGTTCATGATTGTATGTGAGTCTGTTCATCCCATCAGAACTGATAAGCACCTTAACCAATTTAGATTGGTGAGGTTAATCCTTATAAAACAGTTGGACCGAATCGGGTCGATAAACGTTGAGCTCCACATAATATAAATTTATAATGCACGCAATAAAATAGTTTACCGCCAGATCTAAGCAGGAATCTCAACTGTTACTTGGTAATGCATAGATAAATATCTAACGTAAAAGGAATTTATGAGGTTGAATAGTTCCGTTCGCGAACTTTAAGCAGTACAAAATAATATTGTCGATCATATTAATATTCAACGAGTTTTGCGCAGGCTATAAAAGCAAGTCCTTAAAACATTCACTGCGAAGAACCGCCACGCACTATGCTGGCGCGTAGCCAATCTCGTGGTTTTTCCTGTATGAAGCAGAAAGCGACTACGGCGTAGGCGCCCGCTAGGCGGGCTCCAAGCAGTGCAAGTATTAAAATAAGATCTTATTCTCTACCTAGAAGTTGTAGGCGGAGAAATTCTGTCAGAGTTGATTCAGAAGCTTACGATTTATTTATTTCTATTTCATATTTCCCTTTCCCATTCTGAAAAGTTAACTTGTTGCGTGGAGAAACGAGCATGCAAAACTGATTGTTGTCAAATTAAAATGCTAGATCGTAGCTTCTTATCTACCCCGCCCCGCACAAACGACACGACAGTACTTATTTCACTCACGTGAAACACAATAAATGTATGGTAAGTGGAAGGTTGACAGCTATTCGTATTCATTATTTACTCGAGACGACGTGACAACTATTTCTGGAGTTTTCATTCGCAACCTACGCAAATACCTAAGAGGACTTGTACATACGCAGCGTTGTGTTCCTTAGTGGGGAGTACAGTTAGAATTCTGGGATGCTCTGAGTCTGACGAATGCATTTTTTTCTTGCTGGTGACACGCAGCGAATCTTCAAACCAACAAAAGGCCGTCGACGGACGCGGAAATACTGAATTTTCTTGTGTTAAAGGTTTACTACCATCAACCGTGTACCAAGTCAGTGTACATATAGTACAACTCTTCTTTGCGCGCGGCGGTAACTATGCAGGTTTGATTTGTGTGGCAGGGACACGTCAGTCAATGGTACAGACAACCACACAGTGATAGTTAGGGTGCCGCCGATAGGGATGAGCATTCATTTATAATGAGCATTCTAGTGAATGTTAATTAACATATAAATGCTCACAAGATAAACAGGAGCGTTATTGCGAGCACACTATCGAAACGCCAGTAAATTTTCTTCGAGCTTTTCGGCGAGTCGAGCAATTTTCGCGTTCGCCAGAATGATCGTGAAAATGTTCGTAGCGATGTTTGGCTCTATGCTTTCTTCTGTTCTTTCTCAAGTTCGAGGAATTTAAAAACAGGAAATGCTTAGTGTCCTTGTACAGGCAAGCGTACATGGTTAATCACGCTCAATCAGCAAACTAGCATGCGTGCTGAGAGGTGCACAATTTATCGATTACAATTAATAAACTGTTCATAATACGTGAGGGCGGAAACGCCGCACTCACGTAAAGATGTTGTATATATCAGTTAGCAGTTGGCAGTTATCAGTTATCAGCTAGTTTCGAAGTAGTTGTTTCATTCAGAATCCCGGCTCGGAACTTTCTATATCATAGTGAGGGCTCGCCCTTACATTTTGGTCCTTCGAACCGGATCCATCACTGGACACAGTGATGGATCCAGTATCATAGTTTGAGTTCGGGAGTATCAATATCAGTATCACAGTGCACGTTCGGTTGTGCCCAGCATCAGCAGTATCAGTATCATAGTTTGCGTTCGGGAGTATCAATATCAGCATCACAGTACGCGTTCGGTTGTGTCCAGCAGTATCAGTAACTATCAGTGTCATATTGTGCGTTCGGGAGTAGGTATCAATATCAGTATCACAGTGAACGTTCGGTTGTGCCCAGCAGTATCAGTATCATAGTGTGCGTTCGGGAGTATCAATATCAGCAGTATCAGTATCAGTAAAATCGCGAAGCTATCATATCAGTGAACGGAAGCAGCAGCAGTTCATCAGGGTATCATCGAGCATCGAGAGCAGACGCAGTGCAGAATCCAGCTCCAGTAACAAGCAGCATCAACAGCAGCAGTTATCAGGGTATCATCGAGCATCGGGAGCAGACGCAGGGCAGGGTCCAGCTCCAGTATCAAGCAGCATCAAGTAAGATCCAACCAATATCTTACGCACGTTACGGTTATCATATATCACGAATATCATGGAGGCATTACTTACGCGTCAGAGAGAGATTATACAAAAATTGCACCAGGTTAAGACGAATTTTGTTAAGGATTCGGCGAGTAGGAAGACTCCCGAGTATATTAAGGCTAGGTTGGAGACCGTGAATCTTTTGTGGAACGAGTTTTTGGGCAATGATGCTCGGCTCGCAGTGTATAAGGATGACGATCAGCCGTATTTGACGGACAAAGTGTTCGAACAGGCGAAATTGAGTTATGAAGCGATCGGGAAGCTTTTGTCTTCGTTTGAACAACCGGGTCCGGCAAGGCTGGCACCGGGAGAATCGGGACCGGAAGCGTCTACTGAAGTAATAGAGCTGTTGAAACAGCAAGAGACAAACTTTCGGGCATTTTCACGGTTGGCTAAGAGCATTAAGGTTGACGCAATGTGCAACTGAATCAATTTTGTGTTTATCAAGGAAAAATATCAAAATATGTGCTTGGACGGACTCTATGGTCGTCTTGGGATGGCTAAAAGGAGACATTGCAAGATGGAAACAGTTTGTAGCCAACAGGGTGCAACAAATCACGAGCGTGATAGAGCCTGCAAGCTGGTATCATGTTCGATCCGAGGACAATGCAGCGGATTGTGCGACGCGAAGGCTGACGTCGGCGCAGTTATTGCAACAAGTTATTTGGTGGGAAGGGTCTGCATGGCTTTTGCAGTTTAGGCACGAAAGTGTCAATCCTACGTGCTACGAAATTCCACAATTAGAAGTCAAAAAACACCGCGCGCACGTAACCGTGTGTCGGGAAGTAAATTTAATTACAAGTTGTCTAGACAGACACGAGACTATCACACGCGTTGTGCGCACGATAGCATGGGTGTCATGTTTCATAACACAGGCAGGTAGTAAACAAAACGTAAAACGTGTGAATTACCTGAAGTCAGTGGAATTGAACAAGGCTTATCATATGGTTATTAAATGTATTCAGCAAGATTGTTTTAAGGAAGAGATAGCATGTATCAAAAGAATAGGACATGTGGGCAGCACTAGCAAAATTATCGGTCTTAATCCTTTCATCGATAAGAAAGGGTTGTTAAGAGTCGGAGGTCGGTTGGCAAACGCAAGTATTTCAGAAGCAGCCAAACACTTCTTATTTGGTGTTTCAGACGAGAGGTTTTCGGAGCAATATGAGAAGGACATATTGCAATTAACGCAAAATGAAAGCCACATGCAAGGTCTGCTCAAGAATCAAACGAATATAATAGAAGCTGAGTGCAATATCTTGCGACGTCACGAAAATATCATAAATAAGCAATTTGAGTTAGTAAGAAACGACCTAAGCGCCTTAACAGAAACTATGGACAAAATAAGCAACGTGATTCGCAGAGAGTTTTATATCACATCGGCAGCGTTTGCAGCACACGCCACGCTTACGAATATCAAAAGTATACAACAAACTTTAATGGACCCTATAATAGACTTCAATCAAGGAAGTATAGACCCGCACCTGTTGGACCCAGAGCAACTGCATGAACAAATTAATAGGATAGCCGGGCAGCTACGTGGGGACCTTACGTTACCAATTCACAAGGACGACATAAGGAGTATATACAAGCTATCAAGAGTGACAGCGAAGGTTTACAACAATTATCTCATCATAGAAATCAGGTTACCGATAGTGAGCACGGACATATTTGAAATGGACAAAATCATTAGCATCCCAAGGCGGAGCGGTCGCCAAATGTACGAGATGAAACTCATATTCCCTTATTTTGCGTTCAACCTACGAAAGGACGCTGTATTATTCCTATCAGAACACGACTTAGAGTCGTGTACACATGTGTCTAGCGACAACATAATATGCTCAATTAATAAGCCTATATATAACTTTAACACAAAGCAGTCAGTCTGTGAGGTGAATATCAGTGGCGCCGGACACGGCCTTTGTCAACCGACTGTGTCAGCATGCGCCGATAGATGGATCAAGTTACAGCGCCGCGGCGTCTGGCTGTATTCGTGCTGTCAAGAATGCAAGATTCGCATATTCTGCGCGGAAGGCGTTGAAGTCAAGGTTCTCGAGGGCAACGGCATCATTGAACTAGGTCAGGGTTGCATGCTAAAGAGCGAGGCCTTCGCAATCCACGGCCACAATAGTTTTATCAATCAATTAAAGGTAGAGCCTTCCGTGGAGGTGCCAACCGATATATCAATCCTAAACAATTTAATGAATAACACAATGCCTCGAGCAAAGTTCACGGTCACACACGCAGACAACCAACCAGCCTTAGATCAGCTAAAACAGCAGATAGAGCAATTGAAAGAGCAAACAGAGGCACAAATGATAATACATAACGTACACCACTACACGGCACTGTACGTCCTCATAGCCGTTGCGGTGACAGCAGGCTGTGGCTTCACGTACTGGCAGCGACAGCGGCGCCGGGCAGAGGTACCGACGGCCACGGCAGAGCGACCTCGGGCAGAGGTATCAACGACCAGCGCAAGTGACAGTGCAGTGAAAGTGACAAAGGGCAATATAGTGACAAGTGGGAAAAGAGGGACCGTTCCCTCAACAAAAGCGCGGATCGTTCAGTTCGATGGACACTATGCGCTACCTATATAGATCCAAGTAGAGTAGCAAGAAATATTTTTTAGAATTTAGCAATTAGTCACTTGTAAATATCAATATAGAATCTTGGTCGCACCCTACATTAATGTCGCATATTGTTAGTAGTACTGAGTTGGTTATATTTGTATTAGTAAGTATCAGAATCAATGCACCTCTCAGAACGCCGGCCTAACTTGTCTTCTTTTCTGGAGTGCCAGGATGTACAGGCAAGCGTACATGGTTAATCACGCTCAGTCAGCAAACTAGCATGCGTGCTGAGAGGTGCACAATTTATCGATTACAATTAATAAACTGTTCATAATACGTGAGGGCGGAAACGCCGCACTCACGTAAAGATGTTGTATATATCAGTTAGCAGTTGGCAGTTATCAGTTATCAGCTAGTTTCGAAGTAGTTGTTTCATTCAGAATCCCTGCTCGGAACTTTCTATATCATAGTGAGGGCTCGCCCTTACAGTCCTGTTACACGTGAATGCTTAAAACTCTATGAGCACCTTTACAGCAGCAAAGTTGAGTTAACACATTCACTGCCAAGAATCGCTATGCTCGTAGCCGATCCTGTGGTTTTCCTCGTAGCGGAAAGCGACTACGGCGTAGGCACCTGCCAGGCAGGTTCCTGGCAGTGAAAATGAAAAAGGATTATGTTAAGAATAGGAAAATGGAATACAGGCACTCGTACGCCTTTTTTCGGTGCGGCGCAAAAACAGTGTCGTATACAAGTGCTCTAACAACACCATTGGAAACTAAAAATAGTGCTTATATTACTTTTATTCATAGTTCCCTCAAATGGAATATTTGACGAGAATTTGTTACAATGAAACTTAGCAAGTAGAACTTTTTGTTAAAGGAAAATACTGAGCGTAAATAAATTTCGTTCGTCGTTTATTCTATTACAGTTTTCACAGTTGGCAGACAAATCTGGTGAAAGTTTTGGAATTACAAGTTCCAGGCCGGCTGGAGGAAACAGATAACGAGATATGTTAGTTGCTCGCCTCAATTTTCGTTATGTACGCTCTTGGAGTATTCATACAAACTTCTTCACGTATTAACAATGTTCAAATCGTACAAATAGTGATAAGAAGGAGTTTTCATTTGGAGTCGGCAATCGAAGACAGACACCCTTTTTTCCCGTCGCGCTGGGGCTATAGCAGACAAGCAAAAAAGTGTCTTGTCTTTGATTTGCACTAATCTATCTATAATTGGATTTGAATACTAAAGTATAGCTTTGTCCGAACTTGAGGTCATATTTATAAGCAAGGTTTTTATAACAAGGACGCTAGTTAAATGCTAGTGCGAGAGTAGCTGACTGTGAGCGTATGATGCTTCCAAACACAAGTTCTATAAATCTAGGCCCCAGACCAATCAGCCATAAACAGCTTTTCTGTATGGTAAATAAATAACTGAAGGTCAATTTGATACATACATTTTGCGTTTCAATAAGTTTTAAATATTTTCGCGTGCTTACGTCGGCAAAACACGTCGAAATCAAAATATAATGCCAAATGGACGTCCCCGATTGACCCTCGGGATTGGGAGAGTATTAAGCCTATTACAAACACAAACTGATGTTTTCCACACTTCGTTGGGGCTAAAGCCGCCCCGGAAAACGAGGCGATAATAGGCAGCTTTGAATAGCACCCATCTATAATTGCTTTTTGAACGAGCGAGCAAAGCGAACGAAGTTTTTGTTTTAATTTAGGCTAAAATTCTTTCGTATGTCCAGATGTCCCGCTGCCTGTCTGTTCTCCTCTACAGGTCCCATTTCTCAGCTGATACTCGTGACATTTTGTGTTCAATCATTATAGTAAAGTTTTGTGGAATCAGTTTTTCGAACTTTTAAACGATTTTTATTGGAGAATACTTAGTTGCACTTGCTTTTAGTTCAAACCACTTTTTTGCCATATTATATTTAAGGAATCATTGAAGTTATAATGTATATCATCATGAGTCAGTCATCATGAGGCCCTTGTTTTTGATAACAAAAAACTAAATATGCCCACTGACGACACTTACGTGGAATGCAAATTCACCAAACTGTATACAGTGGAAATACCTCCGAGAGACAAATGGATAAACGACCAAATGGACTTCAAGGAGGGAAGCCACATTTTGTATACAGATGGATCAAAAAAAGGTGACGATGTTGGATGCGGTATCTACGGTGAGAGGCCAAAGCTCAAAGCTAGCGTCAGCATGGGGAAAGAGGCCTCAATCTATCAGGCTGAAATCTTCGCAATAAATAAATGCGTGGAGATCAATCTGGAAAGAAACCTAAGAAACCAACACATCTACATCAATTCGGACAGCCAAGCTGTTCTGCTGGCACTAGAATCCCTAGAATCCTACTCGAAACTAGTCCAGAACTGTAAAAACAATTTAAATGCCCTGGCCAATACCAACAAAGTCATACTTAGATGGGTACCAGGACATTCCGACATAGTAGGAAATGAAAAAGCTGATAAACTTGCAAGGAAGGGCGCAGACACAACCCTGGTCGGCCCAGAACCGTTCTGTGGTATCACAAAACGGAAAGCATATTCTCTTCTAAACAATACTGAAAAATCAGAGGCAATAAAGCTGTGGAAGTTCACCAAAGGACAAAAACAGGCTAAAGCCTTAATCAAAGGGTTTGATGATAAACTGTCTAAAGAGCTATTACAACTCAAAAGGCACAAAACCTGCGCAGTGACGAGAATCCTGACAGGTCACTGCAAACTAAACAAACACCTGGTTCAGATGGGTATGAAACAGGATGCAACTTGCAGGTTCTGTCAGGAGACAGAGGAAACAGCAACGCACATTCTCTGCTCCTGCGGAACACTCATGCAAAAAAGAAGTATCTATCTAGGGCGACACGTCGTGCACCCAGAAGAGGTACAACATATCACCGCCCAAAGAATCTGGAATTTCCTAGAGGCAACGGGTCTTAACGGTGAAATCTAATAACAAAAGGGCTGCCACAATAGATCACCTGCTGGTCGAAGCGGCAAACAAAGGCCCATAAACCAACAATAATAAAAATGAGTCAGTCATTTAGATTTGAATCTAGTAACTTCGGATTTAATGATGAATATCTATACTTTACAAAATAAATATATCATTAAAGAAAATAGATATAATATGTATAACAGTGTTACAATATAAAACAACATCACACTATTCTTAATGTAGGTACTTGGTGTTGGGTCCTAGGTCTTATTGCAGTTAAGTAACAGTTGAACAACGTGTTACGTATAACATTGTCTTGTTATTTGTTTTCGTTGTCAGTATTCGTTAGTGTTTACGCAGAAGCACATTGCTATTTTATAATAATACTAGCTCAAAACATAAAATTCTGCCATACAAAATTTGTACCCCTATTTAACCCCTTTAAGGATGGAATTTCCAAAAATCCTATCTTATCCCTTGCCTACGTCATAAAGGGAAGTTCTGGTGTAAAAATAATGTTTCTAGTCCCAGTAGTTTCGGCAGTGCGTTGATGATCTCTCAGGTAATCTTCTTTTGTATATAAAGCGATTTCAAATATAACTAGGACTCTCCATCTCCTGCTGTTCAGTATATAGCAATAGAGACGGACGATATTGTTATCCTCAAACATTGCAGCAACCTGCGCAGTCAGTACTTGGGTTGAATTTTAAAAAGACGTATGAAGTTAGATTGTACCAACATCCTATGTCCTTATAGTCTCTGTAAGGTATGTTTGCATTGTTAGTTGTTAAATTTTCGACTGCAATTTTTGAAACGTGCAATTTTTAAGCATTCTCATTCCAATTACTTCGTGCATTCTGGCTTGAAAAATATCTGTGCCTCCTGGGAATAAGGGAACAATTGAAAACCCACCTGCAATAGGTATTTATCTTATCATGCATTAATCGAATTTATGCTTTCGTGAGATATGTCTAAACTACTACTAATAAATCCACGGTTAAACTTACGTATTAAATGTCACGACAGGCGACATATTTCGAACGGGAACACGCAAATACTCCGAAATATTATAAACAGTTTCATCGCTAATTCGGATATTTGACATTCGTTGAAATGAGCTTCGTGTTTTTAATAATCGTCATTCTATCAATTAGGAATTATTTAAATCGCATATTTGAACCCCGGTGTTATATTACGATTCCTATTTCCCGTAAATAATATAAAGAAAGGCGCAAGGTTAGTTCAAAGTAGTTTCAGAGAGACTTAAGGCAGGTCGGTGTAGATACGACGACGAGCGAAGAAATTCATATTTATGTAGTGTACCCGTAACATTGTATGATAAAATACTACTAATAAATCCACGGTTAAATACACACTCACTCACACTCACACATTATAAGACATGTTTCGAACACTTCCGAAGTTCTTCTTCACTCAAAGTGCGCGCGGGCCACTTTGATCACCGAGCGACAACAAAATCTAAAAAGAGATCCAGATTCATCACGCTTGAATCTGGAGCAGCCTGACTGGGGGAGTACCTCCGCCTTAGAGAAGACCACAACCATAATAGCACTGCTGTCTATTCTGTAGGTATTGTAGTGTTGTGTTCCTGATGGTGAGTAAGGTTACCAGCAGAGCTCCATCCTTAAAGGCCGGCAACGCACTCACAACACCTCTGGTGTTGCAGGTGTCTATGGGCGGCGGTAATCGCTTACCATCAAGTGATCCGTCTGCTCGTTTGCCTCCTATGACATAAAAAAAAAACGAAATACTCCGAATATTGTTATGGGAGTGCGTAATTCAAATACTCGTGACTAGAGGCAGTAATTTATGTTACCAGAGAAATTGCAAAATCCCTAATCAAAGGTTATTTACTAACATAAAAAAACATAAACAAACAAAAAGAGATGTAAATTGAAATATGTAGTATGTTGATGATTATTTTTAATCATAAAATCATAGTTATGCGGATAATGTGGTTAACTGGTCCTGACAACTAACGAGTTATGCTGATTCCCCAATTACGTAAGACTAATTATAACCTTTAAAATAAATAAATATAAGGGGACAATCTTACACAAATCGACGTAGTCCCATAGTAAGCTCAGTAAGGCTTGTGTTATGGGTACTAGACGACGATATATATAATAGATATAAATATTTAAATCCATAGAAAATATCCATGACTCAGAAACAAACATTCATGCTCATCACACAAATTTTTGCCCTTACCGGGATCCGAACCCAGGACCTCTTGCTTCGTAGGCAAGGTCACTACCAACTAGGCTAAAGCGGTCGTCAAACCTTTTCCCTCGGGGACGCTGTTTTTTTACTGATATTAATATGGGACAGTGAAATATTTTGAGCTGTAACGTGGCAAAAAAAGAATAACAATGAGCAGATTCTATAATTATATAAGTTTAATTACTGACCAAGTGTGATGTGACTTTATTTTTGAGTGTATATTCATCAGCATTCATGAGACTTATTTTCAAGAGCAGATTCAATTGAATACAAAAAAGAACATTTATATTTAGTTTTATGATAACGCAAAAATCATAGAAGAAGATATTTGGCAGTTATATCATCCAGAGGCTACGCAACTTTCCGAATAAGTGTTAAGATAAATCAACTTACGGGTAGGTACCGTGTACCCCTCACCTGCAAGAGTAATCGATTCCATTGTAATTGTATAATTTAAAAGTTTTGATACTCGGCTGAGTGTCTTAGAAGCTTAAAGCTGGCCTTCCCGTGAAAGAGTTTTAGTCTTCTGAACCGGGGGCAGTTTATCGAGATTCATTAATGTTATACTCCTACATGAATAAAAAAAAACTGTTGACGTATGGAAGTCGAGAAGAAGATAATAAATAAATGAAAGTGACTTTAACTATGTGTACAGTCAGCGTCATATAGTCAGTAATAGCCAAGGTAGACAAATATTTCGGTACACGTCTTTATAACTGTAAGAATAAAGGGTCGAACAGACTGCCACCAGGGCGGTAGCGGCGCTTGACGAGCGCGTGATGCGCGCAGGACGGACAGTCACACAGAGCACGCGCGCATCGCGCCATCAACCAGCCGGCATCGCGCGCGCATCGCGCTGGCCTCGCGCTATCAACCCACCAGCACTACGTAGGGACCGTGCGGTGCGCTGTCTGTCGTCACACTGACGCGCCGCGCGCCCGCCGCGGGCGCGCGGCCTGCGCGCGGCGGGTTGTTGGCGGGGCGCTACAGAAGCGGGGCGCGTTGTCGACGGGGCGCAGCCTGTTTGACCGCGCTAGCGGTTTGTAGGGAAATATCGCGCGGCGCGCCCGTCGCGTGCGCGCCGCGCGCCCGCTACAGTGCTGTGTGTTCGACCCTTAAGGGTGTGTTATGAAATATTTGACTACTCTGGCTGCTACTAACTATATGACGCCGACTGTACTGTGCAATTTATTGGATACTTCTAATTTGACATTTCACCGTTATAGGTGTCGATGATATCACTTAATTCTTAACCAAGTCGACTATACATCTTGTGCAATTTATAGTGTGGAAGTTTGGGAAACTTCACGAGATTACATTAGTGATATAACCGTGTCATTGCGAGGCTGTCATGTGTCATTGGCACATTAACAAGCTAATTAAGGATTGCCAGGACGATCAATTCTTCATACAAACGTATACAGGGTGTTACAAAATTGGTGATACAAAATAGCATATGTGAATGTATCCATGATTCTGAACAACTT
Organism: Epinotia demarniana; assembly: GCA_945867215.1. Lineage (NCBI taxonomy): Eukaryota > Metazoa > Arthropoda > Insecta > Lepidoptera > Tortricidae > Epinotia > Epinotia demarniana. The sequence goes on from OX244273.1 coordinate 19,447,280, forward strand.
TTACCATGGGACCAACTTTATGATATGGCAAAAAAATCCAACTATTTCATTAATTTTGCTTAATTTAAGACTGATGAAAATGTATGAACAGGTGCTTTTTTTGCACAAGACGAAGTCGGTACCATTATGTAACACCATGTACTTCGGTTCTCATTTTAAAAGGACTTGCTAGAATATCATGAAACTTTATTTACACAATGGGATCCGCCATACCTGGCGCAGCCAACTAGATTTGCTTAAACCAATCAACACACATAACAACAGCACAAACTTATTACTCCCTAGAGAGTTATGAAAATCCATAACTCCGTAACTCCGTTCTTCTGTATGCAGGCATGGAATAACCCTCGCACTAGAACTTATTTTTCTTTTGCGCTACGGAACCCTAAAAAAGATATAAAAAGCAATAAAACTCAAAACATCTGATACGCATTAAAGGCAAAAGGAAATTAAAAGTATCTTTGAAGCAAAACATTCTGGGGAGTATTTGACTTAACGGTTCAATTCAAATCAAATTTACATTTGACGCGCCATGACTTGCTGATGGGAGCGTTAGAAACACGAGTTCGATTCCGATTGAATACCTACTCTTGGTGAAATAGGTCCTTAGGGCGCTCGGGTTATAAATATGAAAAGTTGGCGCCTTGTCGACTCGTTTCCTCTTTATGCACGTCTACTCCAATCAATGAGATGCACGCTGACCGGCTGTCTGTTTTTAAAGCGAAATACTTTTAATAATTTCACTTTAAGTATTTAACAGCACAGAATTTTTACATAAAGGAGCTATGCTAAGGTTGAGCAGTGTAAGAGAAAAAAAAATCCACAAATAAAAATTGCTTGCCTCGCTCACGCAATTCTTCCTGAGAGATAGTTACCTGCTTTGTTCTTCAGATAGCTAGTTTATTTATCGAAATTATGGACTTTTCCGAAACAATAACTCGGTTTACAGTATGTTTTTTTATTCCAATGTCGCAAATTGCTTACATCATTTTCTAGCTTAGGTTGACGAACGAACAACACGATAATTTCGCCTACAGTATAAAAATATAAAATAAATAAAAAAATGACTACGGGACGATCTTACACAAATCGAGCTAGCCCCATAGTAAGCTAATTAATTGGTATTGGACGACGAGATAATGTTTAATAGATATATTAATTACTTAAATAAATGGAACATCCAAGACTCAGAAATAAATATTCACCCTAACCAGGACCTTCAGCTTCGTAGGCAGCGTCACTACCCAATAGGCTTACCGGTCATCATATCGTATGATACCTGTGTTAATAAAAATAACGTAAGATTATCCACTTACGTGTAGGTGGAAAGCACATACATATATATTCTGTAGGAGCGTGACACGTGTCTTAACAATATCAGTAAAGTTCATTTTTGAAAACGTATTAATAAAATCCAGTTCAAAGGACCACATATTTACTTCCGTACCACATGTTGAATACCGAATGTTTATATATAAAGACGAACAAGATACGTTCGTATCATAGTATATTTTATCATACATATTTTTTTGTATGTAGGTATTTCGTAACGTGTCTCTGATAAACTATTCAAATCTCAGTTAGGAACTACAATCATATAATAATATTATATATAGAACTCCACGAACATTTAATGAAAAACTGCCATGACAAGAGCCTTGCTCTTACGAGTACATAATAATGGTGATGGTAGTGATGATGATGCTGATCCAAGAATAACAGGAGACTTTGTATACAGGCACGATTTCCATTTCTTTGCATATGTGAGATAGAAAAGTAAATAGACGAGCAATTGCTTGGATGACGAATGTCCAGCACGACATGAAGATGCTCCGCCTATTTGCCAACGAAGCGTGTCATCAGATCAAGTTACATCTCGGGATTAAGAACGCTAACATTTTGAGGACAAAGAAGAAGAGATTTGGTCATGTTTTTCCAGTTTGGTGCAAGTGTACACTAGCAACCCTGTCCACAGATATTAGATATGTGCACACAGATTGAGTAAAAGATAAGTCGTCTTTTTTGTGGTCGGTACATAAGGCCTTTCGTGTATCTGAAATACATTTTGATTTTTTTGATAGCATGAAATCATAAAAGAGGGTACGCCCGTTTAGGATTATGCGATCGATTACACAAACGCGATTCTTCCTATTCGTGATTCCCATACAATATAGATTCCGCACAATTGCAGTTTACTACATTCGTGATTCCACACAGCCGTTATTTTAACGCCATCGGGATTCTTCCTATTCGTGATTCTACACAACATGGGTTCAACGCAACTGCAGTTTACTACATTCGTAATTCCTCTCAGTTGTTATTTTTACACAATAATAGCGTTTCATCTTAATTGCGTCTGATCTTAATCAATTATACTACAGTAGCTTAAGTAGTAGGTAGCGGGGCAGAGTGCTCGAACAAATTGTCGTAAACGTGGACACGCCAACCAACTCCTCCGTCAGCCATCTTTAATTTTATGGCGATGATTTTGTCCGTATAATACTGTATGTACGTATATCATTAATATCTCGAGTTCTAAATAACGTAGAATCACAAACTTAGTGCGTAAATATTAAAGATGGCTGACGAAGGAGTTGGTTCCTATCAAAAACTTAAAGCTATTGACCTAACAAGTGCCTGAAAAAAAATGGTGCTTTTATCTGGCGTGTCTACCCTATCGTAGTATAATTGATTAAGATCAGACGCAATTAAGATGAAACGCTATTATTGTGTAAAAATAACAACTGAGAGGAATTACGAATGTAGTAAACTGCAGTTGCGTTGAACCCATATTGTGTAGAATCGCGAATAGGAGGAATCCCGATTGCGTTAAAATAACGGCTGTGTGGAATCACGAATGTAGTAAACTGCAATTGTGTGGAATCCATATTGTATGGGGATCACGAATATGAAGAATCGCGTTTGTGTTATCGATCGCATAATCCGCCGTTTATGCGGATTAAAAAACCAACAAAAAATTGGCTTTATAGCACTTCACTTTGGCAATGTCTACAGAAGAGACGCGAGTCGCGAACCTAAATCTCTGTATGACCCAATATTGCGCTTCAAGAAATATTGCCCTCAAATTTTTAGTCATTTTGATTAGTATAGTGCTCCGTACTTGCTGGCGAGTATTTTTCATCATGAATTGCACAAGACAAACGTGAGCACGCATTTGCCGAGAGCCAGGTACAGATTCTGTGAGTACTACTTTACATTCGAAGAGTTCCTTTCCTTGATCAATAAGATTTTTTTATTATTAACAACTTGGAATAGTTGAAAAAAAACCCCGACATTTTCATTACAAAGTTCAATAGTTCAAAATCGGCTTTTGTTGAAACGTAGCTAAGGTCTCGATCACGTCAGCTATCGGACAAAAACACGCTTTAAAATCGGTCTATTTGTTTAGGAGCTACGATGCCACAGACAGACACACAGACATACAGACACAGGCACGTCACATCACGTCGGAGGTTAATAAGCATAGTTTAATCGATTTTATTTAACAAAACCCCTAAAAACCATTGGCCTAATTCATATACACCCATCAAACGTGTTTTAGATTCAATTCTGTCAATATCCGTTTGACTTTATCTTTCGCTATGACATTTGTATTTGTGAAGATAAGTTTAACCACATTTTAACTAGCAGAGGTCTCCTAAGTTTTGCGAATAAAGGGTTTTATATGCAATTCCGCTATCAACGTCTCAACAATAGCACACCACTGGCTAGTATAAATTCGTTCCACAGCAACCGGTTTAAAATTCTTGCGTACCCACTTCCCGGAAGCATCTCGCTAGTGTTAAAGGCCGTTAATGAGGCCCGGAGCCGCTCTTGAATTTTTTCTCTCTTCCTTGAACATCAAAAGTTTCCCTTTTGCGAGCTAACGAGAATTTCCATGTTAATTGCCCCCGCATTGCCGGAATATATAATTGCATATATTGTTGCTCTTGTCTCGACGGAAATGGGTGGAGATTATTTGTGTTCGCTAATTAGAGTACAGATAAGAAAACTCCGGAGCCAAATTGGATAGAGTTATTTTTATAATGCAATTGCGGTGTACCGTGAGTGCTTGACTTTAATGGTGTCGTTGTTTGAATAGAATTTATAAAGAACGTTGGGTTGAAATCAAAACAGGGGATCAGACGTTTCGATTTTTATTGGTTTGAGGGTAGAGAGACGTCATTTTTAATTGTATTTTAAAATTATTGTAGAAATGTTTATGTATAATTTGTTATTATATTAATAAATTATTGATGAATACTTTATTTGACCTGGTAACACTTTTGGGTTAAGGCCTATTATCCAGCAGTGAACTTCTTTTTGCTGACATGATGATGATGATGATGAATACTTCATAATAGAATTATGAAACAGGTTCGTTATTAATAAATTTACTTATAAGTATCATTTGAGATTTGTATACTGACTTCGAATTGTCTATTTTATTTAAGATCTCAGATCTGCCGTAAAAGAAAGTTTTATTAAATTTCATCTAAATTTCAACTTGGTCGGTTATTACATTCTATACTTAAGTACATATTTATTTACCCACAGGTATTTTAAAAGACTGTCAGTTGGCGGCTAGAGGAAACCGAACAACGCTCAACCATCATTAAAAACTCCAACAAACTAATACTTACCCCCTAGTTAATTTATATCGGCCGTTTAGTACAGTATATAGATAAATCATTTACTTACTTGCTACACATACAGTAGGATTAAAATGTACCCATCAATTGGATTACGCCACTGTCGAGGGTTATCAAGCCTGCTGGATAATATCGTATTTGTTAACCGCGTACTCGTAGTTCTTGATGATGTGCTCGATTATGTATACTAAAATGGGACTTAATCGCTTATAATGAACTTATTTATTTATCTCACTGAGGTCTCCCGACGTTTCGGATGGTCACGGGACAACTACTACCTACTACTAGCGACTGAGTTGTCCCGTGACCATGGATGTTGAAACATCCGAAAGGTTGGGAGACCTCAGTGAGGTAAATAAATAAGTTCATTATAAGCGATTACGTCCCGTTTTTTATAAATAATCAAGCACGTCGTCAAGAACTACGCGGTTAACAAAAACGATGGTATCCAGCAGGCTTGATAACCCTCGACAGTGGCGTACGCGATTAAGTCCAGTTTTAGAATAAATCATGTGTGAGAATCGTAAAGGTTTAAATCAATATGATGTGTTCGATGTTTTACACCGCCGGTACGGCATTCGCACTTCGGTGACCTTATCCAGCCCTCTAGTTGACCCTGATCACTAACTCGGTCAAAAAAGTAATCAGGCTTGAAAAGAGACACAGGCCAAGGTCTTCGGTGACCTTATCCAGCCCTCTATAATATTTGACCCTGACCACTTACTCGATCAAAATCCAATCAGACTTGAAAAGAGACACAGGTAAAGTCAGTTCTTGATGATGTGCTCGACGTTTTACACCGCCGGCCCCGCATCCGCACTTCGGTGACCTTATCCAGCCCTATAGTTGACCTTGAGCACTAACTCGATCAAAATCTAATGAGACTTGGAATTAGTTACAGGCAAAGATGAAGTCTATTGCGATAATTATAACAGAACATTAAAACCCAAGAATCGCCAGCACAACCTTTACAAATGTTTAGTAAGTTTTAGACTTAAATGTCGCAAATGCGCCCACTCAATTATTACGAATCGTATTACAGTCTTATTGAAACTTGCCTTGCCTTGGAAATAATGTTTCGAATTTATAAAATAATCAAAATAATATTAATACACAATAGGTCTTTGTAATAAAAGTTAGGGAAAGGCAAAATTTACAGTACAATAGGTAGTGCTACAGGCTCTTGAAATGTATTGAATTGGTTCATATTAATATCCAATTATTTACACTTTTATTATATCTAACGTGTACCAATTAGCCAAAATTGGTCTAAAATAAATAGTCGTATTAATTCCATATTAGGTAATAGTCGTGTTAAAGTTGCGATGCCGGCAGTCACTTAATGTTGTATAACCTTGAAGTGAACATACAATATTGGCCACTAATAATACTGCACTAATACTTATCACCACAAAAAAAGTTATCTCAATCTAGAAAATATACCTGCCGGTCGATTGCGTAGCATTACGCATCGCACATAAGTTAAGGGATCTTTAAATTGTATACAGTCATGTTTTTAAAGGGAAAATGTCAGTTTAGGTACTTTGTCCTAACGCCCTTTGAACAAGTTAGGCAATTAATCCTCTAAACTGCGTAAAGGCAATTGCAGATAAAATCACTTCGTAATTTTGGCGCATACGTACACGTAAACCGCAGAAACTCGATTGCTACCGCGGCAATTAATTCCTCTAAGCTTTGTATAAAAAGGCGAGCGAAATCAATTCAAAGGTGCGGTGCGGTTTAAAGGGGGTTCGCTCGAGGCTACATTTCTCGGCAGATCCATTGAATGCAATAAAATTTTCTGCACAATTGAAACCATTAAAAGCCGTCGCGGCGCGCTGAATGTTAATCGTGGACTAGTGAATAGAACAATCACAACGTGGAGAAATCTCATTCGTGGCGAGCGTTCATATGACAAAACTGTTTGTAGATAATGCACAAATTATCCTGCCATTGGATAGGCTCAAAGGGCTCGGACAGGAGGGGGGCGGCAGTGGCATCGTGCGTGGGAGCGAGAGAACGACAACGGCGGCTTACACTACCGCGGCCGTCGCCGCTGGAAGTTGTGGCTTAGTCGGAAATTCTAGTTACCCAGAACGAACTCTTTCCGATTGAAGAGAGTAGCTTGGTCGTTTTTTTTTGTGTCACAAGCCAAGATCCACTTTGGACAGAGCAGTAAGTAGGTAAGTAATTATAAGCGGCTGCTAAGCTTCACAATACACGAAGCCTCGTTGCAGCTTTATCCCATATGTAGCGAAAATCGTCAGTAGCTCCTGAGGCATTAGCACGCTGACGGGTCAAATACAACTAACTACGCTTACGAATTACAAAGCTTACTATTTTTGTAAATGCATTGATGCTTTTTAATTGCGTATCACAGAGCTATTCTACTCCAATAACTCAGTTTGACTTTTAAATTAATTATACGAAGCTGATTAATATCCTAACGGAATTTAATCGAACTTTAATCATTACACGCATGACTACAATCACTCCGTGCTTACTCATTAGCAGAGTTTAATGGAATCTGAAAACTTAACAACTGTTTAAAATACTCTCGAAACACGCATTCATCAATTAAAAACATATAATTATTACTGACACAAAAGCAATTAATATTTTTGACCGTGATAAATCCAGTTATAAGCGTTTAATATTCCAATAAAACGCCTGCGTAGTTTTATTGATACCTGCCATGTTTCGTAGACGGTAACACAAATTAGAGTACACAAATACAGTAGTTCCAATATGAAATTTGAATTGAATTTGTGTACTCTAATTTGTGTTACCGTCCCCGAAACATGGTAGGTATGGAAACAGGTTAAGTCAGACATTCAACACTATTTTAGACAACTGTTTATTATCTTTTTAGCTGGAATGACTGATCGGTTAACGTCATTTCGCGATCTTATTTGATATTTAAGGCGTATGTCACGTTAGTTGGGGGTCAGGTGAAATTACTGATGTTGTGCCTCTAAAATTGAACAAACTCGCGTATTAATTGTCAGAATGGGAGACCTGTTCAAACCCTTCATGAATACTTCGGAATGAGCGGCTGCATCGCCTCGCACACTACCCAATCAGCCCGCCAGACGGCTCGTGGCGCACGCGCAGCGCTAACAATACGGAGGGAGGCAGTCTTGCACTGGAGTTGATATGGTAAGAGACCGCCTTCACCGATCGATGACCGACGCACCGAACTCACTGTGCACTCGACAATATTATTAATTATCATACAACTTCCTAACACTATAAAATGTCTCATCTAGTAAAAATATCTTAAGTTTTTAACAGTTATCATACTGCTTATATGAAGGAGCTGCATTGATTTTCGGACTCAAACTGTTCACCTTTTGAATATGTAAGCACACTTAATAAGGCAACGTATTAACATCGCACTATAAAGGCTGATTCTCGTAGATCGTTTACGAGACCCCAGACTACGAATTAAATATTCACGTTCGGAATATTTACAAACCAAGCTCATATCGACTACGTTAAAATCAAAAGTTTGTCCTGCTAGCAAATAGGTCATCATCATCAGCCGAAAGACGTTCACTGCTAGTGTGCCCCAAAGAGTGCCACCGATGACAGTTGGGTCAGAAATAAGTATATATTTATTTCACACAGGAATTTTTGCCTTATTATAAAGATATAAAGTACGAATTAAGGAGATGCAGAGGGGTAGCTACGTAAATTTACTAACTAGCGTTAGGAATACTCAAACGTCGCATAGTAAAACACAGATTTACCAAACGTAAGTAATACAATGTTACGCAATCGAACGGCAGAAATAAAGTGAACATAACTTACCATAAACAAGTATACACTTTTCAACCTTATCGCATATTAATAAGATCATAAAACTACCAAGAAGTATATGTGTTTATCATGCTGACGGTACAACGCAAAATTTACAGTTGAAAACCATTTGCAGCAATTTCCCCCGCAGCCAGCAAAACTCTTATTCGCCGCGAGTTCCTCTGTCATTAGCCGGGTAAATTGTTTTTCCTGTAGCCTTCTTTAGATCTAGATTAAGTGATGAACTGAGCTAATTCTCCACTACTGCTATAGCCTATTAAAGCCACGAGTTCCGCTCATATTCAACAGTGTGGTTAACATTTAACAATTTAAATAAAGCTTAATTTACTTTAATAAGGAACAGCGTGGAATAATCTCGCACATATTTAGATCATCCAAACTGGGGTAGTACCTCTACTTTAAAGAAGACTGCCATAATGTGTAATAGCACTTGTATCACTTGGATGCATTATCCGTCAAATCAGTACTCATAGAGTACATCTGAATGTGCTCTTGCTCTGTAGGGACTGTGAGTTGTAACAAGTGCTTTCTCCCGGCTATGTGCCCCTTCAAAACACTGTCGCAGAAAATTGTCAAGAAAAAATAAGAACAAACTAATAAGGTCAGTAATGAAGCTAAAACCCTGGGAAAGCTTTGGATATGAAAGAAACAATTGCAAAATTATACTCTTTATTTCACAGAAAGGCACCGTAACTGTAACGGAAGCTGTATATATCTTACACCAATTTGCATGTCATGGCGAGACCAGTCAACCTTTCAATCTATGAATCCTGACCTATTTCGATTGCTAAGGATAGAGCTGGGTCGTGTAACACTAGGTCCAAAGGACTGGAATCTCTACCATGAGTAAGTTACACCTTTATTACACTGTACTTCTTAAATACTAATATGGCAATGGATTGGCACCAGGGATAAAATTTCTAACTATAATTATTTACACAATTATATCTTTATTTTAGGTACGCCTGTTTCGAATTGGAGCGAACACACCTGAATTTACTGCTGTGGAAGGCGACCGGACAGCAGGCGGACCTTGAAACTGGGTAGCTTCCTCCGTCTCGCTAGAGGGACCCGATGCCGAAGCTGCTAGACAAGAAGCATTTCCAACAAACAAACACTTTCTTAATCCTTCTCCTTCTTTCTCAATTTCCCGTTCACAATAGTGAACTATATAACTTTCATAGTTCCTCCTCGCTGAATTCCTCTCGGTTCTTCTCCCTTTCAGGACACCGGTACGGAATCAGCTCCCAAAATGGTGACCACCAATGGGTCAGAAATAAGATTTCTTCAGAAACCTGATGCTGCTGTGTCAGCCGCGAATTCAAAAATGGCCCCATGAACATCTTGGGAAACCCACTGGCCCTCAGGCCTTATCTCTGGTATTGCAGTGGAATAAATTATCCAATCCTGAATACTGTCTTTTAATTTTTTATCTCACCTAATTGAAACCTGCTACTATTAATTTATATGAAAATTAAATTGGGGATTGCTAATTCTTTGTAATTTCCTTTAATTCAGAATTAGCCCCATTTTCAAACTTGGAATTTGTAAGTTCACTAACAAAATTCTATATACCTATCTAGATCTTGATTGCTACCAAGTTGCATTAAAAACTCAATTTTATATTTAAAAATAGGATTTTTCCCTAAGCTGACAACACAGACCACAGGTTCATTACAACACAATTAAAGCTGTTTAAGACTTCTTTTTAGATGCTGTGTTGATGTTTAGAGGCAGTGCTACACGATGCCAATAAATTAAAATATTACGCCGTTACAATACATCCCCCCCCGATGAAAAGGTTCAACGCAGGTGAACCGCTCGCTGTCCTCAGCGACTTTCCGCACCTGCCACAACAACTTAAAAAAATAACAACCAATTTTTATAGAAATGGTAAGACCAATTACTTATCCTAAACTTCAAACAACAAAAAAAAAATATATATATATATATATATATATATATATATATGTGGCCCATAAGGCCGAGGTTGATCCCCTGGGGATCACTAACCTACCCCAAAACGTTACCACAGTCTCTTTTCTAAAGAGAAACCAACCCGTCGGGTTACTAAGAAAACAATTTAAAAGAAAAAAACACAAAGGATCCAATCGAACCCACGAATAAGTGGGAAAGTTAACCTAAACTAACCTATTTGCCTTCATACCGGTAAACATTCCTTTAGCCTTTGCATCACAACCTAAAGTTGTGCTGCAGAAGCTAACTCAAACTGCCAGGGCCTATGTTCAGCAGTCTTCAACACAATCTCCGCTTGCCCGGGCAAAAGTCCATATCCGAGAAAATATCCCTGTCCCAGATTTAGGGCATAGGGTATAAAAGAATGAAAAAAAAAACTCTTTGTCTCCAAGTCTCAGCCGAAAGAGAAATATGTTAGCTAAAAAAAAAAACAAGCACCATTTAGGCACTTGTCAGGCACCTGACCACACGTAGACAAAGCAAGTGCGCAAAAGAATTTGTACCACTTGGGTACTCATCAAAGGAGGCGAAGCAGGAGACTACACGTCACCGACATTACGTAACAGGATATAGTGCAAGCATTTATAAACTAGCCTATAAATGTGACACTAGTGTGCACACAGGCCTCCTCTCATGGATGAAAGGGGAATAAGGTCATATTAAAGATTAATTAATCCGATCCTGGTATTGAGCACAGGTTGATCGCACCTAACATACTTCGCAGTCAAATTCCCATTTACATCATTCATTCGTCATCTAAACACACATGAGTAGTAAAACAGTAGCTCCTGTTCACCACGTACCTTCCAAAATTCGTGATTAAATATTCCAAAATATTTTTAACACTACTTGCGATTAATAACCGTAACTAAGATGTTCACATTTGGCAGTAATAATTAGTTAACTCTGGCGGCACGGCGACGGCTCGTATTGAACTCGGGGCCGTACGTCCAGAGATAACATTACTCTAGGCGTCCGTGGTTGTTGGCCCTGGCGGCACGGCGACGCACTCACAAACACGAGGCCGTACGTCCAGGGACAACTTCACACCTATAACCCTACACCAACTGCCTACTTAAAATCTTTAACATGCCACGAGCCAATCGGATGACCATCCATCCTTTCGAGCTCATAAACTAAAGGAGACAAAACCGCTTTAACCCTGCATTTTTCATACTTGGGCGCAAGTTTTGACATTCTAAACTTTGAAGCGTCGCTTTGTACATACGTACGCTTCCAAACAGTGTCCCCAACCGAGAACTTCGCCGAACGGCGTCTTAAATTGTAATATTTTGCGTTAATTGCATGTGCTTTTAATAAACGTAACCTAACCTGCTCAAATATGTCTTTCAATATTCCAAATTGACCTGCGTACTCATCCCTAGGAACAGCTGTGGTGTACTTTTGATCGGTGTCCTTATAAAAGGACCCGTTGATGACTGGTTCTCTAGCGTGAACTAAAAAAAATGGAGAAAACCCTGTGGACTCGTTTACTGCACTGTTTATCGCAAACCTAATCTGGTGCAGTTTTTCATCCCATGTTCGGTGATTGTCCTCTACGTAGGACGCTACGGAAATCATCACTGTCTTATTGTACCGTTCAACTAAATTTACTTGGGCGGTATAACGCAATCCGTAAAATAGGTTAGGTATATTGTATCGTTTTATCAACTGCTTAAACTCTGATCCCGTAAATTGCACTCCGTTATCAGTGATTACGGTTTCAGGCACACCATGTGTTAAAATGACGTGTTCTTCAAAAGTCTTCGCCACCAAAGCGCTTGTGGCGCGGCGAAGCGGAAATAGCAGTGTGAATTTCGAAAAGCAACATGTTACCACAAACAAAAAGGTAAAACCTCTTCGAGAGCGCGGAAGTGGGCCCACCAGATCGATGCTAACTACCTGCCATGGGCGATGACATACCTTTGGCTGTCCCATCAGGCCTGCAGTCGGTTTTTGGGAGTGTTTATAGGCTGCACAGGTATCGCAAGCCTTTACATACTCGACCACATCCTTATACATTCCCGGCCAAAAGTATGTTAACGCCAGCCGGCGATGAGTTTTAAAAACACCAAAATGAGCTGCAGTTGCTTCGCAATGGTTTTCCTGCAAAACTCTTTTACGGTCACCCTTTCTTACCACTTCCTTCCAATCAAACTCTCTTAATAAGTTATACTTAGACTGGCTAAGTCTAAATAACTTTCCCTCCTTCATGCAAAAATTTGGAAAATTTGCGGGATGAGTTGTGCATCCACTTTTAATTCTGTCATACCATTCATCCGGCTCATCATTTACCACATTAGTTACGTTTACTGCGTCAACCGTCATAAGCCTAGACAGTGCATCAGGCACAACGTTAAGCGATCCCTTCCTGTGCTCAATATCAAAATCAAATTGAGACAGTCTGCAACCCCAACGAGCTAACCTACCTGACGGGTTTTCAAGTTTCATAAACCATTTTAATGACGCATGGTCCGTAATTACTGTAAATTTTCGTGACCCTAAATACGCTTGAAACTTCTCAACCTAAAATAATACGCTCAACGCCTCACGCTCCGTTGCGCTGTAGTTGCACTCGCTTTTATTTAAGGAGCGACTGACATACGCGATTGGATGCTCGCGTCCTTCGATAGTCTGAGAAAGCATTCCACCGATCCCATAAGAAGACGCATCACAGTGTACGGCGAACGGCTTACTAAAGTCCGGAACTGCCAAGATAGGGGCCGTCACTAGGGCGTTCTTTAAGGATTTAAACGCTTCCTCTGCTTCCTCAGACCACCTGAAGGCTGGTGCGTTTTTACCCTTCGACGTGAGTTTATTCAAGGGCGCGGCTATCGTTGAAAAATCACGAATAAACCTACGATACCACGAGCACGTGCCCAGAAAAATCTTTACCTCACGCGAAGTCGTTGGTGTTGGAAAGTTCAAAATGGCAGCCACCTTATCAGGATCAGTACGCAAGCCGTACTCGTCTACGACATATCCGAGGTATTTCAGCGACTGCCTGAAGAACGTAGATTTGGTAAAATTTATTGTTAAATTTGCCATTTTCAACTTCGCCAACACACGGTTCAATAAAAGCAAGTGGGTCTGGTAGTCTGACGAACAAATTACGATGTCGTCTATGTAACAAAAGACTAAACCGTTTTCTACGTCACTGGTTAAATTATGGTCAATCAGCGTGTCCATGAGACGCTGTTGACGAGCAGGCGCGCCACACAAACCAAAAGGCATGACTTTAAATTTGTATAAGCCTCGACCATTTACTACAAAACTAGTTTTGTCCTGCGAGCTCTCAGCTAACGGTATTTGCCAGAAAGAGGAGCTTAAATCGATCGACGACAGGTATTTCGCCTCCTTTAAGCTGTCCAGAATTTGCGGTATGTAAGGAATGGAGTACGAATCCCCCTTCGTCACCGAATTTAACCTCCTACAGTCTAGACAAAAACGCCAATCACCGTTAGACTTTTTCACTAATAAAGCCGGGTTACTCCACGGACTCTCGCAGGGTGTGACTACATCTAAAGCTAACATACGGTCGAGTTCGGAACTTAAAACTGCGCGTTTCTCGGCTGACAAGGGGTATTGTTTCGTTTTGATAGGTAAAGCGTCGCCAGTATCAATCACATGTTCTATCAAGCTGGTTCGGCCTAGACCTTTCTCCTCGAACGAAATTTCCCTAAATTTAGCTACTGCGGCATCCGCGAGTTCCTTTTCGGCCGTTGACAAATGGTCGTATGATTGTATTGTGTGCACCTGTCTTGCATCTAACCCATTGCAGTTAAAATAAGTTTCAGGTGAAGCCATATAATCAATATTTTTAAATATTTCCGGTGCCAGATGAAAGGACTGCCAAAAATCCACTCCTAAAATAACGTTTGAGACAATGCTGGGTATCACAATAAACTTAATTACATGTGTTATGTTATTAAATGTAACGGGGACAAAGATATACCCTATTGTCTCAACCTCAACTCCGTTTGCCACATTACACTTCGGTGACGTGTGCATTTGGTTCAACTTAAACCCAAACTTAATGAAATCCAAATGAGATTGGTTACCTAGAATAGAAATTCCGGCTCCCGAATCTAACAAACCGTAAATCTCAAAATTATTTACGTTAACCCTTAAGTAAGGTCGAATATCCTCTTTATTTGGGGCAAAATAAACCGTTTCGATTGAGGAATAACTATTAAACTTATCAATCGAATTTAATATATCGCGTTTTATTTCATCGCTAAAATCGCTACGGTTCTCAATCAGTTTTTTGAATTTTGCGTATTTGGTTTTTGAACGCTCCCCTGCTGCGCACACGATTTGCCGTTATCTGTCGCGTCACTTTGACAATTCGGACCATTATTTGGTTTTATGTGCTGCTTTGCACGTTTGCAAAAACGGAAATTATGTGCAGTGCCGCCGCATTTGTAGCAAACTGGTATGCTGCCCGAGGACCCTGACGTACCTGGAGCACTATAATGATTGCCTCGACCGGCCGATGAGAAATTGTTAGTTCTTCGCGAACTCGAAGTGTCGGGTTTCGGGTTAGGCGCATTATAGGCCGCATTCCCGTTCACTGCAACTGCATTTACCGAGGACGATTTCCCTTTGAAGGCGTATTCACTGCAAAGTGTACTAGAAGTAACCTTGGGCGGTTCTGCAAATAATTTAACCCTCTGCAATGCCCCTTCTAGCTTCCTGCAATTACTTTTAAGCTCTGCCACCGTGTTAATCTCCAGTAAGGCTAACTGTTGGGTAAATATTGGGCGAATGTTATGCAATAAAATCTCCAACTTTGCCTCCTCTGATAAAGCCGTCCTCAACCTACCAAACAAACCAGACATGGTTGCAAAATATAAATGAATTGGCTCGTTATCACCTTGTGTTCTTGACTGAATTTCCAATTTTAGTCTATGGTCATAATCACAAGGCTCAAACTCATCCAAAAGCAAATGCTTTAAGTCATTCCAATTGTTCACAGATTCCTTAATACCACGATACCATATCAGAGCCTGATCGACAAACAAATGTGGAGCTGCTCTAAATAACTTTGAACTTGGAACGTTATTTGCTTCCCTCAGCTCCTCAACACGCTCTAAAAATGAGCGCGGGTCTGTACTACCATTGAATTTGACTCCCCATTTGGAAATACTTAAGTCTGATGAACACTGTAATTGCAAATCTCTAAAGTCGCTTGTCATTGCTTCAGGAGTAACGCCAGACACTGCTGATCCTGGATTAAAACTGTCTACCTTAACCAACAATGCCTCCAATCTGGACTGCGAAGCTGCCTTAATAGCCAAATGCTCAGCGCTCAATTCCGGTTTTATCCGGCCCAACCGATAGAACAAGTGGTGTGCTAAGGCCCTTGTTCGACTCGCGGTGTATCGATCTTTATGCCTAGTGTGCCTATCCACCAAGGAAGATAACTCTGAAAGCTTCTCCAAAATCACGTTAAGGTCGGTCTCTGCTGAGAAAGGAGTGTCCAGTATGACCTCGCTTGGAGCCTCAACAATAAGACCTCGCAACTGCTTCCTCAAACCTTCAACAGTTGTTGCTGGTGTTTCAGACCGAATTTGTACCTCATAAACAAGTTCATCTTTGAGCAAACTATGAAACTGAATTTGGCGTTCCATGTTTGTAATATTAATTGATGATAAAATTTGATCCCTTTGCCTTACAATGTAAGTAACCAAATGTCTGTGTAACCAACAATGTTGATTGTAATAAAGCTAAATAGTGCTACTGATTGTTGTTATTCTAGTTCCTAAGTGTATAACTACGAGTATATGATAATGTATCTCAAAATACACCGTAAGTTTTGTTGTACAACATAAGAAACCAACACTGAAAATGTATAAAGCTATCCTTAATGCAGAATGGATCTAAGTTTTAAATATAATTCTAAATCTACAATTGTTAATTTTGAAAAGTAAGTATTGTTTTGTACACAAGATGGCTGACAAAGATTTGTCTCAAGTTTTGTTAATATTCTCAAAATAATCAGAAATATTTCAACCAAACGGCTGCTTAAACAAGGTTTTCCGCCTGAAACATGTCAAATGGACATTCGGAATTTCGTAACGTCGCAAAACGAAAAAAGCTTAAGTACATGTGTCAAAATGCTAGTGTCAGCAAATTATAATAACCTCCAAAATTTGTCAATGTGTTATCAAATATTACTAAATACCAATGAAATACTGCCTAAAACCAGCCACAAATGTGGTAAATAGTAGGGGTTTATAAATAAAGAACACAATTATGTACACAAGGTGAGTTCACAGGTGATTCCTATACGAAATTACACAAAACCTCTAGTGCCATAAAACTTTCCCTGGGTGAAAATATATCAAAAAAAAGAAAGATTTAACGTTGGGCGCCACTGTAACAAGTGCTTTCTCCCGGCTATGTGCCCCTTCAAAACACTGTCGCAGAAAATTGTCAAGAAAAAATAAGAACAAACTAATAAGGTCAGTAATGAAGCTAAAACCCTGGGAAAGCTTTGGATATGAAAGAAACAATTGCCAAATGCTATTATACTCTTTATTTCACAGAAAGGCACCGTAACTGTAACGGAAGCTGTATATATCTTACACCAATTTGCATGTCATGGCGAGAACAGTCAACCTTTCAATCTATGAATCCTGACCTATTTCGATTGCTAAGGATAGAGCTGGGTGGTGTAACACTAGGTCCAAAGGACTGGAATCTCTACCATGAGTAAGTTACACCTTTATTACACTGTACTTCTTAAATACTAATATGGCAATGGATTGGCACCAGGGATAAAATTTCTAACTATAATTATTTACACAATTATATCTTTATTTTAGGTACGCCTGTTTCGAACTGGAGCGAACACACCTGAATTTACTGCTGTGGAAGGCGACCGGACAGCAGGCGGACCTTGAAACTGGGTAGCTTCCTCCGTCTCGCTAGAGGGACCCGATGCCGAAGCTGCTAGACAAGAAGCATTTCCAACAAACAAACACTTTCTTAATCCTTCTCCTTCTTTCTCAATTTCCCGTTCACAATAGTGAACTATATAACTTTCATAGTTCCTCCTCGCTGAATTCCTCTCGGTTCTTCTCCCTTTCAGGACACCGGTACGGAATCAGCTCCCAAAATGGTGACCACCAATGGGTCAGAAATAAGATTTCTTCAGAAACCTGATGCTGCTGTGTCAGCCGCGAATTCAAAAATGGCCCCATGAACATCTTGGGAAACCCACTGGCCCTCAGGCCTTATCTTTGGTATTGCAGTGGAATAAATTATCCAATCCTGAATACTGTCTTTTAATTTT
Source organism: Epinotia demarniana (assembly GCA_945867215.1). NCBI lineage: Eukaryota > Metazoa > Arthropoda > Insecta > Lepidoptera > Tortricidae > Epinotia > Epinotia demarniana. The sequence continues at coordinate 19,465,031 of OX244273.1, forward strand.
TTATCTCACCTAATTGAAACCTGCTACTATTAATTTATATGAAAATTAAATTGGGGATTGCTAATTCTTTGTAATTTCCTTTAATTCAGAATTAGCCCCATTTTCAAACTTGGAATTTGTAAGTTCACTAACAAAATTCTATATACCTATCTAGATCTTGATTGCTACCAAGTTGCATTAAAAACTCAATTTTATATTTAAAAATAGGATTTTTGCCTAAGCTGACAACACAGACCACAGGTTCATTACAACACAATTAAAGCTGTTTAAGACTTCTTTTTAGATGCTGTGTTGATGTTTAGAGGCAGTGCTACACGATGCCAATAAATTAAAATATTACGCCGTTACAGAGTATGTGGCGTTGTTCCTAGTGGTGAGTGAGGTCCCTTAACCTCCCGTGAATACGCTGTATATAATTAGGGTCCCACATTTGTCTCTAGATGTTTACACAACGATTTATTTAATGAATAAAAAGGTTCATGTGATTATTCTGGAGTCGTGAGCGTTTATAGATAATATGTCTTGTTAGTATCGAGGAATCAGCATTCGTCTCTAATCTGGACGCCAAACTCGACCCCAGCCCTCATACCACTACACTTATGACTCTAGTGGACAGCTTCTCTGTGTCTCTTGCGGTCATACGTTCAAAGCCAAATTTGGTTTTGCAAGTCACACTCGAGCCCATGAACGTAAAGTTTCCCAACCTTAGATTATAATTTTGCCAGGACTTCGCTGTCGACGGATACGTCTGGAAAGACTTCGTCATCACTAGGAGGCCAACTTGCTTTCGACGTAGTGTAAAAAAAGACGTTTACGTTCAATCAAGTACTATAATAGCTATTCTATTCGATATTTTAAAGCAGTACGTATGTGAATTTTATTAACAATCGAATCATTCATTATTCGATTGTTATATAATGTTCGTTGCAATGTTCTACTGTCATCAAACGCTGTAACACATGTCACTATGGTCATTGTACAGTTTCCTTCGTTAGTTTTTTTAAACTATATTTCTTGTTTTCCTGCATATTATTCGTCCAGCGCCCAAAGTCACCCGGACTATAAAGTAATATTCCCAATACCTCCATGCCTGCACATTTCCAGTTTTATTCAGTCTACAAACAAATCTGGGATTCGCAGGGTGGAGCTGACAGCGACAGCCGTAACGAGATAAGCGGCGTGTCGCACGCGACCCTGTCCGGCGGACCGTGTCCGCCCTAATCTCCTCGCGAGACAATGCTGTCAGAGTATAACGGGTAGATAGTCTTTGAAAACTATATTGGTGTACAATTCTAGTAGTCACCATAAATTTGACCGCACGCCGCCGTAATGGTGCGCATGTAGCACACGCAGGGACAAGATAAGAGCTACTCCGTCAATTGGATCAGTCCCTATAAAGGTGCTTTAGCTTTCAGATCATCATCATCATATCAGCCGAAAGACGTCCACTGCTGGACATAGGCCTCCCCCAAAGAGTGCCAAAGTGACCGATCCCGCGCCACCCGCATCCAGCGGACTCCCGCAACCTTTACCAGGTCATCAGTCCACCTTGTCGGGGGCCTACCCACGCTGCGCCTTCCGGTACGTGCTTTCAGATACTTCTACTCATCTTTGCGCACGGCTCCAGGTGTGCGTGCGCTTGTAACTGCCCATGTGTGGGCGAGTGCGGTGGCTGCCGCTTCACTAATCTTCGGTAGCTATAAGTGCAAGCACACCTATTGCAAATACAGCAGGAACTACCATGCAGTCGAACTGTGCCTTCATATAAATGTAATGACCACAAGATTTAAACTCATATATGAATTTACATTAGAGTAGGTACCTGGTAAATTATAGTAATTTATTTATTGGTAAAATTAAGTCGATGCGATGATGATGAGGATTATGTTACGAACTCTTACAATAAAATGGGTTTTCACAATCATAGATTGTGCGTTGAATTAACGGAAATACGCCCAGGCTATGGAGAAAACACACACACACACACACACGATGTTGGTATGCGTTCGTTTGTAACCATTGATTTGAGTATGTGTGGTCCTGTAGCATAGACACAACATGTAAGTAAGCATAGACTGCAACACAAGTGGGAACAAGATACAATGACGTGTTTCCTCTCCCTTATCTCGTCAAAACTCAGACGTCACGGATATAATATGGCTAAAGTATATAGTACACGAGTTGTCATGGAAGTATTAGTCTTCTGATACTTCTCAATTTAGTCAGGTTAATTTACCTCCATCCCTTTCGGGCATTGTGTAATCCTCAATTATGTTCTGTAGCGTATCACTGCGATACACCAAATCTGCATAGTCACTCTTGCGCTCTTGCACACACACATGCAGCCGCAGCCGCGCGCAAAGACGAGTGGACCGCATCCTCGTGGATTGCTAACATAAATATAACCTAGATTGCATGCACCTGGTACTAAGACTTACCACAATAAAGTTTCTGTAGTAACCTATTTTTTTGGTATGAACTTATTTGGCGACTGTTTTTTTTGCACAGCCATCAACTATTTGTTGAGAGGGTTCAAAACGATGGGTTTATCTTATATAGTTTAGGTGTTGCTATGGCCACCTTCGGTCGTTGCTATGGTCACCTTTGGTCGTTGCTATGGCCATCAGTGTCAGACCAGCTCAGTGGTGCTCTAAACAAAGTGTGCAAAATATCAGCTCAACAGAATACTGGCAGGCAAGTGGTTGAAAAAGAAATGTTTTTTTTTTAATGGTGTTGTACATGGAATGGCTTTTATAAATGGACGCTTAATGTCAAAGTTCATTACTAAAGCCGAACTGTAGTTAAAGTCTAGCCTTGATTTTCGAGTCAAAAAATGAATAATATATGCCTATTTTTGTACCGTGAACCAAATAAACACTTTAAAAAATTTCGTACAGTCGTCGATTCCATAAAAATGTGCGCACGTTCCAAAAGGTTTAAAGTATCTATTAACAATAAAAGTCGTGTGCACATATTTTGGAACACAACCCTGAAACCTCACGCAAAATACTCTTATGTTGTAAATAAAAAGTTTATAAAAGTAAACATAAGCCCGTGGGCGCAACCCCGGCGTTTAAATACGAGTATTAAATGTATGGACGTCACCGAAACATCAAAGACAACGGTGTGCGGTGAATGGCAAATAGATATAAAAAATGTACGGATTTTTGTAAAAAAATGGGAGTGTATGTTTGATAGGGATTTTGTGGACTGTTTGCTTAATTAACCAAAAGAAAAAATATTGCAGACAATCTTACACGAATCGGTATCCCCAAACTTAGCAAAGCTTGCACTATGAGGACTGGACGACGACAGACATACTTATTGATATTTTTTGATCATGTTGTGCAATCCTGACTGTTAGATAATGAATAAGGAACAATCGAACGTGTTTCGAAAAGTTTTAGAATGGTGAATGAATAGACGTATGTTTGTAAGACGATCGTTACAAATGAAGACGTACATTTTATGTAGTTCTCGAGTTTCCCTGCCTCTACACTCGATGTACATATTTAAAAGAAAAAGCCTTGACTCAGGAACAAATATGCGTATCACACAAAGAAATTACTTTATCGGGATTCGAAATCAGGACTCCGGCTTCGTAGGTAGGGTCACTTCCAACTGAGCCAAAGCGAGCGTCAAGCATTTTTATTGTTTGTTGAACTTAAAACTTAGGTTCATTTCTTGCAATATATCTCCTCCTCCTAGCGTTATTCCCGGTTGTGCCCCTAAAGGAGCCTGGGGTCCGCTTTGACACCTAATCCCAAGATTTGGCATAGGCACTAGTTTTACGAAAGCGACTGCCATCTGACCTTCCAACCCGGAGGGAAAACTAGACCTTATTGGGATTAGACCGGTTTCCTCACGATGTTTTCCTTCACCAAAAAGCTAACGGTAAATAATCAGTACATAAGTTCCGAAAAACTCATTGGTACGAGTCTGGAATCGAACCCACGACCGCCGCTTGACAGCCGCATGCCTAAACCACTAGGCTACCGAAGCTTGCAATATATCTATAAAAAGTAAAATATAAATACCAATATTACTAAAAAAACAACTAACATAGGGCCATTGGGGCGGAAAGGATCTCAAGTGGCAGTCACGTACCGGCGCAAGGTGGACTGATGACCAGGTAAAGCAGAATCCGCTGGATGCGGGTGGCGCCAGACCGGTCTTTTTACATCATCAACTCAAACGAAACTCACCTTCAAGCGCATGTTGCGCAAGCATTTTCTCAACGATATCTCTGGTTAGTTTAGTGGCATAGTTGTTTTGCACTGGGTACGCAAAGTAATATGTATGTATGTATATTATATTTTTGTGTTTATGTAAGTAAATGTATTTATTTATTATATTAGGAAATGTATTTATTTATTATATTAGGAAATGTATTTCATTGGCTATCTTATCCTTTCCATTTGTGTTTTCTTGGTGAGCTGCCTGCACTTATAAGCTTTTCTGTTTAGCCCTGTGGTTGACTGGTAGACAATGCCTTAAGGCATTAAGTCCGCCATTTGTACTTCTTATTTGTGCAATAAAGTTTAAATAAATAAATAAATAAATCATCCATATTGTATTATTTTAATACAATCAGATATAAGAAGATTCGTACATTCCCAACAACAAGTCAAGGTTAAGCAAAATAAACCAAATTATCCTGAAGTTTACTTACACTTTTCTCAATATTTTCTCCAAGTTCTGCCATCGAATACAATAAATACAAGACGACCATTATATAAATATAATACCAAGTTTTTTTTGTTTCCGTATGCAGGAACGTTGAAACATAATAATTAAGTACTTTCACCACACAACTGTTTTGACGACCGCTTAGCCTAGTGGGTAGTGACGCCTACGAAGCTGAAGGTCCTGGGTTCAAATCCTGGTATGGGCAAATATTTGTGTGATTGAGCATGAATATTTGTTTCTGAGTCATGGATGTTTTCTATGTATTTAAGTATTTATATCTATTATACTTATATATCGTCGTCTAGTACCCATAACACAAGCCTTACTGAGCATACTGTGGGACTAGGTCAATTTGTGTAAGATTGTCCCCTTATATGTATTTATTTTATATATTTATTTAAATACCTCAAGAGTAACCAGATGCGGACAGATTTAAATATAAGTTGCTATTTCGACACCGGTTGATGTTCTCCCTAATTCTTTTCTCTATAACAGTACGATGCGAAATTGTTTCAGTGTATCCTAAAACCAGAGCGGCTTAGATGCTACGCTGAAAGCTGAAAAGTCTTAACTCAGTATCAGATTTATATGGAGATGCGACCTTTTGAACTAAAATGGTAGTGTGCGCTGTGTGCCACGCTAGGAGCGGATTGAGGGATTTTCCGACAGTGTGCCACCGCTATCTCGATTTTCCGCCTTGAGACTATGTTCCAAGGTTATGTTGGGCAGATTTCCGAGGGATCTTAGTTATAGAGAGGCTGTGACGTATTGCAAACAAGCTTGACTGATGGCGTTGGATGATGATCTATGAAGAACAATAAACTCCTGACTCCTCCTATACGACCTAATTGACTTGCAGCCTCATGAAAGATGCACGTCGAAGCTCAAAGACAATATACATTCAACTGCACTCACGACGTAATACTATTACGTACAAGTTGGCATAGTTTAATTACTTGTGGTCAGGAAGCTCTCAGTTAATTACTGTAGGCGAATATGAGACGACTAATTATGCTACTAATCGGAAACTATGGTACCTATATCATCTTCATAATTGATAAATGTGCCCTTTACTGCATAACCTCCAATCAATATTACATTGAAAGGCGGAGTGGAATATGGGTCGCGATGCTGTCTTAATTGACAGAAGGGGATGTCCGTAGGATATCTGTTTCGTGTCTTTGTCATGAGTTTGTAATGATTTGATTAAAAAAGAATTGCATTTTATCGTTTTATATAACAACGAATTGTATAGTTTTGGCTTGAATAAATGGGTAAATTACATAAAATCATTTTGTAATCTAAAATGGATAATGTAAATTTGTGATATTTAAAGTAATTCTGTTTAATATTGAACTTAATATATCGGTAGTTGTCGATAATATCCATTATCAGTTATACGGACGCTAAGTCATGATCTGTAATGGAAATGTCTTGAATACGATAGCGGCAGCCAAATTTGCACGTTTTCACATCACACACAACTGTCATCGGTCAGTCCAAACGGCAGTCAGACTAATTCAAAACAGTCAATTGGTTTTACATAATATTATAGCCGTATATCGGTTATGGAAGTCATTAACAAAATCATATTTAAGTTTTCGCATATAAAAATAAGCAAATTGATTCCGAGTCGGCCATGTTCGGGAGACTTATGTTAAAAAGTGTTTGTCTCCGGAATGCTTTATTTCCTTTATATTATGCATGTTTTTAAATTCAATGAGTCCATCTAAAATGGCAGTCTACATCACGATATGGATGTTAATAGACTCCTATAACTTTTTTCTCTTGCAAGTCACTGAATTTAAAAGAGCGAGAAGGAAACAACGTGGCCGCCATTATAAATAAAGGCAACAAAGGTGTACTTTACTACATTACTTTCTACGCAATATCGAAACGCCTCTACAATAACCGTAATAGCCGATTCAAAACACGTTAAAAGCCGGCACCAATTTATTAAAAGCCAAAGCTTTACAAAGGAACTATTATTGAACAATGAAAACGGAATAGCCCGAACGAGAGTAAACAAAACAATGGTACTGAATAGGGTAATATTTTCCTTACAGACGAATTTCCCACAGCGTAGGAAATTAACTGTTAGTGGGCCCATAAACTGGCCGCCGCGACTTTGTAAGCATTGAGTGCTTTCAGCTATTAGGTTAACTTGTCCATTAACTACTGGGATTCGTTGGGTGCGTTGTCCTTTGAATTCATGGCTAGTTATTTTATTAGCTAGGCGGCCAAACCCCATTCATGAGGATAATGAGATGGAGCTTAACAGTTAATTGCCCTTCCCAATTCTTGGGGTTGTTTGATTAAGTAAATAAGGTTTAGCTCACTACATCCTATTCATCGATTTCAAGGAAAACATTTATAAACGCAAACAAATAGTATTATTATGTTTGGAGGGCACTTAATTATTAAAGTAAGTAAAACTACTACAATATTTCCCTTTGATGTCTTATATAAACGAAGAAATGTTGACAAATCTGTCCGATAAAAATCCAATGTTACATAAAATGGGGTAAAGATCAAATCAACCTTTTAAAGACCAATAATTTTTATTGAAATATTTTCAGTTTTTTTGTAAATAATGCGTTTTGGCATTCAATAAATTAATTCAAAAATCACAAAAGGTAACCAAGTAAAACAGAAGGCTATTGAACTCGATTGCTTAAAACATGAATGGAGAAATAGGTAATACAATAATATTTTTCGCTTTATAAAAACAGTGTCGTATGCAAGCGTTTTTACAATCAGAAGTGTGATCACATAACTTTTCGAACGTACGGGAGGACAACTAAACAATACTTTATTCATACAATAAGTGACATTTAGATCTACCATGTGCTAGGTTATTGAACTGCAGAACTTATCTATGTAGATATATAAAAATACGACGAAATAGTTTTGGCCCTAGGGCGTAACTTGAAATAGGGCACGCACAAAACCTGGAAACATAATAAACTCCCTTGTCCATACTGTCATGTACAGATAAAGACTGGGAAACTCCACTCTAAACTCAATCAAAAGTAAAACAATAAACGTCCATGGTTCTACGTTTATTCATCCAGCATACAAGCTCTCAGTTGACGTATTTGCTGTGGCGAAACGCGGTATATATTTTGTATGGAGAGTCAACAGTCTTCACACTCTTTACCAAAACATTCGTGTCAAAAGCTCAAGTTAGTGAGAACGTCGAGGAGAATAAATAAAGACGGCATGCAAAGGAGATCCGGCCAACCACAGTGCTGGTTATAGCAGCAGTATGATGTGTTATAAATGCATTGCTTAAGTCTAAGATAATAATATTTGTCAAAAACCTTGTATATGTTATGCTAAAGAAGTGCGAGTCGGACTCGCACACCGAGGGTCCGTACTTAATTACAAATGTATAGTTTTCAGATTTTTCCCTGTACTTGTAGTATAAGATTCCCAAATTTAATAGTTCTAGGCCAACGAAAAGTACCTTTAACTTGAAAGTGTCGAAATATACGTTTTTTGCGGCATAAACGGCCGTACCTTTGATTTGTTACAGTTCCTAGTGACTGTAGACCTAAGCATATGGTGTAAATTTCAACTCGATACCACACGTTCTCGATATTTATAAAGGGTCTTGACAGACAGACAGGTGGACAACGAAGTGATCTTATAAGGGTTCCGTATTTCTTTTTGAGGTACGAAACCCTAAAATTAAGGTATTATTTATGTGATAAATTGTACGAGACGTTTGCGAGTCATAAAACTGTTTTTTACAATTAAATTGTACAGTCGGCCTTGCCAAACGTAGTGTTGTGACAGCTTGGATTTATTCGAATAAAATTCAATATCGATTCCAGTTGTTTCAAACAAAGCTCAGCGTTTATAAAGATGCTTTCTTTTCTAAACGTATTTAGAAGCACAGAAAAAACAATGTTTTTACTCCTACATTGTTAAAACTACCAGCTCAATACTGGATATACATAGTATTCATAGAGTATTATAGATTATGTTATAAAAGCATATCTGAAAAGGCACTTTATAATTTATAGGTTTTCCTAGAAACTTCCCAGATCTGTATGAACAACGAGAAATCATCAATCATCATGGAGGTTAAAAGAGGTTGAATGTATGGGGAACAAGTACTTTTTAGGGTTCCGTACCCAAAGGGTAAAAACGGGACCCTATTACTAAGATTTTGCTGTCCGTCTGTCTGTCTTTCACCAGTCTGTATCTCAAGAACCGCTATAGCTAGACATTTGACATTTTCACAGATGATGTAGGTATTTCTGTTGCCGCTATAACAACAAATACTAAAAACAAAATAAAATAAATATATAAGGGGGGGGGGGGCTCCCATACAACAAACGTGGTTTTTTTGCCGTTTTGTCTGTCACTAGGCTGTATCTCAAGAACTGCGATAGCTAGACAGTTGAAATTTTCACAGATGATGTATTTTCTGTAGTCGCTATAAGAACAAATACTAAAAACAAAACTAAATGAATATTTACACAACAAATGTTTTTTTTGCCGTTTTTAGATAATCGTTCGGAACCCTCCGTGTGTGAGTCCGACTCGCATTTGGCCGGTTTTTGAATTAAGAGAATTCGTCGGTCAGACATATTATATACTATTTAGTAAGCCATTAATTCAGAATACATAATCGTAATGCTCGCAGAAAAGTAGGTTAGGTTAAGTTAGAACTGCGGCCCTTACAGAACCGAACAGCTACCAGAAAAGTAGGTAAGGTTAGAACTGCGATGCTGACAAACCGAAAGAAAGGTCATATTAGAGTAAAACTGCTGATCATTTTGTTAATATAAGAAGTTTATTTTGGCTAATCAAAATATTATAATTCTATATCACCGTTAAATGGGGACTGGGGGTGGAGATGGAAAGCTCTACGTCTTTTGACATATGGTAAGTATAGTTTTAAAACTATACCTACAGGCACCCCGGACTAACGTAATGAAAACTACTAAACGGAACTACCAAAAGGGGTAGGCAGTTACAAACGTTACACAGTTATAGTTACAAACGTGTGTATATTAAAAAAAAACTGACATTTCAATTTAGCATTATCAATTTACGCCTTTTACGTCTAAACCCAAAACGGAATTACATGAACATAGGCGTAAAGATAAATTTAGACTCTTGGAAGAATTTAGGATACTTATACTATACCTTAAAAATCATCCCTTAAAATGGTAGAAGTTTGTTTGGGACAGGGATAATTAAGGTTAAGCCTAAAATAATTTAATAGAAATATTTTTCTCAACTTCTACGCGGACAAAGTCGCGGGCAAAAGCTAGTTCATAATGTACTCTTAGGCGAACTATTATACAATAGGTTGCAATTTTAGGCATTACGTGTGTACCTTCCACCATTTACTCCAGAAAGGAGAAAAACCGGCCAAGTGCGAGTTGGACTCGCGCACGAAGGGTTCCGTACCATAATCTATAAAAACGGTAAAAATAAATGTTGTATGGGAGCGTGCCTGAAATATTAATTTTATTTTGTTTTTATTAGTTTTTGTTATAGCGGCAACAAAAATACATAATCTGTGAAAATTTCAACTGTCTAGCTATCACGGTTCTTGAGTTACCTGGTGACAGACGGACAGCGAATTCTTAGTAATATCGTCCCGTTTTTACCCTTTGGGGACGGAACCCTAAAAAAATACCCTCAATAGCAATTTATTTAAAAACCGATACTTTTAATGACCGATTTTACTGTATTTTCACTAAAATCTCTCCATACACGAACATTGTTACATTACGCTTAGGCATTACTTACTCTTTGAAAAGGAAAATCATTTTAAATCTGAGTTCAAAGCTGATGCCGTACGACCTTAGTTATTTACTCGTATCCGAGTGTTTGCTGACTCGCGGACTCGCCAAAGATTGAATTTCGAATTCTTAGACAAGCCAATGTGTGTCTGCTTTAATAATAATGAGCTCATAGGGAGATAAGGTGCTCCATGAGTTTGAGGCCTTCCTCCACGTGATACTAAGGCACATGTTTTATACCTGTATTTGTTTTATAATTAAACTTTCAGAACATGATTTATAACATTATTCAAGGAACCTAAAGGAAAACCCGTCCGTTAACTATTTACATTTGTATTGACTTAACGGAGGTGTGTTTGTGAGTACGTTGGCAAATTGTACGATACAAGTACTTTTTATCGAACACCTTACACATATAGAGCAGTTACAAAAGAAATCACAGAGATAAAGGGGGACAGAAGAGGTAAAACAACAGGAGCTCTTATCGCTTAAGAGCAATAATACCGCCTGTTGTTTTACTCTACCAGACAACCTTTGAGTAGTGGAGAAAAGAATATTAAAACTAAGTAACGTGCACATACTTCAATAAGATATAAATATACAATTATGTTGTATTTCTAAAACGACGATAATGTTTTTAGTAGACAATCACTCATTTGTTTTAGCAGGTATTTAATGAAATTATAATTTTGTATTTGACTTAGCAGGTATACTGACGTATTTACATGTTTCTGTACATGCATCTGTTACTACTAAAAGTTTAAGGTAGGTCCGTTACGCGCCTCAAAAGTAAATAAAAGGTAACATTTGATTTTTAAATGCAAAGTCGAACCTTGGAAAATAATATTATGCTCGTATTATCTTAATTACAACATTGGAATAAGTATAAGTATAGTTAGTGGTACAAAAACGGGACACCCATCTGCATACAAACGTCTACACTCGTCAAAATGTTTTACTTCACATAAATTATATAGTTATATAAGTAGTTTGCTATAAAATCATTCGAATAAGTATAAGTACCTACAGTTAGCGGTACAAAAACGGGACACCCATCTGCATACAAACGTTTACACTCGTCAAAATGTTTTACTTCACATAAATTATATAGTTTGCTATAAAATGCCTCGAGGGCCTATTTTAGATTTGACTTAGTTTTAATTTTATGTGGCCAATGTAAATCATCAACTTTTATATACTTTTGTAGTTGTTTATCATACTTTCTTTGTTAACTACCGCACACAACTCCAGTATTACTCTGACTCAGCTAACAGTGAAATACCGCAATGAAATAGTTGAGTCTGAGTCTTATCACGCGGCTGCTGGCACGTCCTACCCAAAGCATTCCTTTAGCTGCCGCCTCGGGGCTTGGGGGACTATAATAAACTGTTACGCTAGTGCATTTTGTCGCCTCTTATGATTGAGTTCCAGTGTTTGCCTCGTTAGACGAGCTCTAAAGTTGGGAGAGAAAGAATGAACAATATTTTAAGGTCGGAGGATGTTTCGGCACCTTATAGTGCTTTGAATTTGCCTTAAAAATTAGTTTGATATAAGTACTGTTCTGTAGAATATAGCTTTTCCCAAGCAACTTTGAAGTGACGTACTACATTTGAAGTAGGTACTCGGTATTATTCCTATGGTATTTTACTATTAGTAATACAAGATCTTTTACGCAAAAATATAAGAATATGATAGATTAAGTAGAAGTTCAACTAGTTACTTACGCTGATTTTAAACTATACAATAAAAATAACTATAACTACTCTGTGAGCTGTAGAATGCGCAAGTCAGCTAGTCCTGCCTTAGAGTCTACCAAAAATATTATGCTAATAGTGTATTAGAAGAAATTAGCATTATATAATTTGTTCACTTTAGGAAATATGCATTATATTTAAAGTATGTTATATTAAATGTTATTCTATCAAATGACCATTATATAAAAAGATAATTATATCGTATGTAAATATATTAAGTGTTGTCTCAAGAATTATATGAAAAGAGTGTTATTGCGACTGATATTATTTCGAAATTTTTATAGGCATCGTTACGCACCCTTTATTGTTACCTAAGTACCTGCCTATAGTACAAAAGAACATAATATAAACTTACCTGTAAATTATTTACTTTCGTTTTTTACAAACTACCCGCTTAGCAAAATATGTAATGTCACTCAAATAGATTTCATATGCACTACACAATTAGGATCTAAATCGTGTGCCATGCAATAATTTGGAAAACGAATGTTATGCCAAATAATACGTTTGACCAAATGAAACTTGACTATGTAAAACTTTGCCAAACAATAATTTGCGAAGTAATATTTTGCCATAGGAGTTATTGCCAAGTGATAATATGCGAAACAATAATTTGACTAGTGATTTTTTGCCAAATGATCATTTGGGAAAAGTTTTTTGGGGAGTGACACTTTGGAAAATGGTTTTTGCCCATACTATAGAGAACCCAGTCGCCATCTCCTCAACTATCTTCACTTAAAAATCACGTCAATTCGTCGGTTTTGCCGTGAAAGACGGACAAACAAACACACGTACACTTTCCCATTTATAATATTAGTATGGATAATTATCAAAAGTTCTCACTTTTCACAAGGCTTCAGAAATCAGAAATCAGAAATCAGAAATTTTATTTGTATAAACAAGAGTACAAAATGATCTTACATAAATTCTATAGCCAATCTTGTTTTACCATGACATGGTGTACAAATATTTGAATGTATGGTCATGCATGCAGTTTTTAAAAGAAATTAAACAAAACAGGTGTGTGCAAGACTTAGCTTAGTACTTAGAATAACTTCAATCACTACTTAATTAAATAAATGATTAAAAAGAATGAAAAATAAATAGGATCTGGGTGGTAACGATTTAACCATAGTTACTTGGGTCTATTCGTAACCCATTTGATATCACCTAAATATTATTATATTGAAAATATTCACATTAAATTACTATTTCCATATTTTACCTTACATAATTATACCATTTATCTCAATTATTATTATTTCATTATAAATTAACATTAATTACTATATTTAAATTAATTAAGTATTCATTATCATTATTTCTGTAATTCTTATAACTTGCATTTTGTCATGAACTCGTCAATTGAATAATAACTATTTTTGATTAAATGGTCTAATAATGTCTTCCTAAATAAATTGATTGGCAGAGCCTTGAAATCGTCAGTAAAAATGTTAAATATTTTTATTGCCATGCATTGTACATTTTTCCTACTGAGTGATAAATTTGTGTTGTTGGGCAAGTATAATTTATGTCTATATGCACCCCTTTTGGATTTTAGAGTCCTGGTTTTAAAACACTCTGGATGCTTTTTAACAAAAATACTCATTTCAAAGATATACATTGCAGGCAATGTTAATACTTTTTGGTTTATGAATAGAGGCTTACAATGATCCAAGTACCCTGCTCCCGATAGGATCCTTATACATTTTTTTTGCGTTTTAAATATAATGTCCGCATCTACTGAGTTGCCCCATAGTATAATACCGTATCTTAAAACAGATGATACATACCCATGGTATGCCGAGCGAGCAGCCGTTTCGGAAACTACATTGCGAATACGATAGAGCACGTATATAAAACGATCCAATTTAGAGCGTAAATTTTCAATATGGCTTTTCCAATTACAAAAGCGGTCAATAGTTATGCCAAGGAATGCTGTAGAATTTACTACTTCAATTTTTGTATTTTCATATCTAATGTCTAATTCAACGGGTTTACTTCTGTATGTTTGGAATTGTATCATTTTTGTTTTACTAACATTAATATTTAAATTGTTGACCAATTAATTACATCTAATAGAGCCTTGTTAATGTGACTTTCAAATCGTACATTTTCGTCATATTTAAGGAGCAATGTGGTATCGTCGGCAAAAAGAATGCAGTCATGGCTTATAGTATTTGGCATATCGTTAATATACAACAAAAATAATAATGGTCCCAGTATACTACCCTGCGGTACGCCAGATGGGTTGGGTCTATAGTTTGATTTAAAGACCATTTTATCCCTGCCCAGAATTCGTGTAATTTCTACGCACTGTTTTCGGTTTTTAAGGTAACTGGCAATCCAATCCCATGCTGGGCCTCTTACACCATATCTGTACAATTTATTTAATAATATGTCATGGTCTACAAAATCAAAAGCCTTGCTCATGTCTAGAAACAAAGCTACTATCGGTATTTGTTTGTCTAGGCTTTCAATTACTTCTTTAACTAGATGAAAACATGCCAAAGACGTTGAGCTGTTTTTCCTGAATCCAAACTGATTATCAACTAAAATGTTGTTTTTCGTTATAAAATTCATTATCTTATCGTACATTATTTTCTCAAATATTTTAGATATAACAGGAATGAGAGTAATTGGCCTGTAATTGTTCATGTCTATCTTAGGACCTTTTTTATGTAATGGTTTTACTATAGAGTATTTCAAACGCTCTGGAAAAACGCCTTCTACGAATGATAAATTCATAATATGAGCTAGAGGGGCCGATAAAGCATTAGCGTTTGATTTCAGAACTTTGGTGCATATACCATCGTATCCTGTAGAGTTTGTGTTGTTTAATTGTTTAATTACTTTCTGGATCTCTGTAGAGCTAGTCGAGGAAAGAAATAGACTATTAATATTCTGCTGGATATCATGGCATGTTGTTGTTTGCCCTTTTTTTTTATTTGTTAATTCTATAAAGAAATTATTAAATGTATATACTAAATTCGTAGGGTCCATTCCGTTAGCCTCAATCAAATCATTGTTATTATTATTAATAGGACAGGTTTTTTTAATTAACTGCCAAGACGCTTTACATTTATTTTTCGAATTTTGAATAAAACGAGAATTTGATATTTGTCTAGATTTATGAAGACACCTTTTTAACAGTTTTGTATATGTTTTATACTGTTTTAAAAGATCTCTACTCTCGGAATTCCTAACTACTATTTTATGTAATTTTCTCTTATTGGCACAGGAAACCTTTATCCATATTATATCATATTTAGAAAGCCATTTATTCATAATAGGCTTATTTTTCCTCGTAAATTTAATCAAGGGAAAGCATAGGTTATAAAATAAAATAACCAGTTCATGAAATACATTAAATGCTGTGTCTGTATCGATTTCGTCAATGACATCGGTGAATGCTAGGGCAGACATACATTCATCAAACTTTCTCATATTGTCCTTACAGTAGTCTCTTGTCATTTCATGCCATAGCTGCGGCTTTTCTCTAAATTTACTATTAGTTTTAATATTGCATGAGAGAATTTGACAGGTTTCGTGATCCGACAGATCTAACATAAAAGTGTCAGCCTTACAGTCTAATATATTACTAGCGATTAGATCGATACATGAGTTTTTCCTCGTTGGGGATATTATATGATTATTTAAATTATAATTTGACAAAATAGACGTTAATTCCTTCCTAACCCTACTCTCTTTTATGAGATCGATGTTCCAGTCTCCACAGATGACTACATGTTTAGATTTATATCTAGTAATTTTTTGAAAAATTTCGTTAAGTAAGGTGAAGAAGACATTAACGCTTGATGTTGGCGTTCGATAAACGCATACAATAATCATATTGTACAACGGAATCTCTATGCCACATCCTTCAAAGTCGTACTTTTGAGAGGATGACTGTATATAGTCCAATACCTTAAAGTCGATCTTGTTATTTATAAGGATGCATGTGCCCCCCCTTCTTTCATTTTCTCTGCAATATGATGTTGCAACCCTGTAGTTATTCATAGTAAGATTATTTATAGATCCATACTTTATAAACGTCTCACTTAGGCAAATAATATCAATACATCCCTTCAATACCTGCAATTCGCCAATTGCCGCCTCTACTAGGTCTCTTTTACCCAATATACCAGCTATATTTTGATGCATAATTGTTATTTTTCGTAGTTTATTCACGAAAGGAACAATTTGCCTTTTCGTTCGCTTTTGTATAATTTGTTACAAATGGTATAACGTTGCGCAACATTAGCTGAACATTGTTTAATATATTTTTAACCCCCACGGGCATCATTTTCCCTGACCGTGGAGGGAACATGTCAAAAGTTAAGTTAAGATTCGAGTCATAGAAATGAGCATTTTCAGAGTTTTCTAAAACGAGATTCAGGCAAGTATTAAACAATTCGACTCTATAATTAAATAACGGAGCTCCACAAATGTACGTTGGCGTACACACAACTATGTTAGTGTGAGTTATTGTTTCTATGGTTGATTTGATATCTCGAACGAGTGCCGTATGCTCGAAGTCCTCGCTAATTTCGAAATCTTGCTCTCCGATTAATAAAATGCAGCAGTCCTGGTTTGTATATCCTTGAAATTTGGTTTGTATATGCTTGGTTGTGAAAAGACATGTAGAGGAGAACTTACGGACATCTGGGCGACTGGGCAACATACACAAGTATTTTTGCCCAAGCTAAAACAGAGAACTTCGTTCCCTTGGCCTTCGCTCGCTCGCAATTTTAATTATGTTTTAATTTTCACTAGTTTATTATATAATATTATAACGAAAATGAGCAACACAAATGCCGCCATAATGAATGTCACTGTAATATCATCAGGGACCAACCACTTTCAAAATAACAAGTCCTCGTAATGTTTATTAGTTATAAATAAATAAATAAATATATGGGAACAATCTTACACTAATCGACATAGTCCCATAGTAAGCTCAGTAAGGCTTGTATTATGGGTACTAGACGACGATATATACAATAGATATAAATACTTAAATACATAGAAAACATCCATGACACAAATATTTCGTGCTCATCACACAAATAAATGCTGCCTTACCGGGATTCGAACCCAGGACCTCTTGCTTCGTAGGCAGGGTCACTATACCAACTAGACTAAAGCGGTCGTCGTTATATTCTTATTATTTATGAACTAAAACTACATATTGTATTATATACACCAAAAGTTCAATTTGCCTATTGCCAATGTAGCGTTTCAAAACTGAAAGTAAACAGAAAGTAACTCGACTTACTCTTTGTCGATAACTCGACTTATTATTAATAATCGAAGGAATTCAAATGTAGCTAGATGACCTTTTCATAATACCTTCTAATACTGTAGCATACGCATACAGCTTGCCTGATGGAAAAGAAACAACAGACTTTATGGACGCTTACTCCAGAAGCACAAGCGCGTTGACGATCCTGTATTAATTAGACGATTCCTTGTGTTGAGAGTCAGAGACGAATGCAGGTCCCCTACGCTCACCTCAGGACATCCTCGGCTGATCTGGCAGACTTACTCACTACTTTCCACTAGGAACACAACACCACATTATTTAAGTTGGCCGAAATGTTTCAAAGTATTCATTCAAAAACCAACTCTAACGATCAAAGAAGAGGATTCCAATTCCATTGTCAATTTTATAACAAGTCGGCCACATTAAACAATTAAAACTATACCTTAATTGATATGTGCAATAGACCATTCATTTTAGATGACTGCATACAAGGTTTATATTTCATGCAATATGAAATAGACGATTTAACTGCAATATCTTGTTTGTAAAATGCATATTTTGTTAAACACCAAGAATCGCACTGTACCTACCTACCACATTTCCTTCTTTTCCAAGCAACACTTGCCTGAAAATAGAGTAGTCATTTCGCAACTCTGTAAGAAGATTAAGCCTTAAATAAGAACGTGTAAGCAACCAAGATAAAGCGGAGTGCAGGCCACGCAAAAATAGACAATTTGTCAAATCCATAAGGTGTGAGGTGGCGGCCGCGTTGATGTGGTTTACCGCAATATCCACGGCTTAGAAAGATGGCCGGAAAAGTTAGTCAAACGTTCTAATTCAACAGTTTCATCCGAGGTACGCCTTTAATCGTACCGGCACTTTGTCTTTGGGTCTCATTTAAATCTGTTGAAGCGAGGTCGCTTAGCGAGGTCGCTTAGCGAGGTCGCTTAGCGAGTACCTAAGGAAAGAACATTAAGCTGAAACTGGGTGTAGCAGTTTAGGGGACTATTTCATTAGATTATGCAAGGCATTACACGAATCTGTTTCTACCTATTCATTAATTGTCCTAGCGTTTTTCCCGGTTGTGCCCTAAAGGAGCCGGTGGTCCACTTTGACACCTAATCCCAACATTTAGCATAGGCACTAGTTTAACGAAAGCGATTGCCATCTTCCCTTCCAACCCAGAGGAACAACTAGACCTTATTGGTTAATACCGGTTTCCTCACGATGTTTTTCTCCACCGAAAAGCTAACGGTAAATGTTACATAAGTTCCGAAAAACTCCCGAGCCGGGAGTTGAACCCACACGACCGCCGCTTGACATTGGCATGCCTAAACCACTAGGCTATCGTAACTTAAGTTTTTACCTATTAATTATTATTCATAAATACTTCGCAGTCCTACTCATTTTTACACACAAAAACAGTGTTGAAAAATTGCCTATTGTTACGACGATGAGCACTGTGTACGGATATCAAATAAGGTCAGCTGCGTATTTGGAGATTGAGTTAGTGCGGGAACTTGTTTTTTAATACAGTTGCTCAAAAAGTGCCACTTTACGTAGCTATTTAGCGTGCGGAAAGTTGGTTTTCGCTAACTAGTGCTTTTCACTTTTCCCACTCAATAATTGTAAAAATGGTATCATTCATGAATTATGTCAATAAAAAATAAATAATCTAGAACCATATAAAAAAAAAGATTTTTGAAACACTTCATTATTTTTCAGTTGTATTACAACGATGTTACAGAGTTAATAATGTAAAAGTTAGGATACTTGTTGTTTTTCTCATTTTTTCGCAACTGTATTTAAAAAAGTCGTTCGATACACGTGCGGAAATGTCATTCTTCACTCGTGCCGAGTCTTGGTACTCGTTACGTAATGACATACTATCCGCACTTGCATCGAAATGTACTATTATCGTGTAACGCTTCGAAAAATCTAATTTAATTTACTTAAAGGTATTTTTAATCAGGTAAAGCTTTTATTCAGAAAAGTATACTTACCAAAAACTGTCTACAGTAATTTGAGTAAGAAAAACAATTCGTAGGTGAAGAAAACCGTTCTAGTGCTACATATTGGTCCGATATTTGACACTTTCAATCTTACGTAATTAAATAAATAAAATAATTAAATAAATATTTGGAAACAATCTTCCACTAATCGACTTACTCCCAACTAAGCAAAGCTTGTACTATGAGTACAAGACAACGATATACATAGTGATATAGATAAGTAAACACTTAAATACATGTAAAACATCCATGACTCAGGAACAAATATCCGTGCTCCGTGCTCATCCATCACACAAGTAAATACTCTTACCGGGATTCGAAGCCGGCACTTCCAGCTTCGTAGGCAGGATCACTACCACAGAGGCACCACCTAGGCTACCACTAGGCAGGGTCACTACACTAGGCTACAGAGGTCGTCAACAATTCATAAAAATACAGGTTTTAACTACTAGGTGTCAAACATTGGGGTGTTAACCTTAAATAGGTTTGAAAGATATAATTATCATGTTATATGTTAATATCAAGGTATTATTAACTAGGTATTCTGTCGGATACATAATTCGTCGATCAAGAATTAATCTGGCAATTCACGACTGTTTCTTGGACGATAAATTCTTTCTTTGTGCAATGAACATCATTTAATGTATAAGTAGTACCTAATTAGTATAATTACATTATAAACTATGTTAGAGACTGAACATAAGATTTCTGTAGGCATACCCACCTTGAATCACTATTTGGTAGAATGGAATGCTACTTAAGTGAAATACATCTCCCTAATGACGTATGGATTCGTGTCGAAGCATGTGCCTATAATTAATTCAGTTCCCTCTTCGTTCATTATAATGTAATATTAATGCCACATTCAGCATTAACACGTCAAGATTTTAAGCGTAAGTATACACATACTCGTACTTCTTGCATGAATGACAGTCATGAAATCATGAAATTCATAAAAGGTTGGAATTTTATTTGTATGTGAATTGTGTGTAATAAGTTCATAATTATGTTAATCTAAAGAAATATACATACTTAAATAAGTAAACTACTAACCAAGGTATCTCTATACACCAGAATCACATCACATCATCAGCCTATATACGTCTCATGTATGAGAGGGAACGGGCAGTAGTCCCCATGCTGGCCCAGTGCGGATTGGGGACTTCACATACACCTTTGAATTTCTTCGCAGATGTAAGAATGTTTCCTCACGATGTTTTTCCTTCACCGAAAAGCTAACGGTAAATATGAAATCATATTCCGTACATAAGTTTCGAAAAACTCATTGGTACGAGCGAACCCAAGACCGCCGTTTGACAGCCGCATGCCTGAACCACTGGGCTACCGTAGTTTTTTTTTTTTCCAAAATATTTTAAAATAATCAGATGTTTGTATTATACCGCTTATATGTGTGTCATTGGCCCTGAATGGGTTAAGTAAAAAACTAACAAACGGAGGTTTTGTTCGCAAATGTTTCCTCTTTCGAAACTTAACTAATCGTAACAATATTTTAAAAGCGGAACAGGTTTTCAATTCCGCGCTTATTGCTGACGGATTTGTGTAATGGGCGAATGTATTGAAAATTACCGTTTTAATTATATTAACCGCATTTGAAAAAAAACTTTAGCCTGGAGCAAAAATGAGCATTAATACTTTCTTTTAACCCTATAAAAAAGTAAACACTCCCCCTCTTCTCTCCACCAACACCTAATATGGCCAGGACAATAACAAATATCTATAATGACCAGCCACGCTTTTGTTTGCAGGTTTGTTCGGGTTTTAAAATATAATTATTTCATTAAAGAATGCATAAATATCATCAGTGGCTTCTGTAATTTTTCCATTAAGTTGTTTTACGTATCGGTCAATAAGATACCTCTGTAATGTAATAAATAACAGTATCAAAACATTTTTTTTTGTTTTACGCGAGAATCGCAGACAGATTACTAGTTGAAGATGGAAAGTGCCAAAATTATTTTTAAAAAGTTTACTTGTATTCCCGGGACAGGCTTTTAAAAGCTTGGTAATTTTTTTTCTCGATATTCATTACATTTAAAAGTCCTGTTTCAATAACGTTTAGAGGTAAATTTTTAAAAAATTAAAAGACTGGTTTGAAAATATTTTTTATAGTATGCCGTTCTGATTTAAAAGTTTCATTCCATCGGATTCACTGCAAACTTTTTCAGACAGCGAAATAGTCTCATTTAATTCAATAGTAAAATTAAAGTTCAGCTACATACTGTAACCAACTTTTTACATTCAATTGGACATACCTATATATATTCTTGCCGTACTTAACTACAAACTGGGTATAGAATATTAATTAAATTTGATTGTGTTAAAATTTATGAAATCAAATTATACCGATAAAAACTGCGCAAACATAAAACTGTTTTTTTTAATATAAATAATGAAAATATTATGGTACCTCTAAGTGGATTGTTATTGTTACTCACTGGAATTTTATAGATTCATTTCAAATTCGCCGTTTTGAATCCTACTTGCTGTCAAGTTACATTTGTGTTAGTTACACTACTCCTATTTTATACAAGTAATATATAAATTTTACTCTACCGAGACAAAGTATTTTACAGTTTATTTGCACAATCGAGCGAAAATAAAAGAAAACCACGCGTGTTGAATAATGAATCGTGTTAGATTAGGTATTCATATAAAAGAAGGTAGAAACACCGCAACGAGTCAGGTAAGATTAGTGGCCTCTTCGTAATCCGCTATACCTACGAAGTTCATTTATCCACCGCGCAACAAAGGATGTTTCCTAGAAATTACGTAATCCCTTTCGCTAGTGAATTGTTGCCAAGTTTCGGGAATTTAAAAAAAATAATATAAATACAGATAATATTACAGCGATATAAATTACACGCTAAAAATATACCATATAAGTATTGAATTTATTTTTAGTTCTGTTACGCGCTCGTAATCCAATTTCATGAAAAAATTGTCATGTATTTTTTTAATACTATGACAATGGCAAACACGCATACGGCCTGCCTGGGTCGGCATTACAAGCGCGGTGCTGAACGTTTATTAATTTGAGGATTCGTTGTGTTGACGGGTGAGAGACAATTTTAATGGAGCCATCACACAACTCACCTTTCTACCAGGAAACCACCACCCACCCACCAAGCAAAAATATCGTATTCTATTTTCTGGCGTGGTTTGCGGCAATTCGCTGACAAAAAGACTAAACCGCGAATTCGACATAAACGGAATTTTAATAAAATGCTTTTAATACTGGTTGTAAGCGGATTAACCCAAAATCGCCTATACAGAACTGCCTGCCAATGTGCGAACTAAATAAAATAAATGCACTACATTGTGTTTGTCTAATAATTATTTGTTTGAGTCTTATTTCGACGATGAAAAGTTGTAAATTATAATGTCAAATAAAGGTACCTACATTTGTTTTAATAAAATATAAAATAAAAGGAGCTGTAGAGTCCCACTGCTGGGCAAAAATACCTCCAAATCCTGAGAAGCCTCAAGCCAATCCATTATTTTTCAACTTCTTTTATTTATAAGGTACCTACAACAACTAAGTAAAAAAATTAATTTGACAATGTCGGTCAATCCATCCATACCAATATTATAAATGGGAGAGTGTATGTGTGTTTGTTTGTTGGTTGTCCGTCTTTCACGGAAAAACGGAGCGACGAATTGACGTGATTTTTTAAGTGGAGATAGTTGAAGGGATGGAGAGTGACATAGGATAGTTTTTATCCCCGAAATCATCCCCTAAGGAGGTGAAATGGGGGGGGGGGGTTATTTGTGTGGAGCTGCGATATAAACGAGTTCCACGCGGACGGAGTCGCGGGCAGAAGCTAGTCCTGTATAAAAAGGGTCTAGCTCGGCCCGCCATCACAGACCGCGGGCTCCGTTTCGAGCTGTCGGGCTAGCAGCAGTCAGTGGCAATCTCGGCCTGCACAGCTCACTCGGCATCCGACAGACAAACAGCTCAGTCCCATTGAAGCTTAGCCTAAATACATTTGCTTTGTTCCTTTTTGTATTCTAGTAATCCCAAAAAAACGGGAATGACGGATTCAATACTAATTCAATTTTAATGAAACGTGACCTTGAAAATTGTAAATTCATTCAGAAGTAATTGAAACACAGAATGGTAAAAGCTAGAAAGAAAACATAATAATAATGGTTTAAAGAAAACGAGCGAAGCATAAAATCATGGTGTTTTTCCCTTCTCCGTACCTTCGCACATCAAAGCCGAGACGCGTTTGCCAGTTTTACGACTTGTAATATTAGGGATACGTTTAATAAATTTCACCGCCTCGCCTAAAGCTCCCACATAAATTAAAATGTAACGACATGAATGCTAATGTTGTTTTCTGACTCACTTAATGCCTTTTGAGGTACCAATTTGTTCGTAACGACAACTCAAGTTCGGTCCTTTCATCTCACGTGGCTTGACGAAGTTATAATTAATTAGAGAAGTATTTAATAATTCTTACGCATTTCTGGTCTTGATCAAAGAATTTTGAATGGTTGAAGAGTTTTCCTGTGCCCTACAAACATACGGTAAGAATTAAAAATGGCTCATTATAAATAATATATGATATAAACCAGTTTGGCTCGAGACTGGCGTCCCTATTCCCCGTCTGAGTAGCCTACTGATGCGGGCGTAAGTGGTAAAGTTTCCCACGTATCTCTCTCAGGGGCCTGCGTTCGTGGAATTCTTCATGAGCTTATTCTTGAACCTTTTTTTATTCTCTCGATTGTGGATACACTTTCACCATCTTTTTTCGTATGACAGGACATGATATCCTTTATGTTTCTATTCGCAGAGGACGATCCGCTGTCAAAAAACATTTAAAGAAGAAATTCTGGTTAGTGAAGAGGAACGAGCTGAAAATAGACATACTAACTCCAAGTATTAAACAAAGTTTTGGTCTCTTAAATTGGGATAAATCATAGTCATGTTGCGGTGGGGAGTATCATTACTAATTGAAAATACAAAAACGTGCACGCAGCCCGATTACTTAATAAAAAACTTTAAATTTTCGTAAGTGCTACTACATTATCATAATTTCATCGACACCATGATTCACAAATAATCGGAAGATTTTATCAACGTTTAAGATGTATTACTTCTACCAGATTCATATTTAACGATGTTATAATTTAATCAAACTTGCGTGCTTATTTCGTTATGCCGTTGCCTTTCTTGAATACATGCATAACGTGTTTTTGCTGTGAAATTGTTACGAATCTATATTTTAATTGAAGAGATGAATGCTATACATAGGGTCATATTCCAAAATATTACAATATATTGCTCGTAACACAATCCAAGTCAGATCAAAAAAAGTAACATAATATTTGTAATAAAAATGAATAGCCTTTAACATCTAATTTTCAGATTCGAAACTAACATTTAATTAAAAAATGATTGTAGCTGTATCGAAAGTCAAAAAAGTTAGTATGATCCAAATTGTTCAATATTTTGTACAAAACTATAAACACACTGCAAATAAATAAAGCTAGCATATTAGATGACATGAAGATAAAATCTCCACGTAACAAAATCAAAGAGATTACTACCATTTATGGCAAGTTCCTATTTGAAAACCACTTCACGGATTTCATGTAATCCCCTCGCAAATTTCGTCTCGAACCTCTATAAACCAGAGTGAATTACTCACTCTAACGCGCTAAATTATAGATATGCTATTAAACTTCATCATGGAAATACCTTTCACGGATTATGAGTCAAAATTTATTAAGTCAAGAAACAAAATAGCGGGAGCACCGTTCAGTAAATTGGTTAATAAATTAAAAGCGGTAGTCTCGACGCCGTCGCGGACAGATGGCGCTTGAAATACAACAGGTATTTAGCGTGTTGCAACACCGTCCGCCACGATCCGTGTTTTAATTTTATGCTTTATGAGCAATTTTTGTATCAATTTTCCCTGGTAGTACTTTACATAATTCACCCGCTTTTGATGGCCATGCGGCAAATTGCGAGCAAAGGTCGTTACCTACTCTGTTATTTACTTTTTGCTGGATAATACAAGTACCATTTTAGTGAATAAAGGTTAAGGAAATTTTGGTATTATTACTTATGCTATATTTACTCCCTTATTGTTTTTACATTAGATGAATTGTAACTGCCATGAATAATGTTTGTAGTGTATAGATATAATAGCAAAAAAATCCTACTAATAGTATAAATGCGACAGTTTGGATGTTTACATGGTTGGACTCTTAAACAGATTATCCGATTTAGACGAAATTTTGCACGAACATAGTTTATAGGTTGAATAAAAATAAAAGATAGTTTTTATCTCGGGTCCGCGCAGACTAAGTCGCGGGAGGAATCTATTTTATAAGCATTACTTTCATTTCTAAAAATCACCATGAAACCACCACCATAAACGCGAATGAAGCGTTTACTTAAAAAAGTTTAGTTTAAAAGTAGGGGTCGGTCGTCCAGGGCAAATTCGAGGTTCAGCATAAAACTATTTTAAATTAAATCTATTTAAACCATTTTTCATATACACAGAATTAATTTGGGCAGTGTTTTTCCTTTGTCGGTATTTCTTTAGTGATTTAACTACGAGTCACTCATAAAACGCAAAAAACAGCTAATTGTACTACGGTTTCCAAAAGCCCAGTGTACAAAACCTCACTTTTGTACGGACGGGGCGACCCATTTACCATCCTCAAGCTTGCTATGTTACCAAATTTTACCTAGCGATGTTAATTAGCCGTTTATGTTTGCTTACGTCATTTAGAAACCGTGTTTTTACATTAAGTGTGCATTAAAACGAACAATTCGCAATCGTTAGGCGTCCGCACTACGTGACTACAGGCCTCTCCTGATTTACGAGCGAAATACAACAATGATAACCTCTGAGGTACGTGGAATGAGCCACTTGAAACACTTCGCGGGTATAAACATGTATTGCTGGCTTCGTTACTTTAGACACTTGCACGATGTTGACTTCTACGAGATAAAAAAAAAGAGAATTTGTTTTGTAAACGTGGTTTACAATTGTACTTGTATTTTATATGACAACAAGTATATTAATCATAACAAAGATGATGACTGATGACTTTGCATGTTCAATGACATGAGTTATATCTATGTCTGTAATTAGTTTATATGGTTCCAATTTATAAAACAAAGTAAATACCGCAAAAACTAGTTTTGTATGAAAAACTTCGTTAAAATCCAACACGTAGTTTTAAAATGAGAGCGTAACTACGTTTGTATGGAGAATCGAGCTTACTGCGGACTCTTAAGGGATGATATCCTAGTAATTTACTTTTCTGCTAACAGTTGGATTTATCGATGTATTTTATCTAATTATTGGCTTACCCTATAGTATAGGAATGTTTGAAGAATTCCTTTTCTTTAAAAATAACTTGTTCCTCATGCATACTTCCAATCCCTTTTAAGTTTCTTAGAGAATAAATTTTGAGAAACGCTGTAATTAGTCTTCTAGACTTTAACCGAAGTCACAGTTCCGTTACTTTAATATTGTCTTGTCGTACAAACTTTCAACTCTATTAATCCCTTGAATGTATTTTATCCCTCGTACGTAATCAATTTCAAACTATCTAAAACAGAAGTTACAAATCTCTAGCTTTATTTTTTTTGCCCTCCGCACAGGCTTTGGACCCGCTTTTAACCCCCTTAGGGAACGAATTTCAAAAACCTTGGAATAGGTTTTTTAGTTTTACACAAACAGACTAAAATGAAGTTTTTTTTTACTTAAAAATTTTAATCCCCTTTTAACACTCTTAGGGGATGAATGATAAAAAACGCTGAAATCTGTTTTGTAGTTTTTTAGTTAACAGTGAAGACGAAGGTTTAAAATTTCTTACATGTTTTTTCCCTCTCCATACATGCTCTGCATATAAACATTGAATCCCGTTTTAACCCCCTTACGGGGGGATTTTTCCAAAATGCTGAAAGAACTTTATTTTATTTTAATAAGTAATCTTTCAACAACGTTTTAAGGCTCATAAAGACCGTTTCTCATCCTAACCTTGCACCAAAGTTGGGCCCCTTTTTACCCATTTATGGGTGGAATTTTCCAAAACGCATACAGATTTTTTTAAATATTCTAATAAGTAAACTTTCTACAACGTTTCAAGTTTCTAGCCCCAAAGAAAGTGTTTCTCATACATACCTTACACCAGTTCCACCCTTTTTAACCCCCTAAGGGGTGGAATTTATTAAAATGCTAAACATTTCTTTTGTATTCTAATAAGTAATCTTTCTACTAAGAATTAAGTCTAGCCAAAAAAACTGCCCATACAAATTGTGCACCCCTGTTTAACCATCTTAGGGGTAGAATTTCCAAAAATCCCCTACATAAATTACCTACGTTCTAAAATCAAATTTCGGTGGAAATTTCAAGTTTCTAGTACCAGAAGTATCGGATGTGCGTTGAAGAATCAGTCAGTCAGTCAGGATTCATTCTTTTATAGGGTCTAATTATAGATAGATATACTATCAACTTGTAAATATTCGTATTATTTTGTAGTTTATTTATTAGTTCAGCATTTTATTTTGATGATTCATTAGCGGAGAGACAATTTATAGCATTATTTTTCGATCTCAGGTAAGTTTTTTCACAATATTGTTCTGTATTATGTATGGCATTATGTCCTTTATTAATTTTATTTCTAATATTAGGTTTTTACTTTAACGATTTACAAGTAAAATATAAAAAATGTACATATTAAACATAAAATCATTATAAAACCAAGCCAAGCGAGGTGGTTAGAGCGACAGAGAATGGAACTCCCAGAAGTACTGCCTTGTGTATCTTGCCCTTGCGGCCTTGCGGCCCTGCCCCAGCCAAATAATGGCATTATTATTGATATCTTTCCAACTGAAGGTTTTTACTTCGCTTAAAACTCCTCCATCCTCTCACTAATCTCTCCTCACTCCTGCCATGCACGGCCAAATGCTCTAACCAACTAAACTATCGAAATTGTGCTTGGTTCAACGAATCGCGCAGCCAGTTCTCTCTAATTACACTGGCATTATCTTACTAGTATTATATTTGTTACTTATCAAGTTTAAACGGCTTCCCTTGTCCACGCAGATGAAGTCGCGGGAGGAAGCTAGTTTATAATAAATGTCGTTTACTGATATTAAAAACATGAAATTTATTCCTTGTACTCGACGACCATACAATAATTTATAAGGACGTCATAAGTCATTAAAAGGTTGTATTTCAATCTAATCACCAGCTTACTACACACAATGTTCTCATAAGGGTGTTTTATCACGTCTGTCCGGGACACATCGACTGCCCGACGTGACGTCACGTGCCCTGATTTATGAAAGGAAACTTGGGCCAGGCTCAGGGAAATGTTTCGTCCGATAGCTTTTGCGGGACGTGCGCACAATCCCACTCGTTTTATTCAGTTAGCTGGATGAGACATTTATCGTGTCATGCGATGATTTACGCTTGCACGCCGTGCGCGGCTCAATTTAGTAGATAGAGGATCTTTTAATGCGCGTAGATTATTTAAGAGGACCTACAAATTCAAGGGTGAAGATTTCGTAACGCTTAACTGGCAGATGGCAAAGAGATTTATTACACATATATGTTACACTACTCGTACTACTAATTTGTCCGAAAGTCTATTTTTAATTTCATTATTTCCAAAACCATGTTGCGCTGAAGGAACTTTAGACTTTAAAAGATAACACTAACCTAACCTACTCATGTATTCCATTTATACCATCAGCGACAAAATTTTCGTTAGCGAAAAATGGCTTCGGGGATTTTGAAATTTCGTTATAACAACAGTTTCCGACAAATGACTCTTTGGAATTTTTCTGTTTTCTCGTAGACGATATTGTGGTTTTTTCTGCTTTGTAGAGGAAAGCGCCTGCTAGTGGCGCGCCTTCATCACAATTGTTAACTACACCTGTCAATATGTAGATAAGTGTGTCACGTTAAATTATTGTGCATCATGTCCACTTATCACTTATTTTCTGATCCCTCTTCGGCAATAAAACCGCCCGTTTATGTAAAACAATGTTCTCCTTTATGTTCTATTTTTGGTCAATGGTAAAGCGAAAGAGTCTATTGTTTTTGTATCTATACCTATTAATTGCACAATCCAGGAATTTAATTCCCGGCCCATTTTGTTGAATTTTCTTTCAGTAATAGTATTACCTCTTTGCGAAAAGTTATCATTTGCTTTTTTATTAAGAACATGTGTCAGTGTCAATCAAGAAAATTGCAATATAATTTTCAAATACGTTAATAATTTAAAAATAAAATTCTTGCTGCTAACAGTGAAATATTAAGAGCTCAAATAGTAGTTACAGCAGGAAGGAATAGGGATTTATGAGATGGCACGTTCAAAAGATCAGTTCACCATGTCGACGTAGTTAATAATCTGTTGCCTAGTTCCTAACAGAAAACAATGCTTGCGATATGTCAAAATTAACGTTGTGCTCTAGTGACAGTTTGTTATAGGAAATTGAACCTTAGGTGGGTTGGAAATTAAATCCTGGACTGTACGAAACAGTGTAATCAAGTCTTGCAAGTCTATTTTCACTCACTTCTATTAGTACTTCTTACAGTCCTAAGTTATTATTAAGTTATTCTAGTAATGCGAACTGATGAAGGCGGACGGACATTTGCAATGGCTTATATTTACACTATCACGGTAAAAAAACGTATTCTTTATATTTTTTGATTTATGGACACCGAATCGCTAAACTTAATTGGTGGACTGATGACCTGGTAAAGGTTTCGGTAGTCCGCTGGATGCGTGTGGCGCAGGACCGATCACTTTGGTACTCTTTGGGGGAGGCCTATGTCCAGCAGTGGACGTCTTTCGGCTGATATGATGATGAACACAGTGTTTTTTACGCAGTCGACCCAGATTAAGAAGTAATTTTTGTTCCTTTTGTACATCTAGAGTTTGAAACATTGGATATGAGATTAGTAGGTGAGTTATAATAGTTATTTACGATACAAGTGCTGAAAATAGGAAATTCGCAACGAGTGGTGATAAATTAAAACACGACCGAAGGGAGTGTTTTAAATCGACACGAGTTTAGAATTACTTATTCGCACGTGTATCGTACAACGTTTTACTGTTATATGGCTCCTTAAAGTTTTGACATATGCACGAAAAGTGCTCTTTTCCGCACTAGTGCGGGAAAGTAGCACCATATTATGTATTGTAAAGATTTTAATTGACTTGACACAGGTACCTGTATTCAATTTATAAAATAAGATTCTGGTTTCTCCAAAACTAGACTCGCGGTAGAGTATATTTAATATTTTTGGGTAGTCCCCTTCCGGATATACTAAAATAGAAAAGTTGGTAGCGTTTGTCAGCGAAATCGTTTTCCGATTCCATTTCCTTGCAGCTCCAACATCCATTGTTTTTCTTTTATCAACGCAGAAATACCCGGGTTTGTTTCATAGAAAAAAAGTGTAGCAAGTTATTCTACGTTCAGAATTTAAAAAGTTTAACTCGAACCTTACCCTACGTAAATACCGTAACGTGCTACGCCGTAGCACGTAGCAGCATTTCTCCGCTTTGTAGCGGTTAACGCACGTAGAGGCATGACTCATATGCAAGTGATTGGCCTTGGGAAGTTAATTCTGCACTTATATCACTTAACCAATGCTACTGTTATTAAATTAGGTATTAAAACGTCTTAGTCAACTGCGCGCATCATTAATACCATGATAAAATGGGCCGTTAGGTTTTTGTTATTGTATATATGTTATTAGTTTTCTTATTTAGTCATACTCTTGTACGTGTCATTGGCAATTAGTTAGGGCCCCTTCGGGGCACAACTCAGAAAAAAAAAACCGTAATTTTCCAATGTTTGTTTTTTCAGATTCGCCTTTATAATGTATTTAGCTCTTACTGTTTTAAAGCCTTTAATATTTTTTGAAGTAATCATTGATCGCCACTGCAGCTCGCACAGCTGTTTAGTGATTTGATTTAATCTTAGTGACGTCTTTAAGCTGTTGGTAAAGTGCAAAATCATCATCATCATCATCGCATTAGACGGTAGACGTACATCGTTGGAGATAGGCCTTCCGCGAAGAACGCCCCTGCCAAGACTGGTCCTGCGCCACCCGTAACCAGCGGACTCCCGTGACCTTTATGGGAACCATGCAAAAGGTAACCTATAGGACCTATAAGGGGTAATGCAGGCTGGCGAACGCACCATACAAAAACTAGCACATCGAGCCTCTGTGCGGCCTTTGTTTTCTCCGTTAAATTTAGACATGTAAATACATTTTCCAATATAGATTAACGAAGAGTTAAACTATGTCTCTATATTTAGTTTTAAACTTTTTGTACATTTGACGTCTATATGAAATGAAATACACATGCATACATACATACATTCACGCCTTTATTCCCAAAAGGGGTAGGCAGAGCACATGAAACATATGTTTTATGCACTTTTAGCATAAATGTGGGTATAAAAGATCGACTAAATGTGATGATGAAATGAAATGAAAACGTTTATTTCGGAACCAGGCCCATATTGGTTAGTACAGATAATTATTATCTTATAATATAGTGTTAGTTATTAATTATTTAACAAAAACAAGTTTACATAATTAATATTTAAAAAATTCAAGTCAAAAACAATACAATTTATTCAAAATTAATAAGTCTATAGGCGATGGTAAAGTTACTGTATTCGTTTTACAAGCGGCTCTAATTCACTAACAAAATCTGTTATCAAGTAAATCAGAACATGAGGACATAGTACAACTCTTACATAATCTACTCACAAATAATTTACATAGATTTTGAATTTGCGGAAGAAATAAGAGAGGGTGAGAAGAGAGAGAGAGGTGCGATAAGCCCGCATGTGCTCTTAACCCTTTAACGGGCAGAAAAGCATCTGAATTTACATTAAAATTGAACTCTACCACATAGGAATAAATTCCATTCATGTTAGGTATATAATTCCTTCTGCCTCAGGGAGGTTGGTTAAAAAGTCGAGACAGGGATCATTCCGTGCAATAAACTCTGAACATAATTTTTTTCACTTCATTTTGACAAATTGACACTAACACCTGTATTATCCTCAACGTTACGATGCTATCTCCGTTAATGATGTCTCTAACGAAATAAATCTTCCACTTAAAAACAAATTTAATTTGTCGATACTGAAAGTTTCGAGACAAGGCAAGTCAAACCAGGTTATTTTAAAAGGAGACCGTTTCCTGGGTGCTTACACCGGGTAACGAATATCTGCGTTTTAGATTTTATATACAAAAAATATGTTTGTGGTTTTCTCTCGTTAAATATGTATAAATTAAACTCAACACTAGATATTATTGTAATAGATTTCGTATACTCTTAAATATCTATGAATAATTTACTTCATAGATAGGTTGACTTGGGAGTTGCTTGTTTACCCGGTACTTATTTGTTTAGATTTAGATCTTAATCAATGTTCTTTTATATTACACTAGTGCCTAGCACAGCTTTTCCCGCGTACTGCTTCGAACGCAGGCAAAAACTGCGTTCTTGGAAATACGCAGGCAAGCTTTTGTACAACCAGAAATATTTTTTGAAATCGGTACGCGGTTCCGAAGAAACAAACTTACAAAGGGACAATCTCTCAGACGTTTCCTTTTAAAATGCTAGTAAAGATTACCGTCAACGTTGTACGTTTTTTCACTTGCATATTTGGGTAGTTCTACAAGCAAGGGAATTTTCCGCGGCTCACCTTATTTTGTACAGTTTTTGTCGGCAAGTTGTAAAGATTTACAATCGAAACTGTACGAAACGGTTTCTAGGATGACCCTAAAAAGTTGCTCATTCCTAAATATATAGAAAAAATTGTACTTTAAAGTGCCAAATTCTCAGTCTCCTGGCATGTCCCCCAAAAAAAATTAAAGCTTTGAGGCTGCATCATAACTTTATTTTGGTTTTTACGTTATATCTGCACTAAAATAGAAACGTATAATATAAATAGTTTCAATGCGTTTGTCTAAATTTACCTTAAATGCGAAATTTATTTAAAAAAAAGTGCATTATATTTTGTCCCTCGGTTTTTACCTCATTCTCCTGCGACATCAAAACACGTTACAATCAGCTTAAATTACCGCGTCTAGCGCGTTTCTGTTCGGTCTGAGGGAAAGATCGAAGTGATGTTAGCTTACAACCACTCGCGTCTGTCTCGGCTTGCGGTTGGCTTAGTCGCTACGGCGAGTTGGGTGATTAAGGATGTGTTGCAGCCAGTCCCCAGCCAGCCCTGATACTTATTTATTTTAAATCCATTGTTTTCTTTATACTTTTTTCCGTTCATAGGTTGTAAATTCGTAACATTAGAGTACAGAATTGCATAAATTCGATACTAAATGTTGCATTGACGTAGTTATTGGCTAAAACTTAAAATAATCTCAGTATTCCGTCCTCAGTCTCCTGGAAACAATACCCAGGAGACTGAGAGTCATCAACAGCGACATCAAAGGGTATACTCTTGCTTGCCAGAATTTCATTTGCCCGAATTTTATCTGCCATAATATACAACTGCCATAATGTTGTTTTCTATAATTTTGTATGCCATACTCATTATTTACCATAATAATTATATGCCAGAATCTTTGTTTTCCATAATAACAATATCAATAATCTCATTTTCCATAATCATTGTAATCCATAACTATCACATGCCATAATATCATTTGCCATCCATCTCAACATCCATAATATTCTTATGTGATAAAGTGGGTACGTATTGCAGTGTCTAATATTCAAAAAAATACCTCGAACCTATCCGCGATCCAAGTCGGTTTTGCCACTAAGTAAAAATTAACTTTTCTCTGAGATTACCTAATGCCAAGATAGTGTTGTATCGTAGGCAGTAGGGAACAGGGGCTTAGTGGCAAAACCGACTCGGATCGTGGATAGGTTAGAAGACGGAAGCGGGAGCTTTGCTCCCGCTTTCGTCTTAGAGGTTGTTTTTTTTATAAAAGAGCGGAAAAACCAGCAAATTAACAAAGATGAATCCGAATGCATGTTTAGTATGGCGTTTAAATATTCTATTAAATAATATTATTGCAAACAATAATCTGGAATACAATACGTATGGCATTCGTATCATTATGACATCCAATATTCGGGTAAACAAGAGTATGTCAATTAACTATTATGGTAAACGAAACATTCGGGCAAATGAAATTCGAGCAAGCGAAGTTCGGGCAAATGATTATTATAGTATATGAATGTCGGGCAAACAATAGACAACCACATCAAAGATCCGCACGAATAGTTAACTATTTTCTTCTTAATAGTGAGCCATTAAACTATTTTTTATTAATAAAACATATGTTTATTTAAATTATTACAACGGTTATTAATTTCTTTTGTATCAATTCTCAGTATCCTGTGTTCATTTTTTTTAAATGGTCATAAATGATTTTTTTGATTGGCCCGTTTGTGATCAGTAAAAAAACGATGTAAGACGTCAAGCTACTTTTCTGACATTAGATGCCAAAAAATGTTGTGTCAAAAAATCACTTCATTTTCGTCCCTACTGAGTAGAACTACCCATTTATCGGTTGGTATATAAATTTCTTCAGTACCTATATCAATTTATTTAGTATAGGTACTGAAGGTATGAGAAAAATAATCCAGCAGACTTGTTCACCCTCGACAGTGACTTAATCCCATGGATGCAAACTTTGAAAATTATATTATATTACCTATACGACTGAATTAATGCCATACGAATAAATAAATAAATAAATGAGAAAAACAATGACTTCAAACAACTTGCGCAACGTAGGTAGTTTCAACCGAAAAAGGTTAAGGCTGAATGAACGCTAACGCCTCAACATATTTCATGCGTTTTTCTGAAAACGCACGTGAAGCCCGGTTTACGTTCACACTTTAAGCGACTCGCATGGGAAACAAACAACCAAGCCAAATAGACGTATTTCCTTACATGTTTCACGTCACTTACGTCGTTTTATGGATATATCATACCCTAAAGTTGTAGGAGCCAGTTAGCCCTTACACTTTCTTGTTGTGGTGTTGGAGTATGTTGAAAGGACGAAGTTGTAGAGTTGAATTTAAACCCGTTTATTGCACGTAAATATACAAAAGTTGAGTTAGTTAGCAGTTCCTTCTGTTGATGTTAATCACCCGCGAGCTAAGTAAAAACTCGTTTTATAATCGTATGTGTCGCATTTAATAATGTAATTCACGCGGCAATAAGTAGGCCGCAGCGTAAGCAAAACGATGTACAGTTGAGACTGTACATATTGGCAACCCCAAAAGAAGGGGAAAACTAAGTTAAGAAGTTATCAACTCAAAAGAAGGAAAAGCTTTTACATTAAATAATGAAAACATAACATAATAAATCTAATCAAAGTTAAACGCGACGTTGTCGTTGATCGCGCTGAGCTGCGACGGGCGCTGCGCGCGGCTGCCGGCCGGCTGCGGTGGTTCCCGACGCTGACTTCTTTCCTTTGGTATCGGTTGAAGTTCGACGTCCTCGTAGTGTTTCTTGACTGATTGCAGCGAACATTGGCTTCGCTTCTTCAACTCACAACAGAGTTGAGGATAACGTCTTCCCACTCCCCACAGGATAACAGCAAGGACTGCTGCAGTTAAGAGAGAATAGCTGATAACATATTGGTGTATGTCGTGGGTGGAGAGTGTCGCGGGAAGGCTTTCTTCATGATTCCTTTGGTAGGCCAACTCCTTGTCGATCTTCTCTGTGTCCAAGTGTTGAGAGTTATAATGATAAAGTTGAGGTATGTTGTGATAAGTTATATTCGCAATTCGGTTGATTGATGACGTCAGAGTCGGCACGTTGACGGTGTTGTAATCCAATTCCACCTTGCTGTTGTATTGACTGAGTGAGTGAATTGTTAGGTATTTGGACTGTAACATACAGCCCTGGCCCAGCGTAACTATTCCCGATGACGTCATAGTGTGTGACGTAATGTCGTCCTCACATATGGCTCGTAGTGTGCACGTATCGCAGCATATAGCTAGCCAAGCGTTCGGCGAATGCAACTCTATCCAGCTGTCTTTGCATGACGTAGTTGTGGCGTCACACGGAGTTGTCGTACGATGCCCTATAAGTTTTGCTTCGCACGGGATATTATCATTATGTAAGTTGAACACTGGTAGGTTTTTGTTGCATATGAAAGTGTCGAGCTTGAGTTGAATGCAATGTCTCAGGTCCTCTTCCTTTAATGAGATGTAAGTGTTTTTCTGAAAGTTCACGGCTATGTATTTCGAACTGGTTTGCACGGTGATGATTCCGGCGTTAGTTTTGACTGGTATTGGGATCGCATGATGTAGAGTAAAATCTTCGTCCGAGATTAGTGGTATATGTATCTCGAACAAGAAAAAGCTCTCTGTGACGCGAGCTTTGACATAAAGTAGTTTGTACAGATCCTTGATATCTTCTCGTATGTTATCCACCGGCAGAGATAATGATCGAGGTAGTTTTCCAGCGATGACGTTCATTTGATTGATCAGGTTCACTGGCGTCACGAGATGTACATCCATGCGACCTTTATATACATCAGTTAGAGTATTAAAGAGTATTTCTTGTACATTCTTCAAGTTGTTCATGAGTAGGTATGCCGATAAAGCTGCTGAATTGAAGTAACTCGTGGCCATTGCAGTTTCTAATGCGCTTTCGATTTTTGCGAAGTTCATGTTAGTTTGGTTTATAAAGTTTTCTATGACGTCAAATTGGCGCTTGATATTTTCTTAGTTTTTCTTCAAAATCTTGGTTTCCAACTCTACAATCGATGTTTGATTTCTTATTAGTTCAAGTAGGTAGTTTTCGTTGTCATGTACGGCTTCAATATCGTGGTTGTATTTTTCGGCAAATTGTTGATCCAAAATCCCAAATAAGCTGTTGGCCAGGTTTCCAACTCCATCGATTAGCCCTCGTTTTTTCCTGTCGGACAAGTGCTTCTGCGGCGCAAGTAAAATAGTGTTGTAGTACTGTAGTAGTTCCAACTCATGATAAAGTTGATCGAGCGTAGTTTTGCAGTACCTCGGGTCTGTCTTCTGGCACCAGTCGGTTACTACGTTCAAGTAAGTTTCCATACGAGTATTTCCTTCCCAATAGTTAGTTAAGTTATAATACATGAGTAAGGTCCACTCGTTATGTATAAGTTGTATTCTTCCCATAGTATCGTAGTAGATCGGCCGCTCGGGTTCCAGACTTGTAATCCGAGCCGACGTTGACGCGCCGACGGCGTGTGATCCAGTTATCAGCGCGCACATTGTTATTAAAGTTGTATACAATGATAAGAGGCTTTGTTTACAAACGTTAGTTTTTCTTGCCGTTTTTGGTGGTTTTGTTAAGGTGCTTCGACCTTCCTGCTTGTTTTGTTGTGGTTTGTCTTCTTCATATGTTTCGAGTGGCAGTGGCGAGAGTTTGACGACCGGCCGTTTGTAGGTTCCCGATTTAGTTTTTATAGTAGTTACACGAACATAACCGTCAGATCCGGGATGAACCTCCGTGACACGACCCAACGCCCATTTTGCTGGTGGCAAGTTGTCTTCTTTCACGAGTACAACGTCGTCAACTTTTATGTTTTTTGTAGGTTTATTCCACTTAGTTCGGCGTTGAAGTTGAGATAAATAGTCAGTTGACCAGTTTTTCCAGAAGCGTTGTGACATATGTTCAGTTAGTTGCCACCGCCGTCTTAAGTCGATGTTTCGGAGATCCGTGTGGTCCGAGTGTGGCACGGACAGGATAGGTGTTCCAGCTAGGAAGTGCCCAGGAGTTAGGCAGTTGTAAAAATCATCAGGATCTTCCGTTAGAGGGCAAAGTGGTCTTGAGTTAAGACACGCTTCAATTTTTGCTAGTAAAGTTATGAATTCTTCAAAAGTTAGTTTTTGGTCTCCAAGGACTCGTTTTAAATGGTATTTCAGGGACTTCACAGCTGCTTCCCAGATACCGCCCCCTGTTGGCCACGAGGGTGCATTAAAATGCCACTCTATCTCCTTCTGTCCCATCTCGTCAAAAAAGTTCGGGTTGTTCAAAGTTTTCTTGAATTCTTCGTGTAAGACTTTCGAGGCCCCCAAAAAGTTGCTCCCGCAATCCGAAAAGACGTGCTTTGGTGCGCCGCGCCTCCCACACAAACGCTCAAAAGCTGCGAGAAAAGTTTCAGTACTCATATCTGAAGTGAGTTCAATATGTACTGCTTTCGTCACGAGGCATATGAAAACAACTATATATCCTTTAGATGTTTTGACCCCTCTGCCTTTGTTGATCTTGACTTCTACGCTCCCCGTGAAGTCCACGCCGGTGTACGTGAATGCCCTTGAAGGGACAGTTCTCTGCGGCGGCAGGTCCGCCATAAGAGTTATTTGAAGGCTTGTAACGATGGCAACGCACACAGTGCTGCAATTGATCTTTGACAGCCCTGTTCCCGCCGATGATCCAGTAGCGTTGTCTTATATAGTTGAGAGCTAGTCGCGCTCCGCCATGTAGAGTTGAAAGATGCCCGTGATGAATAACAAGATGAGTCATTCGTCCTTTTCTTGGAAGTATAGTAGGATGCTTCATTCCTGCAGGCAAGTTAGAGTTGCTTAGTCGCCCTCCAACTCGTATTATTCCCTTTTCGTCCATAAAGGGATTCAGTTTGTACATTGGGCTATTTTTAGCCACAGGTTTGTTTTTAGTTAATAATTTATATTCATTCCGGAATGCAGTTGTTTGCGCGCATCGGGTTACAAATTCATTCGCCGCTAGCAACTCGCTTGTAGTTAGGTAGTCGGTGTCACGTGTCGATTTGCGGCGTAGTTTTGCTGCGAAGCGCACAATCCATGCGGTGACCCTTATAACGCGTGTTAGCGAACTGCATTTTTCTAATAAGTTATGAATGAAGTTATCATTTTGTTTTGTTATCAGGGTTGCCTCTTCCTTTTGTAGAGTTCCGATGTTTGTTGTAAGATGGCAATTTAAATTAGCCTGTTCCAGGTTTTCCTTTGTTTCAAGGAGCGAAGGTCCGTTCCACCAGAGGTCGAAGTTAGTTAGTTTGCTGGGGTACATTCCTCGTGATGCACAATCGGCTGGATTTTGTTCGGATTTGATGTAATGCCATTTTTCAGCTGGTATAGTTTGCTTGATTTTCACAACTCGATTCGCGACGTATTTTTCCCATCGCGACACATCTCCTTGTATCCAAGCCAAGGCCACCTGGGAGTCGCACCATGCTTGTATAGTTAGTTCATAGTCTTGAAACGTGTCGATGACTTTCTTCATTAGTTGAGATAAAAGTAGTGCTCCGCATAATTCCAGTTTTGGTAGTGTTGTTTTTTGCGATAAGGGGGCAACCCTAGTTTTAGCGGCTAGTAGCGTAGTTATAAGTTTGCCGTTGTCATCCTTGACGCGGGTGTAAATGACACAGGAAAATGATTTTTCACTTGCGTCACAGTAGCCCAAAAGTTTCATTTTCTTCGATGCGCTACCGATCCATCGATTAAGTTTCATGTTGTTTACTAAGTGCAGTTCTTTTTTCAGTTTAAGCCATTCTGCTTGGATGTCGCTAGGCAGTGCTTCATCCCAATCAAGTTTACTGGTCCAGACTTTCTGGAATATCAGTTTAGCAGTTACAGTTACTGGACTGAACCAGCCCAGTGGGTCGTAGAGGCGAGATATCTGGGACAGTAGAGTTCGTTTAGTTAGCGGCAAAGTTAGTTTTTCATCGAGATTCCAGTTAAAGATAAATGTATCCGTGTTAGGGTTCCAGCCAAGTCCCAAAGTTTTCGTTGAGTCTTCATGTTTGAAATCAAATATTTTTCTCGTGGAAATTTGCTCTTCAGTTAAATCATCGAGTAAAGCCGGGTGATTTGCCGACCATTTCCTTAAGTTCATGCCGCCGCCTTGAAGTAGTTTTATTAAGGATTGTTGTAGTTGTTTCGCTTCTTCGATTGAGTTATGGCCGCTGACGAGATCATCGACGTAAAATTCGTTCTTCAGTATTTCGGCAGCTTCAGGGTACCTGTGTCCGTCATCAATAGCAAGTTGCTTCAGAGTTCTCATAGCTAACCACGGTGCGCTCTTCATTCCGTAAGTTAAAGTGCAAAGGGTGTATTCCTGGAGTTTTTCGGATGCTGAGTCCCGCCAAATAATTTTTTGGAGGTGTTGTTGATCTTCAGACAGCCATATGCAGCGATACATCTTTTCGACGTCACTAACAAATGCGTATTTGTAAGATCTCCATTTTAGGATTAATGCTTGTATGTCCTTTTGTAGGTTAGGACCTTTTTGTTGTAAGCTGTTCAAGCTGTGCCCGGTAGTTGTTTTTTGAGATGCGTTATAGACGACCCGTAGTTTAGTTGTGGTTGCATCCTCCCTCAGGACCCCATGATGGGGGAGGAAGCTGTCTTGAGTTGAAGTTGTAGTTGAAAGTTTCATATGTTTCAGGTCTGAGTATTCTTTTATAAAGTCTCTGTACATTTTTGCGAGACTGGCTTGTCGCTGTAGTTTCCTTTCAAGTTGTAGAAATTGCGAGATGGCAAATTGTTTAGAATGACCCAGTTTTTCTTCGTAGTTTGAACATAAGGGCATTTTAACGATGTATTTCCCGCTGGAATCTCGTTGAACTGTTTTTCTGTAGTATTCTTCGCACTGGTCGTCGTTTGGGATGTCGTCGCTGTTTTGGGTAATATCTTCATTTTCCCAAAATTTAGTTAGTTCGTTCATATTAATTAACGAAACGTGACAGTTGAAAGTTATCAGTTTTCCACATAGGATCCATCCTAAGTGAGTTTGTTGAGCAATCGGAGCCTGTTGATCGCCCTTCAGTACGCCGTCCATTATGACGTTAGCGTATACGTCCGCTCCGAGGAGTAAATCCACGGGGCGCGACAAGTTAAAATCGGCGTCCGCTAATGTTGCATTGGGCAGGTTGTTGGTAATTTTGTTAAGAATTAACGCTTCAGTTGTGAAGGTGTAATCCGAATGTAAGGATTTGCACGTTAGTTGGGCTTTTCCTTTACAATTTCCAGATAAGGCTCCTATCCCAGATACCGTCGCATTCAGTCTAGTCCTGGGTAGTTTAAGTAGTTGTGCGGCATTTTCTGTGATCAAATTGACTTGCGATCCTTGATCGAGCAATCCGCGGAGTGTGATGAAAGTTCCGTCGGAGGCTTGTAGTTTAAGTTGCACCGTAGTAAGCAGGACTTCCATATCCTTTGTAGCTAGGTGATGATTGGAAGCTTGATGAGATTGTTGAGTTGAAGTTGATGGCCGAGGTTCGGAGTTATTTTTATTAGCAGTTGAAGTCGAAGTAGGTTTCCTGAAGTTATTATTGTG
Source organism: Epinotia demarniana (assembly GCA_945867215.1). Lineage (NCBI taxonomy): Eukaryota > Metazoa > Arthropoda > Insecta > Lepidoptera > Tortricidae > Epinotia > Epinotia demarniana. The sequence goes on from OX244273.1 coordinate 19,506,835, forward strand.
CAATAATGAATGATGTTTTAAATTACATTCCTTGCACGTTTTGTTAGATTTGCATTGTTTGTCGCCGTGACTGAACAAGCAATTTTTGCACACTTGCAGTTTCGCAACAGTGTAATTCCGCTGCGGTATATCTAGGTCGATGAACTTCTGACATTGCATCAACACGTGCGATCCGTTGCAAAGTGGACATTGTCCGTATGTAGTATGATATGTTTTCGAGAATGCCTTGTTATAGTTATTGAAGTTGTTACAGTTAGTTTTCTTGGCTGGATATTCTTTGTTGAATGTTTTCCCAAATAGAATAGAATAGAATCATATTTATTCATGGCAACAGCACATACATGTACATAAATCAAAAAAACAGAATGGTAGACAAATTGCCACGAAATGGTTCCATCTCAGCGTTGTGCTGGCCTGGTGGCCAGCGCTGGTCTTCCGATGGAACCATCCGGTGATTCCACGGCGTAACACATATTTTACACTCGTACAAAATAGTTATAATAATAGTAATATAAAACAAAACAAACCGTAAAGACAAATAATAAACTTTTTTATGAACGCAACATTTATAACCGCGCCAACCGACCCACTAGCGCCATTATGACAGGTGGATGCTCCCGGCAATTAAAACGTCAAACAAGACAGACATGTGACGGTGACGCGGGCGCAATGCCGATTTGACATAATTGAGGAGAAACAAGACAAATATATTTCAAGCTAATTGGCACAAAAACAAAGCCAAACTGATAGCAGCACATGAGCACAATAACAGCCATTTAAACTAGAGGGACATAACACAGAGGTAAGACAACATTATCATTTGAGTTCCTAAATACAGCTCGTGTCTAGCCTGTAAGTTTCCTGGCTCTTTTGGTGGTTGAATATAAAAGATTTGAGTTTAGTTCTAAAGCTGTGCACATTTCCTAGGTCTCGCAACGGCGGAGGGATGACATTCCAGCATTTAGTTGCTACGTACCGAAAACTACCACGGAAAGCCGCCGATGCGTGTCGGGGTGTCAGCAACGGTAGTCCACACCGCCGTGTTCTATGCAACCTAGAACTGCACAACTTTTCGAAGAGATACTTAGGAGCCTCGTTCTTAATTACGCCGAAAAGTAAACAGGCCAGATGTAGTTTACGCCGATGCTGCATTTTAAGGATGCTGTGTTTATTTAAAAACGGAGTAACATGAGCTCTCGAAGGAATAATAAAACAGAAAAATACAGGTTTTTGCTGCACGTTGATCTCCTTTTTTCTACGTTTCATCGCTTCGAAAGCCATGAATTTGCTCTCGAGAAAGTATAGAAAATCATGTAAAACTGGAACCATCCGGTTGTTGAATAGTAGGTAGATTTAACATGGTGTTCATGAATGAAATGAATTGGAGGCGGCGATTGTCATATCGTTGGTTCAGGATGTCCCAGCAGGATTGGTAGTTATCGGCGTTGATAGTTAGATGCTGGACCAATCTCTCCGCTTCACCTCGCAGTTTTGTTTTGAGATGTTGCATTTTTTGCGCCTTGTTAATAGTTGGATTGTTGTGCACGGTTTCGAGGAAAAGATCTTTGAAAGAAATCCACTGGTTATAATTTCCAGAGAATTCCGGTATCTCAATTCTGGGTGTTGCCTGCTGGTAGTGTACGGTGGACCAAATCTTCTTGTTGAGTTCTTTTCGCAAGTTGTCGTAACTACACTCGATGTCGTCGAATGTAGCATAGTATAACTCGTTAGACCCTTTGAGTAAACCATCAATCTCCCAGTGTAGTTTATCAATATCCGACCATTTCGCCTTCAAGATGTTGAGATTATCTTCGAGTTCCCATTTTTCGATGTTAGTTGCATGTTCAATTTTTCTCATCGCCCGGTGAATAGCTTTAAAGTTGCACTCTTGTTTGTTAAGAAGCTGGATGACGTCATTTCCCGCTTCTTTCTCTAATAGCCCGGTCAAATCAAAGTTGACGGAATGTTTTTGTTCAGGTTGTTTCAGGGATCCCTTCTTTTCCGATAGTTTATTAATTCGCGACACCATGTCGGACTTCGTAGTTTCATACATTGTCTTTGTGCAACCATGTATGTCCTCCAAGAAGTAGTTGATGTTTTTGTCTTCTATTTCTTCTTCCAATGCAACATGAAGATTTTCGAAGTCTCCCCATAAAGCATCGAGGTTTGTTAAACGCTCGTTCAGGTAGTCGAGAGATTTTCTAGAGCTGCCGTCCTTTTTGTAGTTGACACATAAAGTTTTTATGTTTTCAAAGCAGGTTTGTTGTTGCTGAAGCTGGCTCATCTTGAGTAGGTTAGTTAAGAGTTGAGTTAAAGTTCCGCTGGTTTGTAATTATCTGGTCACGAAGTTATAGTTGACGTTAAGTTGAGTTCACAGCACGAAGTTGTAGTTAGTTGAGGTTGAGTTGAGTTCACAGCACGAAGTTGTAGTTAGTTGAGGTTGAGTTGAGTTCCCAGTACGAAGTTTATACAGTTGAAGTTAAGTTCACAGGACGTAGTTGAAGTTGCTGGTGGAGGTAATCAGTGCGGTTGCACTCTGATTACGATATTTGCACCTTCTCAATCCACTGGTGGAACCCGCTTGTGGGAAGCCAATGAACCGATTTGCTACCGTAACCGTAATACAAAGACACTTAATTACCTCACAATCCGGCTCGAAGGACCATTAAATGTAGGAGCCAGTTAGCCCTTACACTTTCTTGTTGTGGTGTTGGAGTATGTTGAAAGGACGAAGTTGTAGAGTTGAATTTAAACCCGTTTATTGCACGTAAATATACAAAAGTTGAGTTAGTTAGCAGTTCCTTCTGTTGATGTTAATCACCCGCGAGCTAAGTAAAAACTCGTTTTATAATCGTATGTGTCGCATTTAATAATGTAATTCACGCGGCAATAAGTAGGCCGCAGCGTAAGCAAAACGATGTACAGTTGAGACTGTACAAAAGTTGCAAAACTTTAGTTTACGCTTAGTAAGGGTCGACTTATAGCCGAGATTCATGAATATTAACATAAATTTTAGGATGGCGCTACCGTTTTTCTGGACTAGGGCTGAAAGTCGTATCTTCACACAATTTTCATATTGACTTTCGACCTTCTGGAGTACGATTGCGTTGTACGTTCCTAAATAATTAATAGTTCCCCATAGCGGCAATTTTGAGGCGTTTTTATTTTACCTTATGTATTTTTTATCGTGAAAATCGCGTAAACAGAAAATTTTAAACTGAATTGTAACGGGAAAACCGTATCTTGCTAAGGCTAATGAAGATCGTATCGGATACGGTACGACAAAGAGTTTCACATCAATCGTTTATCATTTCCCACCTTTATATTATTCGATAAAATAATAAAATTGTTAGCAGAGTAAATTCACTTCAGTGTTAAAATGGAACTGTATTTAGGTTCCATTTTTACCAGTTTGAGAACAGTTGAATATTTCGAACGAAACTAACACGTATTTTAAACAAAGTGCCCTCGGCCATGCTTCAGAGCGCCCTCATTACAAACTGAGTTTCATTTATAAACGTGGTTCAAACCGTGTGTGACGTCGATACTAGTCTGTCATATGCTAGTTGGTATACGCAGCCGTAGTATTAACGTCCTAATTTAGCACGACCTCCTGAAATTCGCGACTTTACAATTAGATATTTTTAAATTTACAATTTAGGGCGAAATGAAAAAAACACGGGTTCCTTAAAAAAACTTCTCGTGAACTAAGTCATTGAACGGTCCAGTTTAAAAACAATAATATTGTAAATTTTTGTCGCATGAGCATGCATGCATGTGCTAATTCGTATGCAAAAGAAGAAAACTTCGTCTATTACAATTGGCAGTAAAGCAAAGCTTTTTCTTCTTGGATAAAACTTAACCAACTTGCTGACATATTATGGTATGTAGTGTAAAGGCCCAATGGCTCACATAATTATGAGTCATCCTCCCGGAAAATGCTGCTACGCGCACAATATAGGTTAGGAAGGTGAAAGTGTCTTCATATGAAACGAAAAATAACCTTTAGCCCTCTGACGCATGCGAGAGATTAGCATTGGATGTTTTTTTTCCTAAATATCACAAGATAAATTGAACTCATCCCATAGTTAGCCTAATAAGGCTTGATTCTTAACAAAATGCTCGTGCTACATCAATTTATACCATTAGCGGGATTCAACACCGGAACTAAAGGCAGAGTTACCACCACCGAGGCTAAAGTCGCAGGGATGAAACACGTAATGTGTAGACATTCTAGAATCTAAAATGAAATAATCTGATATAATATTGATCAGCCGCAGATCCGATTTCCCAAACTTTATAATACGAGTAGGTCCCGGCTTTTTAATCTAATCTCTGTTTGTTTAAATGGTCATGCTCAATAGGATATTAAATTTTGTTTTCCTAACCAAACAAAATGTACCCTTGTCATCCGCGGTCTCATGTGTACACAGCGACACTCGGTCAAACACAGCGCTACTCGTATTTAAATGGTATTTATGTAGGTACCAATTCGCAAACAAAGTTTTCAGTAGTTGCAAAACAAACGAACTCTAATGCCGCCGTGACAGTTCTGACGTGGTTCATGTGGCGCGCGTCTTCTGTTTGACGGTCATTTGTATATAAATTGAGATTACGTTCTGTCACGTATTCTGAACTAGTTTTTTGTTACTTTAGTTGCTAAGATGTACAGAAATTAAATATAAGCTTAGCCACAGAATAGTACGGCTGCTCGAAATTAAAAACAAGTAACTAGGTTTTAGCTAAGTGTGCAGGAGAGCGAAAAAAAGTTGTTTAAGTTTAAGACTGTTTACTCTAAAAATATAGGACATACTGAAATATTATGTGTCTGAAAGTTTAAAAATATTTTACCTGCCTACAGCATATGTTTTTCAGACACCTGTAACTACTACTGTTACAGGTATGCAGCTGAAAATGGTCTTTAGCTTGGTTATAAAAATAAAAAAAGCTTTAACCACGCGCTAAAAGCAAGTATCTTGAGATACTCGTTTTTTGGTTGTAGGGTTCAGATTTGAAAAATGTTAATGCATTATTTTTTTATCTAAGTCCAACAGATTACGGTAATTGCTAGTTATTAAACATGGTGGAAAACTTTACTAGTCCTGTCTCATGCCTTCCACATGGATCAAATCAGCTACTTCGTCAATTTCCGTTTCGTAAGATGTAGCAATTAAGATTTAGTGACGTCACGAATGCCAATGTTTTTTTGGCGAGAGACAAGTCAAAGCCGAGACGAGAGCTAGGAAATCGAGAAGGCCTTTGCTTACTTTAAAGTGTTAATAACCGATATGGAACTTGCCCTACTAATATTATAAATGCAAAAGTTTGGATGTTTGGATGTTTGCTACTCAATCACGCTTAAACGGCTCATCCGATTTGGATGAAGTTTTGCACGAAGATAGTTTATAGCCTGAATTAAAATATAGGATAGTTTTTATCCCGGATACACGCAGACGAAGTAGCGGGCGAAAGCTAGTTGTTAAAAAATGTTTTCATTAATTCATTCTGTTGCCCAACAGTAGGACGGATTGAAGCGAGTGTTATCGCGTGTAATTTGTATTGAAAACCTGTATCCTGATGTTTTGAGTTCTTTTCAGTGCTCATGGTATTTATTAATTTTAGTCACGCATCCAATAAGTTAATACCGTAAGTAGTTATGTTGATTAGAATTATCAGATTTAGGAAAAGAGTTGTGAACTGCCATTAAAATTATAAACGCAACTTTTATCGTAGTAGTAATAAAATGAGTCGTAAAAAAGTCACACAACTTAATTTAAAGGGAGCTATTTAGGTACACAAAGTTGCCACTTTATTAAACCTGCTAACGAGGTCTAATTTTAGTTGAACAAACGTTAATTATAATTAGCTGCGTACAGGTGGGTTTTTACAAGACCATGCTTCATTTGACACGTTTTGTCGCAAATACGGTTTAATTTAAAATGAAATATATTTTGTAGCATATATTTTAATGTGCATTTATTTCTAAAATATTGCTGTAGGTATTTTTCTACTACTTAGTACATATCATAGACATATAAAGACTGACATGTAAAATACTTGCATTTTATCAAACGATTGAATTGAATTGTACTGACGTGAAACGAAGACCAGAGCCGCGGGATGGAACACAGTCCATTTTCATCCCGAATGTTTTTCACTGATAAACTGGTTTATGAAATTGGATAAATAGTTCCGGAGGTTACCCTCTACATGCATACATACAAACCAACAAATTCACACTCATCATCATCATCATATCAGCCGAAAGATGTCCACTGCTGGACATAGACCTCCCCCAAAGAATGCCACAGTGATCGGTCCTGCGCCACCCGCTTCCAGCGGACACCCGCGACCTTTACAAGGTCATCAGTTCACCTGGTTCTACCCACGCTGCACCTTCCGGTACGTGGTCGCCACTCGAGAATCTTTCCGCCCCAACGGCCATCGTGAGTAAGCGGTGCCACGGCGCGCACAGTATCGCTCAAGCACTCACCTCACCTCTACTCCGAACGCTTGCGTTACTGAATACTCTCCACCACATCTATCGCAGGGTGGCCCGCGAACTGTGTCGCGGCGAGATAGGCTATCTATCTCTTTCTAATTATAACGCTTACAAAGTCGAATAGTCTTTGTCGCCGCGACATAGCTCGAGGCCGTCCAGGCACCTGAATGTGATCTAAGGGCCTACCGCGAAACGAAAACGAACTTCGTTCGTGTATCTCCCTCTCTGTCGCACTTGCTGGTTCGAGCGACAAAGACGGAGATACACGAACGAAGTTCGTTTCGTTTCGCGGTAGCCCCACTGTTATAGATGGACGGCTGTATACAAGGAATGTCTGAGATTGTGTTAGGTAATGGATGCCAGGTAATCTAGTACCTAACTACCTATTGTGTGACTAATTTTAAATAAGTCCTTCCCCAATTGTTATCTTGTTATGTATAAATTTAGTTTTTTCAGCACTGTAATGCCGAGTAAATATATACTTTATGTCAAAAAAATAAATAATATAGGTGCCTGTGGGGAACTAAAGCGCAGTACAGTGGTTCTAAGCTTAGTAATAGTGAAATAACTGAGAGTTAAATCAATCACAAGCTTCCGAGTAACTTTAAACGATAAAATTTTATAGCCTTTATCAGTTTTACATTATGGAGTATAAACTTAGACAATTTGTTACGCATTTTCGTTACTGAATACTAAGAACAGACTTTCCATTTTCTCAATGCTGAGATTTTAGTTTGCGAACATACTTTGACACTTTCTTATGAATGTTTCGACGAACTTCTAGCTGTGTAACATTTGACCTGATCAACGTGTACAGTCACATTTTGATATCCATACTAATATTATAAATGCGAAAGTGTGTCTGTCTGTCTGCCTGTCTGTTACCTTTTCACGCTTAAACCGCTGAACTGATTTGAATGAAATTTGGTATCGAGATAGTTTGAGTCCTGGGGAAGGACATAGGATAGTTTTTTTCCCGGAAATCATCCCCTAAGGGGGTGAAATGGGGGTGAAAGTTTGTATGGAGCTACGATATAACCGAATTCCACGCGGACGGAGTCGCGGGCCGAAGTTAGTTTACTATACTTTATCGAACGAGCGATCAAAGCGAACGAAGTTCCACGCCTCAGCTTGAGCCGAAAATCGTTTGTCCGGTACCCGGTGTCTGTCCCACTATCCCGCTGTCCCGCTGTTCTCCTCTACAGGTCGCATTTCTCAACCGATTCTCTAAAAATTTTTAAGCAAGTTCCTTAAAAAAAAAATTGTCACATTTTGCTTGCAAGCTCTACAGCTCATAGAGACACAAATTATTCATTACTTTTAGTTCATTTGGTCAAATTCTACCATTACTTACTTTATGTCAAAGTCCCATGGCTTAAATTCGAATGAAGAAAAATCCCCTTAGTAAGAATTTTAACCCATATTGCTTTGAAATAGAGTGCCTATTTCAAACACTAATCGAGTCCTAGGTTGGTTACTTTACATAGAGGCTACGACTAAGTAATAATAATAATCAACATCCACGCACCAAAACTTCCATCGCAAATACCATATAATCCACGGATCCGACACGTGCGGGCTTTATACGTCGTACAGGATCTAATCCGAAAGTTGGCTCCCTTTACACCCAGGATAATACTCCACTAAATTAACACTTCAAATTTACATCTACCCCGAACTTGTTTTGGCCCGAGACTACTGCGAACAATATTCCGTGCTTGTTATCTTGCAGTATGTTTTTCAAGTGTAAATAGGTCAGATGTTTATCTGTGCCGATGTAAGATACGAATGTAGGCATTCGTGTTTCTATATACACTTGTGTATTCCAAAATATGTAAGATGTCGTGTTAAGTAATCATTAAATATGCAGTGGTAACCGGTAATGCGAGGAAATCGATCAGTTCCATTAATATTAATTTCACGACGCGCGCATTCATTCACATTTAGCACAATTCACTATAACTCGAACGCGTAAAACATTGATACGAGTATGTACTATTAAAATATTGTAAAGGTATTGACCTTGATGCATAATTTTACGCACAACGCAGGATCTTATTACCAATTACCACGGCAGAAATGGCTGTGTGGGCCCCACGTCAGAAGTATTTTTTTTATAAACACTGACTTTTCTTATATTCGGAGCAATGACATGTTGTTAGAGTTCAAGTGGCGACCAGATGGCTCGTGGTATTTGAGCTTCCAAAGTGTTTCGGAACCGCCCTGTGCAATCCGAACTGAGCCAACTACATAGGGCAGTTTCAGGTGATAAAGTGGACACGCTGAACAAAAGCACCATTTTTTTTTCAGGTACTTGCTAGGTCCATAGCTTTAAGTTTTTGATTGGTTCCTATCAAAAACTTAAAGCTATATATGGACCTTATAACTGCCTGAAAAAAAATTGGTGCTTTTGTCCAGCGTGTCTACATTTACGACAATTTGTTCGAGCACTGTGCCCCACTAAACTTGGACTGGGCGGAAATAGAAAAAAAATATGAAAAAATGTTTTTTTCGTCCCGATGCAGTCGATTGAAACAGAGTGGTTGCCTGAAAGTGTGTACCATTATAGTATAATGAAATGCCGTTTTCTATCGAATAACTGGCGGCATTTTTTTTAATAGAGTGCGCTATTAGGAAGAGTTTGATCCTTACATGTGTTAGTCCAATCTGTGATAGTTTTTTGTTAAATCGAGCCTGGTGAAGTCATTATAGACATACCTCCTTAAGTTCCAACATCGTTATCCCGAATACCCTGTATATAAGTATTTATGTACTATCAATCTATTAACGCAGCTGAAATGTTAACACCCCGCAATATCGATACTCAATCAGCTTACCCTTCCCAAATTACGTTCGTTCATTACACACTTCAAGTGATTTCTTCAGATAAGGACCCAATTGCGGTACGATTCAGAGTGATAAAATGATAAGTCCATCGTCTTGATTTACCCATGTGTTCCCTTTTACTTTAGAGTAGAGTTAATTGTGTATGCACGTGACGCACTGAATATATTTTGAGCGAGGTATGTCAACTCGTATTCGAAGCATCTCATTGCAAGACCGAAAACGGGTCTGGCCGTCCCCGTGCACAGGCTCCTAAAGACTGGCAAGTCTCTTGGTGTAATGGGTGCTAAATTTTACAACAAAATACCAGAACCAATCAGAACATTAGACACCGAAAGTAGTTTTATGCGCAAATTTAAAATATATTGCGCAACACAGGCTTACTACTCTGTGAACGAGTTCCTATATGAATGAATATGTTGAGCCGAACACTGTAATGAATTTCAATCCTATCAAATTATTTCAATTTTATTCTTAGGACATGCTAACACAGAAATGTAGTTATTTATTAAAATTAATCGTTTTATGTAATTGACAATGTATGATTAACAAAAATAAATTCATATAAATATACACTGGGGACGTGCCTGCACATTACAATATGAAATGTTAACCTGTTGTTCACAAACTTAATTCACCGAAATAGCAGTTTACTACATTCGTTGACATTCACAGTCCCCATTATGTTGAATAAAGTCACCTTAGCTTCCGAGAATACACTGTCTTGAAAGTGAAGGACCTACATTTGTCTCTTTCAACACAGTTAATTCACAAGTCAACAATGATCTGCTGATCGATCAAATAAATTATTGTACGTACGTCAGGGGCCGTAGACAAGGTTAAAATCGACACGCGCTAACGCCAATAGAAAATTTTAACGCTTGGGTGGTAGTAGTGTATAAAACAAAACAACGATTCACAATTTGACAATATTTAATTGGTGATTTTAAAATGTCAAACAATTAGCAGGGCGTTAATTAGGTCTCAGGGATGGATTCTAGAAATTCACAAACGTAGGTAAGCCGTGTTCACTTAAACTGTCCTATAGGCAACACTTCCCTGTAGCGGTGCGACGCGGGAGATGGAGGCGCGCGTGTTGTGACGTCACGGATGTAGTCCGGAGTCAGGCAGGGTGGTTCAGTAGCGGGAAGTGGCCATCAGTCCCAACGTGGTGTGGACCGGTAGTAAAAGACCCTGGAATCACCGAATGGGTGATTAGACATTTTGCTAAAAGTCTGATTTCACGTTACTGACTGCAACATCCGACGAAAAGCGGTGATTGAAGTGCTACTAATAGGAAGGCTACCAAAAGCATTAAATAGTGATCAATGATGTTGCAGTAGTATGGAAAAATCAGTTTAGGTATGGAAAGTGAAAGCACCAAATTAACTACATCGATTAATAAAATTACAATTTATGAGAAATAGTGTGTAAAAGCTATGAAAGCAGCTGGGGAACAATATTAAGTATTTAATTTATATGCGATTTCGCCTTAAAACTAATTTAACACATATTATTATCAAGCGGGTAGGTATAGACTCGACTACGTAGACAAAGGAATTTCATCATCCTAATTGTGCACAATATAATTAATGGAATGATTCTAGCTACACCATAAGCGTTTTTAAGTAACATTAAGCATGAAATATTAATCTACTGATTTGCATTAGTAACGGTTAAAACTATAGGTAATAATATTTGCAACACTCACCCGACTGGGGAACACACACTCAATTATTAAAATTGATACTTAATTAAAAATACATCATTGAATGCTGTTACCATGCACAGCACAAGAGAATTAAATTAAATTAAATTATAGAATAAATTAGCGCCCCATAATAGTGGTCGCGTATGACTAGGTACGGTCGCTCGAGCAAAGTGGCCGGTGGCAGCGACGCACTCCGCGAGTAGGTATGTGACGTCTACATATGACTTGCTTTTTCGTTGATGCGCGTAATGCGCCTGCGGCTTTTGCTTAGCAAGAATCTCATTTGGAGCGTCGATTAGTTAGTTTATTAGATAACACTAGGCGGGAATCCTTAGACTCTGTTTTTAGAAATGTAGTTTGTTTATTTATTAGGTATTAGGGTTAAGGTTGTAAATAATATACTTTATTCAATAAAATTATTTACTCGGAGCATGTAGAAACAGTTATGTTACATACCCCCTCTTTTTGGGCAGAATTTTATCTATGTAAAATTCTCTATCATTACTACAACTCTGAAGCTATCAGTTTCACAGACAGTCCTCAACAACATACTTCACTCACTTATACTATCGCTTATACATCCTCGTTCGTATAGTTGCATTAACACAAGTAAGTTTGTGTTACGCCATTTCACATACTGAGTATTTTCTCCAGGTTGACAAAATACTCGCCAATAGCTTGAGATGGATCTTTAGAAGAGTTTGTCTTATATTTCATTAGCCCAAAATATTAGTCTCGTCAGAGAGAGTTACATTCGACGAATGGAGCAGCATTCCAATCCGTCTACAACTTCCAACGCGATTATTTTATTTAGTTAGTTTAGTTTAGTTAAAAACATATTGCTTTAAAAGCATTTACCTATAGCAAAGTAAATTTTGGTATTTGAAATATAAGACATTTCGACATTATGATAGATTATATTAGACCCTATAATTTGCAAGCTTTATATCCTTGATATGCCAGTCTCCTTTATTGCGACCATGCGTATCTTCGAGGACATAAACCAATGGTGATTTTTTTGCTATTATCCGACATTTGACGAACTTAGGTGCTAGTTTTTTCGAGTAGCTCTTGTCCTTATCACTTAGGTAGTAAGTGCGTTTCTAGACATAGACGCCTACACTAAAGTCAGCCTGTTTTCTACGTAGATTGTAGTAATTAGAGTTTCTAGCGTGTGCTTTAATTAAAGTCTAAGTTGTCTCTGATCTTCATTAACGTATCTCTAACCTGCGCCAAATCAACATCTGGCTCCAAATGAGACTCTAGAATGTCTTCCAATGGAAGAATTGAAGCTAGTTTAATAACTTGCTTCCTAAGCTCCTGTACCGATTCACCAGTAGAACCACCCCGTAAACCAACCTCGTACTCCAGCTCAGCCTTTTGTAGCGATAAATACTTTATTTGGTATGACATGTTTACCTAGTAGGTGTGTGTTGCAATCACAAACAAAACACAATAGCATACAATTAACCCAGCGCTGTAATCTATTTTAGGTAAAAACTTCGAATCAATAAAAGTGTGAATGTCAGGGTTAAAACAATAGGTTAATGACATCAAAAAGTCAAATATTAAAACAATAAAAACCCGTAGGCACACTAAAACACGAATTGACTAGTACCGTTATATAATAAAATCAATCACACCGTTGATGACGAATAGATAGCACTAAAACTAAAGCAACCAACACCAATGATTACTATGTAATACTACAGACAAATGTAAGTGAACACGGCTCAGTGAAAAAACTATTGAATGGGCGCCATTGTAACGCTTGGGTGGTAGTAGTGTATAAAACAAAACAACGATTCACAATTTGACAATATTTAATTGGTGATTTTTAAATGTCAAACAATTAGCAGGGCGTTAATTAGGTCTCAGGGATGGATTCTAGAAATTCACAAACGTAGGTAAGCCGTGTTCACTTAAACTGTCCTATAGGCAACACTTCCCTGTAGCGGTGCGACGCGGGAGATGGAGGCGCGCGTGTTGTGACGTCACGGATGTAGTCCGGAGTCAGGCAGGGTGGTTCAGTAGCGGGAAGTGGTCATCAGTCCCAACGTGGTGTGGACCGGTAGTAAAAAACCCTGGAATCACCGAATGGGTGATTAGACATTTTGCTAAAAGTCTGATCTCACGTTACTGACTGCAACATCCGACGAAAAGCGGTGATTGAAGTGCTACTAATAGGAAGGCTACCAAAAGCATTAAATAGTGATCAATGATGTTGCAGTAGTATGGAAAAATCAGTTTAGGTATGGAAAGTGAAAGCACCAAATTAACTACATCGATTAATAAAATTACAATTTATGAGAAATAGTGTGTAAAAGCTATGAAAGCAGCTGGGGAACAATATTAAGTATTTAATTTATATGCGATTTCGCCTTAAAACTAATTTAACACATATTATTATCAAGCGGGTAGGTATAGACTCGACTACGTAGACAAAGGAATTTCATCATCCTAATTGTGCACAATATAATTAATGGAATGATTCTAGCTACACCATAAGCGTTTTTAAGTAACATTAAGCATGAAATATTAATCTACTGATTTGCATTAGTAACGGTTAAAACTATAGGTAATAATATTTGCAACACTCACCCGACTGGGGAACACACACTCACTTATTAAAATTGATACTTAATTAAAAATACATCATTGAATGCTGTTACCATGCACAGCACAAGAGAATTAAATTAAATTAAATTATAGAATAAATTAGCGCCCCATAATAGTGGTCGCGTATGACTAGGTACGGTCGCTCGAGCAAAGTGGCCGGTGGCAGCGACGCACTCCGCGAGTAGGTATGTGACGTCTACATATGACTTGCTTTTTCGTTGATGCGCGTAATGCGCCTGCGGCTTTTGCTTAGCAAGAATCTCATTTGGAGCGTCGATTAGTTAGTTTATTAGATAACACTAGGCGGGAATCCTTAGACTCTGTTTTTAGAAATGTAGTTTGTTTATTTATTAGGTATTAGGGTTAAGGTTGTAAATAATATACTTTATTCAATAAAATTATTTACTCGGAGCATGTAGAAACAGTTATGTTACATACCCCCTCTTTTTGGGCAGAATTTTATCTATGTAAAATTCTCTATCATTACTACAACTCTGAAGCTATCAGTTTCACAGACAGTCCTCAACAACATACTTCACTCACTTATACTATCGCTTATACATCCTCGTTCGTATAGTTGCATTAACACAAGTAAGTTTGTGTTACGCCATTTCACATACTGAGTATTTTCTCCAGGTTGACAAAATACTCGCCAATAGCTTGAGATGGATCTTTAGAAGAGTTTGTCTTATATTTCATTAGCCCAAAATATTAGTCTCGTCAGAGAGAGTTACATTCGACGAATAGAGCAGCATTCCAATCCGTCTACAACTTCCAACGCGATTATTTTATTTAGTTAGTTTAGTTTAGTTAAAAACATATTGCTTTAAAAGCATTTACCTATAGCAAAGTAAATTTTGGTATTTGAAATATAAGACATTTCGACATTATGATAGATTATATTAGACCCTATAATTTGCAAGCTTTATATCCTTGATATGCCAGTCTCCTTTATTGCGACCATGCGTATCTTCGAGGACATAAACCAATGGTGATTTTTTTGCTATTATCCGACATTTGACGAACTTAGGTGCTAGTTTTTTCGAGTAGCTCTTGTCCTTATCACTTAGGTAGTAAGTGCGTTTCCAGACATAGACGCCTACACTAAAGTCAGCCTGTTTTCTACGTAGATTGTAGTAATTAGAGTTTCTAGCGTGTGCTTTAATTAAAGTCTAAGTTGTCTCTGATCTTCATTAACGTATCTCTAACCTGCGCCAAATCAACATCTGGCTCCAAATGAGACTCTAGAATGTCTTCCAATGGAAGAATTGAAGCTAGTTTAATAACTTGCTTCCTAAGCTCCTGTACCGATTCACCAGTAGAACCACCCCGTAAACCAACCTCGTACTCCAGCTCAGCCTTTTGTAGCGATAAATACTTTATTTGGTATGACATGTTTACCTAGTAGGTGTGTGTTGCAATCACAAACAAAACACAATAGCATACAATTAACCCAGCGCTGTAATCTATTTTAGGTAAAAACTTCGAATCAATAAAAGTGTGAATGTCAGGGTTAAAACAATAAGTTAATGACATCAAAAAGTCAAATATTAAAACAATAAAAACTCGTAGGCACACTAAAACACGAATTGACTAGTACCGTTATATAATAAAATCAATCACACCTTTGATGACGAATAGATAGCACTAAAACTAAAGCAACCAACACCAATGATTACTATGTAATACTACAGACAAATGTAAGTGAACACGGCTCAGTGAAAAACTTATTGAATGGGCGCCATTGTAACGCTTGGGTGGTAGTAGTGTATAAAACAAAACAACGATTCACAATTTGACAATATTTAATTGGTGATTTTTAAATGTCAAACAATTAGCAGGGCGTTAATTAGGTCTCAGGGATGGATTCTAGAAATTCACAAACGTAGGTAAGCCGTGTTCACTTAAACTGTCCTATAGGCAACACTTCCCTGTAGCGGTGCGACGCGGGAGATGGAGGCGCGCGTGTTGTGACGTCACGGATGTAGTCCGGAGTCAGGCAGGGTGGTTCAGTAGCGGGAAGTGGTCATCAGTCCCAACGTGGTGTGGACCGGTAGTAAAAAACCCTGGAATCACCGAATGGGTGATTAGACATTTTGCTAAAAGTCTGATTTCACGTTACTGACTGCAACATCCGACGAAAAGCGGTGATTGAAGTGCTACTAATAGGAAGGCTACCAAAAGCATTAAATAGTGATCAATGATGTTGCAGTAGTATGGAAAAATCAGTTTAGGTATGGAAAGTGAAAGCACCAAATTAACTACATCGATTAATAAAATTACAATTTATGAGAAATAGTGTGTAAAAGCTATGAAAGCAGCTGGGGAACAATATTAAGTATTTAATTTATATGCGATTTCGCCTTAAAACTAATTTAACACATATTATTATCAAGCGGGTAGGTATAGACTCGACTACGTAGACAAAGGAATTTCATCATCCTAATTGTGCACAATATAATTAATGGAATGATTCTAGCTACACCATAAGCGTTTTTAAGTAACATTAAGCATGAAATATTAATCTACTGATTTGCATTAGTAACGGTTAAAACTATAGGTAATAATATTTGCAACACTCACCCGACTGGGGAACACACACTCAATTATTAAAATTGATACTTAATTAAAAATACATCATTGAATGCTGTTACCATGCACAGCACAAGAGAATTAAATTAAATTAAATTATAGAATAAATTAGCGCCCCATAATAGTGGTCGCGTATGACTAGGTACGGTCGCTCGAGCAAAGTGGCCGGTGGCAGCGACGCACTCCGCGAGTAGGTATGTGACGTCTACATATGACTTGCTTTTTCGTTGATGCGCGTAATGCGCCTGCGGCTTTTGCTTAGCAAGAATGTCATTTGGAGCGTCGATTAGTTAGTTTATTAGATAACACTAGGCGGGAATCCTTAGACTCTGTTTGTAGAAATGTAGTTTGTTTATTTATTAGTTTAGGTATTAGGGTTAAGGTTGTAAATAATATACTTTATTCAATAAAATTATTTACTCGGAACATGTAGAAACAGTTATGTTACAAAATAATAAAATGTATGGGAATGACAGATGAAGGCGACCCACTATTCGTTAACAACTGTCATTCCCTTACATTTTATTAGGCCCCTAGCTATAACTTTTGTACGGGAAAATGCTAGTTGAGAGGTCTTATCGTACGTTCGAAAAAATAGTTCGGTAATAAAGAGGGATACCTCTCGAGTTGCCTTGGACCATGGTATACGCTTCGAATCTGGCAGGTCTGGTATGTTTGCCACCGTCGTGATATAAATAAAAAGCCGCAGTAGAAACAAGGGATTGAAATGAAGTTGTTAGTGCAAAATGGTGTCCCAGGTAAATAGCACGTAAGAGAAACTTAATCCAATAATTAGTGGGGCCAAAGGCATTGAGCTATCTTGTCACGTACTGCGCAATCTGCTTAGTAGGACACCTTTGGACCCTTTTATTTGGGTCGCCGTTAGTTACATAGAAACAGAACCTGTGATAAACACTTCATTGACTCGTATGTTGCTAAGCGTGTCGAAAAAAAAAAAAAAAAAAGCAGATGTCTTTATTGTATCAAAGATACTTCTCTTATTACGAAATATCTTGACAATCGGGATGATCCTTTTAACTTGTTCTAGTTTCACCCATTTGTAAAGACGGCGTCGATTTTTAGCGATAGTACTGTGTTTCCATTAGCACACTATTTAAATGATTAAACACTTGAAAATGTCGAAACAGCGACATTCTGAACAACACTTTCACCGAAACAGCAATGAAATACATCCTGTTTTTCGACACAGGAAACGTCCACGGATGAATTGATTACGTGTCCGGGTGGAATTCAGTGATGTATCATCAGGTACATTATTAACACGTACCTAATCGACCCTAATCGACAACCATTCCCTGTATATTCTCTTTAGAATAGATCGTAGAGGCGTTTCATTGCAGTTTTTAGTTAGAATTCACTCAACATCAGCCATTTTTCATACTCATTCTGATACACATACTCATTTATTAATAAAATATAAAAGACATGTCAAAAATAATATTAACATATCAAATTAATTAAAGGATTAATTCATACCATTTTGATGTTTATTTTCGTACTTGCCCACACACGTTACAACTTATTGTTGTTGTCATTTAAAAGAGCTTGTACGTACAGTCAGCTTCAAAAGTAACTACGCAAACGAAAAGACAAAAGTCCTTGTTAAAATTTACTTTAAAAACAAAGTTTCAACCGACTTCAATTTTGTACTCCGCCAAGCCACGAGAATATTTCTACATTTTTTACAATTTACCACATGAACTGATTTCCGATAACAAATGCGTTGATTACTGTAGAAAAAAACCGAATCGCTCTATGTGGGCCGATAATATTTGAGGACTTCAAGGACCCAAGATCATCACCAATGACACTTCATTAGTTCCTATTTCAACAGAATCTTATGAGAATCTGTGACGTACTTTTGCACTTGTAAGTACATAATTGAGGAATTCGAGAAGTCATCTGTGGTCTTCGTCATCAATTCCTCGGCACCAAATTTATGATTTCCGGATGTAAATACACGAGTTATAATAGAAAATACCAAAATTACTACACGCGTGCCTAATAAAATTTCAATTCATCTAACTGAATTTTTTAAAAAATGGGACCCACCTGGAAGCATATACATACGAACAGAAAAACATTTTTCGAATCGGCTCATCAATGGCGTTGTTCTGAGGTAAAAAACATAGAAAAAAAACAACCGAATTGAGAACCTCCTCTTGTTTGAAGTCGGTTAAAAAGGGTATAGCTTTTGACGTCTTCATTTCCGCAGCTACTCTTGATGGTGACTGTACCTGTTTCACACTTCATTTCTTGTAATTACAAAATATGAAAATGGTCTTAAATCTTTTCTTGACATTGTATCCTAACTGGTATACACATTTTTGATGCTCTTCTTGTAATTTTTGGCAGACACGTTTTACTTTCACGAGTTTCACGGTTTTCTTTTAATTTTCCGACGAAAGGGTTAAGGGCGTGAATTAAAAGATGCTGCATTCTTTTAAGGCGTTCTGACGAGATATGTTATTAAAAAGGACCGATTTACAGATATATGACTTTTGACTCTATGATTGTTTGTCTGATTATAGCCAAAATACGATTGATTACAATTTGCCTTACGAGAAAAAAAACTTATTGAACGATGCTTACACGACATGAAAAAAAATGCATTTTACCTCATTCATAGGGAGACGTAAGAATATGCTTCTTAACAATGATTATTTATCAAAATCTGTCCAAATAGTCACTCCAAAAGAGTACAGAAATTGGTCTCAAATTTTATAATTATTCCAAAAGTAATAAGGCATTGTTGCCTCATGTCAAAAACCATGTTCAAATATCTCAAAAATTGACGACGATACAACCGTTTATATATCATCCGTTTATATTCACACTTATGAGTAAATTATCGTTTCAAGTGAAGATGGGTTTTGTGGAGAAGGGACAGACACGCTGTTAAAACTTTGGTCACTTATATAAACTTGTGATTATTTATTGTCCTGTGTTACATTTTTCTCCGTGTGATCTTATCAGCGAGAAAATTTATTCAACACTATTAATTATTTTATTTGGTGTTATTTGTATTTTTAGGTACTTCGTGGAAGACGTGTCTCTAAACAGGGAATTATGGCATCCTTAAAAACATGATCTCAGTCAGGATCACTTGAAATAAGTAATCAGTAGTAGTAAACTTTGCTGACCGTAAATATAAGGAAGTACCAGCTCCAAGAATCTTTCGACGAGGACCTTCTAGCGCCGATTATCTCACAATAAACCAATATGCCATCGCCATGTGTGTACAAAGCGCCACAAAGGCGATTGCCCGCGCTTGTCCGACTATCTGACGGGGAAAAGGACTATTGTATTTGGCACTCCTTTTGTGCTTTTTATTATATTTCTGGGCAGTTTACATTCAAGGCTATATCTATGGCAGTGTAACTAGTTGAAACTAATTTTATAATCACTGACGGGCACAGGCCTGCTCTCATGGGTGAGAGGGAACGGGACGGGAATCTCTTCGCTGATTTATGCAGGTTACTTCAGAATGTTCTTCCTTCACCGAAAAGTTGATGGTAAATATCAAATGATATTGGTATGAACCGGGATTCGAACCCACGACCGCCGTTTGGCAGCCGCACGCCTGAACCACTAGGCTACCGTAGCGCCTATTTGAAAATTGGAAAGGAGTTGTATGATGTAAGTACATGGCGCGGTAAGAGTGGGTGTCGTGGTAATTGGGATAATGTTGGTCACATTGCCGGCCTAAGACGACAATGTTGTAGGTATGTATATTGATTGCTGACTGCGACGAGGGCACGGTAACGGGCAATATTGCCGATACTACCGAATTGAGAAAATATCACTAATTACATTGATTTAAACTTTCAGTCGCGTGACCATTGATGTACGCGATTAATTCCCGTTTACTAAAAATAATACCTACAACTGATTATCCTGATATAAAACACTACACCAACGATGTCAGGTAGATTGTAACACACGATCTAAAGTTTATCGCAAAATATTTGAAAATCATAAATCAAAAATTAAATAAAAATTACAACCGGAACAAACGCGAAAATAACATTTGAAACGTGTACACATTCTACTATTTATCTTCGAAGTGTGCTTCACGAGTTATTTTTGTTACCTTGTTTAAACTACACAACTATAACTTTTGTGAATGCTTAAAATTTATTTTGTGATGGATGACCACGAGTGAGTATTAAGGTCTCGGTGTTTTAAATTCCCCTAATGTACATATTTGTTTATAATTATCTTTATAAGTTTATCGTCTCATCTTATTCCCAAAACACAAGGTTTGCTAACGCATTGTACACTCGTTAGGTAGATATGTCAATTTTTGTATGGGAAAATGACAGTTGAATTGTCCAAACGCTTATTGGTTTACGTGTTTACCCCTCAGGACTAGGTAATGTCGATTTCTACAAAAGTATCTATATATAATTTGAGTATATTCATCTCGACGATTTGATATATAATATTGGCTAGATATTAATTGTGCTGGCTGATTCTGACACATTAGGGTGAGTGTCCACTAGAGACATATTATGAAGCTGTGTTTTTATATTATATTAGACACCTAGATGGAAATTGACTCATAGGCTCGAAGCGCCTGGAAACCTACAGTCCCCGTACTAATAGTAAATCAACAATTAAGATACTAGCCCCGATAACGAACCCGATACATCCATTATTGTCTTTAACTGCCTATAATTGCCAGTAGAACCATTACGAGAGCTTTGCGGGAAAAATATAACGTTATTCCGAAATATTGCTTTTGTTCCAATGTAGATAAAGGTTTTGCATTAAGTAAGGATTTATTGTTCTTTTGAAAGGGATTTTGTGTGATATTTACCCCGGCATTAATATAAGTTTACCTCTGTAAACTCAATTGTCTATGTAAAATAGGCGAATATCTATGTGTTTTTTATAGGATAACGCTTCGCCGAAAGTGTTGTCGCTCATTTAGCACCACCCACCCTTTCTCACTATGTCTATAATATTTTGAATAGCAAAACAATAACTATTGTTATACCCGTAATATATAACGGAATATAGGTTTCGGAATTTGATATATACAAAAACATTTTTCAGCATGTTATTATGATAGTATAGTACTAAATCATCCAAATATGTGATATTCGTAACAATAAAAAAGCTAATGAATATAGCCGACTGTCTTAACAAGATAACGATTTTCGTGGGAATAACTGAAGTGACAGTAACTTCCTTTTAAGGGGCTTGATGCTGTCAATGACCTTTAATTTGCAAATAATATTTTCCTCTTCGTGACAATCAAATAAGGTGGAGAAAATATTTGTACATACTGGCTGTGTATACATACGTGCGTGGGATGTTCAATAAATTCTGTGAACCGGCATAAAAAAACAGTCGTTATATGGTATCCCTGACAACTCATTTATTAACTTTTTTATTCTTGTGCACATTAAAATGTTCAAAATAAACATTGCTTAAAAAAAAAATTCTTGGACGTTGAGGCAATTTTTTTTACAACGACGCACTTGCACCGATTTTATTGCGGAGATTTCGATATCTAAGAATAAGAAGCAATAGTAAAAGAGTTGTAACTAATTCTTAATAATTTACAAACAGCAGACCTAGTATTAATATGCGGGTAAGTAATACGAGGTATAACAACTTATCATATAAGGGTCATAATATATACGCTCACTCTATATAACTTTGTTTAGTATAACGTTCATTGCACATAACGAACGAAAGATATAATGTCAAAACATATAATCTCGTAAAGTATAACGTACTTTAGAAATAATATCAATTGATATATTGATTAAAGCGTATAATATTCATAACACCTAAGGTTTATAACATATATTGTTCAATTTATCCAACATCAAAATGTATAATGCTCGTATAGTATAATTGGCTTCAGTCATTTTAATCAATGCCGTATGAAGAAAATATGTGAATTTCTTAGAGCGATAGCCTCAACTTGAGTTTGAAAAAAAAAAACAATACCGTTTGTAAGATTGAAATTAAATTTATTTTGAGATCAAACACGTCAATTATTTTAACTTAACCTTACCCAATCACCAGCGTGTCGACGCCACCCCGCTTCGCGGGATGTCTATTTCCGCTCTAAGGGACACAAGGCAACCCTAACCTTACCTACAAGTAATACCATTTATAAGAGTAGTAGTTGTTTTTTACTGCGGGGGGCTTCGCCCCCCGAGCCCCCTTTGATGTGGTCTCCGCCCCTCCTTTTCCTGGCTGCCCTAGCTTAATTTTCCGTATTATAATCCTTATACGAAAATATATATGCGTATGATCTGTATACGTTATTTTTGTTATACGAAAAGATATTATATGGTATGATCGTTATACGTTATGTATGTTATACTAAATGAAATTAGTCAATTTGATTCTTATAGAAAAAAATGTTATATAATATGATTATTATGGCAACTGACCGTTATTCCTTATAAAAGTATTGGTATTGTTGTTATAGCTAACGTTCATTATATCTTGTGAACGTTATTAATATGAAATTATATATTTTGTTGTTATATCTCGTGGGACGCACCCTTAATATGCAGGCTCGGCCAAAAAAAATGTTTTTTTTTCATAGCTGACTTTCTTAAATCGCTATTGTTTATTTGTGTTTATACAGAAAGTAAAAATTTGAAGCCCATTTTTAGCCCTTAGTTTAAGAAATTATTAGTTTAGTACGTTATAAAATTTTAAATTGATACGAATTTTAAAATTTAAATCTTGAATGAAAAAGGAAGCATTTTGCAAAATACGCTCGTCTGTAGGACTCTTAATTTCTCGAAAACCAAACGACTGACGTTTACCTAATAGGTATCAAAATATACAAATAAAAACTATAGCCTGTTTTGGTGTCCCGCTGCTGGGCAAACGCCTCTCCTCTTTTCCTCCACTCGTCCCATTGCTGGCATGCTCCCGGCAATCCAAGAAGATCCAAATCGTCCCGCCATCTCCTTTTTGGTTTGCTTCTGCCCCGGTAGCCATCTTGCGGAGTCCATTCCGTACTGATCCTGGCCCATCTTCCATCGTCCAGCCCAGTCCCACTTGAGTTTGGCAGTCTTGATAACCACATCTACAATTTGTGTTTTGGAGCGCAGTCAGGAACTATCTTTATTTTATTTATTTATTCAATTATGCGGGACACCAACAGAGTACATATATGCTTAGTATACAAGCTGTACCATAAATGGGGTGTGAACCGATGAACGGCATGACATGCATCGAGTTCTGATAAGAAAAAACCAAGATAAATTTTAAGCGATTTTTTTTACATTTGTATAGAGCGTTAGCCGACTGGGGTGACCATACAAATGTAAAAAAATTGTTTAGTTTTTTCTTATCAGAACACGATACCTGTTCAGTTGATGGTTCGGTGTACCCTAATTATTCGCATTAAATGGATTGCTTTCTGTATGAATCCCCTTAACACATTGCTTGAAGATACTTCGACTGCTTACGTACAAATAGACGTAACTAATAGAACTAGCATAAATCAGATACGCTATTTCGTAATTTCAGTGAGGCAGTCAACCTGTCTGCGGAATTCGTGAGTTGCCTTTTGTTGAGCTGCCAAGAGGCTGTATGATCAGTCGACTTTAATAATATGTATATTCATCGCCTTATTACAATTGAATAAGGCCCAAAATTGTAAAAGAGGTTTTTTGTACAAACCCACACATGGAAGACACTGAGCGAATTTGCTTTAAGGGTCTCCAGGAGTAGAACGTTATTAGAATTGCTTCATTTTTCTTCAATACATTTAAAGCTGCTCGAACTATGTATAGTTTCCGACCTAGTTACGAGTATGTCAGATCCCAAAGTGTATAAAAATTAATTCATTCATTCATACGTTTGTAAAGCTTGAAACAAATTAACGGACGCGGCTGACGGCCGCGACTAATCAATGTGCACAGTCGAACGGGATCCAGCGCGCCAGATTTCTGTCGGACGTCCGAACGCTCAAGGTTAAGTCCGCGGCTTACGTCCGATAGTTGGCACAATTCAGTTTATATTCAATATCTAGATACCGGCTGAGAGCCGCGTCCGTCAGCCGCGTCCGATAATTTGTTTCAAGCTTAAGAAGGGTCAACTTGAGTGAGTACGAACTGTCAGGTCTTTCTCATGTGTATAATCAAAAGGTTTTTAACCCCCGACGTTTTTTCGTTTAGATTATTTTGAGTCATTGATAATTTTATTCAGAGTGTAGGTACTTAGCCATGTTTCATGAAAATCTGTGAATTCAGCCATTTTTGAGATATTGGGTTTACAAATTTTTCTAAGTTGTAGTTATTAGAAAATGGTTCGTTAAGCGCGCAACTCGTGCAATTTTAAAGGAAGGATAGGTTTGAAGATTACCCCCTACGGGTTCCCTCTATTTGGCAAAACTTTGATTGTCCGAAACGTTTTTCGCATAACAGACGTGGCATATTCGGTTTTCGCCGAATGTTACTGTGGCAGGGGTAAAAAAACGAATAATCGTAACAATGGGTATTATTATTAGGTTAGGTTAGGGTTCACTTTTATGCACAATTCGGACAATTGAAATTCGGCGTAATCGAACTATTCAAATCTCGATTCCGCCAAAACAGTACATGCCTACATAGATTATGCCAAATAGAATTCTTACTAAAAAAGTTATGCCAAAACAGGGGGAACCTACCCCCTAAATATTTATATAATATTAGCTTCCGCCCGCGACTTTGTATACGTCGACTTGGGATAAAACAATACTTTATTTTAATCCAGGCTATAAATTTCGTGCAAAAGTTCATCCAAATCGGTTGAGCCGTTTAAGCGTATCTGGGTAACAAACATCAAAACATCTAAACATCCAAACTTTCGCATTTATAGTATTAATAGGAGTAGGATTGATATTTATATTAAGCTTCCTTTTTTTTGTGAAGAGGTGAGTGGAGTTGTATAGTTGATTGGAAGTTTTTATAATATAATTTGAGTAATAAGTTGTGAGTGATTTATTTTATATTTCTGAATACCGAAGAAGGTGGAAAGATTATTCGGAACAGGAAAATGGTAACAGCTTAAATTTGACTGATATTACCTATTTATGATAGAAAAGTACTTATATTCAAAATCCGCCTATTCCAATTAGGTAGGTACTTAGTTCTCAGATGAAAATCTTCCTTTGATTTCATTCTCAAGAATCTACACTCGTTATGTATCAAAATCTTAACATCGTAACAGATCGTATCAAAGAGGAGCATAGGCTCACGTGTATCCTCATGAATATTCGTTTACATGCTTCATTAACATATTCGTAATAGATGCATGTAATGCTCTGTTTTGTGCTTGTTTGCTGCACTTGTAACGCGTGTTTGAAGCTTGGCATGTGTACACATTATGGTATGCAATAGGGGAGAGTTGTGCAAGAAGGGCCCTTGAAGCTTTTGCAGCTGAGCCACGTCATTATACAGATATCTCATCCCGTTTGTGACAGAGACGAACACAATTTTAAAATAGTCTTAGCGTGCCAGTTTACTGCACTTCACCCCAAAAACGCACGGGTTATCGGGTCGACATACTACAAGTACCTTCCCGCTGACATACAGAGTGAAATATGCGAGGGTACATTTAAACGCAGACTGAAGTTGTTGGATAAGTCACTTTACTCGGTAGATGAATACATCGAAAATATTAAATAAATTGTGAACCAATTTTAATTATTTTCAATATGGTTTTAATTTTGATTTGTCTGTATTTATTATTTATTTTCATTTGTTTGTTACTATTTTTTAGATTTGACATCATTTAAAAATTATATAGTTAGTTGATAGGTAATTCTTGGGTACCACATTTTTTTATTTTTAAACCCCGACGCAAAAAGAGGGGTGTTATAAGTTTAAACGTGTCTGTCTGATGAGTATTTGTGTATGTGTGTCTGTGTAATTGTGTATCTGTCTGTTGTAGTGTAGCTCCCTAACGAGTGCACCGATTTGAATGCGGTTTTTTCGTATCATAGATATAAGTTCTTAGCCATGTTTAACGAAAATCTGTTCAGGCGTTTTTGAGATATTGTACTTTGAAATGAAAATGTCGGGGTTTTCAACTTTTCTAAGTTGTAGTTCATTATTACTTTGTGACATGTTATGATTTCTACTACAAATTGTAGGCGACCGCATTCGATTAGGTCCAAAAGTGTATACATCTCTTTGTCCTCGACTGTACCTGCACTCAGGTACAATACAATACAAATATTCTTTATTGCTCACCAGACATAGTAAAAAAATAAAAAAAGAGGTAAGTTAAACATAAACAATAGTAGACAACAGGCGGTCTAATAGGCGGTAGGTACAATATTGGAGTGGTTTTAATTTTTCTGTTCCTTTTAACTTACTGTGATTTTTTATTTCTGAGTACATGACATTACATCATCTGTTAATATTATTACATTATTTTAAAAGGCAGCTATATATTTTGTATATACGCTGCACATTGTTATTATTCCGCCTTTTTAAGTTATTATCACTCTATTTATAACGATCACTATACGACGAGTAGTATTTAATATGCGAATGTATTGTGTTATATGAAATTTGTATACTGAGATAAAAGAAACTAAACTTAACTTAAGCTAGCACTGTAAATGTATACCACCTTTACAGTATGTAGCTGGCCCTTGAGGCGTTTGCCCAATTGAGCTTATCCACGTAAACAGATTCCTATCTCAAAGGTAACCAAGCTAACTTTTTATGTTAGATAGGGCGTAGGAAGCCGATGGCGCTAGAACAGAGCATTGCTCTACTAGAAATGTTAGAAACCTTGTGGATAATACCTGACTTACCATGAGTGATTTTAGCACGAAGGGAGAACTCGAAACTCATGATTGTTTTGACTACAAAACTTAAGTGTTCGTTTGGTCCTGAGAACAGAGATCAGAAGAAGGAAACCTCTCCCCATGTATCAGTATTTCAAAACCAGATTAATAGAGATATCATGATGTAACCCCATTCTTTCAAATACCGCCAATGGAATACTGGCCCTAATTTAGATTATACTTTAGTTATGCAATCATACTAAAAGTAAAATTTTAAGCAAATATATAAAATTTACGAACAGCAAACAATTACGTTAACTACTTTGATAACAATTCAGTCTCGGCTCGCTCATTTTAACGCAGTTTACCACAAAATAAAATAATTAAGAATCTTCACAAAGTTGGGTCCTTGCACTTCCTAAGGCCCGAGGTGGTTTTTCCAAGAAACAGTTTTCTTTAGTAGAATAAAGACGTATCTAACAACGATTGTTATAGTTTTATAAGTCTTTGTTATGCCAAGATAACGATTAAAGCTCTGTAAAAGGCTGAAAAATGCTCCGGGCTATTTATCTACATCATTTTGCACTCCTCTTATTTTTAAACCGTCTTAAAGGTTGTTGATTTAAGTTTAAAGTCTTGTTTATTAATGTTTTCATTGTAGTGTTCGTGATCTAAAAGAAATTTAACGAAGATCAAGGGTTTATAACGGGTAACTACGGCGGAATATTTTTTTTTTGTATATTTAATGAGCCCTTAAATTAATAAAATCATTAAGGGTAATGTATGTCCATTGTAATTTGTGCTAGGTAGAAGCAATTCCTTTTTTA
Organism: Epinotia demarniana; assembly: GCA_945867215.1. Taxonomy (NCBI): domain Eukaryota; kingdom Metazoa; phylum Arthropoda; class Insecta; order Lepidoptera; family Tortricidae; genus Epinotia; species Epinotia demarniana. The sequence goes on from OX244273.1 coordinate 19,534,719, forward strand.
TCCAACAACAATGCGGGTGGCGCAGAACCGGTCTCTTGAACACTCTTTGCTGGACGAAGGCTTATGTCCAGCAGTGGATGTCTTTCGGCTGATAATAATATGATGATAGTGAAACTTGTACTTATTTTATTATTTTGCTTGTTAATTTTGTACCTGAATCTTGGTTACACGTTTATATAATTCACTGGGTATTAAATGCAACAAACGTGATTGCAAATAGGTATAACAAATTGTGTAACGACACTGTAAGTATCCGGCAATTATCAGTATCCATTATGCAGCTCCATAGCAGCAGAAGTAGCTACACAAATAAGAAGACCAAAAGGTTTCAAAGGTTTGATTCAACATTTAGAAAATAAAATATGGAGCTTTACCAAATACGATCAGTTACAAACAAATAATCTCCCAACTTATAATAATCGATAGCAGTTCTCAAAGCGATGTCGAAGCGTCAAATCCAAGCCTATTCACAATGCTCATCAAACGCAGTGAATAAGCAATCCAGTGTAAGTTTTTTTCAATTGCGCACAGTTACTACGAGGATAGGAGTCAAATAATATAAATAACGAGTTTAGAGCCAATTACAAACGCTTTGTGATTATGTTGACAGGTGACAAGTCGGATATTAATGCGTGATGGATCTCTATACCCCATTTTAATGTTCAAGAGTTTTCGCCAGATGTTGAAGCAGTTCGCTCCATAATTGATGCGAGGGATTAGTGCGATTGTCATTTGGACTGGGGCAGGGTTAAATCTGACAGCATTATTTATTCAGTTTCGGCGATTACGACTTGGTCCATTGGTTACAGTTTAGTAGTTATATTTCTGCCACTCGTAGGGAAAAAACGACGTTATGTTCCATGGGTTAGGGTGGGAAAAATTACCTTATGCAAGACGCACTAAGGTCACTTTTTGCATCGTACTGTATGGAGACCCTTTTTCTAATTGAACGACACATATTACGTGTTAGTGTTTTGGCAGGTTGCTAATGTTGGATTCGGTAAATTCGTTGGGTTATGGTTCCAATTTAACACAGTGAAATTAGACAAATAGAGATTTCTGGACGTTTGGAACTTATTTGTTTAATCGTTCCTTCTAGGTATACCGTATTACAGATTTGTAGAAGGCATTACATTAAAGTGGCCTTTAGCTAATATTCAGGAGATAGGCGGGAAAGCTAACAACAACAATGACGTGTCATCTTACTCATATACCTTCATCTCACAGGATCAAGAGGCTGCAGCAGTAATACAGTTCGAGCTCACTTGTGTTTTTTACTCATGGCAAGGACCTGCATTTTTCGTACGCACGTATGTATGTGTGTTTATATTGTCATGCTTTATTGCACATAAAACGTTGCAAAGTGAAAACAGGTACAAAAAGCAAGTACAAAGGCGAGCTTATCCCTTTAAGGGATCTCTTCCGGCTAACCTTTGAGCAAATGAGTTAGCAAAAACATGTACAAGTAATACGCGTATTATAGTGTCCTCTGGAGTTGCAAGCGCCCATAAAATATTGATATCATACTGGTATGCGATATATTGCGTAATATGGACATCTAAACCTATAGGTACCTAACTCGTAGAATTCATTGATCCGAATTACAGCATCTTTGGCTGACCTCAATTTACTACCGATCACACATCGCACGCTGAAATACCTACCTACATTTCCACTCACGCCCCAACAAATGGGAACAGACGGAAGCTCAAAGACCTATTTCGAGGACTGTTATACATCTTTGAGAAACCCAAACGGATGCTTAATCGTGTTCAATTGGAATAAAAATCCTTCAAGAGAGGCGCGCACTTAACACGAGGGCCCACTTAAATACTCAAAGAAGGTTTCAAAGAAGTTCAAGGCTTGGTTGCCGAATTCTTTTGCTTTAGGTACTCCCGCTTTCAACTTTTCGTCGCTTAATGGTACAAGGACACAACACAAATATACCTGCGTTCGAAATCATATCATAAACAGATACGATTACGATTGAAAATTTATAATTGCAATATATTAAAATAAGGGGTGCGTTTGAATTACGTTTTCACTTGGTACTCTTGTGATTTTTCCGGCGTCATTTGTATTCGTAGAGCTATTTTCGTGAGAATTATTGAGTATTTAATAGATTAGTTGATTATTAAAGTGTGGTGGTGACACTTGGGACAGCTTTTGTTGCATTTGATTTTGTACTTCAACACAATCAAAAATTTTATTTATTGCAAGAATTAGTTTTTGAGCGGCATGCTTGTGAAAATAACTTTATTTGATAGTTGGATAGGTTTTCTAAATTACTTTTGTTATAAAAAATATAATTACATTCGTTGAATCTGTCTACTGAAAAGGGTTTACCCATACGTTTATCCGTCAATATCGTCAATCAGCTTCAAAAAAAGCTGCTTTTCAAATAATAAGTTAAATAAATACTCATTCTTCATCGGAATAAACCTAGCCACCTTGCATAACGTTTAGTAGGTACGTACCTAACGAAAATCTGGGGCCGTAGACAAATTAACAATCGACAAGCGCTAAAGCCAATAGAAAGTAAGTAAATGTATGGGAATGACAGATGCCGCCGAAACACTTTTCGTTAACATCTGTCATTCCCATACATTTTATTAGCTTTCTATTGGCGTTAGCGCTTGTCGATTGTAACCTTGTCTAGGCCCCTGATTATTTTTTTGGTTTAGGAAAATGACAGCTGAACTGTCCCAATGCAATTACTTAATTACCCATCTCAACTAATACCACGGTACCCTGTCTGCAATACATCTCAAGTACCCTTGACAGTTCATAGGTTCCATTACACATCTCGGAGATCGTTAACTATCGCAAATTGGAATTAAGTCGTTACGTGCTGGAACTAGGTCCAATTTATGAAGATCTACGTGATGTTGCTCGGGTAACTTGGAGTAGGGTGTGTCGGTAATATCGGACGGTTATTATTACAAATATATACGCTACTAGCTTCTGCCTACGACTTCGTTTACGTAGATCCGGGATAAAGCTATCCTAAACTATCCAGGCTATAAGTATATTCGTGTAAAGTTTCATCCAAATCGGTTGAGCCGCCTCAGCGTGATTAAGGAACAAACATCCAAACTTTCGCATTTATAATACTAATAGGACTAGCTTCTGCCCGCGACTCAGGCCGCATTGAACTCGTTTATATCGTAGCTACATAAAAGCTTTCACCCCTCATTTTACCCTCTTAATGTATAATGATATCCGAGATGAAAACTATCCTCTGTCCTTCCTCGGGATTAAAACTTACTCTACAGCAAATTTCATCTTAATCGGTTCAGCCGTTTAAGCGTAAAGAGATAACAGACAGACACACTTTCGCATTTATAATATTAGTAAGGATATGTTCTTGATTATCCCCTGCATATACAACCTCTCAGTCTTTTCCTTTTATAATATCAGGAACCAGGGATGTTGTAGATATTCGCATTCGCATCTGCAACCTGTTTCGCATCATTTTCAACAGCTTCATCCGCAACCGCAATGTTCCCTATCATTTACAACACCACATCATCATTAATTTAAGAGTTATCCTCTTGTCAGTGGAGTATTTTCCGTTTCTCTGTGTCGTACGCCAGCCCTTTGATTTGTTGATACGACACGACACTAGCTTTTTCCTTTATTTGGTCTATATAACTGCGCCGTGGTCTTCCCCTATCCCTCCTTCCTTTTATCTTTCCTTCCATTATGGTTTTAAAGAAGTTGTCGTGCCGTATCATATGACCAATAATTTTCCCCCTTCTAGTGCTGATGGTGATCAAAATCGATCTCTTCTCTTTTACCCTTCTCAAAACGTCCTCATTTGTTACTCTATCAGTCCAGCTCATACCTTCCATCCGTCTCCAGCACCACATTTCAAACGCTTTCAGTCTTTCTCGGTCCCTTTGTGTCATTGTCCACGTTTGGCTGCCATAAATACTCCAAATGTACACTTTTATAAGCAACTTTTTGTTCCTACATGGCAAACTGGATCTTAAGAGTTGTCTCTTTTGGTTAAAAGCTTTTTTCGCCATGGCTACTCGAGCGACAATGTCTGGTGTGCATCTAGAGTCTCTTGTTATCAGATTGCCTAGATATTTAAAACTATCGACATGTTGTATGGGCATATTGTTCACAACTATTGGTGGGTGGTGTGAATTGTGTTTTGCGGAGGTCAGCGTTTTCGTTTTCTTTATGTTGATCTTCAAACCCAATTCGTTGAAAGTTGTATCCATAATTGAAAACACCTACATCCGCAAAAATCGATACGGAGTTTTTGCGGATGCAAATGTAGTATAGTTCGCGACAAGAAAGGAGCCACCGCGACGCGTCGCGTGCCTTGTACATGTGTGTTCAGTATTTTCGTCATTAGTCAATAAGAATCTTCATTTCGTTTCTGTAATCTGACGATTCTGAGTTCTGCGTGACCATATAGACGTTCCTTATTTAAGTTTTAGTGTTTGGCCCCAAAATCCGTATCTGCATCCGCATCCGCGGATGTGAGCTTCGAAATATCGCGACATCCCTGTTTAGTAGCATACCTACATAGTAACTCAAAATGATGAAAAATTAAGAGAGGACATTTTTTCTATGCACATAAGTTGCGAATCGTTACTTTATATTTTGTATGTAAATTTAATATTTAACCAAGCCTAAGAAGAAATATGAATAAAGATAATAAATAAAACGATATAAACTTTAAATATATAAACATATTTTGTATCTGAATTAAAGAAAACTAAAAACCTAAACATTCGTTTGTCTTCGATTATTAGTCCAGTCAGTAGGTATTTATGCTCTACAAAAGGTGGCGTAGAAAATGTTTTGAAACAATATTGTTTAGGTATGACAGGTTAATAAAAATCCAAGTTCTCGACCTTGAAGGACCCAGGCGTTAGCCGCCATCTTGAATTAAAGGTTCCAAAATTAGGTATATTTTAAATTACTTCTCAATTGTATACCAAATCACAAAAGTGTCTATAAGAGGTATAAAGAAGACAAAATTGTTTACATTTTTTGCGTACATGTTTATTCTGTAAGTCTTAAAGGTAAGAAGTTACAAGCGACGGAAATAATAATATTTACAAAAATCATTAATATCATTTTAATTTTGTTTAAAAATTGTATAGCTATCATTTTTTAATTCTTTTTGATGGCCCGGGCTGGTTAACGGTGCCTTCTTCATTATCGTCGGTGAAATTATCTGTTTCATTGTCTGTATTTTTAGTTTCTAACCATGAAATTTCGTCGTCATCACAGTCTTCCTTATCTATCTGAATCTCTACTGCATTTTCACACAGCTGACCACTACAGAATCCACAAACAATAGAGCATTTTAATCCAGCTTTACTACAACTACAACTACATGTTTTGCTGCATCCTTTTTTACAGTGGCAAGAAATTACACTTAAAAGCGTCTGGGGTGCTGCTTTCTCTGTCGTTGTTATTGGATTGAGCCTATTGGAGTCATATCTCCAGCCCCAGTCTTCTGGTTTTTTTTTTATTCCGTATCATTTTGAACTTGGTGGTATGTCCTAAACGCATGATACCGTGCAGCGTCTTTTGTCGGCGGCAAAGAAGCAAGATTAAATTTACTTTTTATTGATGACTATACGAATCGTTTAAATCGGATATCTTCTAAGGATTCCTTATCCATATCCCCTCCGTACAAAGTTACTAGAAAGCGTGCTCCAGCGTCTTCGATTTCTTCTGGTCTTCCTTCTTTATCTTTGTAGACGCCAATGATGGCATCCAGTGGCGCGTTTTTTTCAATTGATTGATTGATTGAAGAGAGACGATGTGGTATCGCAGCCACTAAACGCATGGAGAAAAAGAATGTTGTTACTAGCTTTCTTGTATTTAAAACTATTAGTGGAGTATTGTCTTTCAGCAGTTTTGCTTCTACCGGGTTTTAGCAGGTATATGTTGCTTTGGGGTGGAGACAATGCTGTCAGCAAAACCAGAAGATCTATGTCTTCACCAACGACAAAAACATTTTTAAATGTTGCAGCCAAAGAAATTGCTGTATTGACGATTAACACATCCGCATCTTCTTCTGCTTGTTTTACTTCAATAGCAGCTTGTTCCATTCAGTTCGCGTCATAATTTCGTCCCGCTCTCACGCGCCATAATGTCGTCCCGCTCTCACGCGCAGTCAGAGAAAACGGAACGGCAACGTCTCATGCGTTTTTATCATCGGCCGACACGTCCTTGAGATGGCGGTTTGACCGTAGAATTTAACGCGCCGTATAATTGATACAAAAACTTTAGTGTAATTAAAGTATTTTTAGTAAATATTCTTGTATCTGTCGCTTGTAACTTTTTACCTATAAGACTTACAGAATAATCATGTATGCAAAAAATGTAGGCAATTTTGTCTTCTTTGAACCCTTCATAGACACTTTTGTGATTTAGTAAACAATTGAGAAGTTAATTAAAATATACCTAATTTTGGCACCTTTAATTCAAGATGGCGGCTAACGCCTGGGTCCTTCAAGGTCGAGAACTTGGATTTTTATTAACCTGCCATACCTAAACAATATTGTGTCAAAACATTTTCTACGCCACCTTTTGTAGAGCAAAGGCTTTTGCAGTTCCCCACAGACTGACCTATATTATATTTCGCAGATATTAACATTCAGTACCTACCTTACCTTTTAGGTTTCTGATACCAGGTTTCTCAGCCCCGGGCTTCTTTAGGGGCATTACCGGGAATAAAGCTAGGATGATGTTGACCTACCGTGGTTTCCAATCACACACCATCCACACTAATCAGGCATCCACATTAATTTAAACTTTATAATGCTAACTTTCATGTCAACAATCATTAAAACGTTAAAACAAAAAATGAGGTGCTGATTTACAAGCACGTATTCAGGCTTAAACACGTAATTATGACAATTATATTTCTTTGCATAAAAGTACAAACATTATAAGCGTTGGCAATTAGCCATTGAATTACATTGTTACACGCTAGTTTGTAAAACACGGACTTATAACAACTGAAATACATTTTAGTTCTCCTATTCTGCTAATCTACTATAAAGGTTGTGTGGAGGAGATCGCTCTAAAGCGATAAAGACCGCCTGTTTTAACCATTATTAATATTGCCTGGTATTTTAGAAATCTTAGTTATTTGTAGTGCAACAAATAAAATTATATTATTATGTATGTACCTATTTGCCATATGCCTACGAAAACTCGTGCCTATGTGCATGTTCGAACCAAGGCCCGGCATCGTTTTGACACCCCGCCCCGACCGATTATGACAATGGCAAACAAAGGATGGCGGCTAGCGGTCACTCGGCTGGGTGGGTACAGTTAAATATTAATACAAAAAAATCAATATCTATATATATAAAACGCAAAGGTGACTGACTGATTGACTGATTGACTGACTGATCTATCAACGCACAGCCCAAACTAATAGACCGATCGGGCTGAAATTTGGCATGCTGATAGCCACTATGATGTAGACATCCGCTAAGAAAGGATTTTTGAAATCTCACCCCCTAAGGGGGAAAAACGGGGGTCCAAAGTTTGTATGGAGGAAGCATTATTTTTTGAAATATAGACTTAAAACTTTGTAGGAAGATTACTTATTAAGATACAAAAAAATTACTTTCAGCGTTTTACAAAATTCCTTCCCTAAGGGGGTTAAATAGGGGTGCAAAGTTTGTATTCAAAACTACTGGGACTACAAACTTGAAGTTTACACCAGACCTTCCTTTTATGACGTAGGCAAGGGATAAGACGGGATTTTTGTAAATTCTGTCCCTAAGGGTGTTAAATAGGGGTGCAAAGTTTGTATGGGTGAAACATTATTTTTTGTACTAGAGACTTGAAACTTTGTAGGGATATTACTAATTAAGATACAAAAAAAGTTCTTTCAGCGTTTTAGAAAATTCCACCCCTAAAGGGGGTCAAATAGGGGTGCAAATTTTGTATTCAAAACTACTGGGACTAGGAACTTGAAAATTACACCAGAAGTTCTTTTTATGATGTAGGTAAGGGATAGAACAGGATTTTTGGAAATGCTATCCCTAAGGGGGTGAAATGGGGGTCCAAAGTTTCTATGGGGGAACATTATTTATTGAACTGGAGACTTAAAACTTTGTAGGAAGATTACTTATTGATACCAAAAAAGTACTTTCGACGTTTTATAAAATTCTACCCCTAAGGGGGTTAAATAGGGGTGCAAAGTTTGAATTAAAAACTACTGGGACTACAAACTTGAAATTTACACCAGAACTTCCTTTTATAACGTAGGCAAAGGATAAGACGGGATTTTTGGAAATTCTATCCCTAAGGGTGTTAAATAGGGGTGCAAAGTTTGTATGGGAGAAACATTATTTTTTTGTACTAGAGACTTGAAACTTTGTAGGGATATTATTTATTAAGATACAAAAAAAATACTTTTAGCGTTTTGGAAAATTCTACCCCTAAAGGGGTCAAATAGGGGTGCAAAGTTTGTATTCAAAACTACTGGGACTACAAACTTGAAATTTACACCAGAACGTCCTTTTATGACGTAGGCAAGGGATAAGACCGGACTTTTGGAAATCCCATCCCAAAGGGGGTTAAAAAGGGGTGCAAAGTTTGTATGGGAGAAATATGTTTTTTTGTACCAGACTTGAAACATTGTAGGGATATTACTTATAAAGATACAAAAATAGTTCTTTCATCGTTTTAGAAAATTTTACCCTTAAGGGGGTTTATTAGGGGTGCAATGTTTGTATAAGGGAAACATTATTTATTGAACTAGAGACTTGAAACTTGGTAAGAATTTTACTTATTAGGATACAAAAAAAAGTATTTTCAGCGTTATATAAAATTCCACACCTAAGGGGGTAAAATAGGGGTGCAAAGTTAGTATTCAAAGCTACTGGGACTAGAAACTTGAAATTTACACCAGAGCTTCATTTTATGACGTAGGCAAGGGATAAGACGGGATTTTTGGAAATTCTATCCCTAAGGGGGTTAAGTAGGGGTGCAAAGTTTGTATGCGAGAAACATATTTTTTTGTACTAGAGACTTGAAACTTTGTAGGAATATTATTATTAAGATACAAAAAGTACTTTCAGCGTTTTATAAAATTCTTCCCCTAAGGGGGTTAAATAGGTATGCAATGTTTGTGGGGGGAAACATTATTTATTGAACTAGAGACTTGAGACTTTGTAGGAAGATAACTTATTAGGATACAAGAAAAGTAATTTCAGCGTTTTACAAAATTCCACCCCTAAGGGGGTTAAATGAGGGTCCAAATTTTGTATAAGGGAAACTTATTTTTAGCTACTACGTACTTAAAACTTTGTGGACAGATTACGTATTCATTTATTAATAAAGTGCTTTCAGAGTTTTGGAAATAATTACACCAAGGGGTTAAAAAGAGGTCCAAAGTTTGCATGGAGAAAAAAGATTAGTTAGACAATTTTATTCGAGAATTCACAGGATAATTCCTAACGATAAATGAGTAAACAAGTGTTTCCGGTTTTTTGAGAATTCAACCCCTAAAAGGAGACATGTGGTGACATAATCTGAAAATCAACATCGGCATCTATTGTTTCTATGGTTTATCGGGTCGCTGATTAGGAAAACAACAACGATTTTACATTCCAACGTCGTGGCGTCTAAATATCAATATGGGCGTTGTTATTACGGTTTTTTGGGACGTTAATAACGAAAATCACATAGATTTTGAAATGTAATGTTGTGGACATGAAAATTCATGAAAATATTTCTGCCAAATTGCAATTCAATCGGTCCAGTTTTTTTCGTAGCAAATCGGTTGTAACAGACGGACTGACAGACAGCCACACGTGATCCTATAAATAAGGGTTCTATTTTAGCTTTTGAGGTATGGAACGAGACCCGCGTTATATAGGGTTATAGGTTTTAAAGTTTGTATTTGGTGCCATCTCGATCGTCAGCAATCGGTACCTAGGCGAGTGCGGGCGGCGCGGCGGGACGGGAGGGTAGGAGACATTGGGAAAGTGCCTGCATCCGTAATAAGTTCATTCAAGGTGCTGCACGAAGATCTGCTTACTTTTTATAAGTTAAGCATTTTGGCCGCCGTTAAATTAAAACAAATTTTTGGGTATTTATGTTAAATACTGGTTCGAAAAGCATGGAATCATGCATCTTAGGAAACTAGCCTATAGCAATGTCCAGGCCACAAATTTGACTTGACATTCGTGGAGATATTTTGGTATTTCAACATTATCATGAACATAAAGTAGCTTTTATTTCAGAGGACAGATTCTCATTAATCATGACTGTAAATTAAATAACAGACATACGTACATACATACATACATTCACGCCTTTATTCCCAAAAGGGGCAGGCAGAGCACATGAACTTTATATTCCAGCGCCACTATTAGCATAAATGTGGGTATAAAAGATCGACAAAAAGTGATATTGCTTAGGTTGTTAGCCCATCACACACAACACACTTCAACCCTGCTCTCTTAATCGACTTTTACGAGACACACGGGAAGAAAGAGGGTGGTGAAATTCTAACCCGCCACCACACGGGCATAAAAATAATAATAAATAAAAATTAATTTACCATAATGGGTTATGACGAAGGGTTATTCGTAGGGGAAGTAGTAGTAGTAGTAGGTTAGTAGGCGGCGTAGCAATTCAAAAATTACTTTTACTACGCGGGCGAAGCCGCGGGCAAAAGCTAGTATTTATATATTAACGAAAAAAAAAAGCTTTTTTAAGGTCTTTGTAAAATATATATTAACTGGGCTTCGGCTCTAAGACGGTTAAATAAACACCCTGTATTTGACATTTAGATCTAAGTAACGTACGTACAGTCGAGGAAATTGAATGTTTAGCACTTTTGGACCTTACCGTCATTACATTAGAGTTGACAGTGCCAAACCTTCAGTTTCCTCGACCGTACATTGCGCTACGTGATCGACCTGCAGGTAAAGCGCCTGGCGCAGGACCGGTCATGGTGGCACTTTTTGGGGGAGGCTTATGTCCAGCAGTGGACGTCCATCGGCTGATATAATGAACCAGTTTTTTTCTTAATAATGTGTTACTGTGTCTTCTAAGACAAAAGTAGTTGATTATATATGTTGCAAAATATATTTTTAAAATGACATGAAAAAGACTAAACAGACAGTCAAATGAAGTTAAATTCTTATCTCAATGTCACAACATAAATAATGCATTATTGCGACCTTTTTGACATTCTACTTCGTCGCAATGTGTTTACGTCTTCACCTGGCCATAATGCGAGTTGTACTGCACGCTGCGCGTACGGGAAAACTCGCATGGTGCCCAGGTGTAGACGTTAAATTTTGTACTCAACACGGGCGGTAATTCGTAAAGCCCCAGAGCGCATGTTTATACCCTCACCTTCGGTTCGGGCCACAAACACCTGCGATCTGGGGCATTTACGAATTCACCGGCCTAGTTACGTAATGTACTATTACAGATGTAAGAACGTAACATTACACTCATAATGCTATAATAGGTACAAAAAAGCTTATTCTGATATAAAATATTGCTAGGAAATAATTTAATGTTGGCTTACCTCTGATAATTAAGTGTTCATTATAATGTTCTACCTCAATAAATGGACAAATATTTATGTTAGTTTGTTGATAATACTGAGTACAGTTAAATATCGTTCTACTTAAAATTTTTGCCCTTCCTATAACTCATACTTACATATTTCACATGCAAGAAATTGAATAAATAAATTGAAATATTGAATGACATGCCAAGCATTTCGAATACTTTGATCATTAATATCATTATATTATTGATGTCATATTCCTTTACACTGTCTTTAGCGTGTGACATCCAATGGAACATACATTAATTTATTTTTAAGTAACGATGGCGCTAGTGATGTGAACCGTTTCACCGTTTTATAAAAATATAACAATTACCCTTTCCAATGGAAACTTTTTTTTCTCGACTCTATGTACTGCTATGTTATTTGACGTTTCAGTGAGGAAGAGCTAGTTTCAAATGTTACTGTCAGTTGTTAGCTTTGTTACCGATACATTGCGCGCCCAATGACTTTGTATGAAAAAACCGTTCTTTTAGCGATACCAATTTACGTTCATTAGGGTTTATACTTTCAGCCCTTAAAGTGTATGTTCTTATGGAAGTTACACACTGTATAGGTGAACTTCAAGCAAAAACCGATCATCTATACCACGGTAAATATATGATTAGCAAAAGCGGTATTATCGCAGCGTCGCCTGCGCCCCTTTTAAAATCAGTTTCATGAGCGCACGGGCAGCACGCGGGCTAGTTTTGTTTTTCGTGGAGAAAATCTGTGAACCATGGTACCCAACTACCGGGGGATGACTGGGTTACGTGGCATCTGCGCTCTCAAGTCGGGGACTCCAGGATCTCATGCTGAACGCACTGCAGGCCCCCTCACGCCTCGCCACATTTGCCCATCCTAGGGCGATTGTCGCCTGGGGTTCTTAAGTGCCTTGGCCGCCGCTAGAACACTGCGGCCCCGATGACCTCCTTTAGTCGCCTTATAGGGCAGGCGGGGAAGACAATAGACCTAGTACATGTACCGCTGGATAACCCGACTTGCAATGAAGTTTGATGACGGGACTTGGTTACAAGGAGTAAAACAAAACGGATCACACTCACACAGACACACGACAATATAGTTATTGTCGTGCGTCTGTATGAGTGTGATTGGTTTTGTTTTACTCCTTATATGTACAGTCTATACCCTCATCGATCGCTTTTAATAAAGCGATTCAGTGCCATTCGTCTCGCACAAAGCTTAATCTATATGATAATGAACTAAGCATATTAGGTCGGCTGTCGTTGTATCAAGGTGGTCAAAGGGATTATTTCTTATTTTTAATTAACTCAGTATGCACATATTCAACGATATGCGATGAGATGATCGTCTATGTGAAGGGCTCAGGGGTAATAAAGGACTCTCACACTAACCATGGGGAAACATCGGCAGTTCTGGCGACCTTACCACCTGGATCAAGAAACCACATACCTGCAGCGCAAGTATTACGACTGGGGTCTTCTGTAAAGTGGAGGTACTTTCAGAGTTGGGCTGCTCCAAGTGCAAAATTCCGCTGTGCTGTATTTCTAAAATTGTATCGTGGCCATAATAATAATAATTATAGTATAGAGCCCGTTATGTCCCACTGCTGAGCAAAGGCCTCCCCTCTCCTTTTCTTATCATCGCGGTCTTGAGCCATATCTGGCCAGTCTTTTAAAAAGGAGTCGAAGTTATCCCGCCATCGCCGACAAAGTCTACCACGTCTCGGTTAATAACGCCATAATAAATCAAGTTTTTTTCTCCTTTGAATTAATTTATGCGTAATAAACGCTGCTCTAATAAAATAACACAATTAGAAGCAAAAGCAACAAAATTCATTTCAGACAAGTATTTGTCAGTTTAAACATTTCAATAAATTTCTCAAAAGGCAAATTAAATTGTATTGCAACAAAAATTATTAATTTATGTAACAATTAGACTCATTCGCTCTAATTAAGCTACAGTTAAAACAGAGAATATATGATACTAGCTTCCGTCAGCAACTTGCGTACAATCGAGATAAATGCTATCCTATCTTCGTACAAAACTTCATACAAATCGGTTAATCCGTTTTAGCATGAGATTGAGTAACAAACATCCAATTATCTAAACATCTAAATATCAGTAGGATCAGAATTATTAGATATTACTACAAAATATATTGAGTGTTCTAAATTCACTTGTTTTATGACGCCACGAATATTAAATCGTCATTTTCACATGATAGAAATCAAAGTAAGCTTGACACGCCTTCACTCAGGTCCGAAAAACACTCAAATGTCTTTCCTTTAATGTAAGTTCTCTCTCAGGAACTATATCGCATTCCGAGAAATTTCCTCCGGGAGTCAGCCAATACTGGTGATACTAAGCCTTTTAAGTAAGTCACAGATTATGTATTTATAGGTACGCGTTTTTGACAAATATTCACGCCTTTGTGCCCAAAAGGGCACATGAAGCATATATTTCAGTGCCACTTTTAGCATAAATGATGATAATTGATAATAGAGCGGATTAAAAGATCGACTAAATGTGATATCACAGTGATAAGTTGCAAGCCCATCGCCCACAACACACTTTGGAAGAAAGGTGGTGGTGAAACTCTTACACGACATCACACCGAGACAGGGGGCATTTTTGACGTATAGAATACGTCGCTGTATATTATTACAACTGCCTCAATAGCATTAAGGAGTCAATCGTTAATCTGCAAACGTGACAAAAACTTTAAGAACAACAGAACGTAGTCGAGTAATATCGAGTAACCTAAATAGATATTATTGTTTAGGGACTCGGAAATATATACAATTTGAGATTGTATAATGCTGTAGTAGACACACTGTAAATAAGTCGCATTTTGAGCAAATTACATTGCGCAAACATCATGAGAAAGCAAACAAGGATGAAAAATGTGTTTTATCTAATTGGCTTTTATGTGGACATTAAGTTCATTCATGTTTCTATATTCCAAAAACTCATACAAGATTAATTAACATTTAATGGTAAAGCAATTCTTAGAACATAAGTTTAAACTGTTCCGCCTCGCCTCTTTTATTGAATGAATGAATTAATGATTCAATTAATTTAATAGATTTAATAAGCAAAATTTTATTTACTTTCAAGGATTGCTTGTATTTTGAATAGCTTATTAAAGCTTTGTAATTGAATGACCACCATATAACTGTAAAATTATTGTGCCCTTCTCTTGTGTGCATCTTCTCTGTGTAAATCTAGTCCTTACAGAAAATAAAAAATCTTTCTCGATTGGAAGATAAATTATACCACATTATTTAAGGCCGTAAGTATATTTACGTTCAATGTCTCATTATGTTCCTTTTTTTCACTTCAGCTTGGAACAGTCATCATCAAATGAACTGCACAAACAAAACTTTTTAACAAAAAAATTAAACCGCCAAAAAAAAACTCAAAAGCAAAATATAAAAAACCTTTTTATTTAGTTTAATAAAAGTTCTTAAATTAATCTAAGTGTACCTAAGTAATTTTGAGTCGGCGCCAAGAACTTAGTTATTAAACTAAATAAAAAGGTTTATAATTTTTTGCTTTTGAGTTTTTTTTCGGCGATTTAATTTTTTTGTTAAAAAGTTTTTATTTTTCAATTTTCTGTGGCTTACTTAGTTAATTACTAACTTAATTACTAGTTACATGCAATATTTTTGATTACTCTCTGCATAATATGTGGTCATACATTTCAATCGGTAAGTGAACAATCAATCATCCCCTGTTTTCCGACCCTAAGGGTTGACATTTTTATATAAAATTTATGTGAGACCAACTTCGAGGTATACCCTTTCTAATAAAAAAGAATTATCAAAATCGAACTACTCTGTAAAAAGTTATGGTCATACATAAATAAATATATAGATATATATATATATATATATATATATATATATATATACGCGTTGACTTGAGAACCTTTTTCGTTTTTTTCGTCGGTTAAAAATCGACCATATCACATCTCTTGCTCCCATAATAAAAAGCACAAGAAATCGAATATATTTGGCTATTTTCGCCGATTTAATGGCAAGTGCGATGGTTAAATTGTGCTTTACTAATTCCTTTTCAAAACAATTTAATACATCTGAGATTTTGTTACATATATTAAGACGACATTATTACTTTACATTTATTAAGTCAACCTTTAACCTTGTTTATTTGAATATCGAATATGTATGTCAAAGAACATCAAAACGTCTAAAGCTTTGACGTAATGCATGATATAAAAGAATATTGTATGCGTATAAAATATACATTTATGTCTAGCATTTTTGATCTTTTCTGATTACTGTGTAAAAATAAATATATCATCTCAGCACTTTTATATGTTATATGTGCAAAAATATTATTCATAACTATACCTGACAAGTGCAGAACCTTAACTATCTGGGGATTTCGCAAGAATTAGTAGGTGTTTTAATGATGGACTGCTGCGGCCAGTCTTATGGCTGAATGCACCAGACTGATAGCCGATGTCGTGAGACAAACTACCTCTACTTTAACGCCCCCGAGATCTACCTCGTACGTGACGATGACGACCATTCGGCCAAGAGCGTATCGACTTAAAAGAAGACTATTTAAATCATCGTATGCTTAAATACTAAGTAGGTCAAGTGTTTGTCAGTAGGTTTGGAAAAGCACTTGTTAAAGACCTTGCATTTCTTCCTGTAGTAGAGTGGTGATGTGGGCGAAGGGCTAGATACGTCTGGAACACCACATGTTCTACGTTAGGAAATGTACAATAGTTTTACAAAAAAAACATGTATTCTGCGTGCATAACTCTTTTGAGAGTGCAGGCGTGAGTTATGTAGTTAAAAAGTCGTAGGGAGTACCCATAATAAACACTTTAATTTACTAGAAACGTCCCACTGCTGGGCACAGGCCTCCTCTCATGTAAGAGAGATAACGGGCAGTAGTCCCCGCGCTGGCCCAGTGCGGATTGGGGACTTCACATACACCTTTGAATTTCTTCGCACATGTATGCAGGAATCCTCACGATGTTTTTCCTTCACCGAAAAGCTAACGGTAAATATGAAATCATACATCCGTACATAAGTTCCAAAAAACTCATTGGTACCGCCGGAGCCGGGATTCGAACCCACACCGCCGTTTGACAGCCGCATGCCTGAACCACTGGGCTACCATAGCTTTTTTACGAAACGCAAATATGCTTACCATTAACTTTTTGTTTCTGAACATTTCGGACAATTTTTATTACACGTACATTGCTTTCTATATTTTTTAATAAAATATATCATCTAGAGTACTAAAATTGTAAAACACACCTGGTACCATTAAATAGCCCTAATCTGAAACTGAGAGACCGTTTAACCTAAAGGCAAGAACATATAAACAAGCTGAAGCGGTTATCACTATCATCATCATCATCATATCATCCGAAATACGTCCACTGCTGGACATATGGCCAATCAATGGTCCAGTAATATCTTGGTCTTTACTGATTTTCATTTTATTATCTTCATGTCTTTCTCACTTATGGGGCAATATGGTGTCCGGGACTTTAAGGAAACATCATCATCAACAATAAGCTACATCTTTACGAGAACCACTTCTTCACTTCTTTTTTTAATACCAATCCAACAACTTTTAATTTTATGAGTGTTCGAGTCTCGTCGTGACGTTTTATAATCATAAAACGCTCTGCTTTTGCCACAATATGACAGCCTTCGTGTCCATGTACCTACACTGCATTCCGCGCACGGGTGTACAATACGCGGTTAGCGCATTACGCCAGTGTGTCGGCACTAATGATTTTATAAACGGACACACGCAGCTTTTGTAGCTAATACACTGTCCATTACCTACATTGCGTTAACGGTATGGCAATACGGGAGTAATTACGTAGCCAATTTTGCTACGGACTGGCCGAGAGAAACAATGGTAGTCAGATTTTATTATAAAATTATAATCCCTTCCATACTAATATTATAAATGGGAAAGTGTATGTGTGTGTTTGTTTGTTTGTCCGTCTTTCAAGGCGAAACGGAGCGACGGGCTGACGTGTTTTTTTAAGTGGAGATAGTTGAAGGGATGGAGAGTGACATAGGATAGTTTTTGTCCCCGAAATCATCCCCTAAGGGGGTGAAATGGGAGGGGGATAAAAGTTTGTATGGAGCTGCGATATAAACTAGTTTCACGCGGACGGAGTCGCGGGCAGAAGATAGTTTCTAATATGGTCAAATTAGGTGCCACTGTTTGATAACCGGACGAACGATCAGGGCCAGTGGGTAATAGCACCCTATGAAGCAGCACGGTTATCGGTGCCGAGATTGATCCTACTCTTTCCAAGTGTTCTAATTAGAATGAAACCAATTCATTTCGCAGTTAAGGTAAATAAATGTGCAATTAGCATGAATATTTGTTTCTGAGTCTTGGATGCTTTCTATGTATTAACGATCGTCGTCTAGTATACCCATAGCACAAGCTTTATTGAGCTTACTATGGAGCTATTTCGATTTGTGTAAGATTGTCCCTGATATATTTATATGTTCATACCTATTTATGTCCCTTCTAGAGTCTTGAACTATCTATTTACCAAATTTTAATAAAACCGTAGTTTTAAAAACAAACAAACTTACCGAGCTACGATCCCACAGACTTCCTCTTTGTAATATTTGTATGGATGAAAAACATAACTCAGATGCGTACACATACCTAATCGACTGTACTTCTCGAGTCAAGCTGCTCTAAATATGACGTTCCGATGTGCCCTACAACTCTAAACTGAAACTCAAAAATCTCAATGTGTCTAATGAAAGGAAGTGTGAAGTGTGTGCCCCCTGTGGCACTTTAGTTGACGAGTTGGGACACCACGGCTGGTCGTGCCAAATGAGCGCAGGCCGCCTCTCAAGACATGCCGCCTCAAACGACATTATCCGCCGTACTCTTGCCACTGTCAAGGTGTCAACACACCATCTACTTATACTTGAACCAAACGGTGTCTCAAGAGACGATGGTAAGAGGCCGGACGGGATGACCCTGATTCCGTGGAAGATGGGGCGAGTGTTAGTGTGGGACGCTACATGTGTTGACACGCTGGCACCGTCCCATCTTCCACGAACTACTTCCAGGGCCGGCGGCGCAGCTGTGGCGGCTGAAACAAAAAAGGCCACAAAATACAGGGGTCTCGGCTCTCAATACCATTTTATGGCATTCGGAGTCGAGACCCTTGGGCCTTGGGATCCAAGTGCTCGAGAACTGTACAACGAGCTTAGCAAAAGATTTGTCGACACTACAGGCGACCAAAGAGCTGGCAGCTACCTCGCACAGCGGATTAGCATTGCTGTTCAGCGAGGCAATGCTGCCAGCATCTTTGGTACGATGCCACGGGGGCCCTTTTTAGAGATAGTTTAAATTTTTAAGTTAGCTTTAGATTCTTCTATTTTTGTTATTGTAAATAGTTTTATATTCATACTCTTTGTATAATATGTATATTTACAGTTCATTAAAATCTCAATTCAAACTACGTATAATGTTAGCACTGATTGTTAATCTAGGTTCAGTCACTTTTCTAGTAGTGACAGGCATTTCAACCCTGTCCTTGAAGGGTCAAAGCAAAATATCAGTCGTTGAAGTAATCGCTCTTTTGCCCTCGTTAAATCCTATGCTGCAATTAAGAAGGGCATTCCTTAGTGCCCCCGTAAACTGATTACTTAAAATGAAGCGGTAACACCCGGCATTACGCCCCGCATTAGCATAAATAAATGTTATTTCGGAACGAAAACGCTTATTTTCTGTACCGACCGAGGAACCCAATGTTGCCGTTATAACATTTTCTTTTCACTTTGAAGCTTAACGCTGGTTCGCAGCGCAGTTCTGACTGCTGTGTGATGGAAATTCATCAATTACATTGTTGCATTTTAGCTTTGTGCTTTGCCTGAAGGTGAATTTTTGTTAACAGGTACCTATAATTTGACGTTAGTATTTTTTTGGTTAGTTGGGGAGGAAAGGTTCTTGACTGGCGACCACATACCCAAACGCGCAGCGTGAGTAGACTCCCTGAGGTCTGGTAAAACCTGGAAAAGAACGAGTGAGTTCGCTGGTTGCGGGTGGCTTAAAACCGATAATTGTGTCAATCTTTGTAAGTCTTTCGGGTGATGTGATGATAATAAATTTTGGTGTTTACTTAAATATTAACGGAATGGTGGCCTCTTCTGGGTAAAAGTAGCCTACTATACTCGTAACTTCACTAGTGCAAAACTACCTACCTAATTGTGCGTCAACCAGTCTGTCAAAAGGCAGCGCACGGCGGGATGCCAATTCGCATCGCATTCGAGACGCCCAACTGGGGAAGTACCTCCAGCTTATAGAAGACCGCAGCCATAATAACGGCACTACTTGCTCTGTACGTATGTGGTGTTGTGCTCCTGGTAGTCAGTAAAATATCGCAAAAACATCCGATACATACAAAACATCCGTGACTCAGGGACAAATATTCGTGCTCTTACCCAAATAAACGCCCTTCTCGGGAATCGAACACAGGCACTCCAGCTTCGAAGCCAACTAACTTGGCTAAAATGGTCACCAAATAACATAAAGTATATGTATCGTAAATGAACGGTAAATCTTCTATAAGTATTCAGTAATACAAGCTAAAGCCTGTAAACAGTTTTGCCTGGCAGACGGTTACATACAAATGGTTTTAACCTGTAAAATATATGAAAAAATATTTATTATACTGAATTAAAAACCAGCAGTTTGGCTAAAAATGCCCATTTATTTTGAACCCGTATCGTGGGATTGTAGTACGTTGAGTATAAGAGGCCTCTATTTTAAATACGCGACTCCCCTCTGCCCTGTTCTAAACTCATCCACTGTTAGTTTCTTGTTTTTAAACTTACAAGAAAATAGGTACTTACTAGGAACAGTCGCCAATTATCCACAAAGGCTAAACCGTGTCCTCGGGGCGACTGAGAAACAACGCGCCTTCAAAGGTTGCAAAAACAATGACGGCGGAGCAATTTATCGATGGCTCTTGGGTAAAGAGATGTAACTAGCATTTTCATTATTATTCAGTTAAATACAAAATTTATTTCAAACTTGTAGTCCAGGGAGGCTAGCACAACTGACGCCGCGCCGCGACGCGAGTCGAGAAGGATCTACCGTCCTCGTTCTAATTTGCGAGGAGCGTTGTCTCGTTCTGTCGAACGGTGTCAGCTAGTGACAGACGCTCTATCTTGTCTCTTATCGTGTTTTAAGGCCAACCATGATACGGGGTCAGAAGTGCGTCAAAAATAGGAACAATAACTATGCTTCTTCCCAATACTTTTAGCACAACTTGCGTCTCAGTCGGAATGCGCGTGACTGAGAGTCTTCTGTCTCACTCGCACCATGCATATTAGAAAAAGAAGAGCAGATCTTTCTCGACTCACGTCGCGGCGGTTAGTTGTGCTATCCCAGTTCAGTAGCTAGCTATAAAGAAGCCTAGATGTCACTACAGTAGTTAACAGTTTAGGTAGTATTCATAAATTATGCTCCAGCCACAAGTCAAATGTCGCAAAAGCGGTTGTATGCAAATGTATGGGACCAGCAACTAAATGAGGCCTTAACACTTTGGTTATGTCAACCAGAAAGACTGAACACAATCGCACATTTCCCAAGTCCACCACTTCTCCACTTAGCAGTAAGCTAAGCGAGACAATACAGATTCTTTACTGCTTGCCTCCATTTCAATGAGGTTCCTGATTGTCGAATGCCGTCACCTTGGTTCGTTATTTTCTAAACTACTTGCACTCTCTGCCCATAAGTCAATTTGATTAAATTAATACTTTAGTTTATTTCTTCTTAAAATCGAATTAGAAGGACATACTAAAAAATAAATTCCAAAATCAAATATTTTAAACTCAAGCAGTTTGACGAAACGTTTAAAAAAGTACGCTAATGGAACGAATTCAATCACAGCATTTCAGATTCACAATAAATTATCTCACAAAAAAAACATTTCTGTAATATATTTCTGCATAAACGATAAAATTATTTGTTAGCGAAATGGGGTTAGCATTCGTTAGGTTTTACGTTTAACAAATATAAATGTTGATTTTTTGCGTGAAAGGGTCGCAAGGTAAATATTTAAAATTACAGTTAAGCTCTTACTCAAGAGTTGTTATAAAGAATTATAAGTGTAAAATAGGTTTTTAATAAAGGCCTTCCAACGACAAAACCGCAGGCACATTGTTCCCGAAACTCTCTTTAACCTTTTATACTTGCGCTGTTTGTATAAATCGAGTCTAAAAATTGTGTGATATTCGACCTTACTCCACAGGCATAAGGCGTGATGTGTGCTATTGACGCCGTATTTTATAGGAAATGCATTCATAAACACAATTTTGCTTGATAGTAAGCCAAATTGAAATGGTGAGACTTGTGTTTGATAGGTGAAAAATAAAGAAGCGTGGTGATTAGTCAGGTAGAACTTAATGTATTTTTTGTATAGGAAAATTCTACATTTAAATTCAAAATATTTATTTAGCAAATAAGCCACGAGTGCGCTTTTACAAGTCAACATTTCTATCTATAGACTCTTAATAGTATGAGAACATTGTTGATAATAGAATTAGCTACATCAAAGTTTACATGTCAAAAAAAAACAATATTATTTCTTAGAGATGTATGGTGTCAAAATTGAATTAATTATAATTAAATCTCATAGTCAAAAATTCAGTAATAAAATAGTACAATCAGGTGGAGCAGGAGTGAAATCGGTCATACAAATTCCGCAGAACAGTGCAATGAAGTTATGCTTGTCGTCGTGATTTCAGCTTACGAACGCGCAACGGTAAATTTTGAATTGGCTTTATAGTGATCATGTCAGCATGAAGTTAATCGTTTTCACTATTAGCGTTGAGTGAGTAAATAAATGTATGAAGCATTTTATCCGCTATTTGGAATGCTCGAATCAATACGATTATCATGTTACTGTCCGGTGAAGACGTGCCAAATTTAATTTTGCCGTATTATTTAAATAAATACGTATTTGTAGACAATCTTACACAAATCGAACTAGTCCCGAACAAGCAAAGCTTACACTATAGGTAAGACGACGATAAACATACTTATAAATAAATAAATACATAGATCCATGACTCAGGAACAAAATATTCGTGCTCATCACACAAACAAATGCTTTACCAGGATTTGAACCCAGGACCTCTTGCTTCGTAGACAGCGTCACTGCCAACTAGGCTAAAGTGGTCGATTTAAGCATTTTAGTTATGAATAAAATTTTGAGTGTCGATTGAATAACTTGTTCTGTACAATCCGCACAATTTCCTACCGTGACCTCTATTATTTTCAAATGACAAAACATCTGTTGTTATTCAGTGTAAATCTAAAAATTATTTCAGCTTACCACGACGGCTATATACAGCTTTAGAACCTAGTTCCCACATATCACAAAGTGTATTCGAAACAATCTTTGTTCACAAGCTTCGCGTATTTTACGCCCGAAGCCACGGCGGGGAAAATCGAAAATCTATAGCTGGAATACCGTACTAGTAAAATGTGTGGGAACAAAGACTTGACTATGGCACTCGTAAAGCTGGATGATACCGTAATAACGCCTGGACGGATTAAGACGTAAGGTGTATAGGTGCTAATAGCTCGAATTTATTTTATCCCGAAATTTACCCCCAAGGGATACAATTGGGGATGAAAGTTGATATGAGTAAGTTACGGGCAAATACTAGAGTTAAATAAGCCTCCAAAAACCGGGAATTATAAATACACGTGAGTGTGTACGAGTATGTGTATGTGCGTGTGTAAGTGTGTGTCCATTTAAAAGGCTGTTCCCCCCTCAACTCTTATTTGTGTATTTTTTTCTTCTTGTACCTATGAGCCTCTGTGACGCTTGAATTTAATGAATTTGTATGAGAATTTCGAATAAAGGTATGAAATATATAATTAAGGCGTACCTACACAATAAAAATAAATTAATCAATAACGGGGAATAAACTCGCGTAGATAACTCTGTTTCCGACTTCTACAAATGCAAACCAAATAAAACTGCTTTTCTTGATGCAAAAGCCCTGCAACTATGCATATTAAAATCGACAGACGTGGCCGACATTTATATTCGTTAAGGGCGAATCGAGGTAATCTATATGATAATAGAGACAGTGAGAACATAATTGCGGCACGATTGCTTGCGTCATCTACATTTACTCTGGAATTGTACTGATTTCAGATTGTACAATTGCTTGGCCTATTTAGGAATACAATTCATACTTCAGACCGAGGACGGAAGAATTTAAATGTATAGAGAACGGGGCAGTTTCAGAGCTCCGCATGCGACCCAAAATTACTTCAATTTTCATTTGTTTCAATCTGCCTATTTTCCGCAGTCGCTCAAAACAAGAACAAGCGTTTTTTTTTCGCTTTCTACAAAAGTAATTCGTTTGCAACGTGTTTAATAATCTGACCCTCGAAATATCCGCCTCCGCAGATGTCTAAAAAACACATCCGCAACATCCCTGATAGAGAAGCCGGGACGCGGCCCTGTCGTGTAAAATACAAGTAAGTAGTAAAGGAACGGCGTGGTAAAAACGAGAGATAGATTGTGTCCAACTATTCAATACTTTTCGTAATAGGGCGACGATATGAGGCAAACAATTAAGCGACGACGCGACGAGTTAATTAATCGCGTAACTTTTTGACCGCGCATTGCTTTCTTAAGGTGAAAATGAAAGTTAACGTGCCTTAAGACTAAATCAAAAAGATACGCAACTCTACCCCGATGGCTTTCCAGTGCAACAGAAAAAACAATCTAATATGATTATTACACTGAGCTTCAACTACTTTATAACTATTAACATAGGTACGGTTATTTCCGGATTGGAATCGGTACGCAACCTTTTATACTTTACCGACAACTAACTAATGTCACTCAGATTACCTTTATTCCATCGTCATCATCATCATATCAGCCGAAAGATGTCCACTGCTGGACATATGTAGGCCTCTCTTGTGGCTGTGTGTAAGAGCGAACATGATCGCCCGCAGGTTCGCAAGGTGTTCCAGGGATGTGAAAATAACACTATTCAGAGCCTATTGTACATCCCTGTATACATGCGGTCTGTGGGCGTGTTACACTGTGAAAGCGTACAGCGCCCTTCGGGTCCAATTCAATAACGCATTTAGAGCGGTGTTGGGGCTGCCTCGTTACTGCAGTGCGTCGGGCATGTTCGCGGAGGCGCGCGTGGCGTGCTTCCACGCGAGCATGCGCGCGCGCAGTGCTGCGCTCGTGCGCAGAGTGCGTGCCAGCCAAAACGCTGTTCTGTCTATGATAGCCGACAAAGTAGATTGCCCATACGTCCGGCATTGTTGCGACAGACATGTTCTAGCAAAATAAGTCGGACGAATGGGTAACTATTTTATGTATGTGACATTTTATTTGATTATATTTTATCCTATTTATTTTATTTTATTTGACATTGTATTGAGTTTTTAATTATTATTTTCTTTTTTAATTCTAGCATTTGTATTTGTATGGATTTTATGGAACAATGCATTATGAGTCTTGTGTTACTTGAAATAAATGATTTGATTTGATTTGATTTGATTTGAAAAAGTGTCACAATGACCTGTCCTGCGCCACTCGTATCCAGCGGACTACAGGTCATCAGTCCACCTTGTCATCAGCCTACCCACGCTGCGCCTTTCGGTACGTGGTCGCCACTCGAGAACCTTTCCTCAACGGCCATCGGTTCTACGTGCTATGTGCCCCGCCCACTGCCACTTAAGTTTAGCGATCCGGAGGGCTATATCGGTTACCTTGGTTCTGCTGCGGATAGCCTCATTTCTGATGCGATCGCGCAGAGATATTCCCAACGTAGCCATCTCCAGTGCCCTTTGGGTGACTTTCAGCAATACGTCATCACTGGCAACACACATTGGTCAAAGACTCGTCTTGTGACACTACGGAATATTGGACGAAAAGATGTGCCGTAGCCTTCCGAATGCTGCCCAGTCGAGTCGGATTCGACGATTGACCTCTTTCTCAAAGTTGGACCTACCTAACTGGACAGTCTGTCCTAGGTATATATAATCGTCTACAACTTCGAGCGTAAAGTGTCCGATTGAAATGGGGGTTGGTAATACATGGAGGTTTGACATGATCTTTGTCTTAGCCATGTTCATGTTTAGACCAACACGCTCAGAGCACTTTTTGTATGGGAAAGTGCCAGTTGAGTTGTCTTAGCGCTTGTTCGAAACGTTACGTGTTTATCCCTCAGCATCCCTCTACCTAATGTACGTAACAACGCGTTACGTGATCGACCCGTAACGCGTTGTACGTAAGGTAGATCTAAAATGTCAATATTTATATGGAAAAATTACAGATGCATTGTACTAACGCGCGTTCGGAACGTTACGTGACTAGCCCTCCGGGGGGTGATCACGTAACGTTTTGAACGCACGTTAGGACAACGCAAATGTCATTTGCCCATACAAAAAGTGACATTTAAGTCTACCTGACGTGCGTACAATGCGTTACGTGATGGACCTGCTGGAAGAGCATGAAACTTGTAGTACAAAATGGAATCCACCATATCTAGGTCGGAAAAATTAGAAACAAATCACGTTGAGTGAATCAGAGTCGAGTGTCTTCGCGACCCTTAAGACAACTCAACTGCCAACTCCCATACGCAAAATTACATTAAAATCTACCTGACGTGGGTACAAATAAAAGCATAACGCAATGGACTAGCAGACCTTGTATCTTTACTTACATTTTGCATAGCAACTCTTTTGTATGAACGTTCATACTTCATAGAATGTGAGTTGCGCCAGCGACGCGTCCTATTATTGCATATTACATCCATATCCAAATATCCACATGTAAAAATAGCTTCTAAAGATTTGCCGTGCAAATGCATCGCTCACTCTTACCCCGTAAAAAAATCTGTATTTTTTCGCAACAATGCGCAATAAGGCAGAATAGAATCTTTTAAGCGGCCAGTCGATTTGCGAAACCGCATCGTAATTAAGCTCGCCTTTAGAACGTACATAGCGTTTAATCCTGAACCGATTTTGTCGAATCAATGAGGTATCAATGGATTCGAAATTATGCTTTTGTCTGAAAAAGGAGTTTTTATTTCAGTTCGTTTTCCGTAGTCGGGATAAAGTTTTTGGAACTGGAAGATAGGGGCGGGTGATGTTTCCTAACGATCGTTCGAACACTAGCGTATTTACCCTGCTGGGCTTCCAGTAAGTTCCAGATCTTTAGGCTGGGTTATGTAAGATTCCCCTGAATCCAATATGTCGTGCTAGCTTCTTAATACTTACCGTACTTATTGGGAGTATTATTTATTTATCGTATGGCAAACCAGTATTTAGAACCGTGAGATCTTGGGAGTATGATGCTATTGCACTCACTCTTATACTTACGACTACAGCAAGCCTATCACAGGACGTCCTGTGAGCTGCATAGCGGTGACTTAGACTATCCATCTATTTATATGTGTTCTTATTAGAAAGAGATGGATAGTCTATCTCGCCGGTATGTTTGTCTTAGATAAAGGAGATTAACGAGTGACAAAAAAAGGAGCACTGAACTTCTGTTGCATATTATTGGTCTGCCAGGCTCAAGCTAAATTCATTAGAGCGAGTGTGCACAGCAAAATGTCATACCCGAGTCATTGCGACACGTTAAGTCAGACAGACCTCCTGTTGGTCGTTCAAATGTTGTTTACGCCCCTTCACACCACTTTCAGGACTCGTTGAAATGTGTTTACGCCCGTACACGCTATTTTATAAAATTGTTTAAACAATGTTTTCCTTGCTTAGTAAACGTATTTGTTTAGTTTTACCTGTTCATTGGCAATTATGTTGTTCAAATATAAATCTGTTTTTCGTATCACATCGCGTAAAAGGTTTCTTTTACTTAAATTTTTGAAAAGGAATGTTTGTATAGGCATACGAGTAGTCCGTGCACTCATATTTGCACCAAGCCTACTATGCTATGCCAGATCAAACGAACACACGTGATTCTGGAGGTATGATGTACAGACTATATTTTCCAATTGATGTACTGATTGACTTTCTGAACTTGAAACTGTATTTTATTTAGAAGAAGAAGAGTGAAGAGTGGTTTACGTAATCGAGTAAATAAATACGTTTTAAGAGAAATAAGTGCAATAGAAGACGATGTAGTGACATGGATTGAGAAAGGTACACTTGGAAACGTGACTGAAAGTAGACTTACTAATAGGATTCTGGTTCAGGTATATTTAAGTTTAACATTCCCTAACTTGCTTTCCTCTAACGAATTCCATCGATCGAACGCGCTAGCGACCGGTTTATATTGTTTATCTCTCCCGGACAGTTGTCAACGCGATTCATTGTTACTGTAACTGGACCTTATTTACATACGGTTAAGATTCATAGTGCCATGTCCTTCTGTAAACAGTGCTATATTCGTTTTGAGGATGATGAAGAGGTGAAGTGTTTCCGCTGTGATGGTTATTACCATTATCGATGTTCTGGAGTTCAGGGAAGCGACTATAAGAAGTGGTCAGCGGAAAAAAAGTCCAGTTGGCGGTGCAGTGTGTGCCGCAAACCCGAGAGTAATGACTCACTTGCCGAGCTAGTTAAGGAAATAAGAGGCTTGAAAACCCAAATTAACACCATGCAAGATGGTTTGAACCAAACTAACCAAGGAATTAATAATATTGAGGCCAAATTTTCTGCTATGAAACGGAAACTTGACGGTTTTGGTTCGCGACTCGCCCTCGTGGAGGGTAACCTAGAACGATTGCCATCCATTGAGTCCGGCTTGAAGTCACTAGAAACCGATTTTGCAGCTTTGAAGGCTAACGAAAACGGAAGGGACCAGTTCTCCAGGTTAAATAATGTTGAGATTAGCGGGATCCCTCAAAGAGACGGTGAAAACTTGTTAATGGTGTTAAAAAATATCACGGTCACGGTAGGTTTCGAACTCCGCGAAACGGATGTTGACACCATTCACAGGGTACGTAGGTACCCGAATTCTACTAGCGGTGGGCGTGCTGCGGACCCACGGCCCCCGGCTATTATCGTTCACTTCTCTCAGCGGCGGCGGAAGGACGAGCTGGTGGCTGCCGCGCGAGCCCGTCGGAACCTCACTACTTCTGATGCGGGTCTGCCGGGACCCGCTACTGCTGTTTTTTTTTTTGTTTTTTTTTTTTTTTTTTTTAACAACTGGTTACAATCCAAAAACAGTGACCGGCGTCTCCTTGTAGGTTATTTGTACAATAACCTGTGTCAGGAGGCACCGCTCTTCCATAACTACCAATTTATTTACTACTTACTAGAAACTCTACTCTATTTCTTAGGACTATAGTCTGATTTTTTTATTGAGAATGTTGTACGTTTGTGAGTGGGTGAGCACGTGCAAGTGTGTGTGTGTGTGTGAGTGAGTGAGTGTGTGTGTGTGAGTGTGTGTGTGTGTGTGTGTGTGTGCGAGCGCGCGTGTGTGTGTTAATTTGGCTATTAGGTTATGTATTCTAGCAGGTCTTCCACCTGATCGTAGTTTTTATCTTCCAACCAATTTGTTATTTTATTTTTTATATCGTATTGTAGCTTTGGGTATATATCTAGTTCTTTATTTAAGGTATTATATAAATGAGCTGAACTTTTGGTATATTGTCTACTAGCAAAAGTGGTGTTAGTTTTTGGTAAATGCATGACAATATCTTTCCTTCGCTTTGAAAGAAGGTTGCGGTCAAAAAATGTGGTATTATGTTTTCTGAGAACTGAGGTTAAGATATAGAGTTTCCTAACTGTGAGCAGCTTACACATTGCATATAGTTTATCAGTTGAAAACCGAATCTTCTTAAAGTACATAATCTTAAGGATACCTCGCTGAGCTCTCTCTACGTCAATAAAACGAGTCTTTGCAGCGCCTCCCCAAACAGGCAAACAGTAGGTTAATATAGGTAGCACCAATGATGTATAGATTTCTTTTAAAATATCTCTACTGTGGTCTTTCGGACCCGGGACTTCTCTTGGCACCACATGTCTCAAGTTTTTAAATATCCATTTAAGTTTTGACAGCCTTAATATAACATATTCAAGATGTTGGTACCATGAGAGTCCCCGATCCACAAAGACACCCAGATATTTGGTGCTCTCGACTCTTGATATGGTGGGACAGGAGTGCTGACAGGAATTCAGTGCATTGTTACCGCAACTATGGATTTTAATGGTATAGGTATTATCAGGTTGTGTATTGCTTTGTATACTGTGACATATATAGTTTGTTTTGGTGGTATTTAACGTAAGAATATTGTTCTTAAGCCAGTCACTAATCTTTTCCAGTCCAGACTCCACCAATTTCCGAACATCTTCCCATTAAGTACCAGCGAAGACGATGGCGGTGTCATCAGCATACGAAAAGACATCAGCGTTAGGGATCTTTAGGTCACACAAGTCATTAATATAGATAAGAAATAGAGTTGGACCAAGCACCGAGCCTTGAGGTACTCCGTACGTCACGTCTACGTCTTCACTGGTACATCCACTGTCTCCCAATTTCACCCTTTGTTTCCTATTTGTCAAATAGTCCTGGAATAGACGTAGCGGCATGTCCCTTATACCGATCCTTTCCAACTTGCGTAACAGTATGGGAACAGAGACGGTATCAAAAGCTTTTTTGATATCGAGATATACAGACATACATTTAGACCCATTGTCAAGATGTTTAACTATCAGCGAGGTTAGGGCTGACACAGCATCTTCAGTAGACTTTCCAGCTCTGAAGCCGTATTGAGATGGGGATAATAAATTAAATTTATTTAGGTAGTTAAGCAGTCTATTATTTAGTAACTTTTCCAATACTTTCGAAATAGCTGGTAGTACAGATATAGGTCTGTAATTGTTTATATCGTCTCTGTCTCCATTTTTATAAACCGGTGTGATGATCGATTTTTTTTAGTGGAACTGGGAAAATTCCATTGTCAAAAGAAGTATTTACTAAATGCGTTATAATAGGGATCACAATCGGCTGTACAAGTTTAAGAAATTTAGAAGAGATGTTGTCCCAGCCTGGTGCACTGCTACTCTTAAGGTTCGATATTATGGTGTGAACTTCGTTATGATCAGTATGGGACAGTACAAAGGAGTTTGGATGAGACGGAAGATTTAGTAAATATGTGCGTTGTACTTTTGTGTCGGGTTTAACATTCATTGCAAGCTGTTTTCCTATATTGGAGAAGTAGTGGTTAATGTAATTTGCAGAAGTAGCTGCAGTTGATTTTAAATGTAGGAGTTCAGGATTTATACTATTAGTTTTGTTTGTGTATGTAATGTTTTTTATATTTTTCCACAGTAGTTTATTATTTTTAGAAGATTTACTTAATAAATCTCTTTCATAATTTCGTTTAAGTTTTTTAATTAATTTGTTGCAATAATTCCTATATCTTCTGTACGTTATTTTTAGTATATCATTACAGGAATCATTTTTTAGCTGTTTTTGCATGTTGTTTCGATTACGTATGCAGCGTAATATTCCTGGTGTAATCCAAGGTTTTATATTCCTGTATTGTTTAGGTATTTTTTTAGTTGTTGTATGTTTTTGCAACACCGACGTTAGTTCATATATAAGACTATCTATGATTACATTTGGATCACTACTGTACAGAAGATGTTCAAGGTTTTTATTTTTCAAGTCTTCTAGAGCTGCGTCAACATCTATTACAGATTTTGTTTTGTTTAGTATTACTTTATTTTTCATTTTAGACATACTTAATAACACAGTAAAATGATCAGTAGTTGTAGTGTGCAGTATACCTACCGAGGCTTGAAATTTAGATCTATTTATCTTTAACATTATGTGATCGAGGCAGTTTCCTTCCCTAGTTGGCAGGCTATGTGCAGCTAAAATTCCATGTAGAGATAGCATATCTAGATACTGCAATCTATTTTTTCGCTCCTGTGGGCGTTCTTCAGTCTTTAGTTTTATGTTTATATTAATATCACCAGTGATTATAACGCTCTTGCCAGTGGATCCGATATTATTTAAGTGACTATTTAACGAACTTATAAAAGGGTCAGCATTCGTGTTCGAGGGGGATCTGTAGATACACAATATTGATTTATTCAGTATCTCTACCTGCAAACAAGATGCATGTGATAATTTTACCTCTTTCACTTTGTGCCGAAGAGAAGTCTTTACATACACAACCACTCCGTCATTCTGATTTAGTTGATTTGTGGTAGAGTACATGCTGTAATTTGGCAACTGGGGGATGAGTTTGTTCGGGTCAAGCCTACATTCAGTTAAAACAATTAAATCTGTTTCGAATGTAAGACAGGATAAAGATATTATAAAGCTATCAAAATTGCAATATATGCTTCTTATGTTCTGAGTAATTATCGTAAAATCATTTGTCTTGACATTTAAATAGTTATTTAGGCTTAGGACGTCACACTCAAAGGAGTGAGCAATCTCTATTCTATCAATTTCATTAATTGTTTGTAAGGTTTCAGCCATCGATATATGTGCTATGGTAAAAGTTCTTCTTTATTAGCTCGGTATTAGGTATATTAATTGTGTTCATTGTGTGATAAGAACTCAGATTAGAAAAAACGTGACTAAGAATAATGTCTTTGTTTTTCCTTGTTGTAAGTTGTTTTGTAGATATTGGTAATAACAGAGAACGCCTTTCGTATCGTGTATTTTTATGTGTAGATGTGAGTGCTGTCTGTGTGTGGTGTGTGAACAAAGAGTAAGAATCATATGTTAGATTTAGAAATATAATTAGTTTTACTAGCATGCCGCATGATAAATGAAAGAGATTGAAAATCCTTACTAAGTACATTAATTGTCAATCTCCTTGCATTAAGTGATGCACTTGATCCTCATATTTAATCAAGATGATTGGCGATTGATCGTTTTTCCGAACATACACTTTCCCGTACGATGTCCAACAGTATTTATAGTCTTTAGATCTGGATAAGTCACGAGCCAAGAAATGTAGGCGTGCTGCCTTCGCGGTGAGATTTTCCGAGAGGAATATAGGGGTGTCTTCCTGGGTTGTAAGCCCCAGATGCTTAGCGCAGAGTTTTGGTTTATTCCTTATATTATACGACTTGGCCGTTTTAAGGAAATCATTTTTGACAAAGGTGGAGTTAGTTTCGACAATTATTGGAGAGCTTTTCTGAGCGGACTTTTTGGATCGCACTCTGTAGATGTCCTTTATGTCACTTTTGGCAATTTTACAATCGATCTTTTCGGATAAGGTAGTAACCATTTGAACTAAGTCCTGCTTGCTCTCATTTTCCTTTCTTGGAACATTTTTGATTTCAAAGTTGCTTTTCCGAGTCATACATTGCATTTCATCCAGTTTATCTTCCAAGAATGCAATGTGCTCCTTGTCTTCCTTTATATGATTTTCAAGCGTAGAAATGTGTTTTCTCAGCTCTTGATTTTCCAGGTGTAATTCCTGCAGAGAACTTTCTATATTGTGGGTTGTGAGCTTTATCTCTTTGACAGTGTCATTTAAGTTGGAGATATCTGTTTGCTGAGTCACACTGTAATACCGAATTAATTGCCTCATCTCCTCCTTAAATTCATTAAAATCTGTGATACTTATGCTACCCGTCTGCCTGTCCTGTTCACCCTGTTTGTGTTCCCGTCGGGTTACAAAATCTGGCGAGGACTTGTCATTAAATTCAATCGACATGTCGCCGCCCATCGAAATATTTCCTTGAGTTTCATTTGCCATTGTGTACTAGGGTTGCAGAAGTTGTGGAGAGATATAGGGTCAGTTGGTATCGACGGGTCGATTGGCTGTCACTTACGTTTACACCAGTGAGAAGTACCAGGGTTCAAGAAATGGACAGGGGTCGCACAGAGGTTCAGCGTAGCAGCGGACAAGGTAGATAGATGATGACGTACACGCACTCATAACACACTGGCGCGGTACCAGGAACGCATAAAACCACGACAGGTCACAGCACAAGGCGCCGCGTAGCGGATGATGCGTAACAGATGAGGCGGCGGGCGTTGTAGCAGCGTAGCGGCGTAGCACTCACCCGGTCCGCAGCGTAGCGTAGGCGTGACGTACATCAGTTAGTGGTATGCTAGTTGATGCACCTTTAAACTTATGCGCTCCTAATTTTTCACTCGAATTAAGTGAAATAAAATGTTTATTTATTCTATTATTAACAATTAGCACGGGGACTTAAGACACGTCTACCCCTTGCGGGGGTCTGAGGGAAGAGGAGTTTACGTTAACGAGCACCTTACATCTACCAACAAACTGCTACTTAAGCGCGCACGTGATCTCAAGGTCGAGCTAAACTATACCTATTTGTGGGTGAAGCAATGTAAAATCTATATGCGGAAAAACGACAACTCCAAAGTGTACACTATTAGCAGTGAGTCCGACCTTGTCAAGCTAAAATGACTCCTTACTACTATTTCGCGTATTAGTCACGATCTCTGGAATGTATTATTACTTTTTGTTGCACTTTCAAAGTGTTTATTCAAATTATCCGGTGTCAAAGTTTATATAACTTCTGTAATTATCTACAAAACTGTTAAGCTTGAACTCTCGTATGGAAATCTCAATCGTAAAAAAGTATTATTCATTTATGTTGCATTTTTGAAGTCTTTAATCAAATCAGCCGATGTCAAAGTTTATATAACTTCTGTAATTATTAACAAAACTCGTATGGAAATCACTTGCGAACTCACTCTAATTGCATCCAAAATCTCCAAACATAATCCTCCATAATGGGTTCTAACAGTCTAGCTGTTTACTATCAAAACGTGAGGGGCCTGCGGACCAAATCACACGATTTCTTAAATAGTATAATAAATTCGAGCTACGATGTGATTTGTTTATCTGAAACCTGGCTTAATTCCGACTTCTATAGCAGTGAATATTTTGATGGTAGGTATACTGTGTACAGACGGGACCGTGCGGGGAGTGTGGGACGGCGAGGTGGTGGAGTGCTGGTGGCGGCGCGCCGGGAGCTCACCGTGACCCGCCGCGACGACTGGAGCGCGGCACCGCAGCACGAGGAGCTCTGGATCACCGTGTCCCCCACCCCCGCCCCCCGCGCATCGCACCGGCCTAATATACACATAGCTTGCGTATACTTCCCGCACAATGACAATCATAACTCGTCACTAAGTAGTTTTTTTGATAATGCCTCCACTTTAATGCATAGTAACCCGGAAGATATCTTTGTTCTTCTCGGGGACTACAATATTTCACACGCTACTTGGTGCACGAATTCCAATGTAAACTACCTATCACTCGGGGCTAGTGATAACAGAACAGTGCTTTTTTTGTCCGATTTTATAGCCTTAACAGGTGTGCGTCAATATAATTCTTGTACTAATGTGAACGGGCGTATCCTTGATTTAGTAATGTCAAATGGTAACTGCTCTGTTGTCGCGAGCCCCTCCCCACTCACAGTCGAAGACCCCCAGCATAGGGCCCTACACATCGAATTAGCCTTATTAATTTCGCCATATTTACCCGAATTGAGGCCTAATCTAAGTGTCAAACCAATGTTTCATTCTGGGGATTATGAATCGATTCGTAAAGCCCTTTCTGATACTGATTGGTCTTGTTTAGATGGATTAAATACTAATGAGTCCGTGGCTTATTTGTATAATGTTATTAACGAGCTAATTCTTAAATTTATACCTCATAAAAGAATAAGTCGCATCTCAGGTTATCCTCCATGGTTCTCGCGCAGTTTAGTTAAAATTCGTAAACAAAAATTATTGGTTCACAAGAGGTGGAAAATCTACGGAAATCCGCTTGACAGGGAAGGATTTGTATTTTTGAGGAATAGGGAACATAAACTAGCTGCTCAATGTTATAATAAATACGTATCACTGGCCGAGGACAGAATTTATAAATCACCCAATTACTTTTGGTCATTTATTAAATCTAAATTCCCAGTTAATATTATACCTGACCAAATTTTATTTAACGGGGTAACCGCTAGTGATGGGGAAGCTATGAGTAATCTTTTTAACGATTATTTCAATTCTGTGTTCGTAACCGCCCCTCGCGATGAGCAGGGGGCGCTAACGTCACACTTGTCAAATGATAACCTTATAGATCTGTGTTTTATTAATATTACAGAAGATTTGGTCCATAAGCACTTGAGCGGTGTGAGTGTTAAGAAGGGTAGTGGTGCTGATTGTATCCATCCCCTTTTCATTAAGACATGTGCTAAAGAATTAACCATTCCCATAACGAAAATATTCAAAAAATCTATTTCATCGGGAACTTTTCCCGAAATATGGAAGAAAGCTTTAATAACTCCCATTCACAAGGGTGGTGATTCTCAATTAGTCACTAATTATAGACCAATTAGCAAATTAAATATCTTTGGTAAGGTTTTCGAAAAAATTGTCTCTAATGAAATAACTGCCACGGTTTATCAGCATATATCAGAACGTCAGCATGGTTTTTGCCGTGGTCGCAGTATCGACACAAATCTCCTCAACTTTTCTGACTTTATATTAAACAAAATTTCTTCCGGCTGGCAGGTGGACGCCGTGTATACCGACTTCTCTACATGTTTCGACAAAATCAATCATTTTAAGTTAATTTCAAAGCTTGAGAAGCTCGGTATTCACGGTGATCTCCTGAGGTGGATTGAGTCATATCTCAGAAACCGAGGCCAGGCTGTGGCGCTGCAGGGTTATACTTCCCGTTATCTCCCAGTACCGTCAGGGGTGCCGGAAGGTTCGCACCTTGGTCCTCTCTTTTTCATCTTATATGTAAATGACATGGCAACCTGCTTCAGAAATTCGGAACATCTTGTTTATGCAGATGACACAAAAATTTACAAAGCTATATCTTCTGAGGCTGATTGTCATAGTCTACAACAAGATATCGATAGTTTTTACGAATATTGTTCAAACAATTATCTGTACCTAAATCTAGACAAGTTTTTCCCGTAAACAAAATATAATCAATTTTACCTATCGTATTGCTGGGAAGCAGATAACTCGCGTTAGTTCTATTAGAGACCTAGGTATTATTATGGACTCGCAGCTTAATTTCAATAATCATATCGACAAAATTTGTAACAGAGCCTATAAAAATCTAGGCATGATACTTAGGATGGGCAAACCCTTTAGGCGCCCCTGCACCCTTAAAATATTATTCTATTATTACGTCAGGAGTATTCTTGAGTTCGGTTCTGTGATCTGGTCTCCTCAATACCACGTCCATATTAACCGCCTTGAAAGAATACAAAATGTTTTCTTGAGGTCACTGTGTTACAGGACCGGTACACCTCTGGAATCGTCGGCTAAGTCAGCCAAACATTTTAGCATGGATTCCCTCTGTAATAGGAGACTGTTTCTGGACACAATTTTCTTCTTTAAGATTCTAAAAAATGAAATTAATTGCCCAAATTTGCTGCAAAATATAATGTTTCATGTACCGCATCGCTCCTTACGTCCACGTAATTTGTTCTATGTGAGTTCCGCACGCACTAATTACTCAAAACATACCTTTTCCAAACGAGTTTTGAAAAACTACAATGACTTTTTCTGTGACATCGATCCGTTTATGCACTCTCTTGATGTTTTAAAAGAACGTACGAGATCTAAGTTGTTATCGATAAAAAATACTTAGTGTTCTACCTACTTATTTTCCTACTCGCTAAGACGCTTTTGTATATTTTTTCTTAATGTTTGTATTTATGAACCTCCAGGTCTGTTTTTATATAAATTTATAATTACCTCTATATTTTTATGCATGACTGTATGTGTTCTGAACAATAATAATAAAAAAAAAAGAATTGCCCCCGGATAAATGCTTACTATTTCTTTCCCACAGTTTGGTCAAGAAGTATTACTGCTAATTCCTTGAATTGTCTATTGAGAGTATTGTGATTGTGTTCCGTAGTTGCCTGTCTGTCTTAGTTACATCGACGTGCGGTTGCGTCGACCGAATTTGTACGAAAATTGGCCTTTCCAAGAACACATTAAGTTGGTCAACTATTACTCGGTAACTGCTTATGCCTACTTGTCCGTGATAGTATTCATTTTAAATTTATTATATCTACAACTACGACGAATTTTTTCGCATCTGCCATTTAGCCGGCAGAAGGGGGAGGGGACACATGACTCGAACTAAATTTAGGGCTTTAAATCCCATTATCTCGCAAACGCATAACTGAGTTGAAAAATAGTTTTAGAAAACCCATAATATTTTTGAACAATCTATCCAACGATACCCCACACATTTTATTCTACTGTTTTGTCGGCGTGATTGGTTTATATACCCACGCCGAATTGCAGTTTTCTAGTTGTAAGGGTTACTGAGCTAAGCCAAAGACAGACAGATGTAGTATGGCGATTGGCCGCATTTAGTGTTTAGCAGTAACACAATAGTTTACTGCTACATAAACGCATATTGCTTGTATCAGCGATAACCTAACATGTATAAAATAGGGTGTTTTATTAAATAAACAGACATACTCCAGAGACTTGTCTTATCATTCTCATAATATCTCATGGCGACCTTCCAGTAAAGAATCAAGGAACTTCAAACGTAGTCAGAACGGGCCCGCGCCGTGCACCTGCCGGAACGGGCCCCACCCCAGCCCCACATCAACCGAAGATTGAAGCTGTTAGAAGACGAAGAAAATAATGAAGAACCGTTTTGAAGAATTTTGAAAACGAAGAAACCAGATCCAAAATTAAGAAAATACATCCTTTTTTTTGAAGAAACTAGAAAAATGATATAGAAGTAATAAGAACAAAGAAGAGCGTTGTCCAGGGTTTCCCGGCTCGCAAATTCAAGAGGTGTCCAGGGTTTTCCCGGCCCATTTCAAGAGGAGTCCAGGGTTATCCCGGCCCATGATCGAGAGCTGCAGCCAAATCGAGCTACATCGAGCCACATGCAGCCACATCTTGTTGCTCGGCCCAGCAGCAGCTCACCCAGCTACGTCACGATGGCGCATCAGGGACGATACGCCGCCACCAGGACGCCGACAGGTCACGCAAATGTCACGTATTATTTTTTATTTTTACTACAGTAATTTTTTTGAAATGTTTATTTAGATTAATTAATTATTATAAAAAGGTTGTCGCTGAAAACGTAGCATTCAAGTCTTATATTTTTAAATTTTTTCATGATTTTAAAGGCATACAATTCCTAATTCTAGTGTCACTATTATTAAATTAGTCCGAAATCATTTTTGTTATATTTCGCAATATGGCTCGAGCCATCCGGTGTCATCGCGCCGCGAATGCGCGCATCAGCAGAAACTTAAGTAGGTCGCGCGTGTACGCCGACTTAAAGTAAATTATAATTATTAGTGAATGAAATTTGATCCTCACACTTAAAAAATTTATAAGTACCGAGATGCAATTAATACTGTAGCTAACTATTGGATTGATCACCTGATAATTAGTGAGAGTTTAATTGATAATTTGTACTCATCTTTCCTTCTCTGCAGGAAGGCTAAGATTATTTAGACCAATTGAACAACTTAGTGAGAGATAATTTTGTTACTACTAGTTACTGATTTATTTACGAGTTTTTTTTAAATAATTGTACAGTAAATATTCGTTTAAATAATCAAGAGTAGAGTACTTTGGCATAGTAGCGTACATGAGTTAAGTGGAAGTTAAGTTAGAGCACTAGTCCTTAGATTTGATCATGGTGTCTGGACTACCGTGCCCTCCGTGAGAATTTTTGGAGACCATTGTTGTCTTAATGTAGATGTGACTCTAAGTACAGGTGACCGAAAGTGAGGCCTGATATGCCGATAGGGTGACCATGCCCTTGGGTAGCCATTCCCATGTTTAAAGAGATAATTTGAGGCATGCACGGAAGCATAGCCAAGTTATGTCCTTGATCATAGTCGACCTTCACAGGTGTCCGTGAAAGGCTTAACATTTATATATTATTAGGAGCTGAGGACTCCAACGGCATTAGATTTTTAGCATATTGAGTAGGTACCGATACCGCAAAGAGTAATGAATGATAGATAAAAGATTGAGAATTGTAAAAACATAAAATTGAATTGAGAATTATAATTAATAGAACTGAGATAAGCATAATATATCAAGAATAAATTAATAATTAATAACAAAGCGATTAATGAGTATTTCTTTTAAATAACCACATTACAACATTTATTTTAAAATTGCATCAGTGACACTAGGAAATATTTCGTACAGGGAACCAACTTCTTTTATTGACTTTTTTTAATGAAATGTTTAAACTTAATATAAGTAATATAATCTTCAAGTGTTCCCTTAAAAAAAACTTTTCAACAATATTGTAAGCAAGTAACATGCGTTTCATTTTTTTTTCTGCCACCCCGGGGGTGAAGGGAACTTTCGGGGGAGGTGTAGTATGGCGATTGGCCGCATTTAGTGTTTAGCAGTAACACAATAGTTTACTGCTACATAAACGCATATTGCTTGTATCAGCGATAACCTAACATGTCTAAAATAGGGTGTTTTATTAAATAAACAGACATTATACTCCAGAGACTTGTCTTATCATTCTCATAATATCTCACAGACAGACGGACGGACATGGCGAAATTATAAGGGTTCCCTGTTGACTACGGAACCCTAAAAATCCTGAGAAATACTTTGAATTCAAATCAAAAACAAAATCGAATGCACAACGCATTGACCCCCTCAAGTCTATTTAAGCGTGGTATTAACATTAACTCACTGATTTCATAAAAGCCCGATGTCGATGTTCACTGAAACGGTGAAATGGAACTCCATATTCCGTGAAAGTGTTCCGATAAAATAATTACGGGAGTTAATAGAGTTTTATTGCAATTTAATTCCAGCTTCGAGTGCGCAACCGGAGCGATAAATGTTTGTGCCTCTTTAAATCGAGTTCCATCCATTCTTGATAAGTATTGACGGGAAACGGTATCCGTATCAACCTTTTCAGTTTTCACACTCACGTACGGAAAAGGTTTGTATTTTTAATGGAGCTACCAGAACTTTGTCTCGCTCGCTCGCTATTATGTCTAACACTATAATAGAGATAGTGAGCGTTGGCGACAACCACATCATATTGAGGTAACGGTTAGCTCGATATGATGATTGAGCTTATTGATTTTTGTATTTTTTTACAAAGATTCGGTTACCTCTGTAGCCTAGTTGATAGTGACCCTGCCTACGAACCTGGAGGTCCCGGGTTCGAATCCCGGTAAGGGCATTTATTTGTGTGATAGGCACGAAAACTTGTTCCTGAGTCATCCTGGATGTTTTCTATATATTTAAGTGTCTATTTATCTGTATAAGTATGTATATCGTCGTCTAGTTCCCATAGTACAAGCTTTGTTTAGTTTGGGACCAGGTCGATTTGTGTACGATTGTCCCCAAAATAGTATTTATTTATTTATAATACAACAGCAGTTTACAGACTGGCAAAAAACATGACCTCTAAAATGTACAATGTAAACGAGACGAAAATTATCAATGTACTGTGATTGTAGCGCTAAGCATTAATAAAATTAATGTAATCATTCATAATTTAACACTTATTAGTAGTATAAAATAATCACAAACCTGTAATAAAAAAAATCTTCTGTAAAAATTGTCCAAATCCGAAAAAACTATACCGGCTTGATATTCCGCTAGACATCGCTTGTATACATTATAAATTACTTCCCTATTATTTTAATGATTTTAGTCGATCGCATATTTATGGCCCTCACCTCGGTTCGGGCCACAAACACCTGCGATCTGGAGTATTCACGAATTCACCGCCTTAGGTACGTAATGAACTATTCTAAATACGCCTCAGGCGTCTTCGAGTTATCCTGGAACATACATAAAAAACAAGTGAATTTAAAATATTTTTCTAAAAACCCTACTGGTTTACAATTATTATAGCCTATGTCACACTTATATACGAGAAAGAGGAATCCAACGACACCTCGTATATGTCAAAATCCGTCAAACGGATTAGGCTGCATGGAGTGCCAAAGACTAAGACATACTCACATACGCTCTTAAAACATAACCCTCCTCTCCTTCGGCAGTCGGGTAATACAAGATTCCGACGAATTTAGTACCTCCTCTGTTTTTGAAGTTGGTTAAAACCAGCTTCATTTTACGATATTTTTAACTTTCTCCCCATAACGACTTAGCGTCTAAACTCGGTATTAGATAACTACACGAACTTGGTAATGCGAGATTTTTTATATATCACAGCAACACAAGGTTGTCACCTTTTAGTAGGCGTAGGCGGGCTAGTTTAGTTATACAAATTATTCTTGAACTTAGGTGAACGTTCACATTTCAAGACCAAAGGCACGTCAGGGTCACCTTGGTATAAAATGTTTGTAATATAGAGTGGTAATTACTGTGATAGCCTGATAGCATTTTGTTTCATTATCTATATTTCGAAACAGAGTAGTAATTTACACCTGCTACTTTATAACCAATTCCATTGTTTATTGATAAGCTGAAATTGTTTTGGTACAATCTTCTTATTTACAGACGTTTATCATACATATCCCAAGCTGCCTCTCCGGTACGTGGTCTCCACTCGAGAACCATTCCGCCCCAACCAGTGAGCTTAGTGGGTAGTGACGCTGCCTACGAAGCTGAAGGTCCTGGGTTCGAATCCCGGTAAGGGTAAATATTTATGGGATGACCATGAATATTTGTTTCTTACTCTTGGATGCTTTCTCTGTATTTAATTGTTATACTAAATACCTATTAAAATATATCGTCGCCTTTGTAGCCAAACCTTCAAACCTTATTGAGATAATACTTATATTAACACGGTTCTACTCACGTATTAAATGTCACTACGGGCGACATGTTGAAAACACTCATTCTAAAGAAGAACTCCAGAAGAATTCGAAGAAACATGTCGCCCGTAGTGACATTTAATCTAACGAAAATTGAAATTCGAACATTACTGAGCTTACTATGAGACTACTTCGATTTATGTAAGATTGCCAACTACATTATAATACAAATTATTATTTACTAGGTACGAGTGTCTCTGTGAGAACTCGCGAGCCTGTATTTTTACACGACTGCCGAAGGAGAGGCGGATTATGTTTTTCGAGCGCATGTACCTATGTATGTCTTATTCTCGCCCTGCAGCCTAAACGGTTTGACGGATTTCGACATATGAGGTGTCGTTGGCTTCCTCTTGTTGGAGTGACATAGGCTGTAATATTTGTAAAAAAGCAGTCGGCTTTTGATTTCATTTGTTTATATGCTGAAACGACCAAAAAATTCTACATAATTATCAAACCTGCTTACCAAGTTTCACGAGAATCATTGAGAAATGCAACCTGTAGAGGGGAACGGCTGGACAGAGGGACATACGAACACATTTTCGCACATGCTGAAACGTCTTATACCAAAGAGGGTCTGTCGAAACGCGACAACAAACTCACTACCGCACTTTGTTTCTGTGTCCTCAGACACATAGAAACAAACTACCTACGCAAGATAGTTGGAATACAGACACCTCTACAATTTAGGTATCACAGACCCCATGTGCAGAGCGTGCATGCAGGCAGAAGAAACAACTAAACTCATTCTTCTGGACTGCAAGCAGGTAGAAGGCTACAGGAAAAAGCACCTAGGGTCTCCAGATCAACTTTCTAGAGGAGCTGGGGTGGTTAGAGTAGCGCTCACCCACCGATTTCACGCAAAATAGGCACACTGGATGTTGATTTGGGGAAAATTCCCAGTAAAACCATAGTACATTACGTAACTAGGGGCGGTGAATTCGTGAATGCCCCAGATCGCAGGTGTTTGTGGCCCGAAACGAAGGTGAGGGCCATAAATATGCGCTCTGGGGTTTTACAAATTACCACCCGTGTTGAGTACAAAATTTTACGTCTTCACCTGGCCACAATGCATTTTTCCCGTACGCGCAGCGTGCAGTAAAACTCGCATTATGGCCAGGTGTGACGTAAAATAACTAACCGTATCTCTTCTCTTGTCCTTCATTCCGTACTGCCTACCACTCGAGCAAAATTAATCGAACACGCGAATCTCAAGAGATTAAACTCAGCCTGAAAAACAATGTCTACCCTAATGCGCTGTAATTTGAATGTTACGAGTTTACGACTTAATTTGAACTCGTAATCAGTTTACGTAGCAGTACCTCGGCCCGCCAGATTACCCCGCGACAACAAATGTGCGCCGCGCCACATAAATTTGATGTTATTAATTACGAACATCTTTGCTACGGATATAATTTTAAGTTTCTCCGTATCTCTGTGTGACATTGTGATTTGATTTGGGATATATTTTATACTGATAGTCTAATCATTTAGTTTAATCGTTCATTTGATTGTTGATTCGTTTTAGATTTTAATATTTTAGATACATACTGATCGTCTAATTATTTAGTTCGATCGTTCATTAGATTTTTGATTCGTGTTAAATTTAAATATATTATTTGATGTTTAAATCCTTGTCATTTAAGAAGACATTGTAATTAAAATATTAATAAAAGTTTGTAATTTAATTATGCACTGTTTGAGCTTTATTCATATAAAGCTTGAACTCTAACTTTGGTTTTATATTTACTTATATTTACTTATGTTTAATTTAATGCAGAAAAGTGGGTATTTGAAGCAAAAGTGATTTAATTCTCTAGATTTTATTGCATTGATCTCGATTTTACGCCGAAAACACGCCGCCGCCGCCGATTTTTTGGCAAACGCTGCCGCCGATCATTTTTTGATCGGCGCACACGTCTAGTCGTAAGAGTCGACTTAGTGGTTGAAGTGTGTTGTGGGCATATACATAATATTTAATATTGTACTGTGACAGTCAATACACTCACATTTAGGGTATACTACGGTATGTGCTTGTAATCAGACATGCTTTTTGCATGTCGCTACTGACGTGGTACACAAACATGTGCACAAAAATGAAAAAAGAAAGAAAGATACATTTATCCACAATCACACAAGACACACATTAAATAAACAATAAGTTTGAATTAGTATATTTCTATTGGCAAGAACAAGAGATTCTTTTCTCGATAAACAAGCTTGCGTCGCCTCCTAAAAAGGTGTTTTGAGATAATTATAAGTCTGTAGATTTGATAATGATAGGCTCAGACCTCGTAATCATATCTCGGTATGATTATAATTATACGTCTTGATTTTGGGGATTTATAAGCGAACAAAGTAAGATGAATGAAGATTCAGTTGCTGGAAATAAGTTAAGCGTGCTCATAATGTACACATAAAACTAAAATAATAATATTAAGAACATTTGCGGAAATCGCGAAATGTCTGGTTGACGTAACGAGTAACCAAGGAGCTGGCGGCTTTCACGCGCAACGCCTACCTAAGCATCCTTGGCGATACC
Source organism: Epinotia demarniana (assembly GCA_945867215.1). Lineage (NCBI taxonomy): Eukaryota > Metazoa > Arthropoda > Insecta > Lepidoptera > Tortricidae > Epinotia > Epinotia demarniana. Next base: position 19,579,613 of record OX244273.1, read on the forward strand.
TAGAAAAAAAAACAAGATACACAAGGTTACCGCCTCATGCACACTGTGTGGATACGAGTAGTCAGGAGTTTCCTCTCTCCCTCTATCGCCCTGACCAACTCTGGCCTAATCTTTGCCTCACTGCTATCAATAATAATAATATTATTTATTTCAAACAACATCGGTCCACATGTACGTAATGTGTACGATTACATTAAGGGCCGATTTTTCAATATCTAGATAAAATTATCCGTCAGTTAAAATTATCACCATCTTTTTCTTAAGTCATATGAAAGAAAAGGACAGAGCTAACAATGTATCTGACATATAGTTTTATATGGGAATTGAAAAATCGGCCCTAAATAAATTAAGCTTACGGTAGTTTCAAGTTCACTTTTGTAATTTTTGGAATAAAGTGGGTGTCAATAGAATTTGCTAACTATGTAGACAAACCGCCATATTGAAATTGTCTTTCACTATGGCGGTTTGTTTATGTTTTTTTTTGTTTTGTTTTTTTTTATCTATACTTTAGTTTTAGTTTTATTTATTTTTGGGGTTCTCACTGAAAACCAGCGTCACGGCCCCCGTGATAACATGGTGAGTGAGGCTCCCAGTTAGCACAATATATATGTTGTGTAATTAATTTACTATATTTTAATTTTTCCTTGTTTTGTGTGCTATATAAATAAATTCTTATTATTATTCTTAAATACTTTTTTTTATTTCATTTAAATACCTGCAGTTCAGCACCTGTTAGTCCATTAAATAGAGTACAAATTCACAATTATATATTTTTTAAATAATTATTAAGATAACAATGTCAAAAGAAGATTAAAATAAAGGTTTGGCCTACTTTTATTTGTATTTTCGATTAGCATTGAACACATTCCAGTGGATTTTCATTCAGCGGTATTCAATCCGCCTGTTCATCAACCTGCCGTATTACAGAACAGCGCTGTTTTGTAAAACAGCTGGCTTTAATGTAATACGGCGGATTATACATTATCATTTAGCGGTAGGTATTCAATCCGTCTGATTGTCAACCTGCCTTAAAACGGCGGATTATACAATATGCCTGCAACATATACATTCTCAGTACTACTTATAATACTAAAACAAAACTTAATATCAGTAAGGAGTAGGAGCATTTTTATTTTCAGATATTTTAATTTTAAGATCTAATAAATCCCGATTATTAACTTGTAATCAATAAGACCGAATTACTAATTTCAAATTAAATTTCAAATCAGCCTTACGGCCTTAGCTAAAAGTTTTCATCGTCTGCCCTTTGTTACATTTTGTAAACATGTTTTATTGGGCACAAAAGTTTCTAAAAGAAAGCAACGTTTTAATTAGGTGCTTGTAATAAAAGTTTGAAATATAAAGGTGAAATAAAAAATCCAAAATATACACGTACAATACAGTTGGGACATTCCGTGGTGAACATCCCTCTAGCGTTATTCCCGATTGTGCCCTGAAGGAACCCGGGGTCCGCTTTGACACGTGATCTTTTACTCCTAATTACAGGGTGATATTATTATGACTGTTAAATCTCGCAGTGTTCCAGACCCACTACCCATCAAAGCATTTGCAAGTTATAGTTTCTGTTTAGATTTCTGTACTCCTGGAAAGTACCTACCTAATACTAACTTTTCAAGCGCAAGGCACATCTTCCTCCGATTTCTGGAAAGTTCCAGAAGCCTATAAAATATGGAAAAGTAACCTAATTTATTTTTAATAAATGAATTCGAAACCAATTACCCCAAGAAAAAAATCTAAGCCACATAAAACGTAGTGAAATAGGAAAGCGATTTATTGGAGGAGCTTCTAATAAAATCTTGTTGATATCGAACAATGGGACGGCAATGTGGCCATACAGAACTATAAAGTTGTATCTCGATACGAGTTTCACAACAACATATGACCTTACTAAATTGAGGGTTGAGGTGTATTGTGAGCCCGAGGCGGCGGTTTTCGCCCCGCCTGCTATTCGTGATGCGGAAAGTATTCTACTCATATTAAATAGTATTTATAGTTCAGAATTTTATACAGGTATTTTTTAAATGGAAATGCAAAATTATTAAAATTGGCATTCTTGAGGTTAATTAAAATCAGAAAACTTATTCTTAGGTTTTAAGAATATTAACGGGTAATTGGCGAATTTGATTTCTATTTATGGGCTTTTAAATGTAAGGTAGTAGATGAAGATGAGTGAAATAATAATAGGAGACGTGAGTGGATGAAGGTGTTGAGACTGTTGAGTCACATTTTAATTTTTTTAGTTTTTCTCTAAAAATGAGGTTATTAAGCTACAACGAAAGGCATCATACATTCAGGTTTGTTGTTTTTATACCACAAAAGCCTTAATCCAAATGTATGAACGTATTAAGTGCAACAAAAACGTATTTTCACCGTGGATGAAGGTGTTAAGTTTTATTTTTTATAGGGTACCTCCACTACAAGTAAAGTGGAGAAGTATTTTCTTCTCGATAAACCCATTATGTGGGGTATTATTGGATAGCATTTTTCAACTGAGTGATTGGTTAGTGAGATACTCGTATTGGGCTCTAAAGCCCCAATATTTGTTCGAGTCAAATGTGACTTTTGTTTCACTCAATATGACCTGATGAAATCAAAGCGTTTTATTTCAGTCAAGACAAGAGCTGAATTTTACTCGCGGCGGGCGTCGCGCAAAAAACGCGAAAATACTAATCCCTGAGAGTTACAACAAATGCAGACTGCCGCATGCCTACAGAACTGCATAATGCATGTGCACTAACGACAAACTGTACAAGTTTAAAGTACTTTAGCTAAGTTTCATTTGACAGACTCACTAACATTGCCTTAGTGAGCATACGCATTACTTCACTTGGTAGTGATATAGTAAAGTGTTTGATTAAGTTTTAAACTAGCGTAAGATCCTAATTAGGAATCGCAGTGGAAGTTTTATTCGAGTGTCACAGTCGTACGGTAGAATAAACTAGTGGTGTAACGTGTATGTAAAATACTCCTCGTTTTCTTTAAAGCACTGCACTGAGGGGATTCCTGCATGTCGATCACGTAACGCATTGTACGTGTATTTTATGTGGAAAAACCGGCAAAGTGCGAGTCGGACTCGCGCACCGAGGGTTCCGTACAAACCATAACAAGCAAAAGTTGTAGTATGTTTATTACTAAATGATAAATGAAAATGGAATCTGTAACATTACAATGTGCGAAGCTGGGGGAGCATAAATTTAAACAAGGTCTCTTTATCAATTTAGTAATCCTAAAAAAAAATAAAAAATTAAGAACCACATCATTTATCTCTCACTTATAATAAATCTCTAAATTAAAAAAAGAATCAGCCAGTATCAAACTAACCATTTTTGTGTCCCGAATGATCTCGGCTTCCCGTGAACGGAAATACTTTAAACTTTTTTTACAAGTACATTACTATTCTAGCTAGGACTTAGGATAGTTTTTATCCGACTGCGATGGTTAATACATTTTCGGAAACATTTGAATCTCATTAAATTATTCATTTCTTCTGCTTGAAATCGTAGCCGCCATATCTGTCAACTGTCAGTGGCGTTAAAATGGCGGCCTTGCCTTAACTATCCAACAGTACCTTATAATTTCGATCCGGTGTTGTGATAGACCTTCACAATACGCATATTAAATTCTAAAGCATAAAAAATAATCGATTCCGATATGGAAACTTATATGCGCTAAATTCGTATTGAGGCGTAATTTCAACAAATGGTTCAACAAATTTCAACAAAATAACGTCAAACGTCAAAAGTCTGACCGACTTCCTTTTTTTTATGGCATGGAATATTTAGCACTGTCATCGGCTCATCGCGTTCAGCCATGAAGTTTATTTGAGTTTCTGCAAGATTACACGCTGAGTATTTTGTCACGATACGATACTGCACGGCTATCACAAGACGGCGCGCGAGGTCTCTCGATTTTTCTCGCACTATACGTCTCTTTCTAAGTTGTCTAATAAGAGAGTGACGGATAGTTCGAGAAAAATCGAGAGAGCTTGCGCGCCGTCTTGTGATAAGCCATGCTGATTTGTCAGTATTTATATTTATCAGCAATAAACGTATGTATTCAATCAGTACAGAACGGGCCTTTTATAAACATTAATTATCAACCGCGTCTGTATTAAGGCGGTATTATAACTTCGTACTACGCGCCTTCAAGTTGACATGCAGCCAATATAGAGACACAGAAATTGGCCAACATACAGGAAAATACTTTTATAATGAATCACAACACACATTTAATTAAGTTGGCAATAGCGGTAACATACATAAGATTTGGCAGAATGTGATCTGAAACATTGCAATAAGTATGAAAAAAAATATATCGGAGTGACTCAAGATCATTTCGGCCATCACGTCTTTATTTATTTAATATTAAGTGTTAAAAATATGTACAGAAGAAGATCAATAAACATTTAATGCTGCAGCCTGTGTCCTACCTGTTGGATCTATTGTCACAAACATCTACTAAACTTTTCCCCCGGTATTCATAAAATTTAAAATACCTATGATAAATAAAACGAGATTTGTCCTTTTCCTACTAATTTAAAAATCAGAGTGACAGATAAAGACGAACGAATCTTAACGTCATTTCAACTAAAATGGGTTTATTCCACGTTTTACTTGATAGGCTAAATGAGAACTGCATGTGTCCTATGTCCAAGAGAAGAAATGCGTTAACTCCCACCACATTACCTTGCAAACGAAGTCACAGGTACAGCTAGTTTTATAATAAAACTGAAATACCTGAAATACCTACACTAGATTTGCAGCAGCCTGGCAAAACTTCTTTTATCAAAGTGGTTTATTTACAAAGTTTTTACTCACTATCTTTTTATAAATCCGGTTCAAAATACTAATTAACTGTTAAAATTGAAAAAAATTAACCAGACCTGTAAAATGTTGACTGAAAAAGGTATGAATAGTACCACATTGAAAATTGAAGTTTGAAAAAACGTTATCTATAGTTGTACTATTTCGTGTAGTGCTAGTGCTTATTAACGGAAACATGTTTAGGGATGAAAAATATGTGGAAATTCCATTTTGGGGATTCATTCTAAAATCGATATTGAAGTCTCCCACAACAATCAAACGGGAACACGGGGTATAGCCCCTTTTGGGGTTGCTGCCGTATATTGTTATATTTATGCATTCAATTGCAACATTAATTTGACATTGTGGTGATATTATATATATAGATACAGTTATCACTCTGCCTGACATCAAACATTTCAAAATGCAAGCATTCACAATGGCCGTTTGCAGCACCTGGGTTATTTAAAAAAAAATATCTTGTACATGATGCATCTGGGATGGCATCCTTTAGATTGCGACGTACATAAGCGATAGATCCCCAACCTGGATTTGCTTTAGATATAGCTGGACTTTCTACTCTGCACACCTCATAAAAACCATCAAGTTTAAAAGTGTCTCTACTACATCCCAGTTTTAAATTATGCGACTTATATTGCTATTTCTTATGATTGCGTGGACATAAAAGTTTCGTTTTGCTACAGCTGAAAGGTATTATAGACCTGAGTATTTGATATGAATTTCAATTAAATACCTCTACGCGTATACGAGAAAAAAGGTAGTGAGTTTAAAATTTATAAAAATATATTTGTATGATTTTACTATAAATGTATACTTTTCGTAATTTTTCATTGTCTGTGCTATATGAAGTTTCTTCGTGCCAAGTTTCAAGTTTCTGTGTTAACGGGAAGTACCCTTTAGGTTTTGAGTTTCTTGCGAGTACCCAATTTCAAAATATGCGACTTAATTTGCTATTTCTTTTGATTGCGTTGACATAAAAGTTTGGGTTTGCTACATCTGAAAGGTCCTATAGACATGACTTATTTGACATGAATTTCAATTTAAAATCTCAACACGTTTACGAGGAAAAAGGAATAAGTTTAAAAAAATTAAAATCATTTTTTTGTATGATTTTACTAAAAATGTCTACTTTTCTTAATTTTTCCTTTGTCTGTGCTATATGAAGTTGCTTCGTGCCAAATTTCAAGTTTCTGAGTTCACGGGAAGTACCCTTTAGGTTTTGAGTTTCTTGCGAGTACCCAATTTCAAAATATGCGACTTAATTTGCTATTTCTTTTGATTTCGTTGACATAAAAGTTTGGGTTTGCTACATCTGAAAGGTCCTATAGACATGACTTATTTGACATGAATTTTAATTTAAAATCTCAACACGTTTACGAGGAAAAAGGAATAAGTTTAAAAAATTTAAAATCATTTTTTTGTATGATTTTACTAAAAATGTCTACTTTTCTTAATTTTTCCTTTGTCTGTGATATATGAAGTTGCTTCGTGCCAAATTTCAAGTTTCTGAGTTCACGGGAAGTACCCCGTAGGTTTTGCGAGTGTCGAAAAACTCAATTTTTGTAGCATAAACGACTGTATCTTTTGATTGCGTTGGCTTTTAAGTTTGATTTTTTCACAGCTCCAAGGGACAATAGACCTGAGTATTCGATATAAATTTCAGCTTGATACCTCCAAGAGTTCCTGAGAAAAATGGTCTTGACAGACAGACAGACAGACAGACAGACGGACAACAAAGTGATCCTATAAGGGTTCCGTTTTTTCCTTTTGAGGTACGGAACCCTAAAAATGACAGTTAAACTGTCTTAAGCTCTGGTCTCCTAGGATAGCGGTTCCGTCATATGGCGGTGATAGACTATCCGTCTCTCTCTACGTGGTCTAATTAGAAAGAGACGGTTAGTTTATCTCGCCGCCATATGACGGCTCCGCTATCCTAGGAAACCAGAGCTTTCACGTGTGTTCAAAATGTCACGTGATTACCCCCATGGCCCTATTTAATAAACGTTACAAATTGTAAATTGTAATTGTAGGTTACAGGTTACAATTTTAGAAGTTTCTGTTTAATAAAAATTACAACTTACAAATTTGTCATGCCGGAAAATTTACAAAATTGTATAATTGTAGCTACAATTTTACAATATTCTATTTAACAAACATTTTCACCTTACAGGTGATTGTTTACAATTTAGTATGGAAATGTGCTTTATTAAACACATAATTGTAATGACAAGTTTACATATTTTGTAAATTGTAATATAATTCCGACAGGTGTTTAATGCCGTGTCAAAACTGGATTTGAAGTGTGCTTGACGTGATTTACGATCTGAATAAGAAAAAATACGGTTCTAACAACGAGTAGTGACAGTAATAGTGAGGATAGTGATAACGAATATGTAATTCAACGGAATCGGCGAGTTTTTCGTACAAGGGTACATTTTAGTCTTGATGTGACGGATTTTTCGTTCAACGAGAAATTTCGGGTGAGCAAGTCTACCGTCGAATATTTACTTTTTTAAATAGGGCATGATCTAGAACATGATACAAAAAGAAATGCAGCCCTTACGCCGACTCAACAGATTTTGTGTACATTGCACTGGATGGGCTGTGGCTCTCAGTACCATGTGGTAGCAGATGCACACGGAGTAACCAAAGCAACGGTACATAACTGCATAAAAAATGTGTCAAGGCTATTGGTCAGTAAATTATTTGGAGAGGAAGTCCGCTGGCCTGCAAATTGTCTCGATATCCCCAGAATGTTTATGACATATAGTATACCAAGAATAGCAGGCATTGTGGATGGTTCGCTTATTCCAATGGATGCTCCTCGTCAAAACGAAGCCGCGTTTGTTGACAGAAACGGAAATCATTCAATAAATCTCATGGGAGTATGTGGACCAAATTTGGATTTTTTTTATGCAAGTGCAAGGTGGCCAGGCTCAGTTCATGATGCTAGGGTTCTTAGGTGCTCTTCATTGGCACGTGAATGGATAAATGGATGGAGACCATTTCCAAATATATTAGGAGACAGCGGTTATGGATTAACAAAATGGCTAATAACTCCAAATATTCCAATACAAATACCAAGAACAATATCTTTCCACTTCTTGATTTTTATTTCATGAGTTAATGTCTCACTAAACCGACCGAATAATATATCTTTACTCTCGTATACTCGTATTAGAGATAAAATAGTCATTTTCTTGTTGTTATCCATTTTTTCGATAGGTAAACCAATTCAATAATTTTAATGAGTAACAAATAAGGACTACCCTCATGTAGTAAGAACTTGTAGAAAAAACTTACATTTTATGTAAATTGTAGCTCACAATAACAATTTTGTAAGTACAATATTGTCGTCGAAATCTACAGGCGTTTTCTACATATGTAAACCTTTATTAAACATCATTTACAATCATATAAATTGTAAGTTATTTGCTTGTAAGTTTGTTACATATTTGTAAGGTTTATTAAACAGCACATGTAGTAAAACTTAACAAATATGTCATTTTTATACAAAATTGTAGGATTGTAATTTTTATTAAATAGGGCCCAGATCTGTCGGTGCAAAGGTGGTATGATATCAGTAAGTCGTCAGCTGCCAGTGTCAACTGTCTGTCGAGCTAGTAGTAATCGGGGCATTATATATTTGCTCCTGCGCAAATGGAATACCGGCAGTATACCGACAAATGAGGACATCTGTATGATGGTAGTAAAATAACGTCATTGTTTAAAATAGCGCATACCAATCCCGCCCCGTCAGGTTGGGCGACTCCCCTTACAGTAATGCTTTAAAGTGCAACAGGCAATGCCAATACTGGTGTACCTCAAGAAAATAATAGGGCCTGAAAAGTACTAACTTTGAACTCCCTTATAAGGTTATGAGTCTAGGTCACGACATTTGCCACTAAGTTTAATTGTACTCAATGTAAAGTATAAAGTTGCTAAGCTTGGGTGCAGTGGTGGCGGTTGGCTTGCATGCTAATTCACTTTTTAGTGAGTTTGAGAATGTTCGCAGTTGTAAAATACGTGCTGCTAAGACATCCTTTGTACCTGTCTAGCACAAAAACTTAGTAAGTATAACGAAGTTGAACATTGGAATCATTATAATTTAGATTCCCATCCAAACACAGAAGTATCTAGATTATTTACAAAGGAAAAAATCGAAATATTCATGAGTTTTTAAGGGAAACATTCAGATTATTTTGTACACATTAATTTTAAATAAAACAGTTTTGTTAACCCACCTCATTAACTTATTCTATTGGTAATGTGTGATTCCAGTAGGTATTCACAGCAAACTATCAACTGATATTATTACAAAAGTTAACCAAAGTCCACGTGTGTGATATTGGTAAAGTTATGTTTTATAGTTTAAGATTGTCGCTGCTATTCGACGAAGCGCAGTATAGCTATTAGCTTATCGACATTGCTAGCGAAGCACTGAGGAAATTGAATCCAGATAAAGGTATTTGAAATGGATTCTATGCTTTTGCAACTGCATGTATGTTCGCTGCTGATTGGCGCAGTCAGATAGGATACATTATTTTCTGGATTTTATTATGAATAGTCTAATGTAGTTATGTCTTGCTGTTCTTGTGTGCTGTGTTAGGTAAATAATGTTCCCCCTGGGCTTGGCGACGTCCACTTAGGATGCGTAGGGGAGGGACTGTAGAAGAAGAGCCGATGACACATAAAAAAAATACCAAGGTTTGCAAAGAGACGGTGCCCACCTTGTTGCTGGCTTAGTAATCGTGGACTTGTCACCCACGGCGAAGCTAAGAGGCAACCAGGCCTGGCCTATTTGGGCTGCCGGCTGGCTCGAGGAGGCCGCTCTTAGCGGGCTTGGCTTAGCCTGCTTAGGATGCACCTGGGAGGGACCGTAGAAGAAGAGCCCACGACCCATCAAAAATTAACCAAGTTATGCAAATTAAGAAACCCGTCAGAAATAACTAACATCAAACATTTCAAAATGCAAGCATTCACAATGGCCGTTTGCAGCATCTGGGTTATTTAAAAAAAAATATCTTGTACATGATGCATCTGGGATGGCATCCTTTAGATTGCGACGTACATAAGCGATAGATCCCCAACCTGGATTTGCTTTAGATATAGCTGGACTTTCTACTCTGCACACCTCATAAAAACCATCAAGTTTAAAAGTGTCTCTACTACATCCCAGTTTTAAATTATGCGACTTATATTGCTATTTCTTATGATTGCGTGGACATAAAAGTTTCGTTTTGCTACAGCTGAAAGGTATTATAGACCTGAGTATTTGATATGAATTTCAATTAAATACCTCTACGCGTATACGAGGAAAAAGGTAGTGAGTTTAAAATTTATAAAAATATATTTGTATGATTTTACTATAAATGTATACTTTTCGTAATTTTTCATTGTCTGTGCTATATGAAGTTTCTTCGTGCCAAGTTTCTAGTTTCTGTGTTAACGGGAAGTACCCTTTAGGTTTTGAGTTTCTTGCGAGTACCCAATTTTAAAATATGCGACTTAATTTGCTATTTCTTTTGATTGCGTTGACATAAAAGTTTGGGTTTGCTACATCTGAAAGGTCCTATAGACATGACTTATTTGACATGAATTTCAATTTAAAATCTCAACACGTTTACGAGGAAAAAGGAATAAGTTTAAAAAAATTAAAATCATTTTTTTGTATGATTTTACTAAAAATGTCTACTTTTCTTAATTTTTCCTTTGTCTGTGCTATATGAAGTTGCTTCGTGCCAAATTTCAAGTTTCTGAGTTCACGGGAAGTACCCTTTAGGTTTTGAGTTTCTTGCGAGTACCCAATTTCAAAATATGCGACTTAATTTGCTATTTCTTTTGATTTCGTTGACATAAAAGTTTGGGTTTGCTACATCTGAAAGGTCCTATAGACATGACTTATTTGACATGAATTTTAATTTAAAATCTCAACACGTTTACGAGGAAAAAGGAATAAGTTTAAAAAATTTAAAATCATTTTTTTGTATGATTTTACTAAAAATGTCTACTTTTCTTAATTTTTCCTTTGTCTGTGATATATGAAGTTGCTTCGTGCCAAATTTCAAGTTTCTGAGTTCACGGGAAGTACCCCGTAGGTTTTGCGAGTGTCGAAAAACTCAATTTTTGTAGCATAAACGACTGTATCTTTTGATTGCGTTGGCTTTTAAGTTTGATTTTTTCACAGCTCCAAGGGACAATAGACCTGAGTATTCGATATAAATTTCAGCTTGATACCTCCAAGAGTTCCTGAGAAAAATGGTCTTGACAGACAGACAGACAGACAGACAGACGGACAACAAAGTGATCCTATAAGGGTTCCGTTTTTTCCTTTTGAGGTACGGAACCCTAAAAATGACAGTTAAACTGTCTTAAGCTCTGGTCTCCTAGGATAGCGGTTCCGTCATATGGCGGTGATAGACTATCCGTCTCTCTCTACGTGGTCTAATTAGAAAGAGACGGTTAGTTTATCTCGCCGCCATATGACGGCTCCGCTATCCTAGGAAACCAGAGCTTTCACGTGTGTTCAAAATGTCACGTGATTACCCCCATGGCCCTATTTAATAAACGTTACAAATTGTAAATTGTAATTGTAGGTTACAGGTTACAATTTTAGAAGTTTCTGATTAATAAAAATTACAACTTACAAATTTGTCATGCCGGAAAATTTACAAAATTGTATAATTGTAGCTACAATTTTACAATATTCTATTTAACAAACATTTTCACCTTACAGGTGATTGTTTACAATTTAGTATGGAAATGTGCTTTATTAAACACATAATTGTAATGACAAGTTTACATATTTTGTAAATTGTAATATAATTCCGACAGGTGTTTAATGCCGTGTCAAAACTGGATTTGAAGTGTGCTTGACGTGATTTACGATCTGAATAAGAAAAAATACGGTTCTAACAACGAGTAGTGACAGTAATAGTGAGGATAGTGATAACGAATATGTAATTCAACGGAATCGGCGAGTTTTTCGTACAAGGGTACATTTTAGTCTTGATGTGACGGATTTTTCGTTCAACGAGAAATTTCGGGTGAGCAAGTCTACCGTCGAATATTTACTTTTTTAAATAGGGCATGATCTAGAACATGATACAAAAAGAAATGCAGCCCTTACGCCGACTCAACAGATTTTGTGTACATTGCACTGGATGGGCTGTGGCTCTCAGTACCATGTGGTAGCAGATGCACACGGAGTAACCAAAGCAACGGTACATAACTGCATAAAAAATGTGTCAAGGCTATTGGTCAGTAAATTATTTGGAGAGGAAGTCCGCTGGCCTGCAAATTGTCTCGATATCCCCAGAATGTTTATGACATATAGTATACCAAGAATAGCAGGCATTGTGGATGGTTCGCTTATTCCAATGGATGCTCCTCGTCAAAACGAAGCCGCGTTTGTTGACAGAAACGGAAATCATTCAATAAATCTCATGGGAGTATGTGGACCAAATTTGGATTTTTTTTATGCAAGTGCAAGGTGGCCAGGCTCAGTTCATGATGCTAGGGTTCTTAGGTGCTCTTCATTGGCACGTGAATGGATAAATGGATGGAGACCATTTCCAAATATATTAGGAGACAGCGGTTATGGATTAACAAAATGGCTAATAACTCCAAATATTCCAATACAAATACCAAGAACAATATCTTTCCATTTCTTGATTTTTATTTCATGAGTTAATGTCTCACTAAACCGACCGAATAATATATCTTTACTCTCGTATACTCGTATTAGAGATAAAATAGTCATTTTCTTGTTGTTATCCATTTTTTCGATAGGTAAACCAATTCAATAATTTTAATGAGTAACAAATAAGGACTACCCTCATGTAGTAAGAACTTGTAGAAAAAACTTACATTTTATGTAAATTGTAGCTCACAATAACAATTTTGTAAGTACAATATTGTCGTCGAAATCTACAGGCGTTTTCTACATATGTAAACCTTTATTAAACATCATTTACAATCATATAAATTGTAAGTTATTTGCTTGTAAGTTTGTTACATATTTGTAAGGTTTATTAAACAGCACATGTAGTAAAACTTAACAAATATGTCATTTTTATACAAAATTGTAGGATTGTAATTTTTATTAAATAGGGCCCAGATCTGTCGGTGCAAAGGTGGTATGATATCAGTAAGTCGTCAGCTGCCAGTGTCAACTGTCTGTCGAGCTAGTAGTAATCGGGGCATTATATATTTGCTCCTGCGCAAATGGAATACCGGCAGTATACCGACAAATGAGGACATCTGTATGATGGTAGTAAAATAACGTCATTGTTTAAAATAGCGCATACCAATCCCGCCCCGTCAGGTTGGGCGACTCCCCTTACAGTAATGCTTTAAAGTGCAACAGGCAATGCCAATACTGGTGTACCTCAAGAAAATAATAGGGCCTGAAAAGTACTAACTTTGAACTCCCTTATAAGGTTATGAGTCTAGGTCACGACATTTGCCACTAAGTTTAATTGTACTCAATGTAAAGTATAAAGTTGCTAAGCTTGGGTGCAGTGGTGGCGGTTGGCTTGCATGCTAATTCACTTTTTAGTGAGTTTGAGAATGTTCGCAGTTGTAAAATACGTGCTGCTAAGACATCCTTTGTACCTGTCTAGCACAAAAACTTAGTAAGTATAACGAAGTTGAACATTGGAATCATTATAATTTAGATTCCCATCCAAACACAGAAGTATCTAGATTATTTACAAAGGAAAAAATCTAAATATTCATGAGTTTTTAAGGGAAACATTCAGATTATTTTGTACACATTAATTTTAAATAAAACAGTTTTGTTAACCCACCTCATTAACTTATTCTATTGGTAATGTGTGATTCCAGTAGGTATTCACAGCAAACTATCAACTGATATTATTACAAAAGTTAACCAAAGTCCACGTGTGTGATATTGGTAAAGTTATGTTTTATAGTTTAAGATTGTCGCTGCTATTCGACGAAGCGCAGTATAGCTATTAGCTTATCGACATTGCTAGCGAAGCACTGAGGAAATTGAATCCAGATAAAGGTATTTGAAATGGATTCTATGCTTTTGCAACTGCATGTATGTTCGCTGCTGATTGGCGCAGTCAGATAGGATACATTATTTTCTGGATTTTATTATGAATAGTCTAATGTAGTTATGTCTTGCTGTTCTTGTGTGCTGTGGTAGGTAAATAATGTTCCCCCTGGGCTTGGCGACGTCCACTTAGGATGCGTAGGGGAGGGACTGTAGAAGAAGAGCCGATGACACATAAAAAAAATACCAAGGTTTGCAAAGAGACGGTGCCCACCTTGTTGCTGGCTTAGTAATCGTGGACTTGTCACCCACGGCGAAGCTAAGAGGCAACCAGGCCTGGCCTATTTGGGCTGCCGGCTGGCTCGAGGAGGCCGCTCTTAGCGGGCTTGGCTTAGCCTGCTTAGGATGCACCTGGGAGGGACCGTAGAAGAAGAGCCCACGACCCATCAAAAATTAACCAAGTTATGCAAATTAAGAAACCCTTTAGAAATAACTCAACACATCCATGTGATCTTCTCGAGAACAATGACAACATCGCATCGAAAGTGCGCCAACACGCAAGAAATGTGCAAACATACTCGGAATATGCATGTGTTTTAATATTCATGCCAACGGTTGGCGCTTCAGTTAAGGATCGCGCAGGTGCGCTTCCACATTCTCACCTCGAACTCTGCATAACTGTAACTGTGAACTAATTCTATTAAGGCTGCTGACTGGTTAGTGTCCGGATTTAAATCGTGGGTTGGAATGTTTTCTTTATCAAGATTGTTTTATCAGTTTGTGTTAATCTGTCGCCCATGTTGGTTTGGAACTCATCGGAAGATTGGTCGCGAATGTTAAGTTATTATTAATATCATCTTATCTGCACTAATATTATAAAGAAGATGATTGTTTGTGTGTTGACTTGCGTGACATTATTCTTCATTCCTACGGGAAAACGGGTAATCCGTGCGAAGCCGGGCCGGGCAGCTAGTCGTTTATATGGACATGGGTCCAGCCTTGCGAACTGCATAACTATAACAGTGTTTTGAATTCCAAGGTCATTCATTTCCCTACGTCGATGCACCTTGTAGCTTGCAGGCTGCTACGAGGGACTGAGATTGTACACGCACCTTATGCCATCTTTTGACATAAATATCTGAAAACAGACTGTTCATATTAAAACTAAAAAAGTAAAAGTACCTACCATCGCAGGCGTTGTAAAATGTACATTACACCTTGAAGACGCAACATTTCAATATGGCCGTAAAGTCTTAAAACCGAATGCGGAGGTATTGCATATGTTGCCTCCGCAATAAATCGCATTTTATGGGCAGTTAAACGCTTGTTATTACGTAAACAAGGCATCTATGATACATACGGCGACAAATAAAAGGAGAGTAAATATATTTTTTCTTTGTGCGTATGTAATGGGTTTTTGTGTTGCCTTAATTTAATGTGCGGTTATAAAACTAGGCATTATTTCCAATGTTAAATTAACAAAGTCTCTACGTATATTGTCGTTTAAGATTTCGTCATCATCCACGTGGATAGCCGAGTTCGGCTATAGCTACTTACTCTTATTCAAATATTTTATGTGTGTTTCTTTGTGACTATCTTGGGGTTTGATATTTCAAACGATTACCATAATGATCTAATCTAATTATGCTAAACCGATATTCATAAATAAAAAGCTGAAATCGTGATAAGTTCCTATTAAATTGGTATATCGCTGAAATATCAGATGAGTCGATTGGAAAAGTATTAAACGAGATACCGACATTACTTAATATTATTATAAGAAAATAATACTTGTAAACGATCCTTGAGATAAACGTCAAACATATTTAATATTCTAACGTAAATATGTCAACATTCGTTTTAATGTCATGGCCGCGAAAGAGCGTACAAATATTTTCGTCATATTTGGTGACGTCGAATCTGTAAATAAATATGTCGATTACTACACTCCACAAGCTCTAGCAATAATAGTTGAGCATCGCAGACGACGTCTACTTTTACCGCTTTCAATCCCATTTTTCTACGCTCGTAGGGAGAATTCGACTTGTTTCGGTATGTAAAAAACTCTCTGTAAAACATGTTTACATACTGATATTTTGAATCCAAAAGGTGCCTTTTGAAAAATATTGCCTAGAGATTTTTGACAAATATTACTTTTTCTGTCCATCACCTTTTTTTATGTAAGACTTAGCCATAAATGATGTATGACTAAAATATAAGACGTTTTATCGCGCTCAGTTAGTTAGTAGCGACGGGCCCTGAATGCCTGTGGTCACCGGTTCGAATCCGTATCAGAGCATTAAATTTTTCAATTTTTCCTTCAATCAAAAAAAAATTTTTTTCGACACCAGCGTAAAGCGACAAAATTAATAGACTGCTAAAATCAAATCCCTTCCGAGCCGAAAGGCTCTGCCGTAGTCGGTTTTTTTAACGTTTAGAATACGTCACGTTGAAGACAGTCCATGAATTCACTATTAACCGGTACGTTTGAAACTTGTCTACACAAACATGAACCTGAAATCTAACCAGCCGACGAATGGTTCTGACCCTTGCCCTTCGCTTTGTGTTCGAGCCAATGAACAGAGCCTACCGATGCTTTTACCCTTGCCTTTTGCCGCAGATATTCTTTAGTGCTCACTGAGAATACGACTGACTGCTTACCTTAGCTTACCTTTATAAACGGTTTGTTTCTGTTTCAAGCGTTTGCCAATGGTGAAGATGAATTTTATTAGATTTGAATGAATGACGAAAAGGACATTGAACGCGGGTCGGGCGTGGTTGAAGCAGTATACTCACACCGTTAGGCGAGCGGCGTCTCTATCACACAGTAGCGCGGGCCCGTCTTGGGCCCGTCGCGGGCCCGCCGCGGCAGCAACGCGTGTCCTGCACGACAGCAACGCTGGCCCGCGCTACTGTGTGATAGAGATAGTGATAGAGATATTAAATGCGTTGGTAGTGAAATCGCCCGAAACGCGCCGCGCCGCGCCCGACCCGCGGACGCGCTGCCCGAGTTGTAACTTATCGCCGCGGGCCCGCGTTCGATGTGTGTTTGAAGTGTAGTTTCAATGTTTTACAACTTGCGCGGGTCCGCACTCGTCCTGCAACCGTGACTGGTGTGTGGAGGCCTTAAGACATCCACCACTATCGCACTCGTATACTCATCTGAACGTGACGACAGTGTTTTATTGATTTGACACGGCGATAAATGTTTTAATGGCTATTATTATCAAAGGTACAATTGATATGTTTTTGCTATTTTAATTGTCAGTGCAGGGAAATTTCCAT
Source organism: Epinotia demarniana (assembly GCA_945867215.1). Taxonomy (NCBI): domain Eukaryota; kingdom Metazoa; phylum Arthropoda; class Insecta; order Lepidoptera; family Tortricidae; genus Epinotia; species Epinotia demarniana. Next base: position 19,596,764 of record OX244273.1, read on the forward strand.
TTGATTCGATATTTGATATAAATTGACTACCATAAATTAATCGGAAAGATATATACAATCGTCATTAATACGAAAAAAGTAATAGGACCTTATTACTGATGCAATATCTCATTGTTTGATATCTTATTTAAATAATTGATACATAATGTATTTAACCCAATTTATTAATTAAAAACACTGTACACTGTATATGTGTACACTGCTTAGAATAAAATTAAAGATGGCAACAAACAAGTCATAATTAAACACTAGGCAATTTACCTTGGAAAATGTAATAATTTACTTTAGAAATAAAGTTTTAACCGACTTCAATTTAGTACTCCGCCAAGCCACGAACACAATTCCACATTTATTTTCCAATTTATTACATGAACTGATATCCGAAGGCAAATGCGTTGATTATTAGAGAAAAAAAACCCAATCGCTGTATGTGGCCCGATAATATTTGAGGACTTCCGGCGATTCCATAAGGATCACCTTTGGCACTTCATTAGTTGCTATTTCAACGGAATCTTATCAGAATCTGTGACGTACTTTTATACTTTTAAGTACATAATTGAGGAATTCCATAAGTCATCTGTGGTCTTCATCATCAATTCCACTCAACCAAATTTATGATTTCCGGGTATAAATACAAGAGTTATAATAAAAAATACCAAAATCACTACAGGCGTGCCTAATATAATTCAGGAGTTTCCAACATTTTTTTTCAAATGGGACCCTTTTGAAAGCATAAACTTACAAACAAAAAAAATACGCATCGGCTCATCAATAACGTTCAATAAGTTCTGAGGTAACATACATTGAAAAAAATATATAAAAAAAATCCACCCTTTTTTGAAATCGGTAATAAAAATAGTTTTGGCCAATAACTTATCTAAATGTAACAGACTCGCCTATTCTGGACCTAATGAAATGGTTATTTAATTCAACATCTACACAGCTCAAGACTATATTCTGCGAGGGTCGTACTTCATCTTACACTATTTCAATTTTATGTGCCGTCCGTACCCTCCGTAAATTGAGGGACTTTTGTATATTACTTAGAATTACCTACAAAGAAAATTCTGCACTTAGCGACTTTTTCGTGCAGTAAAACGTCCATATCACCTTTGCAACCTCTTAGTTAATAGACTCACGTACTAAAATGCTTTAGGCGTATCTTTTTCTCCCCCATTTTCTAGACCAGAATCGTGACGTAATAACACCCGTGAAAGGCACAATAAACGTAATCTCAAAGCGATTTCAAATGTTGTGAAAGTATAAAATTTTATCATAACATTACCAAGGAGATACCTAAAAAATATTCCCCGATTATACCAATGAATGGAGATGATATTTTGAAAGACCTTCCTTCCCCTTATTGTATCCTTCCTTGCAATTTCACCGTTTTGTCTCCCACTTACCGTAAAAACTGTACAATGAAAGAGAAAATATTATGCAGTCCTTTACAGGATCGCTGGGGGCTTGGTTAGTTCTGTGATATTAAATAATGAACACAGACTTGTGAAGGCGTGAAACGGAAAGACAAGAAATACAATATCGTTGAATAAATTGTACTCAGAAAATTAGCTGGTATTCACACTCAAACTTGTGGTCGTCATGTTAAACAGTTATTAAAGTGTTTACTCGTTTTTTTATGTAAAATAAAACACAATTTAAACCGCGCGCGCGTCCAGTGTGTTTATATAAAAGTAATTATGCATATAAAAAGAATCTTTAGTACTTTATACGTATAATAGTAACATTTTGTGTAACGTGAATACGTTGGAGGCGCGTTTTGTTTAGGATTAGTGTTGTTAGAGTAATAAGTGTGAGTCAATTCATCACACCAAAGTATCACATTTGAGACAACCAGTAGCACAAAATCTATACAAAATCGTAGACATTATTCATAATGGCAGCAGCGTATTTAGTAACCAAAATATATAGTTATGTTAGGCAGCACTATTTTATTCCTAACGAACGATATAATGAGAATCTAGTATTTGATTTGGCGTCACAATATTGTGCAGTTCTTTTGGCAGCGTTTTTGATACGGTGCTCAGATGAAATTGATAGTTTAACATATTCTCGGAAAGTCAGTCAGTGCATGACATAAAACTAACAAAACAAAAGATCATCATTTTTCGACATTACGTGATTATAGCAAGACAAGTAATAAGGCGCACGAGTTAAGCAATAATAGCCTCTCAAGTGCTTTGACGCGTGCCATTTCAATAGGCATGATGACAGTAATTGAAAATCACTAAAATATGGTATTTCCTTAGTGAAATTTTAATCATAGAATTGGAAAAATGCTCATATTTTCTTATTAAGTAAGAGATTATTATTTATTTTGATAAAATTAAACTCAAAAATACGGACACCAATTAGAGCGCATGACGTCACGTTTGCATAAACAAATGGCCATAACGGCCATTACCACAGATTACAGAGAAAACTTACGTACTGAACGAATAGTAAGAAAGGGATAGAACCATGTTATCTGTCAGATCTTCATACGTCATTGTCCCGCTTTCTCGCTCGCACGGCCGCGCAAGACTTGTGAACTTTTGAATTTATGTTCACTCAATGAGCAATTGAGCGATCTAGGTAGCAAACGTCAAAGGTCTGCGTTCTGTTTATACAAACGTAACGTCACTCGGGACGCCATGACACTGACAAGCGTTTTAGCGCCAATTTGAAATTTAAAAACTAAAATGCTTTTTTTTCCTACTTAACTGTTATATTCTCTTGAAAAATCTTATTCGTTTTACATAATAAATGTTTCCAAACATTATAGAACAGTTTTTCAAAATGTGTCATCATGCCTATTGTGTGGATCTGTACCCCTCTGCTGGTCTGCGAACGTGTAAACTCCTTCACAACCACGCTACGCTCGTAGCGCCATATTGCGTAGCAGCTTAATCTCCATTTAGTTATAGCGAAAAGCACCCGTAGCGCTCTGTAGCATGCCTGTCGTGATCGGCGCCGAATGGGTTATTGTTATTGTCGCCAAATCACAAAATTGATACTTCTATATGGATGTACAGGGCGATTCTCCGAGCGTTTGAACCGCTCGGTTTCAACGTCATTGTCGTCTCAAGATTATTTCATCCGAGGTAAAACGTACTGCAGAACCTTTAATCAAAAAAGAATCAGTACTGGTATTGGCCAACATCTTCATCAAAAGTAGACTCTGATACTCGTACCTTTTAATAGTATTTGCCGTCTCCGACAAAGACGAAAAAAAAAACGCTGAATATTCGCCCAACAACCGATTGTTTATACGCTGAATTATTTAAAAAAAACATCATTGTCATCTTCATATCAGCCGAAAGACGTCCACTGCTGGAGGCCTCCCTCAAGAGTGTCACAATAACCGCTCCTGTCCCTCCCCCATCCTGAGTACTCACGGGAGTACTCAGGAGGGGGGAGGAAAGTCACGGGACTTTTACCAGGTCATAGTCCACCTTCTGGTTTACCCCAGTGATATTCATATTTTTGACAAACTGTTGAAACATTAGGTAAAACGTATTTTTTTTTAAATTTTGATGTACGTAATGAAAAGTTTCTGAATAAAACCATCGGACTTTGCAGATTTAAAGTTATTTCCCGACAGAACACTCCAAATTATGAAATTGAAAAAGATGATTATTTTACGAATGCAAACAATGTTTACACTTCAGCGTAAAATGTGTTAGAGTCTGGTCGGCTCAGAGGAGCTATTAAAATGATGCGATTGGCTTAAAGCCAAATCGATTTGTAACTGCCGCAGAAAAAGCAATAAAGCTGAGCGTTTATATATCATAGTGAATATATGACGTTATATGTCGAAGATTAATATTTAACATAGCAAAACGTCGTCCTTTTATTATTAAATTTTAATTCTACAAACTGCTGTGAAGTATTAATTAAATGTTTCCGTTGTTTAACCCAATTCTCAATTATTCAAAGGTTAGCTGGAAAAGATCCCTTATTTATTTATACTGTTTTTATAGCGACAAGTTCGCCTTTGTACCTTGACCTATTGTGTGACATGTATATTCATCAACCTGTTGTAGGTAGTAAAGTGCTTACAAAATATGTAAATACATACGTAATCGATATAAAAATATAATTTAGATTTCCATAAGTGAGATTGTAGATGACATAAAATACTATAGTATTAATTTGATTGTGTCGTAATAGTTATTTACGATACAAGTGCTGAAAATAAGAAATTCGCAACGAGTGGTGATAAATTAAAACACGACCGTAGGGAGTGTTTTAAATCGACACTAGTTGCGAATTACCTATACGCACGTGTGTCGTACAACGTTTTACAGTACATATGGCTCTTTAAAGTTTCGACATATGCACGAAAAGTGCTCTTTTCCGCACTAGTGCGGGAAAGTAGCACCATATGTACTGTAAAATAATGTATCGTTTGAGTAGGCTGGGTAAAAAAAGGAAGGTAACACCCTGGGTACTTTGGTTTTTTTTAAGGAAATTTAAGGCTATCATGTATCGATTATGGAAATCACATACACAATCATATGGTTGACTACATTTGACTATACATAGTCAAGAATCATATATCTGAAAACAGACCTTATCGTTTCTCAATCTAGTCAGAACGGCTTTTCAAAGCACGCGATTATTTCCAATGCACCCCCTTAAAATGAGAACCAAACTATATTTGTATGAAGAGTCGATGTGGTCAACAAGTTTATAGTTTCGCCACGTCCGTCTGTCCGTCTTCGGCTTAGCTCAGTACTACTAGAAAAGTGTGATGCGGCATGGGTATATAAATCAATCAAGCCGACAATATAGTACAGTAAAATCTTGAAAGAAAAAGACCAGGTTGCATTCCAGGAGTTCCAGCAGAAGTGAAAACTCGAATATTAACGTTGTGCATTTTTGATATTTCGATAGTCGATGTAACTAAGACAGACAGGTAACTACGGAACCCTACTCTGTGCGTGGCCCGACACGCACTTGGCCGATTTTTTTGCTTTCCCTTGACTTACTTATTTTCTTACTTGCTTTCGCATTCCGTACTCAGTTACTTACTGACGCATTTATAATATTAATATGGAGTCCACGCAAAACTCGTAATCCTTGCAAAAACAGCACTGCATAGGCCCTAAATCGCTAAATACATGCACCACGTCACCCGCACCTGGCCATAGATCATGGCCGCAATAGAATGCCCCGTGCATCCGGCCCGGTGCTATTTATCAAGCTGGAGGCCATTAAGGACCCCAACACGCCAGATTAAAATGTTAACTAACCACCCTTTGTCTTCGCTGCATTTACAATGGGTTACGGGCGAGTTAGGGGTGATTTTATCCGATGGCCGTGTTACTTGATAAGTAGAAATCATTAGGGGTGATGGAGGGTTACTATGCAAATAGAGGTAACAAACGGTATTAAAAGTGAATGTGAGTGCAATTTACAACACATTAAGTGTAAGGACGTGTTACTAGAAAGGGCACTGATTAATACTCTGAAGAAACGCTTGCAACTGATGCACTTTAGTTTTATATTACAATCGTGGCAAATAAGTATACGATTTGTGCAACTGTATGTACTACAGACAAAGACAATTCATACCATGTAATACATATAATTAGTGGACACCGTACCCTATGGAAACTTTCAGCTTCAAAAGGTTCGAATATTTAAAGCCGTTATTAAAATTTTGCAATGTTAACATAAAGTACTCTCAACGACGAGTACATCGCTCACCTTCGGTTTGCTGACGATATAGTAGTCTTAGCTGAGACCATGGAGGACTTACGTACGATGCTCGATGACCTCAGTAAAGCATCCGAGCGACTTAGTCTAAGAATGAACATGGATAAGACTAAGATCATGTCAAATGTCCATGTATGTAGTACCAACTCCCATTACGTCACACACACACAATCGGACACTTTACGCTCGAAGTTGTAGACGATTATAGATACCTAGGACAGTCGATCCAGTTAGGTAGGTCCAACTTCGAGAAAGAGGTCAATCGTCGAATCCGACTTGGCTGGGCAGAGTTCGGAAAGCTACGGCAAATCTTTTCGTCCAATATTCCGCAGTGTCTCAAGACGAGAGTCTTAGACCGTGTGTGTTGCCAGTGATGACATATGGCACTGAAACGTGGTCGCTTACTATGGGCCTCATAAGAAGGCTCATAGTCACCCAAAGGGCAATGGAGAGGGCCTTGTTAGGAGTTTCTCTGCGTGATCGCATCAGAAATGAGGCTATCCGCAGCAGTACCAAGGTAACCGATATAGCCCTCCGGATCGCTAAACTTAAGTGGCACTGGGCGGGGCACATAGCACGTATAACCGATGGGCGTTGGGCGGAAAGGTTGTCGAGTGGCGACCACGCACCGGAAGGCGCAGCGTGGGTAGGCCCCCGACAAGGTGGACTGATGACCTGGTAATGGTTGCGGGAGTCCGCTGGATGCGGGTCGCGAGGGATCGGTCACTTTGGCACTCTTTGGAGGAGGCCTATGTCCAGCAGTGGACGTCATGGTGGATGATCATGATAAACATAAAGAGATCTGGAAAGAAAGACTTTTGATGAAAAAATAAAAACAAGACACATACACACATCAGATAAACTGATGCTGACGCTGGAGAGAAATGAAAGACAGACATACAGATACATATATACGAAGAACAGATTACACATGTTACATTTATAACAGTCCTTCATAAACAAAGGAAGACTTTACGTTTAATCCATACTGATATCGAAAATGTGCCGTTTGCGGTAGACCTATCATATCGGATTCAATTACTTAATCACGCGTTGCCTTGTCATGCATTGCGGGTTCGAACATACTGCTTATATCATATTGTGCTATATTGCATATAATCAATAACATATTAAGCGCTTCAAATCGTCGTCCATTTTAAAACTTCTAAGAAATACCGTTCCTTGAGAACATTATTTTCCCATTATTCATCCTCTCCTCGGGAGATGCAACAAAACTAATATTATATAGTAGTTTAGTATCTGGGTTAGTTTGATTCGTTGTACAACCCCGGTAAGCATGTCTGAAAGCAATTGTACCACGTGAATGCTGTGCACAGGAACTCTGAGCATGTATAACGTTTAAACTTTATACATATCTACGTACGAGTGTTGCACGTCATTTCAGTTACTGTTTTCAACATGCATAGAATTTATATAGTTGGTTGTCTTAGTTTAGCTGGTGGAAACAGTCGCTTCAGAAGAACTTGCACTTAGTTAAGTTAAGCCATACTTTTACTGTACTCCTCATCCTCCTTGCGATTTTCTTAATCCCAAGATTTAAGACACTAGTTTTCCAACCCAAAAGATAATTTATACCTTTTTGGGATCGCAATATTTTCCTTGAACGATCACGATAATTTTCCTTCATCAACTTTTATTGTATTATAGCCAACCATTACGCGGCCACGCCTTCAACTTATGGAAGTGTAGCAACAAGTTTATAGAACGAGAGTCCACCGGAGATCTTATGGACGGCCACGACTTCATGCGGCGGCGGCGGTCGGAGCGTGGCATCTCGCTCCCACGCATGCCGCACTGCTGCAGATGCTGCTCTATGTCGTGACGAGCTAGGTTACTGGGTGTCAATTTGATTCATCTCTTTTACATAATTTCGTTCTCACACGATGAAGCAGCAAGAAACACAAAGTGGAAGCACACATTTCAGGTAGATTCACTAACCATTAACGAGTACATAACAAACTTTGATGGCCTATGAATATGACTTTACACGTGCCGGGTATAATTGATGAGCATACCTACACAACTTCGGACAGTTGAATAGCAATTAGGAGATGTATATACATTCTATTTTGATGCGTGTTACGATGTCTGTTTTTCCCATTTTCTTATCAATGAGGTGAGGTGACGCGAGGATGGGCAATGTAGCCCCACTATTCTGTAACTTGTTTTAACATCACCTCACCGTTCCCCACAAATATATCTTCACGCCATTAGGTATTACGTACTAAGCGTAGGTAGAGGTTTAGTTTCGTTGGAAGTGACGGGTGTGGTGATGCGAATGAGCGCGATCCGAATAAAGCGATGGTTTAATTTATGGTTTAACCATGTTTAACATTAACTTCACATAATTAGAAGCACACCACTTATATCTATAAGTACCAACTAAATATATAAGAAACGTATTTTAAACTGCTTCTAGTATATATTTAAATTACAATACGGGCTGATATACAATAACACAGGTCTTTATTTATTATTTACGAGCATAAATTATGTGTAAAAAATAATGAATTGAATTGTAACCCTCCTCGGGTTTATGCCCTCTTTTAATCCATAAGGCCACGTTTACGGACAAGCGTAGCGGAGCGAGGCGTTCAGCGGCGCGGCGCCTGCGTCTAAAGTGGCCTAAACCCAACAGTGGCATAAACATATGCTGTTGATTTGGAGTGTTTGCTATAAACATGCGTTTTCATACTCTGCATTTAATGAATTGACCGAATGCAAAACTATGGAAAGAACGTTAGTCACATCAAAAATTCTGTGTAATAAAACTGACAGAATTTTTCTCCCTTATTCAAATAACATCACAAACCTATGTTAAGTAAAATATGTTTTGTCCCCATCTCACAGAAAAAGACACAGCTAAAATAGGGTTGTTCAACCTTCATGAATAAGGGCATAAATATACAGCTTTATTAACTTTTCTAAAACCGCTCCCGACAATTATTAACTCACGTCTCGAAAGACAAGTTGATCGTTTTGTCAGTCTTTCTAACTCGAATTGATTTTAGATAAAACACGTTAGATCGGCATCGCATCGAGTTTGAGAAGTTTGTAAAAGTTGGAGTGGGTCTGCGGTTCGGAAATAGATTTAGGTAACTAAGCAGCGGCTGAAGAAGTAGTTTTGAACAGGAATCGTTCTTAGTAGAAGTTTTGCGGACGGGTTAAAGAATATGACGGAGTGGTGGTTCTTGGGGAATATAAGATGATACATTTGCAGAGGCGCAAAATAAATTATAGCGGAGGTACGGTAGGGGCGGATCTCCGTTTTAAGGTGAATATATTCTTAGCTTAGACATTCAGCGAGAGATAATGCTACCAGCATCTTCGGCACAACACGCCGCATAGGGCATTATTGATTTGCTTTTAACTTAGACTTTAATAATGACGTTTGATTTTAATTTTTAGTTCTTATTATTTTTATGTGTCGTATTATATTTTCGTCGAAATAAACCATGATCAAAGATACATTCTAATAATTACCGGTACGCACCAAGCTTTGCGCGAGTTTGCAAAGTCAAATAACTTTTTCTCAAACATGCAATGAAATATTGGCGTTATGTTCTTTATATAATGGGCTTCGAAGTGTCACGTTTCGGGCGCAGCGAGATCCGTAATGGCATTTCATACAAAATTGGCGGCCTAGGCCTGCAAGGTGGTCTTTTTAAATTTCCATTCCACAATTTGTGGCACAGCATCACGAAGTTTAATTTCATGGAGTTTTTTTTTATATATTTCGTTGCATGATCGAGAAAAGCAGTATACATACCTGGTCGTGAAAAGGGATTGCCAACCTCATAACTATCCGGCCTACTGGCCTCTGGTAGTCATGTTCTATTACTGCTGTACTGTAAGGGGAAGAGTCAGCGATGGCATGACAAAGACGATAATTATAGTATTTTAATCATATTTATTATACTGAATAACGAGGGAGTTTCGTAGCCCTCAGGCCGAAGCCTTCATGGCCACTAATATGAGTCTTCAATCTTCTTTTATTTATAATCTTCCAGACAGCTTGATTCGAAATATGGACACATATGATTGTGCTGTGTAGACAGCATTGTGTTCTGACACGTTAATTTCAGGCACGTATATAGGAACCCCGTGTGGTGTCGGGTTAGAATTTCACCACCCCCTTTCTTCCCGTGGGTGTCGTAAAGGTCGACTAAGGGAGCAGGGTTAAAGTGTGTTGTGGGCGATGGGCTAGCAACCTGTCACTGCAATATCACATTTTGTCAATCTTTTTTTTACCCACATTTATGCTAAAAGTGGCGCTGGAACACAAGTTTCATGTGCTCTGCCTCTCTTAGAGATAAAGGCGTGAATGTATTTATGTACGTATGTATGTATGTATGTATATAGGACACCGGGAGAAATCGGAATGTGGAATGTGTGTTTGACGCTTGAATTATGAATAGTAGTGTCAGTGCCTACAAAGATGAAAAACAACATACCCAATATCGGAGCCATAAAAGATGTATCCAATATAAAGGTTGCAACAGGAAAGAAATATCCACTCGCAACTCTCAAATGGGCAGATCTCTTTGTTTTTGCGAAAAAAAGTAAACTTTCTTTTCTATTTTCGATCCTTTAGACCCATGTGTGGAGCGAACCATAAATCAAAGGCCTCTCAATAAATCTTGACTCCCTAAGAATCTGGCTGAGACGTAATGTATTTCAGGCGTTTATCATACTTAATATTGTACAGGGTTTTCTGTGAATAAAATTACGTGTGATAGAAGTCAAAGGGCCGGTCCAATTTCCTGTTAGATCGGGATTCTTTGCGCCGAAATTAAACCATTTTGTGAAGGTGGGGTAAGTAAATCAATCTAAACATTGAATTAGTTCATGTTGAACGGGCGATTTTGGCAATATTTTAGAGGAGCTGGCGATGGAATGCCGTATTTTGCACCCAGGCCACGTCCTTGCCTATTCATCAAGTCGCCGACGCCATTACCGTCCGCCACCTGCACGGCGCTGGCTCGTATTATGTAAGTATTGCTCTCGCCTTTCATCCACTGGCTAATAACTTATTGAATTAGTAACACGAATGTGGTTTCGCTTTTGTTTCGCATGGGTAAAATGGGCGTGTTTATTCAGTTTTAGCTATATTTACTAACTATGCCAACTCTTTTCGTGTATAACTTATTTATTAGTTGTATTAGTAATTAACTTGTAACAAAAGAGTGAACAGGAATACAATAACATTATAAAGGACTCAATCTGTACATGTTTTTACTACTTTCGTTACACAACGTGATAATTGTTGTAATTTTTATATCGGGATAATAAATGCAGAAATAGAAATTCTTAATGAAGCATATTTTTCTTTATTGTACGTAGCGTAGCAATGTGCTACAGTACGATTCCTTTGCTGAGTGTACCTACAGTAAATAATAAATATTTCATTAAAAGGAATTAGCTGGACGCATTTTTTTTTGTTATGTTTGGAAAGCATTTAATGGTCGAAGTAAGTATAACTAGTACAATATTTCCCTTATATATATTATATAGTATAATAAACGATGAAATGTAGACGAATCTTTCCGTTAAAATCTAATGTTATATACACATATATATGTTGGCCACAGTTTAACCGTAATTCTTATTCGATTGTAAAATATAGCACTCTTTAGTTAGTATTTGGCCGCTGAACAAAAATTCCATTTTATTTAACGAAAACAACGGTAATATTAAAGAGAAGATTAATACTCGTGGGTCAAACTAAATGATAAAATAAAATGATAAATTGTCTCAGTGGCCTGGCCACGGTTCTATTTCGAAACACTGAATCTGTCGCTACTGAAACACCAATTTAAGCGTGACCTCTCGTATCGTTAAGTTGCCAGGAATTTCAGTGTCAAGTTTCGCTAGTAAGTAGATTTCACAGCCGAGGGTGTTTTGTGAATATAATATAGGCAGTGTTCCGCCCACTGAGTCGGGCGTCGTGGGAAAAGTCAAGATCTATTTAATACCTGCAGCACTTTATAGGTCTATGTGAAATATGAATCCCTGAGTACTGAAATAAAAATATTTTTATATTAAGAAGTCATTCTTTGTACGTTACTTAGCCCTACTTACTTTCCAACAGATTTCTAAGAAAGAAGGAGTTTCTGTTTTTCTCTCTCATTTTGTTTAAAAGATCTCGAAAATACGTTATGACAGTTTCTTCTTAGTAAACATTTACTATTATGAAAGTATTTTTTACGTGAGTTCTATAATGGAATCGATGAGGAATTACGTGTATCATATTAAGGGCTTTAATATTATATTATCATGGGTCAAAAAAAATAATATTTTTTCGTGAAATTGGTTTAGTTAGTTACTACATATGGCACAATTGATTCAAATGTTTATACGGTTACACTTAATTATTATAAAATTAATAGATTACTCTTCATAATATAGCGACACAATGTTGTTAATTAACCATGAAACAACTACCCTATTGCATTTGTTTAAACATCACGATTCCAATTAGTTGAATTTGGAATCCCATAAGCAATATCGCTGTAATTTTCTACTGCTGAACGCTCTTGACACAGATTCTCTCGACAAATAGCTATTATCGAAGGACAAAATAGTTTGTAACTAACGGTATTCCGTCGTGACTGGGTAGCCACATAAATTGAGTAATAGCTCGCCACGTCGTGTGTCTGGCGAATGAATGAAATATTAATTGCTATTATGACCTGTTTTGTATTTATAAACTTTCTAAAATGAGCTAGTACGATCAATGAAGTATTTAAAGTCTACAATTTGTATAAATACAGGGTGTAATCGGTGTATCTAGGCGGTTATTTCGTAAATGTAACAGATATCATAAATCTTTAAACTTATATAGAAAGTACGTTACCCAATAAGTAAAATCACATTAATAACTTTTTAGAAATAAAACTAGAAATATCCTAAATATTAAGTTTAAACGAACAAAATATCAATATGGTAATGAAACCCCGCCCCATTTAAGTTATCATACTCTGAAATAATAGATTGGAGTAATCTTTTAGGTAATTATGTTATAGAATAATACATAAAAAATAATCAGCCTATAGCTCCCATTGCTGGGCACAGGCCTCCTCTGGTGGATGAGAGGGAACGGGATGTAGTCCCCACGCCGACCCGGCGCGGCCGCAGCTTGGGAATGTCACATACACCTTTCAATTTCTTCGCAGATGTACTGTTGTACTCTACGATGTGTTGTTTTGTTTCCTTCACTTAAAATCTAACGGAAAATAACAAATGTTATTCCGTACGACGTAAGTTCCGAAAAAGTTAGAGTTCATTGGTACAAACGAGCCCGGGATTAGAGCCCACCACCGCCGTTTGGCAGCCGCACGCATGAACCAGTCAGGCTACCATAGCTTTTTTTGGTCATTAAGTATGTTTTTTTTTTAAAGATAAAGGTAATTTATTTTTCCCAACTTGAGTAAAAGTACATTCAGTTGTCATTGTTAAAATAATGTCTTTCATGATTTGCTTTTCGGCATACAAACGATTTTATATGGCTGCAATATAAAAACAATAAATATTAAAGATGACAAAACTATATTGATGATCAAAATATTATGAATAAAATTACAGTAATAATAATCTACATCTGGCCTCTACGTGTTGTCTCAGTTGGTACTTTGTACCTCCACGCACGCCAGCCTCCCAAAGGTCCGGGACATCATTGTTCCGGGAAAGACATATCTACCTATATCTAATTAAACCTGCCTTCGTGTCATGTCACATTAAAATAATAATAATAATGTACAATTTTAGTCTGAATTGTCACATAAAATTAATTAATAAATTGTCGGTGAAAAATTAATTTAAACTATAATAACATTTACCTACTAACAATTTACGCTTAAAGATTCTTATTGGGCTGTCCCTAATTGCTTTGCGTATCTTGTTATTTTTAGGGGCTAAACCAAATACACTTTTCTGTAGTAGCAGCTAAGGCAGTTTTGGCGAATAAGCATCTTATTAAACTGTTATCACGTGGTCTTAGAGCACTACTGGCGCCATTTCCCAGTTGAAATAAATAAGGATTGCTGTGAAAAAATACTGCTACTTCATAAATATAGGGGTAGGTACAAGGCAATATCAATATTTTATATTTTATAAAGTATGGCTTACAACTATCTAATGGTTTCAGGCCAAACATAGCTATTTTGCCGATCCGAACAATTTCCCCAAAATATGACCACGTGTCTTAATATCTTAGACGCGGCTAGTGCATGATATGTTGACAAAACAATCTCTACATTTACTATTTGCCTTACTTTATACACTATGCTTTGCATATGACGATTTAGCTAATCTTAACAAATCACCTGAATATTTTTTCCCCAAATGGAGATTGATCAATTATAAACCCCCATAAACCTAATACTGCTACAGTAATTTAAATCTATCTGTACGGTTTTTGAAGTGTTTTTACGCTAATTTTAATATATAAAATAGTGTACAATATATCATTTCAATTGAAATATTAAAAATACATTTACTGGTATACTTATAACTACAAATGCCTTTGTCATTCTCTAGACAAACAAATTCAACTCTCCAACAATTATTTAACTCAGTACCAGGAAGTCGTAATACTCCGTGGATTCATACTGTTCTAGGCGATAAACTCTCAGCCGTAAGCAGTATAACCGCGTGTAAGTTATGACGGAGGTAAGCCCTTATGGTTATCAAAGGGTAACGGAAGCTAGTAGTCTTTCATGAGCTAACAAGGATGCCTGCAGCGTCACTGCCGCTAAGCGTGTTATGCAAAACGAACCACGACACAAATCTGTTTAGCATTGTCGATATTACTTTGCTGAAATAAGGAGATTAATGTCTCTTGCTAGATATTGCTAGGCCAAAATTATATAAAATATAATACAGATATCTGGCACTTGTATTCTTAAAACAAGTGCTGATGCTAAATCTTGGGAATAGGTGAAAAGAGGGCCCCAGGATAACGGGAAAAGGAGGATAATGATGATGATGACTGATAACTAGTAGCGATAGCAGAAGAAGTAACACATGAATGTGGCATGTTCAAAATGAGGCTTTGACTGGACAATATGCTTCTAACGTCCGTATATGGTACAGGGACACGATTCCATGTCATAGGCATATCTCCACTTTTATGTACGTGCAGTCTTTCAGTATCAGAATCATAGACATAAATGAAATAATAAAAAAAAGATATCCTTAGTACGTTCGCCCTTTCTGTTAAACATGACAATGCAGTCCTGAAGGCGTATGGTGCTTGCATTTATACTTATCTCTATGGATAAGACATTGGTCACTCTCGCACTTGAATATTTGTCAGAACGTGAGGGGTGATGTTTAATCCACAACGTCATTCTCCTAGCGTTATTCCCGGTAATGCCCCTTAAGGAGCCCGGGGTCCGCTTTGACACCTCATCCCAAGATTTGGCATAGGCACTAGTTTTACGAAAGCGACTGCCATCTGGCCTTCCAACCCAGAGGGAAAAATAGACCTTATCGGGATAAGACCGGTTTCCTCACGATGTTTAATCCACAACGTGAAGTGATAAAATGATGTACGTCATTGGCTGGTGATCAAATTTAACCAAGACAGGAATGACTCGATAACTGTACTTCTTTGCATTAGATTTATATATGGACTTTTTTACTGTCATTTTACACTTTCACTGACAGGAACGCGCCGCGCCTAGCGGGCGCGTCGCTTTTCGCTACATACGGGTAAAACCTCGGGATCGGCTACAGAATTATTGATTTGATATTTTCCCATTAGAGACTAATTCACCAGCTATAAAATCATGACATATATAGGTAGATTATACATGTCATGTAGGTAGGTTGTCATGAATTGAAAGTGATAGGTTAAAGATTGTGTAGGTATTGAAATATTTTACGCTAAATACACGTCTCAGGGTTTCTATTGTAAGAGCTTCTTCGGAAAGGAAAGAAACCATAAAACAATATAAATGGGACGTGCGATCTTTAGCGAGAGCGCACTCGTATCCCAGTAAATCCAGTTGCTATTTAGTGCAGTTCCGAAAACCTTTCGCAGAATAAAGTTTTAATAGACATCCTTCGGCTGATAAGATGATGACGATCATATTCAGGATACAAGATACGCAAATGTTGCCAGTGGTTGATTTTGGATAATTTAGCATTTCTTAGGAAATTGTTTATTATTTTTCTTTCGCTTTATCCAAGTCTGTGTCATTGGTTAGTTTTTAAGACATGCTCACGCTCAGTGCCGGGCCCAAATTGGTCCATGAATCTCAAAACTGTTAGTACCGTTTATACATTTGGATCCATCGATACATTTGTATGCATCAATTTGACGCGAGGTCAAACCGCGTGCCACGGCGCTAAGGTTTCATGAAAAATGCCCAGATTTATTGAGTAACTAGCTTCCGCCCGCGACTTCGCGTACGATTTTTCGGGATAAAAACTATCAAATATTTTAATCTGGGGTAAACTATCTTCATGCAATGTTCATCCAAATCGATTGACCCGTTTAGGCGTGATTGAGAAACAAACATCTAAACTTTCGCATTTTATATTATGATATTATAAGCATACTACACCTTTTATACAACTCGACACCCACCGTGCCCATTTGGCGTGTCACACATTTAACCACAAATGTGACGCGAAAGCAAAGATTATTGAGAAAAAGGGATTATTGAAAATAATCTTTGCGCGAAAGTGACGAATCAGATTTAGGTCCTGTCAACCGACACCAGTGATTGTACTTACATAGTATCGTGCTAGT
This sequence comes from Epinotia demarniana, assembly GCA_945867215.1. Lineage (NCBI taxonomy): Eukaryota > Metazoa > Arthropoda > Insecta > Lepidoptera > Tortricidae > Epinotia > Epinotia demarniana. The sequence goes on from OX244273.1 coordinate 19,613,268, forward strand.
GCACTTCGAGCACATTTGCACAATGTCCGCACCGAATTTATGCCCAACTTTAATGGAAGTCCGTCGTAAAACTCACGTTTTACGTCATTAAGCTCATCATGCATTCAGCAATGGCCGGGCTCAGTCCCCGATGTGCCTTAATGAAGTGAAAACGGGATCAAATGCGGTCTTTCGGGGCTCTAAGTGGGCTTCATGTGGCACACCTTTGTAGAAAAAGGGTTAGATTTTAGGGCGTTCTTTAGACATTCTCTGTGTTTAGATTTTTAGGTATTTGAAGAACTGTGCGTGTGCTTTATAACGCTCACTATTTTTAGATTATATCGTCTACATCCCATCGTTTAAGAAATATTAATGCATTTTATCGAATTTACATGCGATTATCAATGATCTGAATTATAAAGTACCTAGTCGATAGGATAGAGTTCAAATTATATTATTCTTCGTACAAATAAAATTATTAGTACGTGGTAAGATTTTTAGTGGATATACAGTATAAAAATACTATAAAAATAGGTGGGTGTCATTAGCTCATACGGGTATCACACATAACCACTCGGTTCACTCCTTGCACCCGGGTGGTATGCGGTCCAACATTTCCTCCCCCCCCCCCCCCCCCGAAACAAAAAAAGGACGTGATTGTAGATTACTACTGGGGTCCGCAGGCGGCGGATAGCGGAATGGCCAGGACCTCTCTATGAAAAGCGATAATACCCGGTGATGATTTGGTGAAATGGCAAGTTATTGCTGCCATCAAATAAAGAACCTTCTGAGGTACTCGCGTCACTGTTCTAACGAGCGTTAGGACAACTGAACGGTATTTCCTCCATACAAAAACTGACAATGTCAAACTGACATCTACCTAACGAAAGTACGAAAGTTGACGCAATCAACCTGATAGTGTCATGCAACAATGCCACTTATACTGACAGGAGAACGAAGATAAAACTCTGCTGGGGTTCTTGTTTGGATATCATGGAGCAAGACAAGCTCAGTTCGTAAACTGGCTGCAGTGTGGAAAACAGTAACTACACTTCCCTAAATGGAAGTAATGGAATACTGTAGCACAAGTGGCAATTAGTTACTACACCAACAAGACCTTAATATGATGACAAATTGTGTTACCGGCATGCGGGCATTTATTAAAACTGTTTATAATATGTTCCATTACCAATTGTTTGCATGTATTTGAAAAACATAATTATGTAAATTAACTGCGCAATTAATTTTCCAAAATACAAAACTTCAATGGGCTAGGTGTATGACGCCGTACTGAACAAAGTATGAAGGGCTGTCATTTACACTTACTTGTCAATTTACTTTGCTGTACATTACTGGCAATTTAAATTTTGTTAGAAAATGTATGAAGTCGGAATTATAGTTAATTATCTGTATATAAGTTAAAAGATTAAGTTAAAGAACTCCGTTAATTTACCCTACTTAAAAAAGCCCGCATGCCGGTAAAACACAGTATACAACCTAATTAAACGATATATATAGTAAATTTTGGTGTCAGCGAAAGGATCAACATTAACCTATAGTTGAAACTCGCTAAGTGATCAGATTAATGTCTTATAGACCGCATATACCGATAAGCTCTCAGATCTAGATACAGCTGTGTCTTTTGGGAGTCAATTTCCCTTGAGGTATTCATCATTCTGAAATTAAATTTTGCTAAACTATGAGACTACAACAATGAAACATAATAGTACATTACGTAACTAGGGCGGTGAATTCGTGAATGCCCCAGATCGCAGGGGTTTGTGGCCCGAACCGAAGGTGAGGGCCATAAATATGCGCTCTGGGGCTTTACGAATTACCGCCCGTGTTGAGTACAAAATTTTACGTCTTCATCTGGCCACAATGCGAGTTTTCCCGTACGCGCAGCGTGCAGTAAAACTCGCATTATGGCCAGGTGTGACGTAAATGAAATAACGAAACTTTGTACTTCTACACCCAATACGTAAAACATACTGTTTTCGTTCGTTATCGTTACAATTTATTTTCGTAATGGCGACTTCTGGTTTCGATCATTTACAGCACAGAAATGCTAAGTTGCCTTAGACATTACAGACTTGCCATTTGATCCTTTCAATGTATATGCAATATTTTTTATCACAACCATGCGTTCTGTTCTATTACGGAATATTTGTGACTTCAAAATATGAAAAATTATAAATTGTAACTAGAGAGCACGTCACTTGTCTTTACTCCAATTATTAAATTGTTTTAGGTAATCTGACTATTCAATCAAGAATATGATCGAGTTACAAAATGGTTAATAAATGAAGTTGAAAATTTATAAACAACGTGTATACTTATATTCAATTCAAGAATGTTTGTATGATAACCTCATATAATAATCGTCTATAAATTAAAAGAACACCTACAAAATATACACACTTGCAAAAGAAGCTGGGAGCGATCAGTAGGATAAGGGAGAAGCTTCCATAGTAAAGTTTCCTGTCTGTAATTTATTGTCACTCCCAAAAGTCCGAAGTTTCGTTATGAATTAATGTCAACGCAGTTCAACTCCTATTCTAATCTTTTTAAGATATCTCAAGTTGCTGGATTAACATGGAGAAGAGTAGCATGAGTTAGGAAGAAATTGAGAAAGTTGGCGGAGGCCTTTGCTGATTGGCAAATAGACACACAGGAGCCATTTAAAGTGTGATATATTTAAACCACAGAGTAGCTAAGAATAGAAATTGTGTCTACAATAAAAGTCCTTAATTATTATCCAACTCTTTTATTGTTGAATTACATTTATCATAGTGTAAAATTCCCTTTACCCGTACCAACGTCATACGAATATGTCGAGTTAGATACACCTCCTGGAAGGAAGGATTAAAGATTAACATCGAGTAATCCGTCATGCGCATGTATTGGGGTAATCCGGCACCTACAATCAATATTATATCTTAAGCCGCAGCTTCGTTAACAATGTCTGGGATATACATTAGGGTAACTGTCACACCGTGCATTTTTCGTGAGGATTACGGTTTATTACATATGTCTAGGTTTCCCCTTGGGTTTGAAAATGGTAGTTGCTTCCGAAAAATAGTGCCTATGCCAAATCGTGGGATTATTTGTCAACGCGGACCCCGGGCTCCTTTAGGGCACAACCAAGAATCACGCTAGGAGGATGATGAACAGCAGATGACGATCAATCTAATAATATTTAGCCCCGTATGAAAGTACACAAAGAACTAAGAATGTAAGCAGAAGTCATTTTATCGATAAAATAGTACATTTTACAACTAGTGTGAAAAGAATGTCTTTTTACCACTAGTACCGAGGTATCTTGCCACGAGCTGAAAGCGAGTGGCAAGACTCGGTACGAGTGGTAAAAGACATTTCACACGTGTTGTAAACGACGTTTTTTAATACAATTACGAAAAATAATAAATTAATATATCATTGCGATAAAATATGCTTGCTTCGAAGTTATTTTTGAACGAACCCATACTTTACAAATGACACTGACAGTGACAACACACTATTGGAATCAGCGCCATCGGGTAAAAAATCTAATATAAAATTACTGCGTTTCGAAAGTATAGTTTGGAACTAAAAAGTAAACAGCACTAGTTCGAGAAATTGAGCTTCTCGAACGCTACGCAGCCACAAAAAGTACCACTTTTTGAGCAACTGTATTAAAAATGTTTTTTTATTTAATTTATAACATTTTAAAATATAAACCCAGAGGGCAATGGAGAGGGCCATGTTGGGAGTTTCTCTGCGTGATCGCATCAGAAATGAGGCTATCCGCAGCAGAACCAAGGTAACCGATATAGCCCTCCGTATCGCTAAACTTAAGTGGCAGTGGGCGGGGCACATAGCACGTAGAACCGATGGCCGTTGGGGCGGAAAGGTTCTCGAGTGGCGACCACGTAACGGAAGGCGCAGCGTGGGTAGGCCCCCGACAAGGTGGACTGATGACCTGGTAAAGGTTGCGGGAGTCCGCTGGATGCGGGTGGCGCGGGATCGGTCACTTTGGCACTCTTTGGGGGAGGCCTATGTCCAGCAGTGGACGTCTTTCGGCTGATATGATGATGATGATGATGAAAATATAAACGCGATATCCCAGCTCAAGCGGGGTATATTAGAACAAGACAAACAGTTTATGATCACTAAAGATGGAAAAAGTCTGATAAGTTACTGCCTTCGCTATTAGTTTTTGTATTTTCCTATGGACACACTTCTTACTGACAGAACTGAGACACAGTCAACGTCAAAGACTTGTACCTACTTATACCTACGACTTGTACCTATAAATATTTATCTACAGTTATTAGTGAGAGTGTGGTGTCGAACCCGTGTGGTGTCGGGTTAGAATAGCACGACACCCACGGGAAGAAAGGGGGTGGCTTTCTTCCCGTGGGTGTCGTAAGAATCGACTAAGGGAGCAGAGTTGAAGTGTGTTGTGGGCGATGGGCTAGCAACCTATCACTGCGATATCAAATTTCGTCGATCTTTTATACCCACATTTATGCTAACAGTTGCACAGTGGCACTGGACACAAGTTGCATGTGCTCCGCCTACCCCTTTTAGGGATAAAGGCGTGTATGTATGTATGTAGAAATTAGATTTTGCGTGTCTACAGTGAGAAAGAAGCCTTAGGAACGTATTTAATAATATTAATTTCCGTCACTTTTTGTATGTCGGTGACACTCCGTGAATGGAAATGATCTATCATCGCGCTAATAAATTGCGGGCGTCGAAAAAATTAAGTAAATTGTTTTTAATAAATAGGGCTGTCGAAACGTTAATCGCTTTTTGTAATTAGATTACCGCTTGATTAAAATGGATGGCATTGTAAATTACTATTAGGCCGGAACGAGAGTGAAACATAGGTAGGTATATTCAAGTATATACAGTGTGTAAGTCTAATATGGGCGAATCTGTGGTTAGTATACGGTTAGTATAGGACAAAGTAAAGGTAATTAGATAACATTTACTTAAAGTTGCAACAATAATTTTCTCCATACAAAATAATTCAGCCCGCAATGTAATGCAAACACACTCACGTTAAACGCTCGTTGACAGTTGCTAATGAACATTTGACATTTCGGTACCGCAACCATGTTTACATTGCAGTTGAGAAATTTAAAAAATAATAATTATGGGGTCGTAATTAAGACTACGAGAAAATAAGACTTACACCAACTTGCCAGATATTTCGCTGAATGGATCACCTCTGAATAGAGTAAGTAAATTCAAATACCTAGGACACTGGATCACGGAAGACCTTAGCGATATTTGTGATATTGAAAGGGAGCGTAGGTCGCTGGCTGTTCGTTGCAATATGCTGACCCGCAGGTTTGCTCGATGTACGAATGCAGTAAAGGTTACGCTTTTTAAAGCTTACTGCCAATCCTTCTACACGTGCAGCCTGTGGAGTAGCTTTACGCAGCGGGCGTACAGCGACCTACGGGTACAATATAATAACGCTTTCAGGATGCTTATGGGGCTGCCCCGTCACTGCAGTGCCTCGGGGATGTTTGCGGAGGCACAGGTTGATGGCTTTGCGGCCATCATGCGTAAACGGTGTGCCTCACTACTAAACCGCTGGCGAGGTAGCGCCAACGGCATCCTGTTGGCGTTAGCGGATAGATGGGACTCCCCCCTTCTACAGAGATGGACTAAGCTCCATACATGAATAATTTGTTATTATTTATTTATTTATGTGTATTACATTTTAATTTTTAAGTAGGTAACAAATAACACTAGAATATAAGTCTGTAACTAACACCTATGGATTCCGTCCGAAATAAAAGTTTATTATTATTATTATCTCTTTATTTAATATTTATCTTAAGTTAGGTTTTTACAATAATGATATAAAAAGTAAAATATAAAAGTATACATATAAAACATAAAACCATTATAAAAACCTAACCTAAGCGAGGCGGGGCCTAAGCTGCCGGTGGTCAGGGCGACAGAGACAGGAACCTCCTGACTATTCGCGCAGTATCCAAGAGTACCGCCTTCTGTATCTGACCCTTGATCCAGCCATCTAGCGAGAGTCTCTTGAGGTGACGGTCGAGACTCTTCGCTATCAAACCGTTCGCCGAAACGACTATCGGGACGATGTTCGTCGAATCAACATCCCACATGGCGGTTACCTCGTGAGCCAGGTCTAGGTACTTGCTGGCTTTGTCCTTTTCGGCCTTCACGAGGTTCTCGTCATGGGGGATGGTGATGTCGACGAGCACTGCCTGGCGTTTTGATCGATCTATCAGCACAATATCAGGCCTATTGGCAAGAATAGTTCTGTCCGTGATGACAGATCGATCCCAATAGAGCGTGGCACGACCATTTTCGAGAACTGGCGCAGGTGTGTACTTATAGTAAGGCACTTCGGAGACCACAAGACCGTATAGCAGAGCAAGTTGCTGGTGAATAATTCTGGCTACAAGGTTATGTCTGTGCAAGTACTCGCCGTTAGCAAGATGACCACAACCGGAGATGATATGCCTGAGTGACTCCCCGGGACGGCGGCATGCCCGACAAATGTCGACCGTACCGTCCTTCAGGATATACCTCCGGTAGTTGTTCGTCATGATAACTTCGTCCGCAATTGCACAGACAAAACCCTCGGTTTCCCCGAAGAGATCCCCGAAACGTAGCCAGTTCACCGACGCGAGCAGATCGACATCGGGCCCTGTGAGGGCCTTGTAGAACCGCCCGTGTAGCTCCTTGCTCCTCCATACCGCCGTGCGGTCCTCGGCGCTCATTACTTTAAGTCTGCGCCAGTTCTCGTTTGCAAAGGAGAGCGGGGTGAAGTTTCCGTCTACTGCTACTACGTCGCGATGCATCCCACACTCGTTGTTTAGGAAATAATCCCTGAGACTGCACACCTCGCGGTTGTGGAGGTCTTTGGCATTTAAAAAGCCGCGACCTCCACACTTCCGCGAGATGTACAGTCTCATAACAGACGAGCGTGGGTGTCAGTTCGGGGCCAAACGGATGGCACAACTAACGTCTTCGGGGCTGATAGTAACAGTCCCCATGGGTTCGATGTCCTCACACTCACGTTCGAGAACACTCATCCACTCGCCTTCGGTGTGTTCGACTGGCACTGACCAGATACTACGCCAGAAGTCAACCATGGCAGTAGCATCAGGCTGCTGTTCGTCGGACACACGACGATCGGTTTCCTCCCACTTTCGGTATACCTTCCTTTGGTCACTCTGGAATAAGCGATTCTGCTGGTATCGGTCCACGCGCTCTCTGTAGCGGCGAATACGGGCTGCCCATGCATAGACTTTCTGCTTCAGAAAGTCAATGCGCTCCGTGACACAGGCTATGTAGTCGCGGGGCCTGGTACCAGTTCCCGCGAAGGCCTGGTTCACAAAGCGCATGACTCGGGGGCGGTTGTTGCCCCCCCTGAAGCAGATCAGCTTTGCAATGAGAGTCCTGAACGTATTGATACGCCGCTCAATCCGTACTTGCCATGCAGGGACATCCCCAGCAGTCCTAGGTGCACGGTCAGCGTCCAGAAACTTGACGCGAGCAACACGGCACGCCGCGATGGCCCCGCAGTACATGATTGAGTGTGTATCAAGTAAGTCTTCACTAGTCCGTATATACGGATCTAGCAGACCGTTCAAGGCTCCCATTAACGCTAGATTTCGTCTATTCACGGGCAGGCGTGGTAATCGTGGCCTAGAGTTGTTTGTGGAACGATACCCCGTAATCGCATCTTCCAAAGCCCTCCTCAGTTGCTCATTGGTCTGGGTACTCACGCTCTGATTCGCACAGTCCTCCTCGTCGGCACTGGGATCAACCCGCGGTGCCCCCGGTGCCAGATCGGGTACAGACATCGGAGCCGGCAACAAGGCGGGCAGATCCCGTGCCGAGGTAGAGGCCGCACGAGCAGAGAGTGCTTCCAGTCGTAGCCGATCAAGTGTGACGTCATCCAATCGCTTGTGCCGCTGGATGACGCGCACCTGATCCGATAGGCGTTGTGCAGATACAGTGATGGTCGGTTCAAGGGCCTGAAATAGAGGCAGCATCCGGACACGGTACGCGGATAGGTTAGTCCCTCCCTCTGTCGCCCCATTATTATTATTATTATTATTATTAATGACCTGCAACTTAAAAAAAAACCTTTTACTTCATGATTACACCAATGAATACTATGTCCGATTTAATTTATCGCCCGTATTAGACTTACACACTGTATATGCATGTATCGCCTTATTTTAAATTACTATACGGGTAAAAAATAGTCACATTTTGAGTTCGTACAGTCGAACTCAAAATGTGACTATTTTTTAAATAGTAAAACCTGCTAAAACATAATTTTAATATTAAGACTAGCCATAATTCCTTGCCATAGGCCAGCGCTGGTCCTGCCAGCGTTACGCTGAGTTGTGAACATTTCGTGGCAAATGTGTATGTGTGTTGTGTCTACATTTACAATACATTTTCTTTTTTTCTTTCTTTCCATACATGCTTCGATGATTATACTACTCATCGTTTGGGTCGGCGACGCGCAACGCGCATGTGAGTTACATTACAGGTGTCCATTAGTTAGAGTAACCGCTTACTATCCGGCGGGCCGTACTCTTGTTTGCTACCGACGTGGTATAAAAAATATAAAATCCCAGACTTTTGTGCGTTGAATAGGTAATAAAGGAGATAGATTTGGGTTCATAACTTCGCATCGTATTTGGCTGTCAACTTGTCTCTACACACTTTAGCTCAGCGAACGTGTATGAGCGTGTGTAAGATAATAAAATCAAATTGGCATGCGTAATGTATCTCTCAAATCGTCCCCCTGTAGTCGTCGCTACACGTATTCGTAGCACGTCTACGTTCGTAACACTTCGTAGCACACAATAATGATAGTTATTAGGCTTTTCAAAGCCCAAGGAACGTTTTAACATGTAAAGCTAGGTGTGCTTAGATGCGTCGACATTATACATACGTACTAAGAGGTATGTTTGGCTTGATGTATTGATATTATATTGATCTTCATCGGTCTGCCCATCCTTATCACACGATTGAAGCGCCTTGTAAATGTTGAGTGGGTTTTTTTTTTGAAACTATAGTGATATAACATCAAAAAAGTAAGCAGTTATGGCGGTCCACGACTTAGAGCATTGGCTTCGAGACACCGTGGTCGGTACTCTCGCTCCCACGGTTTATTTTTCTATTAGCTACACAATTGCTTAAGAGGGGGCGTACCGCCAGGGAAAAATCAGAAATCACCCGCGCGCCCCGCACCTGCCGCGCTGATGCGTCTATTGATGCCCCGCTCCTTCTCGCATAGTATACGCCCCGACAGTCAGATGAAACATGATGAATACCTATGAATAATAGGCATGATGACTCATGTTCAAATTGATAACGTAGTGATGCTAAATGTATAGTAAACCATCAAATTACCGTAATAAAGTATAAATAATAAAATATAATTAAAATCGTAAAAAGATATGAACCTTGAAAGTTTAGAATTTTTATTTTATTTTTATTGTACAAGAGTAAATTTAAAGGTACCAATAGAATCCTTAGGCTTTTACAGAATTGTACAACAATTATGTGGGGTCCCTTTGTTTCCCGTAAACTTATTGTTCCGAATTTCGATAGTCAGAAATTGATATCCATATAATTTATAGACATAAACATCAATAGTCATAATCTTTGTTAAGTATAAAGTTTTGTAGTTCTAATATTAATGACCCATAATATTAAGTATTATAATCACAAAAGTCAGAAATTGATGTCCATAACGATCAAAGGTCTATCGATAATTATTCATAAATATTCTAAGGCATATATTTCAACGTACTAATGATTGTTATTCATATCGCTTTAATGCCTAAAGTGAATTACGTCTAAGAGACCAAATCTATAACATCCAAAGTCATATAGATAATTACTCAGAAACATTTCTAGGCATACATTTGAAAGGGGTACTATTGGTACTACTGCGCGGTGGGTTTATGGCTGTTTCGTAAAGAATACGTTTAAATAAGCATGTTTTATTAGAAAAAAATTATCTGAAATTAAAAATGGCCAAGATATTGGACTTCTAAGGCAGGTCGGTGTAGGTACGACGACGAGCAAAGCGAGGAGGAGTGTTAGTTGTACCGTGACCCTAAGCGCACGAGCCGAGCGAGCGAAGCGAGCGTGCCGCGGCAGCGGCCGGCGAAGCGCCAGAACCAATAATGACACAACATCCCTCGAAATGTTGACAAGTTTATATTTTTCGTAACTTTCGAGTCAAATATTTCGGCCATTTTTGATTTTAGAGAAAAAAGTTTCAAAACAAAACATACTTATTTTAACGTATTCTGACCACTAAACAAAACAGTGAGCGGAATAAATATCTTTCAATCGCATAACTCTTAATTTTTGCCCAAGTGCCCACATTAATTATATTGAATGTGTATGTGGGTATGTTATAAAGCAGTCTGGAAGAACGCGTTCAGTAACGTTCGGTAGTAAAAAATATATGTATTTTATTATTTTTCTGGGAGTGTGTTTATGGGCTTTAACATTATGAAGAGTGACACCACTGTGAAATTGAATGATATGACTGACTAATCAGATGACTACCAATCATTATGATTTGCGAAAAAATACCTTACAACAATTATTACAAAATAGATTATTGCCTGTAACATTATTTAATTGCATACCACCGGGACATCGAACGTTATGGCTAACCAATTTTATGACTAACAATAATGATGACCAGCAAAAATCGGAACTCCAATGTATATTGTTACATTTTATGACTTTCGACAATATGACTAGATAGAGGATTCGGTGATACTTTTATAAATAGTATCACCGAATCCCTAACTACATCATATCACCTTTACGCAGATGACCTACAGATTTATGCAGCGGCTACTGTGGATGATGTCTCCGCATTAATTTCGGAAGTCAATCGAAACCTAGAATCTATACGCTGCTGGGCGTGTAAGTATGGTTTACAAATTAATGCGAAGAAATCGCAAGCGATTGTTATTGGTAGTCCTTACTATGTAGATAAGCTCTCAAAGGTGGTGGTGCCTGACATTATTTTTGATGGAATTTCTATTCCTCTTTCCTCTACTGTCAGGAATTTGGGTATCACCATGGACCAGACGCTTTCTTGGTCACCCCATATAGCTGAGGTGAGTCAGAGGATCTTTAGATCCCTTCACTCCCTAAGACGTCTCCAGAATTTCCTTCCTCTTCGTACCAAGTTGACCCTTACTCAATCTCTTTTGCTTCCTCTTCTGGACTATGGCGATATTGCGTTTCTGGACCTCAACGAGGAGCTACTTGATAAGCTGGAGCGTCTACAAAATGTATGTATCAGATATGTATTTGGTCTACGCAAGTATGATCATATCTCTGAATTCCGCTCTAAGCTTCGATGGTTACCGATTCGCCGGCGCAGGGATGTGCATATCCTGTCATTACTTTTCAATACACTGTTCAGCCCTACTTCCCCTCCTTACCTTTCTGAGCGGTTTAGTTATATGGCAGACGGCAGTGGCCACCGCTTGCGGTCGAGTACTAACCTTACTCTTGCTGTACCGTCTAGAAAGACGCGAACATACTCCAGATCTTTTACTGCGCGCGCTGTTAAATTGTGGAATGAGTTGCCTTTGTCGCTGAGACAGTCGCAGTCTGTTGCGTCACTTAAGATGAATTTGAAGAAGTTGTGGCTTTCCAATGACTTGTGAATTGGTTGAATATAGTATTTATTTATTTATTGTATATTTGCGATATATATGTAACATATGTTAGTGTGTATTATATTTTATATTGTATATTTATATATGTATTGGCATGTTTTTATTTGTCTAGAATTAATACTAATTAGGATTTGCTTTATTTTCTTTGTTTTTGTACACGGTATAAGTTTGCCTATCTCGTTCTACCTACCTTCCTCTCAATTGCTCAAAGGTTAGCTGGAAGAGATCCCTTATAGGGATAAGTTCGCCTTTGTACTTTGATCTATTGTGTGACATGTATATTCCTTAACCTGTTATTGTGTACAATAAAGTGCTTACATACATACATACATACATACTAGAAAAAAATATGGTGGAAAACGTTATGGACTGTAAAAATCGGATCTTAAATTTTATGGGAAACAATAGAGACCCCAATTATGTACTTAAAGGCAGTATTCCGCGAATGAAACAACAATTTAAGAACCTGATTTTCCATACGACGATACATGTAGGTACTTTGTATTAACAAATGTCGGCTGTGACGTCACGCCTGTCTGTCTTTCAGTATTAAGCGTTTTGCGCTGCCGCCAGCGAGGTCAATCTTTGTCTCAAATTTTTGGGTATTTATGTTCTTTAATTGTAGTTCCTCCAATACAAACATTTGTTCCTGTCCAAAAACTGGTTCAAATGACATCATAAAAAAATTTAGTCATCATTCCTATTATAAAAAGTGGGAAGCAAGACAAAATCTGTACCTATATTTGAAGATATTACTTTCGCTATTAAGTCAGAGTTTCGAGAGCTATAACTGAAATATGACCTTCCGTTTTTTAGGGTTCCGTACCCAAAAGGTAAAAACGGGACCCTATTACTAAGACTTCTCCGTCCGTCTGTCTATCTGTCACCAGGCTGTAACTCAAGAACCGTGATAGCTAGATAGTTGAAATTTTCACAGATGATGTATTTCTGTTGCCGCTATAACAACAAATACTAAAAAACAAAATAAAATAAATATTTAAGGGGGGCTCCCATACAATAAACTTTTTTTTACTGTTTTATAGATAATGGTACGGAACCCTTCGTGAGCGAGTCTGACTCGCACTTGGCCGGTTTTTTATTTACTAAATCACGTAAGGGTTACAATGGCTAGTAAAAACCTAAAGCAAAAAAAAACCATAATCGATTTAAAACTTTTGTGAGACATTTCTAAAATACTACTAATAAAACCACGGTTAAATTCACGTATTAAATGTCAAAACAATCATCGAAAACACTCATCCTGAAGAAGAACTCCCGAAGAGTTCGAAACATGTCGCCTGTCATGTCATTGAATACGTGAATTTAATTGTGAATTTTTATAAGTAGCAATAAAAACTGTTATATATTATGAAACCTTCGATCATGTCTATGAAAGTCAGATTTTCAGGCCACAGTGGCCAAATTTTTCGATTCTGATCTCGGTATCCTGCTTGGAGACAATGGAGACGCTCTGGCCCTTTAGTTATCAATTTTGAACATTCTGGTAGGTACTTAAGAAAAACTGCTTAATTTTGTTCACTTTTTTTAATATAAAAATGACCAAGTTCGCAGGCAATAATTGTTGGAATCTGCACCCTCGATAACCCTAAAAGCGACACCCGTGATGACTTTAAAGAAAAACAATGTCAATAATGTCACTACGGGCGACATGTTTCGAAATCTTCGGGAGTTCTTTTTCAGGATGAATGCTTTCGCGGCGGTGTCGCTTGAATCACGACAAGATTCAAGCGAAACCGCCGCGAAAACACTCATCCTGATGAACCCCCGCAGAGTTCGAAACATGTCGCCCGTAGTGACATTTAATACGTGAGTTGAACCTTGTATTAGTATTATTTCAACATGTCTCACGAAAGTTTAAATTCGAAAAACAATGTCCGCCATCTTGGAATTCAAAATGGACATCATTTCTCGAAAAGCCTGAAAACGTATGTTGTTCTTTAAAAAAAATGCGCATCGTAATTTACAACAAATATTTCAAAAATGAAAATAATGCGACCACTTTTTGAATTATTTCCGACTTCGAATTCGTATTTAGAGACCGAGAGGACATCGATTTTGAAATTAACCGGATTTATTCTCAACAAGCGATCCGCCCTGGCTTCGCTCGGATACTATATTAAATTATATTATACATATAAACCTTCCTCTTGAATCACTCTATCTGTTAAAAAAAACCGCATCTAAATCCGTTGCGTAGTTTTAAAGATCTACGCATTCATAGGGGCAGACAGCGGGAAGCGACTTTGTTTTATACGAGTACTATGTTGTAGTGATAGTGATAATCTTTCATAAAGTAAATACACGCTCGACAGCAAAAATGTTCGTGTAGTTTTGCATGTACTGCACAAATTATTCTAAGAAGCCGGTCGCCGGCCGATCGCTGCGTAATCTTATGGTTGTATTTTGAACTTTACGGTCTACATGTTAAGGTCGACTTTTAAATATATTATTTCAAAATATACCAAAATATCTACTGGAATGTAATGATACATTCATTCACTGGACGAATATACTGGGTCACAATATTATTGAAATAATTATGTTCACCGTGCTGTCGTGAGAGCACAGAACGTAGTCCTCTCGTCTCAGCGGAGCGATTGCGATTGACTCCGCCCGCGAACGGCAACAGAAGATATACCGAACTGCACGAAACACGCGACGGGAGAAACAGTATCGCGCTAAATAAAAAAGACCTATACGCCAAATACGTTATACCTCGATAAGTCTGAAAAGGGACTACATAAAAAAACGCCGCTCGTCAAATCACTAGGCAATATCAAGAGCTAATACACTAAATTTTTACGTAAATTATATGCACGGGAACGGCACACAATTGAAATTAGGTAAAAATAAGACATGTTTTGGCGATTGTTTTCTATCGAGGCAATTTTGGTTTTGTAAGGTTTTTTTCAGACAAATAGATTGCAAATATGATGTAGTTTCTGTATGTTCATTTTCCTGGCATTCGCTTCAGTTTGTCATAGGTAAATATTCAATCTAAGAACTCCGATTTCGCGGAGCGCCCCCTCTTAATCCGATCATCTATCTTTAACAAGGTATATAAAAATATATTAAAATCACGCCTATTGAGTACAATGTTACATAACCTGTTTAAATAATGCTAATAATCAAACGGTTCAACTCACGGTATTAAATACAACTCTTCGGGAGTTTTTCTTGAGGATGAATGTTTTCGCGGCGGTGTCGCGATTTAATAGGTGAGATGAACCGTGTTATTATAAGCATTATTTCCACATGTCTCACGAAAGTTTAAATTCGATACCCTATGATGAGATAGCTTGGGACTCCCACCATATTTCACACACCTACATTTAGTTCATCCTTTTTAGGGCAGCCGTTTAAATAATTCACTTGTGCAAAGAATATTACACCATATTTGTTTCCTGAAAACAAAATCGATAAAAAAACAGAATTATTAAATTTACACCATCCAGGTGTAACGCCTAATCACATTATACGAAACCAGTAAATGCCCCGACAGTAGTTTTCGCGCCGTCTCCGCTTGACATTGGACCACATAATAAAGATTCATCTCCGTTAACATATTGTAAGAATTGTAAGACGCTCGCAGCCCGGAGTTTACTGCCCATAACCATTTCCGACACGTTCCGCGGACCCGTTCCAAATGTGCTATTAAATTATTGTACTTCACTGAAAACCTGAAACCAAAAGGACACTTGCCAACCCGCGTTGACTTTAAAAGCGATCCTCAGATCCTAGAACCTAAATGGTCGCATACGGCACGGTTTCTAAGAAATTTCCTCCCTCGAACGCTCCGAGGGTCTACAGTATGGGGTTCTTCAAAAAAAGCGTATAAGGTAAGGTAAGCGTCCATAGGCTACTATCAGGCGACCAGTATGTCTGTTTGCTACGGATGTGGTATAAAAAAAAGATTATAGGATTCACTGGCTGCAGGTCTGAGACAGTTTGGTAGGATAGTGTGACAATACCTACTATTCAATTGTTTCGAATTAGACTAGTGCGCCGTAGGTACCACGATCCTGAAAAGAATTCGTGCTATAATACCTATGGTCTTAAAGTTGTTTACATTATATATTTTATTGAGACCCTGTTTATTATTACGTTTCTATATTCTGTTTATAAAATAATAATACTTCACGAAATTGTCAGAGACAAGTATCGCCCTCAGTAAAAGACACAAACTAGGTAAAAAAAATGAAAAATTACCTGACTTGATTTCAATACTACCCGAAGACCAGAGTGGTGTGGAGCAGCTGGTCAACGTCTCAGTGACTCAGTGTCTTCCAGGACGGGTATAACTTTCAGTAACGAATCATGAAGAGGAAAGAGAAGAGAAAATGTTTATTGCATAGTAGGCTGAAATAACTGTTTTATAGCCCGTAAGATCGGAGAAGACCTCCAAAAACTGATTGTCACCGGAATGTGCAGAGGTGAAGGCCTCGGTAGGCTCGAAAATCAAAGTGCTTTTACGGCCTAATTTTGGCACTGAACTCATACCGTATTATACACATAATACGCCGTTACGAATTAAAATTTGCTTAATCGAAAGTGAACTGTCGTAATGCCTAACTAGAAAGACGCCTTGATTTTGTTTCTGATCTCAAATCTTTCATAATCCAAGTGACGAAATCATTTAACTGGAGATACACTTTTCGACTCTTGAGTTGGTTTTTCTATTTGCCACCCTTTATTTCTAGATTTCAAGCGCCGGCTCTTTAATTTTACGTAACTTAGTTAAGTTCATTTTCTCTCACCGTTGTCCAAAATGCTATATGTAAATAATACCGCCGAGTACAGCTCCGTTAATGAAGGTTCCCTGGCTGTTTTTGATTTAATTACTCGCAATGAAATAGATCTGGATGTTATTTGTAACGAATTTAAATAGGACTTAAAAGAGGATGTTGTCGCCGTCCGGATAATGTTTGTTCGTAATCGAAGACGGAAAAAGGTAAAACAAGCTTCTATTTTACTTGAAAAGTATAGCTGTAGATTAAATTATGTGATCGTACATGCGGGATTAAGTAGTTTGTGATAGTTTTTGGTTAGTGCTAGCGTTTATATTGATGACCTCTGATGCCTAGTTAGTAGTCATCTTGCATATGAAGCCGGAGGGTCCGGGTACGAATCCCGGTAAGGTCGTTCATTTGGGTGACGAGCACGGTTCATAAGAGTCATGGATGTTTTCTATATATTTAAGTAATTATTTAAGTATGTATATCTTGTTTCAGAGTCTACTTAGGTCAATTTGTGTAAGATGGTCCCCAAATATACAAGTATTTTATTTTTATATGTATTATGGAAAAGGAACGGTCGAATAAAATATCAATTATTTAGAAACATGAGCCGGGTGGTGCGACGGATAATTCAATATGAAAGTCGCCTCGAATGAGTCAAAATGTTATTCATTTTATATCGATACAACAATTTCGTTGTTTACCTGCGGCACGTCTAATTATATTTCAACTATTTGCCATCTTCTTCAATATCACTATTGGTATGAGAGTGACATCAAAGTGGGGATGTGTCTGTCAAGTATTCATGGTGACGCCGGTAGACGTCGGCAGCAAAAACTGAATACGCAAAAACTGCTTTAACATCTGTGACTATGACTAGGCAGGAATCAGCTCAAATCGAATCTGTAATATATATCCCCGTGTATTTCCTTAGCTTTACTGTAATATATTCCAACGGTATTAAATTTCCTGTGACATCGCATCGCATGGCATGTTAAAGAGTAAAATCTTTTGATGACTGCTTTAGCCTAGTTGGTAGTGACCCTGCCTACGAAGCAAGAGGTCCTGGGTTCGAATCCCGGTAAGGGCAAAAATTTATATGATGATCATGAATATTTGTTTCTGCGTCATGGATATTTTCTATGTATTTAGGTATTTATATCCATTATATCCATTACCCATAACACAAGTCTTACTGAGCTTACTATGGGACTAGGTCGATTTGTGTAAGATTGTCCCCTTATATTTATTATATTATTTATTAAAATCACATGTTGCATCAAAATTTATAAATAGTATAGGCAGTTGTCACAATTAAACTTAAATGTACATAATTTAAATACCTTAAAGTCTACATTAAAATGAAATATTAAATATAATTTATTATTATTATCCCTTCTAGGGGTGAATTTTGGCATTTCATCATCTCCAAAGATGATGATAAAACCAATGATAAACATAAAAAAAGAGGAACATATACTATATGTAGGATTGTGCTTTAAGTATGTACTACGCTCTAAACGTTTATCATTTACTCTGCACCAATTTTAAGTGTCTCTGTTTATTATTAAAGTAGGCTATAACGGGTGTCTCAAGACGAAAGTCTTTGACCAGTGTGTGTTGCCAGTGATGACATATGACACTGAAACGTGGTCGCTTACTATGGGCCTCATAAGAAGGCTCAAAGTCACCCAAAGGGCAATGGAGAGGGCCATGTTGGGAGTTTCTCTGCGTGACCGCATCAGAAATGAGACTATCCGCAGCAGAACCAAGGTAACCGATAGATAGCCCTCCGGATCGCTAAACTTAAGTGGCAGTGGGCGGGGCACATAGCACGTAGAACCGATGGCCGTTGGGGCGGAAAGGTTCTCGAGTGGCGACCACGTACCGGAAGGCGCAGCGTGGGTAGGCCCCCGACAAGGTGGACTGATGACCTGGTAAAGGTTGCAGGAGTGCGCTGGATGCGGGTGGCGCGGGATCGGTCACTTTGGCACTCTTTGGGGGAGGCCTATGTCCAGCAGTGGACGTCTTTCGGCTGATATGATGATGATGATGATGATGATGATGATAACGGTTCAATTGCAAAACAAAAAACAAATGCGAGTCGGATTCGCCCACCATATATTCTGTACAAAATAACAATTGTATAGTTTTCAGATTTTGGAACTGCTAACCACTGTCCATGTTTTGTTACCGTCCGAATAATATGTTTCAAAACCAATTGAAATAAGAAACTCTAATTATGTAAGAATAAGAATACTTACTTACTTGAGCCGTCATACCTTTAGTTGGCGCTTACGCAATTAATTTTCCTTTAAACACATATTAATCTAAGTAGGTAATTTAAAATATATAGTTGGCTGACAAAATTTACGATTAAAAAACACACTCCAATCGATTCAACCATTCCGCCAGACACAGAGAGATATGCACATGTTAACTTTTATTATTATATTACTCTTAAAAACATTGGAAAGAATAGGAATAAGAGGTGTATCTCTATCCCTACTAAGTAGCTATCTAGTAAATAGGAAACAACGTGTAAAAATTGGTAAATACATTAGCGACGAGTGTGATGTTACTTATGGTGTCCCACAAGGAAGTGTATTGGGCCCTACACTGTTTCTTATTTACGTAAACGAACTGTGCAAACTAAAAATGGAGAGGGGCTCCATATATGCCTATGCTGATGACACCGCTGTTGTGTTCTGGGGTGACTCTTGGGAGGAGGTTTTTAAAACAGCAGAGTTAGGCCTCATCACGATTGACCGCTGGCTCCGAAATAACCTTCTCACCTTAAACACAAATAAAACTAACTACATTTGCTTCACTAAAAACAACAAAACACAACCAATCCTAAATTTCGCCATAAAGATTCATAAGTGTAACGAAAAACCAGACCCGGGCTGCTCTTGCTCTATCATAAACAAGGTCGAGAGTACAAAATACCTCGGGGTCATGATTGATCAGCGTCTAACTTGGCACGTGCATTCGGAGTTGATTATGACTAGAACACGGAAACTAATTTACATTTTTAAGAACCTAAGGCAAGTGGCTTCGAAAGACCTACTGAAGAAAATCTACGTGTCTTTGGCTCAGTCAGTCCTTACGTACTGTATACCGGTTTGGGGCGGGGCCACCAAGATAAAATTCCTCGAGTTAGAGAGGGCACAGAGGGCATTACTTAAAGTAATGCTCTCCAAACCCTTCAGGTTTCCTACTAAAGAGCTGTATGATACGTGTGAATTACTATCGGTCAGAAAACTCTACATACTGCATGCAATTTTGAAACGGCACAGAACAACCACTTATCAAACTAGTCTACAAAACACTAACAAACGTAGGAAACCCAAGGTATTCCCCGCGCCAAACACTAAGTCTATGTTTGCCAAGAGGCAGTACGCTGCTCAATCAGCCAAATTATATAATAAAATTAATGATCGTTATCTCGAGTTATACCCCTGCCTGTACAAAGAAGTTAAGAAAAAAATGTTCAAATGGCTTAAAGACACAAGGTATAGCGATGCGGAAGAATTACTAAAGTAAATTATATATTCTATACACACTCACTCACCCACACGCGCGCACACACACACACACACACACACACACACACACATACACACACACATGTTTCTTTGCTCCTGTTTCTCTATCTTTATTATCTTTGTGATTGATTGATTGTTAATATTTAAAATTATCTTTCGCTTTTAATACTGTTTTTATGTTCGCTTTATTATGTTGCTTTATTTTTGTATCCTTCTTCAACAAAATAACAATATTTAAAAAATCAGAATGTGATCCATTCTGATTAATAATTAGAATACCGACACAATCTGTAAGAAACAACATGTGGTAGAGCGGTGTTCTCTTAACACAAGTATCCAGTATACTTAAAAAGAGGCACCAGCACTGTTCAAATGTAACTAAACTGATACTGAATAAATAATTTTTAAATTTTTTTTTTTTTTTTTAATATTTTTTATTTATTTATTTAAATCAGGCAACAAGACCAAACATACCTTATTTTCGGCATATGAACCCATGTTGATGTTGATGTTGATATTCTGAAGGGATGGATGGGGAGCGATCGACTGCCCGCCGGTGACAGGCGGGCAGTCGATCGCTCGCTTGTCGCGTTCATTCCGGCCCATTCCCTAAGTTTGGAGCCCCAGGTTACTGTCCCGGCGACGTTCCCACAGCAAACTCTCACACATCTTTGCCGAATGTATTATACCGCGGTTTCGCGCACATAATGCATTCCGCTAGTACATGCTTGCTTGTTTCTTCCTCCCCGCAGTGTGGGCAGGAGGCATCGTTACTAATACCTATTACCTTCAAGTGTCTGTTTGGAGTGTTGTGACCGGTTACGATACCAGTCAGTAGTCTCAAATTGCTCTTACCCAGTTTCAGCAGATACCTGGTTCTTCTGTGATCCATAACTCCTATCATCATCTTTGTCTGTCTGCATCCAAATGCTTCCCTCCATTCTCTCTCCCCTTCTTGTTCTTTTAGCCATTTGAACCCATAGTGCATAGATGTAATGAACAGACCTCACACGAGTCGTTTATTAAGTTCCTGCCACTACACGGTTTCAGTTGTTTATATATGGCATATTTCTCCCGAACCTTAACTCTTCAATGAAAGTTGCTAACAACGTATATATTTCCTCTAAATATGTTAAAGCGTGGGAAATGGGCGGTTTTGTGGCGTAAGCACAATATTAGCGCGATTTAACAACTGTGTTCGGGGTGGAAATAAACTTGGGAAGATCCATAGACCGGGGTCCCGTCGTGAAATGTTCATGTCATTGAGTACAATTAAATACCAGACGTCGAGTCTACAGATCAGATGGCATTCACTCTCGTAAAACTAGGGACTACGTCAAATCTTGGGATAAGGTGCCAAAGCCGTTCCAGGCTCGTTTAAGACACAGGAGGATGACCCATGTTTCTCTTAATATACGTCAAAGAAAAAGAAACTAGTATACTATCATAGATATATTACATAATTTACAGATATAGGATACTTTATAAATCATTAAAAGTCTTGGACACTAAAATCCCTTTACTGTTTACTGCTTTACTGCAAGTATACGTTCGAATGTATCGCATTTGTTAATCCCATGTATTATTAGTGCAATGTTTTATGGGAAACAATATGGCATCACCATCATCCTATCAACCGAAAGATGTCCACTGCTCGACATAGACCTCCCCCTTAATTTTAAAGATTCGGAGGATTACAGAGGGGCTACCGAGAAATGAATACGAACTTCGTTTGTGTATCTCCGTCTCTGTCGCACTTGCTAGTTCGAGTGACAGAGACGAAGATATTCGAAAGAAGTTCGTTTTCACTTCGCGGGAGCCCCTCAGTATGTATAATAATAATAATAAATCAGCTAATATACGTCTTACTGGCTGGCTGAGCACAGGTCTCCTGTCACGGATTAGAGGGAACTGACAGTAGTACCCACACTGGCACAAATTTTTAAGGTGAAAATGATTGCTGATTTCTCTAAACGTTCGGTTACTTCAAACGGTAACGCATTTACCGTGCTGCAAGATACCCCAATATTACCCACAGTTACAAGTCTGTCTATGAAGTAATGACGTCACCAAACTAACTGACGTAGCGTTTCGGATATGAATATGATTAAATTATTATTACGTATCATTATTATTACGTATTATGTCGTATCATCTCAATTCATTTATTTAGTTTATTCTGATATATTTGCTAATATGGACTTGATCTGGACTAACTATTTACCTACATTTTAAATTCTTTTTATTCGACGATTTTCCGTTTTAAAACTAAATAAAACTCAATATCTTACAGTTTCTTGCAATGGGAAGCTAGTCTACATTCGTGAAAGAGAGACAAGTTCATTGTCAAAGTTCCTTAGTTCTGAAGTGACTGTGTACTGAAAATTTAATTCAAATGGTAAGCGTGCCAATATCTGGCAACGTATATATTTATAATAATTGTTATGTTGTTCCCTTTAAGTTTAAGTTAAGTCACAAAAGGTTGGAATCTGATGAAAGTTTTCCAGCTACTATAAAATGATTAAATGGAAAATTAACTTAACAATATTGTTGCTTAATTGGACCATCACCAGGTACTCGACTAATTTGGATGATACATTTGTAGCATACATGCACCCGAGTTTTCAGGGATCCATGCCACATTGCGCCAAAATTAATATCGGGAACAATTCCGAGCGCACTTCAATAGTTACGGCTCACGACTACGAGCGGCAGCGGAAGCGGCAGCGGAGGCGACAGCGGAAGCGGCAGCGGAAGCGACAGCGGAGGCGGTAGCGGAAGCGGCTGCGGAAGCGGCTGCGGAAGCGGCAGCGGTACAGCGGCAAACATACACATAACGAGAGATCAGATCGCGACCTCACCTCGCTGTCCAACGTATAACGCGGGTGCGGTGCAGGCAACGAAATAGTATTAATTAAGTGCATGCGTATATACTAGTGCGTTTGTTAATATTTAAAGATAAGTAGTTAAATAACAATAAGAATCCTTTTCAGAACAATACTTTCACGGGGCAATTACTAAAATTATTCCGTAGATATTCAGCATTTGAACCGAGTAATTGGGCCGAATACTGAATATTGAAAAATTCATTACGTTGAATCGGATGACTGTCGAGTCACTACATTCAAGAAAACTTACTCGCTGACCGCGTGGTGCCGCCCGCGTTTTAACACTTTCGCAACCAAGAACCCGCCTAGCAGGCGCCTACGCCGTAGTCACTTTCCGCTACATACGAGAAAAACCACAGGATCGGCTACAAACGTAGCGCGTAGCGACTCTTGCTAGCGAAAGTGTTAAGGAAAACTTATGAAGAGCCGCAGGAAAATAAAGCAAAATTTATGTCTATCCTATAACTCCATAACCGGTGAAAGTTTTTTTTATCGAATGATTAGTCCCGGATATTCAATCAATCAAACAAAGGGGTTTAAGTCTATTACAGACTATACAACATACATACATACATACATACATACATTCACGCCTTTATTCCCAAAAGGGGTAGGCAGAGGACATGAAACGTATGTTCCAGCGCCACTTTTAGCATAAATTTGGGTATAAAAGATCGACTAAATGTGATATTGCAGTGATAGGTTGCTAGCCCATCGCCCACAACACACTCCAACCCTGGTCCCTTCGTCGACGTTTACGACACCCACGTGAAGAAAGGGGGTGGTGACATTCTAACCCGACACCACACGGGCAAGACTATACAAGCAGTGTCAAAAAGGGGAGACAACGTAAGCATGCCACGCCATGGAAGCATGGCTGTGTAAGCCAATGCGGGAGCGACATACACGACCGCAAGCGTGGCAGGTCCGGATATTTATTACATACATACAAACTTACAAAGAAACATTATCTCTAATGTTTCCTCTCTGTTATGTTTGTATACATTGGTGTTGATATTTTCCAAGGTCCGATGGAACTATTTCGCATATTTGCATACTGATGCGATTTTACAATGGTTTAACTTTGTTCCAATGGGAGAAAATGCTTCAATCTCAGAATGGAAATTTAATTGCTTGAAGCGAGTTCAATAATATGTACATAACTAAGTCTCGTTGTGAGTTAGAATGTGTTTTGGATGATGGATGAATGTTATTACATCTTAAAATTATTTAGCATCCATTGTTTACAAGGAGAAATTGTATGTAATGAAAAAATGTTTGTTAAATAAATATATTAGGAGTCAATCTTATACAAATCGAACTATTATTAACCCATAGCAAGATTGGTAAGGCTTGTGTTCTGGGTACTTAACAGTATCCATACTAATATTATAAATTCGAAAGTGTGTCTGTCGGTCTGTCTGTCTTTCTGTCTGTCTGTAATGTATGTCAGTTACCTCTTCAATCTCTTCATAGTTAAACGGCTGCTAATTTAGATAAAATTTGGTATAGAAAAAGTGTGATATAGTTGAGTCCCGGGGAAAGATATAGGGTATTTTTATCTCGTCAATCTTTTCCCTAATGGGGTGAAATGGGGGCTGAAAGTTTGTGTGGTAGCTACGCTACAAACGAATTCCACGCGGACGAAGTCGCGGGCAAAAGTTAGTATTTAATAAATGCAGCACGGTCGCAAGCTTTTTGTTTATTACCTTGTTCGAATATTTTTGAAATTTTATTGTGCCATTGATTGACATAATCATAGTACAAAAACGTTAACGCGTCCACTAATGAAGCGGAATAAACCAGCAAATGAAACATTATTTTATTTTGATTTACCAGACCTACACGACCGTGTCAGTTCTTCACCGTAACTCTATGGCAAATATGGGTTGTCCATAAAGCCAGGCAAGATTTGGATAAAAAACACTGTTTTTCTTAAAAGATAGGTTTTTATTTTGTTGTAGAATCATAAATTCCACAGCAAAGGGCATGTATATTGTATATAGTAGCATAAAGGGCAAATGGCGTCCACAACTTTACTGGAACTAAAGCATTTTTTGCCAATTTTCCATGATCACTTTGCAAGCTTGAATACAAGTTTAAGAATTTTGTTGAAGTAGCATTATGCGGGTTAGAACTGATATAAAACTACAAAGGCAATAAAAAATAGAAACTTTATTGAACGTATTAAGAATTGTTAGAGCTGTAATGAAATCAAGAACAGCCTTTTTCTACTCGGGTAGTTTTTAAAATAAATAAAATCGGTCAACTGCGAGTCAGACCTACGTTCAATGCTTAGGTATTTTCGATTTTGGTGATTTTAAATAATAACTTGGAAAGAGATACATTAGTCGGTATATTTAATGAATACTTACATAATTTTAAAAAAAGCGCTTAGGGTATTTTTTTTTTCATCAAAATCGTACTCCAAATTTTTAATTGATATCAAAGGTTGTTTCGTAGACATTAAGCAATGCGAAAGAAGATTTAACAGGGTCGGCATAAGGGTACATAATATCATTGAAAAAAATCTATACAAAATAATCTAGTCGCAAAGTAACCTGGGTATACGCATGTGCTTACACACCCATGAAACATGTATTGCAGTGTCCTTAACCACCTATTTAATAAATTAATTTCCTAGTAATGGCGTTACGATGAAATGATATCGACGGAAATACGTTGCTAATAAAAGCTGCAAATAGGGAACTGTGCTGTGGTTTTAGTACCCAGAGGGCTAGCGTTGTTGCTCAGTAAATAACATATAGACTACTAAAAATGTATGCCATAAACTTTAAATCTAATGTTAATGATCATCTATGTGGAAACGGAACATTATTGAGGAGAGGTGAGGTGAAAGCCAGAGTATAGTCTTGAAGCATAATAACTTGCTGATTGGCCGTCTGGCCGCACCAAGCAAAAGTGGGCCGGCTTGTAATGGGTAAATAAAAAAAAACTTGTAGTAATAAGCTCGATTGTTTTTTGATATTCTACAGATGCCACAATAAAACGGTGAAATAAAGATTTATAACAGCGAAATCTCTCTAAATTCATAAAGCCCTTCCACATTCTATGAAGGTGATGTTTGTTTTATAAGTTTGTTGGTTTTGTAATCTCCGCAACACAACAAAAAATTTCATCATTTTATTGAATGGAGCTTCAGGATGGACTATATATTATACTATAAGTATAATATTTTCATCAGCCTGATCTGTTAGTTGAAACAGTACTTAATTGGTAACACTAATGTGAAAGTCCCTCATAAATTAGTATCATCTACTTAACATATATCAAAACTAGTTCACAGTCGGAGCATTTAGT
The DNA here is from genome assembly GCA_945867215.1 of Epinotia demarniana. Lineage (NCBI taxonomy): Eukaryota > Metazoa > Arthropoda > Insecta > Lepidoptera > Tortricidae > Epinotia > Epinotia demarniana. The sequence goes on from OX244273.1 coordinate 19,639,487, forward strand.
TAACAAATTTCACACGATTTCATTAGGTAGTTCACAAGTTTCTATTGAATATTTCGTTTGCGCTACGCTTACAGCAGCTTATTCTATAGTCTGCCTAATTTTAATTTAAACGTAATTTAAAATGTATATTTGACTGTAAATTGCTTAATTTATTATAGGTAAGGAGACCATGTCGTGAAGAATGTGAAGGGGTCGGCATTACTCAGTTTTTCAAAATCTTAAAATGATAGAAATGTTGTACCGTACAGACACCCTCGTCTGTCATTAAGACAACTGGTATCAAGACCCAGTAGACGTGCCTAGTCAATTTGACCAAGTAATGACAAGATTGTGTCACTGTTGATTTTCGCTGTCTCCTATACGTCATAATTTTGAACTTCTTTCCTTAGCTGGTAGCATTTTGCGTGGTGATTCAGACTGTCCCGAATTATTAGTACGAGTAGCTCAGTTGGTGCGCCTGTATGTTCCCTCGCCCTCTAGATATAATCTTCGACCTCGTTGTCGACATTTACTAGCGGCTCTGGCAGTGCGAACGTTGTCTAGCAGAAAAACCCCGGATATTCGAGCTTTGCACTTTATAAACTCGTTGCTTGAATCAACACCAAACTGTGATATATTTATCTGCTAGCCGATGAATATAGTGATGAATATTTGACGTTCTGTTAGAAGATGGATGCACGACCATGTGTAATACTCGTAATAATAATTATTTGTTTCTTGTAAATAAATAAATAATACATTCACCAAATATAACTATAAATTCAAAATATAATATTTTTGAAATGGATAGAGCAGTTTCAATAAGAACAATATTTCAAATTCAACTCAACAAATCAACTCGCATTTTGTTTAGCGTGCTGACACGTCGCGGATGTCGCCACGGCGAAAACAATAAAACAAATGGGAAACATTTTATTTTATAAAATGGAACGCGAGCGGTCGCCTAACTTACTCTTCGATAGAAAGTCATAACTCGTTCATATATAAATGGAGTTACTACCTTTTAAAACGAACTAGAAAAGGCATACGTTCGAGGATTATCCTCGGGTATAAATTAGGCGCGCTTGCACTAGCTCCCACTAGCTCAAAAAAGACGTGCAGTTTTATTCGTTTGTCAGGGAGGATAAACCTCACGTATGTACCGAAAAAGGATAATTTCAAACATATTTTGGTCCCGAACACCGACTTAGTTCACTTCCGCGCCTGCTGTCAGAGTTGTAAAACTTCGAATACATTTTGCGAATGTATACGGAACACGTTTTTGTATAACTTTTGTGATTTAGAAGAAACGTGGGTATTGTAGATGTTGTAAGCACCAGTTATTATCAAGTAAGTTGGAAATCCCGATTGCTTCACAAAAATGCACTATCTATCCAATCTCATCCCCATCCCCATCTTTAGGGGTTGGTTAGGGGTGACTTTTGGAATAAACAGTGTCCCATGTATATTTGACTGTAAATTGCATTACGTTACCTATAAAATATCTCAGCGCTAAATATCATCTATTACAAGTTAACCATTTTTGCGTGATTGAGTCACAAACGTCCAATAAATATATGAGGATATTATGATATAAGTAGGATATTTCAACGCTCCTGCAAATAAACTTAATTACAATTCTAAGGTGGGTACGGGTGGCTCTGCAGTTCTCTTTAAACGTTATCATGGATTTAAATATAAGATGTTTTAAAATTTCTTTCATCCTGAAATTAACTTATTATTTTCCGCTCTTTCTATTTCTTTTGACACTGCTCTCATTTGATATGAATTTATATAAAAAGGTTATTGAAAACACAAGTAGCTACTTATTTAATGTATTCTTTAACATAACTTGCCAAAAGCGTTTCTAAGTGCTGGCCACTTTGCAAAGTATTAATAAAACCTTTTAGTTTCAACGTCAAGGTTGCCAATCAAGTCCTCATATATGGCATTGTTTGCCTTATTCCCCCGGTTTAAGGTTGAAGAACGTATACACACATATTTGTTAGTTATAGTGTCAGTACACGTTAGTAATTACCATGTCCCGTACCTCGTTTGCTCGGTCCAATTTCACAAAATTTCAGTTTATAGTGTAGTAAAATTTGCACCACCATTTAAATTGGACTTTCAAGTTATAATAGCCTCGAGTTAGCCAGAGGTTTATGAATTTGTATATAAAGTACTCGTGTTGGTTCATTGTTGTTGTGTTGCGTAATGTAACTATTCGTTCATTATTGTATATTAATATCCATTATAATATATCTAGTATGTCGGCAACATAAGGATGAGGGCTGCAATTTTGTTTGTAAAAAGTCCTATTTGTGTTAAATACCTACTTATTATATAAAATCATTATATACAATTGTATATCGGAGTCGCCCCGCCGCCGCGCCAATTATGTTAAGGCCTCCACACATCGAACGCGGGGCGGGCGCGGCGCGGGTCCGGCGCGGCGCGCTATATCTTTCTCACTACCAACGCATTTAATATCCCTCTCACTATCTCTGTCAAATAGAAGAGGAAATATGTTGGGGCACCTGTTACGACATGACATTTACATAAAAAACTATAATCGAAGGGAAAATAGAGGGAAGAAGAGGCAGAGGAAGGCCGCGACGTGCTTTTATGGACCAGGTCAAGGAGAAGGTCAATGTAGTGTCGTACCAGGAGCTCAAAGCAGTGGCAGAGCGTAGAGCTGAATCGCGGTTACTCCACCGACAAGAGCAGAGCTCTTAAGTTGAAGAAGAGAGATCTCTGTCACACAGTGTCACGGGCCCGCCGCGGACCAGCGTTGCTATCGCGGTGGGCCCGCGCTACTATGCGATAGAGACACCGTGCTACTGTTCAAAATAGATAGAGATACCGCCCGGCCCGCGCCGCGCATGACTCTTGTTGGATGTGTGTAGGCCTTAAGAACGAATACCAAACACATTGTATACCAATATAATTTATATTTATATACTTAATTCATATTGACCACTACATTTCTATCATTGTATATAAACTATTAAGATGAGACCGCCTGTTGTTACCTCTATTTAACATTATGTACTCTTGTAACATGTTTTTATTATGTTGTGGTGCAATAAAGAATATATTATTATTGTATGTTCTTTCCATATCTCGGGACCATGGGGTCCCGGACTTTTGGAAGGCATGCGTGGGGCCGAAGCCAACAGCGCAGAGGCCCTTTAAAACAAAAATAATCTAAAGCGGAAAGGGATACACATGGCGGATACCATTTCCGAGCGCACAACATGATACACCCGGTGATGGTCCCCGCCAGGTGCAAAGACTATTGCAGTGCAACACTGTGCTGCGATGGAAACTAAGGTCATGGGTTATTGGGTTGAATGGTGGGTGGTCTGGAAAATGGGTTATGGGAGGAGACTAGCGGACACCTGCCGTGACAATAAGTCTCAAAATTGTGAAAAGGCAGGCGGTGACTTGCCAACTCGTTAAGTGGGCCCCACAAACAGTCGCACGCACAGTGCGACAATGGAGCAACACGTCTGAGCGGCTGTGAGGTTGTCGAGAGGTCAGTCTGCGGCGCGCCAGATCCCGGTAATCCGTTCAAGGGCGACCGGCGTGATGACATTTTACACTTCCAACCTGGAGCATAGGTTCCGCTCTTGCGACTCCACTCTGGCCGGCCGGTTAAGGCAAGCACAGAGGCGAGGGCCAGATCACTCGGGCCCTCTGGAGGTTAGGGGTCCGCGGTGTCACCACTCACCGTCAACTCGCCACAAGCTGCCCCCGCGGGTTATATTATTATTATTATTATGTATGTCTTTCCCGTTCACGGGACAATGATGTCCCGGACCTTTGGGAGGCGTGCGTTGAGCTAGGTACCTACTATTATTATTATTATTATGGTTCTAGCATTGCAACCTCAATAAATCGAAATATCAAGAAAACAAGAAGTAAAGGGATCTATCACTTATTATAATTCCCAGTATAGCAACACGCAATTAATGGTCGCAGTCTCCAAGTAGCAGACATAGCATGAGTAGCGTGACAGTTAAGTAGTCGCCTTTTTAGGTCCTTAAAAATGAAATGTAATGTAATTCAACATTATGCATTGGTCAAATAAAGCGATTAGCATAGCGAGAGTCTCGAGTCGGATAGCAGCGGCAGTCTCGCGTGTTCATTATCTGGTCCATTCACTACTTGATTCACACCACCTCACCGCTCACCCCGGTGTATCCTGACGCCGGGATTTATAATAACAACGCGTAATCGGAGGTCTGTCTGAACTGGTTTGCCTGATGTGAGATGACGTGTGAATAGCGCACACTGGTGCCTCGTAACTCTAGAATAAACGCCATTATCTTTACAAGCAACAACGTACTACGAGTACGTATAACATGGAATAGCACGATTATTTACCGTTATAGAAGCCTGATAGAAGCCTTTCAGAATCACCATTTTTAGGGAACCGTACCTCAAAAGGAATATAACGAAAACCTTATAGGATCACTTTATTGTCCGTTTGTCAAAAGTTTTTTACCTTTTCAGAAATACCTTTAACAGAAAAATCGGGTCTTTAACAAAAAAAGTGATTCTTTATAAACTAGTGGCTTTGTGAGCTTTAAAAGTCACAAACCAGTACTTAAAAACAAACCGGACCAGTTCGAGTCGGACTCGCCTACCAAAGGGTTCCTTACTTAATAGGGTATATTCATGTTTTTTTTTTAATTCTATAATAGAAGTAATTATATAACCAGAAAAAAATATAAAACTACGATCATTTTCGGACTATTAAAACGCCGCCATTTTGGCGGGCTCATTTTGTGACGTCACCGTGCACTTAGAATAAATTAACAACGAATTGTTTGATTACAGTTTTAATAAAAGTGAGTGATTAAAGCTTGTAAGATCAACTTATTGTAACGGAAGAGGACACAAAAGCTTATTATAAATATTGTATTGCCCCTATGTGTGAAAATAACATTAAAACTGCACCTGACTTGATATAATTTCATATGCCCAAAGATGCAAATATAAGGATAAAGTGGTGTAAGGCGATGAGGAGAGATAATATATTTCGAAGTGAGTATTAAATATGTTTGTACATAAAATCTTTTTTATTAGGACTCACGAACAATATAAACAATAACCTAACCTAAAAATTTAATTGTAATATAGGTACTTGTGGCCGACGCGTCGCCTTGCGTCGCGTCGCGAGCGACCCTTGTCGCAGTGGGGCGACGGGCGACTTTTATCGCGTCGGCTGAGTGGGTTCGTACGCCTAGAGACTTCGAGCGTACGCCACTCGCCAGACACCTAACAGACCGTGCGTATATGGGGCGACCCCGCAACGGCCTTCGATAGCCCGTAGGCTAAGACTCCCTAACCAATGGTAAAAGAAAATAAAACAAGAATTCTGATTAATAAAATGACTATATATTATTGAATGACTTATTATTTAAACTTGCCCTACCACTGCCCTATGTGACTTGTATTCAAGTCCCTGCTTGCCCTATCACTTTCCCTACTGATTGCTGATTACTTAGTTGTTGCTTTCTCGAGAGAGAGCCGACTGAACACAATTTGAAAATGAAAACTGACTCGTTCTTATACCAAAATTAGGTTTCCAACTCGTCACGATATCCTCGAGCATAATTTGGGGCTTCTAATTTTATTAATGACCCAAATCTTACATAATTGATTGGCTATTACGTAATGCCACGCCTATTTTAACTATAATTTTTCGTTGTCACAAAATATTTTAAACAAGATTATTTCTAATTCACTAATTTTCGTTTACCTATGATATCGTGACTCTAACACATGTTTACAAACAATAATAAACCTCGCAAGGTGATTTTTAGGAAAGTTACAGCAAGTGGAAAATGGAAATATTTACTTTCAAATCCTTTTTTACTAGGTTTTCTTGATTTCTACAATATAAAACGTTAATAATACTGATATAAAGTCTCCTTAACAGTTGGAGCTTTTTATGACCTACCTAACGACATATAAATCTAGATTCTACTATAACAGGTTGCAAAATGGTCGCTTTGATTAACCAGAATGATAAGCCGAAATTACGTAATAAAGTTCTTAATCAAAAATTAGTATGGGATAATAACGACCAATCAGAGCCCGGCGGGCGGAGCTTGACGTGTGCTCTCTCTACGGTCAGACACTCGGATATACACGATTTCTTAGCGGCTTTCATTATGGTAATGCTTTCTTGATACAGTCTCAAAATATGATCTTTAAAACATGTTTTGGCCTATATGCCTTAGGTATATACTCATTATATTCTTTGGGGTGGTAACTAAGATCTTTATTTACTTATTTACATTATATTTATTCATTTTTACCTATTAATTTCTTTATTATTGGTTAACATGTTATTATGTACTCAAAGCTATGTAAAATGGGGTAAATAGTGGGATTCCTTTATTTACTTATACAATCTAGGTCATTACAGTCTAGACATTGATTCTGTTACCTCTAAACGTGATCTTGCGGTTCCATCGTTCACAGTACTATTCATAAAACTATACTGATTCCCAATTTTTTTGTTATTAATGTTACAAATATTATGAGTTTTGTTGATCAACAGCTGACTACGTGTGTTGATTTTGATCACGAAACGTGTTGGCTAATTTTCTTTGTTTTTACTGAATACCTTACACAAATTTGTTTTATGTACCTATAAGCCTTGAAGAAAACAACCTAGTTTGTTATGTTCATAAAGAAGTTCTCAACATGTAACACTCCTAATACCTACATATCTTTGATTATATAATATGCATATGTACTAGTTTTTTATGCCACTTTTTTAAGAAAGACACCTTCCAGGTCATCAGGACTTAGTCATCATGAACACATCAAATTTAGGTAGATTATCCCATTGTGCCTTGACAAAACCGCTTCCAGTCATTGTGGCGAGTCTTTTTTCACAAGGACTCACTGCTTTCAGTTAATAATTCACAAAAAACACTGATTATTTATCATAAACAGCGGCAAAACAATGCGAATAACTTTCAATAATCATACATACGACCTGTTAACAGTAGACACCGAGTGCACGGTGACGTCACGTTTCGCTCTGCGTTGCGATTTGGAAATATGCGCGGGAATTTAAAAACTACTACTTTTAAATATATTTTTTTTATAGAAACATGATCATTTTAAAAAATAATCATGTGTTTATATTTATTAAGCATTAAAGATTACTCATGATATTTTTTGTCCATTTCTGAATCACATGCATAATATTCCCTATTGAAAATGTATAGTTTTCAGATTTTTCCCTGTATTTGTAATATATGACAATATAACTTGCCAATTTTCATAGTTCTTAGGTCAATGGGAAGTACCTACCCTATAAATATCCATGTATATCCTGTGTAATGCCTGTGAAACGAATTTGTGACAATTAATTGACCTGAGCTATAACCACAAATAGTGTAGCATCTCTAAAGGTGGGCCTCAAGATGAACATGTCCAAGATCAAGATCATGGCAAGTCAACCACTCAACATACCAAATGTCACTGTTTGTGGTTCTCTAGTGGAACTTGTGGATGAATACATATATCTTGAACAGCCTATCTTGGGGACAATGCCAAGAGGGCCCAATTTTTTAACTATTTTTTAGGTTTTAAGTTGATTTTTAATATTTGTCATAGTTTTAGTCTTTATATATACTTTAGAAAATAAATATAGTATTATCTTGAACAGTGTTTATCTTTTGACCAAGAGACCCAGGGGAAAGAGGTCGCTAGGCGAATCCAGTTAGGATGGGCTGCGTTTAGTAACCTAGTGGATGTCCTAAAGTCCAAAACACCACAGTGCCTTAAGACAAAGGTATTTAACCAATGTGTCCTGCCTACCCTTACTTACGGGACGGAATCTTGGGCACCCACCAAGGGAGTACTGCACAAAATGAATGTGGCGCAGAGAGCCATGGCGCGAGCCATGTTAGGCATCTCCCTTGTAGACCGTGTCCGAAACACAGATCCGGCGCCGAACGAAAGTAGCGGACGTCGGCAATCGAATAACACAATTAAAGTGGAGGTGGGCGGGACACTTGGCGAGGAGGAACGATGGGAGTTGGACAAGACGGGTTACTAAATGGTGGCCAAGGTCATCGAAACGGTTAGCGGGCAGACCACCAGCTCGATGGACCGATGATGTCTGCCGAACAGGAGGCAAACATTGGATGAGATTAGCACAGGACCGAGGAGAGTGGCGTAATAAAGAACAGGCCTATACTCAGCAGTGGGTGGGTCAGCAGCAGCATACGGGCTGAATAGATAGATAGATAACCACAAACTACAAATATTGAAATTCGTGTATCTCCATCTCTATCGCACTTACATCACTCGAGTGACAGAGATACATCTATACGAATTTCAGTTTCGATTTTCGTGGTAGCGCCGCTAAATGGTTATGTGTTTTAAAGTAAATAAGTGTTAATATTAAAGTAAATAGTGTTTTTTTTCTGAAATTATGAAATGCCTAAGATTATTATAAAACAAACCTAACCTAATCAATTCTACACTACAGCGGGCTAACTGAAAAGTAAATTGTAAATGTAAATTAGACGATTATGTAATGGCCACACAATACGAAGTTGTAATTGAAAAAAAATGTGAATCGGAAATAAAACTCTTCCTCGGTCATCCAAATCGCATGTAAAGCAAAGAATATTACCAAGTCTCCGTGAGTCATTGGCCCCAGCATTTAATTAAAATGTGTGTCACCCCCAGACCCACACAGTAAAAGCATCGTAACCAGTACGTTAACTGGACAAAGAGTAAGTTTCGCCGCGCTAAAGTTTCGCTGTTAGTTGGAGCAGCTCTTCCGGGCAAGTGATAAGTTACTTTGTCCATGTAGTTTAGACAAATAAAATGCTAAAAGTTTCACGAAGGATTTTTAGTTTAATAAAAATTTTGGAAAAAGAAATTGTATCCAATTTATATTAAAAACAAATACGATCAGCAGGCGTAGCATAGTTGACATTTTATCACTTATCGTATGGGAGTACGAGAGTAACAGATGGCTTATCCACAAGCGATAAAATGACAACAACCTTAGCCCGCTGCGGGCCTGAATACCTCTTTAATGTATACCCCTCATCTCTATTTATAATAAAGAGGTAGGATTGTATATAGGGGGTAATCGTAACTTTGATATTCATCAATCGGAATAAATCGCTGTTGTCCACTAGAATCGCCTAGCCTGATCCCCTAGGGGAAAAACACGGTTAGATTGTTAGGTGAACCGCGACCCTACAGCGCGCGAGCCGAGCGAGTGAAGCGAGCGTGACGCGGTAGCGTCCGGCGAAGCGTCATTAATCGAACATTAGGATTTTTTCCTAGTTGAATATAAAATAATTGCCGCTGGGTTCCCCTGGGTGATCGGGGTCGGGTGATTAACGTGGATAACGTGAATAAATCGGATCTACTCTGCCAATTGGGTACTTTCCTGGGTAAAAAATATGTAATTATCAGTCCATCAGTTAGATTATCAAAAAATATTGGACGCGTATTTTTTATTAGTCAATCAAACAACGAATGATCTAGATATTGTCCGGTAAAGTTCCACGTGACATCACATTATGCTAAAAATGTGTACCATAATGTGACATCACACGGAATTCCACAAAAATCTATTTCCGAATATATGTATCTGGCCCGTATGTGACATAAATATAGGGACATGGGTTGAAAGAATTAAGGAACGGCCTTAACCCGCATGGACACATCTATTACCAAGTCATACAAGTGTCTGATATAGTGGAAACGAAGATGAATTATACACAGGACTGTAACAGGAAGACAGACTATTCAGTTTAACTTGGGTACTACTGTAACTACCCGAGATGTTATGCACGAGACTACATCTCAGTGATAGATGGGTGATAGAAAATTAAGAAAGAGAGTGTTTTTATACTCTGACGGTGGCAAACGAGCATACGGTCTGCCTGATGGTAAGCAGACATCGTAGCCTATGGACACTTGCGATTATAGGAGAATCACAAGCGGGTCGTCTGCCCTTATAGATTTGAGGATTCGTTGTGTTGATAACTAGAGACGAACGCGGGTCCTTCTCACAACACATCCTCGGGTTCTCTGGCGACCTTATTCAACTCCATATACTTACAGAGGCAAAAGTTAATTGGTTCAGTTGGAAAGGCTAGGCTGGACCAATAGAAAAATCTGGTCAAGTCTACCACCGACGAGCATGCATGAAGAATGCCTTGAAAGTGAATTAATCAAGAAAGGTTTGTCAAGATCGTAGGTAATAATTGGAAATCCGTGATCTCTGCCTGCGGCTGCGCCTCTGAGAAACAGGCTTGATTTTATGTAGTACATATAATGTGTGTATGTTCTTCTCTTTTCAGTTGACCCAGTCAAACATCCGATCATGTATTGTTATTTCTAGTCCGTTCATCAAGATATACTAGGAGTGAGCGGCGAGGTGAAATGAAACAAGTGAATAGCGTAGCTGCAGACGCTGGGGTAGGTTGTACCGTTAATTCAACGTTGTTGGTGAACAGGTGTACGCGAACTTGTACGTGCTAGTTTGATAACATCACATCACACACATCATCAGCCTATATACGTCCCACTGCTGGGCACAAGCCTCCTCTCATATAAGAGAAGGAACGGGCAGTAGTCCCCACGCTGGCCCAGTGCGGATTGGGGACTTCACATACACCTTTGAATTTCTTCGCAGATGTATGCAGGTTTCCTCACGATGTTTTTCCTTCACCGAAAAGCTAACGGTAAATATGAAATCATATTCCGTACATAAGTTCCGAAAAACTCATTGGTACGAGCCGGGATTCGAACCCACGACCGCCGTTTGACAGCCGCATGCCTGAACCACTGGGCTACCGTAGCTTCATAAGCGTTTGATAACATGGAACTTGGAAAAAGTGTTCCGAGTTTTATTTTCAATGGCTTACAACAAAACAATTCTATTGTGGTGACGGTTTTTGTCGGTGAAGGGAAACCATTAGATTATTCTAGGCATTTTTATAAGGCCGGCTCACCAGATATTGTAGAATTTTCGTTAATTTTTTATTTTTTTTAAATGAGGTATAGGATCACTATGACTCTCTAAGATGAAATGAAGATTCTTTTTGTCTATTAAATCAAATAAGAAGGTTAAATAGGCGGTGACCTGACATCGGATTAAACTACATTGTGACGTTTATAACCATCGGCAAATAATGTGTCAGAGGCCCTACAATCGTCTCATTTTTCGTGAAATCTCCGATGCCTGATTATGAGATTGCGATTAAAATAAAAAATTGTGACTGAGTCGGGCCCATATACATTTAAATTAAAGTAGTTTCTTTCCCACAGAATCGCATTGTCCTTAAGTTGCCGTCAAATGCTATCTCAAGTATACTTTGAACAAATTCTTGAACTGGGTAGTTTAAAAAGAAACTTGCGTCTAAAAGGAAATTTGCATCCACTTGAGAAACTAGAGCGCGAATAAGTCAACATTATTAGTAAAGTTAAGCGGACACCTGGGGATGCACTTACTTCTCATGGCAAATTTTTGCATAAAATAGTCACGGTGTTTAGTCAAAGACGTACAGGGCAACGCTTTTTAACTTTCGAGCGCTCGAAAATCAAATAAAAGTAAATACGTTTTTGTAGTGTCAAAATAGCAGGCACTTACTTTCTACCATTAGAATTGAATACGAGTAGTCAAGTCAATACCACTCGTTTTTAAGTTTTCTATCGCTATTTCAAAACGGCAATTTATTTTTTGTCAGTTTTCGAGTGAAAGCACAGAACTATATCAAGATACAAGGAAAGAGTGTATGTACTTCGCGTGGCGAAAAGAAGCCGAAACGGCTTCTTTGCTCGCCGCGAACATTAGTCCGCTCCCGACCGCGGCCCGCGTGCGATGTCAGGTTAAAAAAACAAAATGACTCGTTGTGCGATAGTGAATTGTTTGAACACCTCCGATAAAGGTGACGCAGTTAATCGTGAGATTTCCTTTCATCGGTAAGTACTATTTGTCCTAAAATACCTGTTAATAATTTAAAAAACAATTTATTTATTGCCCTGTATTACCTTCATCAACACAGATTGTGTCCAACGCTAGTTTTCCGTGCGTTCAAAACAAGCGATGTAAATCTAAGCTATTCAAACTGTCGAGTTGCGTTCGAGGTTGATTTCTCATTTTTTCTGTCAAACGTAAGAATAGTGATGTTCCTCATTGCTGTACGCTGCGATTTTCTAACTCGATTAAAATCGAATTTGAAACCAGAGGAAATGATAATTACGTTTTTATATTATTATGTAGCTATATAATGTAGGTTACGTAGTGAAAAGCAAATATTATTAACAAACAGGTTATGGTTGCTTCTATATTGCAATTATATTTCAGTTTCCCGAATGATCCTCTGGTTAAAAATAAATGGATTGAAGCAACGGGTCGTAAACAATGGTTTCCAAAAAAACACAGTCGGATTTGTTCAGTACATTTCCACGAAGACTCCCATCGAAGTACCGACAACTGATCAGTAAAGCTTATCCGACTATTGATGTAGTGATGAAAAGGTACCTAGGTACGCATTATTTACGTAAGGATAAATATTATTTTTTCCCAATCCGCACTGGGTCAGCGTGGGGACTACTGCCCGTTCCCTCTCATACCTGAGAGGAGGCCTGTGCCCAGCAGTGGGACGTATATAGGCTGATGATGATGAAATATTATTTTAAAAAAATGTGACTGCGTGCGTGCGTGTATGTGTGTGAGTAGTGTAATTAATTTAATACAATTTGTGCTACAAATAAAAGGTCAATCTTCTTCAGAGACAGACTCTAAGAACAATACGCCCCGGAAGAGAAAGCTCGAAATGGTGAGTGTTATTTATACATTATCAGAAGATATTTTGTTTTTAAAATTGTGTTTGTCATCTTCGCTTTTGTATTGAATATTATATTTTAACATGTATTACAGGATATTAATGAACCATCCACATCAGACGAGATTCCAATACATACGCCAAGGAAGAAAAAAATATTAAAGCAACTGAACAATGCAAGGCAAATGATAAAACAGAAAGACAAACAAATTAAACGCCTGAAGGAACAAAACCGTCGAAACGTAAAAAGAATACTTACCCTAGTGGCATTATTGGGGTGCTTAAAAAAGAATACCTTGATCAGTGACGAAGAAGCTGACACCTTAAAAAAAAAACAAATGTTACGACTAAGTAATGAACTTTATTCTAGACAAATGAAGAACACAAAAGGATCAGTCACAACATAACATCAAAATACTCACCAACACTACGGAGTTTTGCATTAACGTTACACTATTATTCGAGCAAAGCATATAACTACGTTAGAAAGGTTTTCAATTTAAGCTTACCACATCCTGGCACTATCCGGAATTGGTACAAAATGATTGACAGTCTCGAGTTCTTTCCTTCTACTCGTATACTGTAAAAAAAAAACTAAGACCTTTTTAAGACTATTTATAATTTCCTCTGTTCAATCTAATTTTCATTTCCTCTGTCGGTTCTTATCGATATTTTGAATCGATACAAAATAAACCTACAAGTTATTACAACTACCGCGTGCGAATCGATGTTGACGAATCGATGTCGCGCGGTTTATGTTTCCCGTCACTAAATTACGCTCGTGACGTCAAAATACCTACGCAAAATGTTACACGCTCGGTTCCCATACTAATCGACGCGGACTTTCCTTCTATCTTGATATAGTTCTGTGAGTGAAAGAGTCGAGCGCTCGAAAGTCAAAAATCGGTCCTCTGATCGATTCACGAAAGCTGGCGCGGGAAATGTATGAAACTGTCATTAATTTCATAGACATTACGCGGCAGCTCTTGTGAATAGATCTGTACATAGTCATTTATAATAGGGGTGTGACCTAAGATTTTTTTCCGCTGCGATTCGAACCAGTTGGACAGTTGGAGAGGAACTAATGTTTGTATAGGTACAACTACAATTAAATAAGATAAATACCCAACAAATTTGAGTCAAAGATTGTGGCTCGATTGGCCTCGCTATGCTAGTAAACGACATTGAAACGGAGGCAACTATTTTACTGTGATAAAATTAATGTAAATCGTTAGGTACGTAATGATTTAATTCTTGATAAATTTTGATGTCAAGCGTTGTAACAAGTACCCTTATTTTTATTACAAACGGTGTAGCCTGAAATTACAGGTGTTATGTGCCTTTTATTAAAATAAAGACAAACGATGAAAAATAAATTCATCCACTGACGAAAAAATCTAATCATAAAGATGAAATGAATACTACGATGGAATGAAGATATAGTTGTATAGCAGTAACTTTAGGTAGGTTGCAAGAAAAAGCTCCGTTTTATGTCCGCTGTCTGAAAAATAAAATCACGTGGCTGCTATCTCTATATTGCCTCCGTTTTTCTTTTTATAAAAGAGTTAAATGGTTATATGTCGCTGCCACCTTTGTGTAGCAAATAACACAAGCTAAACGTGACTTGAATAATTGTTTTTGTTTGTAGTAGTGTGAAAAAAGGGTATGGCATGACATTCAGCCTGGCTTTTACCGTAAGGAAAAAATGTTATATTAAAAATGTTGTATTGTACGTGGCTTTAATAATTGTTTAGTACCCGCAACCACATACGCCCCAACAATGCATTCCTACAGAAAAATCTTAAGTGCAAACCTCCTCGACCGCGAACTAAGCGCTGTAAATTTAGCGAAAAATATTTCTTTCGAGAAGAAAAACAAAAGAGTCCATCCCGGATGAAATTTATGAGATGCGCCGCGGATTAAAAATGTTTGCCTTGCCCTCCGGCCTCGGGTTCATTAGGGCGTGCTTCTAGAACATTCTGATTAATATTTACCTTACTCTTCTGCGGATTGTAGTTCATTAACCTTTCTTGTCATTGAGAATTAGGAGTTTGAATATTTTACGTAACACACCAATTAACCGTGTTGCCTTTCCGTTAAGTTGTCAGAAACGTGACCCAAATTTTTATTCAAAACGTTATCTCTTGGGTCGCAATTAGAATAACGGTTGTCCTTAATGCGCTTTGTTTTTTGAGACAGTAATAACATGATGGCGACTAATTTATGCGGGTTGGACTTAGAGAGTACTTACTGTATTAAATCCGGGTAAAATGTACGAACTCGCGTCTAAAAAAACAGGGCAATCTCAAAGTTAATCCAGCAGATTATTTTATTAAGCGTCAGACCTTAAAATTTTAAAGGCAGCAAGTTAATTTGATGTTGTGACATCACTGAAACATGCTCTGAAACAACTTACTCTTGATTATTTTAGTTTTTTTTCAATACACTGCTCGTAAAAGCTGGATTAGAGGTAGGTAGGTTAGAATTATTTAATAACTGTTCCAGAATATACATTATATTCTACTTACCCGACACACTCTGCCCGCTTAGCGTAAGCCCGCAGCAATGTAATGTTGCAATCCGATTATTTTTTTAAATGCGTTTCTTGTGACAATATTATAATATGCATATTACAAGAAACTACGAATTTCTGAAACTACGACAACGCAGGTAGTTTTTTTTGCCAATGCTGTATGGATAGACAACAATAAAGGATGGCTGGGTGACGCTGCTTCACCCGCATGACACCCATTTTCCCAGGGTGCGTCCCACGAGATATAACAACAGTATATATAATTTCATATTAATAACGTTCACAAGTTATAATGAACATTAGCTATAACAACAATACCAATAGTTTTATAAGGAATAACGGTCAATAGCCATAATAATCATATTATATAACGTTTTTTTCTATAACACTCAAATTTAATAATTTCATTTCGTATAACGATCATAACATATAATATATTTTCGTATAACATACATAACGTTTAACGATCATTATAATAAATAAATAAAATAAAATAAAAATGATTTATTTCAGACCTTGGTCCATATATTGTTAGTAGTACATTTGAAAAACTTATACGCTATGTTAGTTAGTACACATCTACACAATGTTGAATGTCAGGACTTGATGTAAGTTAAAGTAGTCCTGACCGTCTGGATCCAATGCCACATAATCGGGCAGTTAAATCTTCCAGCAATCACCTTCAGAATGCCATTCTGAGTTTCCCTGACGCGACCCATCAGCGACGTGATTTTCTTTCGCATCACCGCTAGGAAACCGTCCGTGTGGGTATTGGCGAACATTTCCGACGCGCTGCACCATTTTGGGAGTCTTAACAGCATTCTGAAGGCGTTGTTATACTGAACGCGTAGGGCGCTGTAGGCTCGTTTGGTATATCGGACCCACAGACCACCAGAGTAAAACGAGTGACAATATGCCTTAAATAAGGTTATTTTTACGTCCACTGAGCATCTGGCGAATCTGCGGGCCAACATATTACCTCTCACCGACAACGCCCTACGCTCTCTCTCTATATCGCCATCATCACATAGGTCGTCTGTTATAATGTGGCCCAGGTACTTAAAACGGTCTACCACTTTAAGTACAGCCCCACCAAGAGACACCGGAGGGACAAAGTACGGCCTAACTTTACCCGCTTTGAACACCATAACTTCACTCTTGGTGGCGTTGTACATAAGTCCATGCGAGGCAGCGTACTCCTCGCACTTGGCCACTAACTGTCTAAGGGCCCCAATAGATGGACTCAGCAGCACCATGTCGTCCGCATAACTTATATTATTTACACATGTGTTTTCAATGTAGCATCCGGCATGCATGCTGCTGAGTTCACCTATCAGGTCATTCATATAGAGGTTAAACAGTTTTGGAGATGTCAGGCCTCCCTGCCTCACTCCACATTCCAGTCTATACTCGGACGACAGAGTCCTTGCCCATCTTACCTGGTTTGTCTGATTTTCGTACCAATATTTTAGCAGATCCATAGTGCATAATGCATAGTATATTTTCGTATGAGGATAACAATACAGAAAATTAGGTTAGGGCTGTAGGTAAAAGGGGGGCTCGGGGGGCGAAGCCCCCCGCAGTAAAAAACAACAAGTACTCTTACCAATGGTATTACTTGTAGGTTAGGTTAGGGTTGCCTTGTGTCCCTTAGAGCGGAAATAGACACCCCGCGAAGCGGGGTGGCGTCGACACGCTGGTGTTTAGGTAAGGTTAGGCTAAAATAATTGGCGTGTTTGATATAAAAATAAATTTAATTTCAATCTTAAAAACGTTTAATGTTTTTTTATTCAAATTCATATATATTCCTTCATACGGCATTGTTATTAAAATAACTGAAGACGATTATAATATACGAGCAATATACTTTTTGATGTTAGATAAATTGAATAATATATGTTATAAACCTTAGGTGTTATGAATATTATACGCTTTAATCGATATATCAATTGATGTTATGTCTAAAGTACGTTATACTTTACGAAATTATATATTTTGTCATTATACCTTTCGTTCGTTATGTGCAATGAACGTTATACTAAACAAACTTATACACAGTGAGCGTATATATTATGGCCGTTATATGATTAGTTGTTATACCTCGTATTACTTACCCATTTTCCCATCCAAACCTCGGCACCCCAAATTAACCCCTAAGAGACAGCGCACATTCAGCCACCAGTGGCCGACACAAGCTGCGGACGAGCTCTTTCATACATTTTGTGTAGCATCAGTCCATACCGGGGTTAAATAACTTGCACATTTCTTTCTTAAAGTCGTTCACATTCATAATTTTTTATACTTTCGTTTTATTGCAGAGTTCGAGTGCCGAGCCTAACCTAACTTTAAAGATTTCATGCAATAATAATTTAGTTTATGAATTTGAGGATTCGTTGTTTTGATTTCTATAGACTCATGCAGGTCCCTCACTCTCAATAGAGCATATCTTCTGGAGCTCTGGCAACCACTTAATTACCACTAGAAAAACAACACCCCAAACCTACAGAGCGGGTAATGGCGTTATTATGACTCAGATCATCTTTTCATATATTTACCAGAAAATGCGTCCAGTACGTCAGCTCTTTTGTATTAAGGATTTCAAAGAATCATTATTGATTAATGGATTAAGTACGAATGCCCACTGTAGTGCAATAATGTTGTAAAACTATTGTGTGACTCGTTATACCCGTACAAGAAACTACGAATTTCTGAAACTACGACAACGCAGGTAGTTTTTTTTGCCAATGCTGTATGGATAGACAACAATAAAGGATGGCTGGGTGACGCTGCTTCACCCGCATGACACCCATTTTCCCAGGGTGCGTCCCACGAGATATAACAACAGTATATATAATTTCATATTAATAACGTTCACAAGTTATAATGAACATTAGCTATAACAACAATACCAATAGTTTTATAAGGAATAACGGTCAATAGCCATAATAATCATATTATATAACGTTTTTTTCTATAACACTCAAATTTAATAATTTCATTTCGTATAACGATCATAACATATAATATATTTTCGTATAACATACATAACGTTTAACGATCATTATAATAAATAAATAAAATAAAATAAAAATGATTTATTTCAGACCTTGGTCCATATATTGTTAGTAGTACATTTGAAAAACTAATACGCTATGTTAGTTAGTACACATCTACACAATGTTGAATGTCAGGACTTGATGTAAGTTAAAGTAGTCCTGACCGTCTGGATCCAATGCCACATAATCGGGCAGTTAAATCTTCCAGCAATCACCTTCAGAATGCCATTCTGAGTTTCCCTGACGCGACCCATCAGCGACGTGATTTTCTTTCGCATCACCGCTAGGAAACCGTCCGTGTGGGTATTGGCGAACATTTCCGACGCGCTGCACCATTTTGGGAGTCTTAACAGCATTCTGAAGGCGTTGTTATACTGAACGCGTAGGGCGCTGTAGGCTCGTTTGGTATATCGGACCCACAGACCACCAGAGTAAAACGAGTGACAATATGCCTTAAATAAGGTTATTTTTACGTCCACTGAGCATCTGGCGAATCTGCGGGCCAACATATTACCTCTCACCGACAACGCCCTACGCTCTCTCTCTATATCGCCATCATCACATAGGTCGTCTGTTATAATGTGGCCCAGGTACTTAAAACGGTCTACCACTTTAAGTACAGCCCCACCAAGAGACACCGGAGGGACAAAGTACGGCCTAACTTTACCCGCTTTGAACACCATAACTTCACTCTTGGTGGCGTTGTACATAAGTCCATGCGAGGCAGCGTACTCCTCGCACTTGGCCACTAACTGTCTAAGGGCCCCAATAGATGGACTCAGCAGCACCATGTCGTCCGCATAACTTATATTATTTACACATGTGTTTTCAATGTAGCATCCGGCATGCATGCTGCTGAGTTCACCTATCAGGTCATTCATATAGAGGTTAAACAGTTTTGGAGATGTCAGGCCTCCCTGCCTCACTCCACATTCCAGTCTATACTCGGACGACAGAGTCCTTGCCCATCTTACCTGGTTTGTCTGATTTTCGTACCAATATTTTAGCAGATCCATAGTGCATAATGCATAGTATATTTTCGTATGAGGATAACAATACAGAAAATTAGGTTAGGGCTGTAGGTAAAAGGGGGGCTCGGGGGGCGAAGCCCCCCGCAGTAAAAAACAACAAGTACTCTTACCAATGGTATTACTTGTAGGTTAGGTTAGGGTTGCCTTGTGTCCCTTAGAGCGGAAATAGACACCCCGCGAAGCGGGGTGGCGTCGACACGCTGGTGTTTAGGTAAGGTTAGGCTAAAATAATTGGCGTGTTTGATATAAAAATAAATTTAATTTCAATCTTAAAAACGTTTAATGTTTTTTTATTCAAATTCATATATATTCCTTCATACGGCATTGTTATTAAAATAACTGAAGACGATTATAATATACGAGCAATATACTTTTTGATGTTAGATAAATTGAATAATATATGTTATAAACCTTAGGTGTTATGAATATTATACGCTTTAATCGATATATCAATTGATGTTATGTCTAAAGTACGTTATACTTTACGAAATTATATATTTTGTCATTATACCTTTCGTTCGTTATGTGCAATGAACGTTATACTAAACAAACTTATACACAGTGAGCGTATATATTATGGCCGTTATATGATTAGTTGTTATACCTCGTATTACTTACCCATTTTCCCATCCAAACCTCGGCACCCCAAATTAACCCCTAAGAGACAGCGCACATTCAGCCACCAGTGGCCGACACAAGCTGCGGACGAGCTCTTTCATACATTTTGTGTAGCATCAGTCCATACCGGGGTTAAATAACTTGCACATTTCTTTCTTAAAGTCGTTCACATTCATAATTTTTTATACTTTCGTTTTATTGCAGAGTTCGAGTGCCGAGCCTAACCTAACTTTAAAGATTTCATGCAATAATAATTTAGTTTATGAATTTGAGGATTCGTTGTTTTGATTTCTATAGACTCATGCAGGTCCCTCACTCTCAATAGAGCATATCTTCTGGAGCTCTGGCAACCACTTAATTACCACTAGAAAAACAACACCCCAAACCTACAGAGCGGGTAATGGCGTTATTATGACTCAGATCATCTTTTCATATATTTACCAGAAAATGCGTCCAGTACGTCAGCTCTTTTGTATTAAGGATTTCAAAGAATCATTATTGATTAATGGATTAAGTACGAATGCCCACTGTAGTGCAATAATGTTGTAAAACTATTGCGTGACTCGTTATACCCGTACAAACGATGCTCACGACTGAACAGGATGTTGAAAAGATGGCGTGTTACAAACTAGGTTGCACGAGACAGGCGATAATTAATTACATTGCAATTAATATTGAGTGTGCTCTAATAAGCGCTGCTTTATGAAACGAAAGAAGTTACGAAAGGAAAGTCGTGACTAATTTTTTGTTAATTGTTTTAGGAATTCCTTTCTTTCTTGTTTTACTAACCGGCTTAGATGAAGGTGGTTTCAGGGGTTTTGAAAAAACGACTAAGATTGCAGATCTGTCAGGACAGTTGTCATGAAATAACTTCAGCGTAACACATGTTATGTTTAAAATGTTTGCTCGCTACAAACTTTGAACGCCTAATGTCATCGCAAGTTGTTGCTTACAGTAAGATTTTTCATTCGCTCTTCCATAATGCAAAGTTGATGGTATTGGATGGCATTTTTGTAACAGACGAATGGCAATGAAAAAGCATAAGTAGCCAGCTTTTTCTTGTATATTATGTTTTTTACGCTACGCTGCTGATACGTGGTTGCCACTCGAGAACCTTTCCACCCCAACGGCCTTCGGTTTTGCGTACAGTGTGCCTGCCCACTTTTTTTATTCAATTCGGAGGGCTGTCAAATGTATATGTATATTTACTAGGTGATCCCAACATTTGTATATTGTTCCTATTTTGTTTTACAAAAATAAACAATTTTCAATATCGGTTACCTTAGTTCTTCTGCGGGTAGCCTCATTTCTGATGCCGTCACGCAAACCCTGTTAAAGGTTGCGGGAGTCTCCTGGATACGGGTGGCGCAGGACCGATCCCTTTAACAGTAGGGGGAGACCTATGTCCAGTAGTGGACGTCTTTGATGATTATAATGATGTAATTTTTAATATGTCAAAAAAGACATCGGAACTAAATCAATTTTAAATTACATCCCCATTAAAACGTACTCAAGAAACCTTCAAAATGGTCGCGACGAATACATTCTTTCGGCATTAACGCAAACGAGCGGCGAAATTTGTATCGACAAATTGGGCGACCAGCGGAATTTCCTCGCGATAACGATCTGTCCCACCTTGTGGCCATTACGGGTCAGGCGATGGCCAGATACAGGGCAATTTATGCATTGCACACTCAAAAGGCGGCTTTCTCTGTATTTACTTACTTTTTATGAGCGATCCTTATCCGCCTCGTGCAAAATGTTTCGTTTTTAAGCTCGGTTTTCCGCGCTTCTTTGTGACCAGGCATCAATTTGAAACGGTTGACTTAATTTCAATGAGTCGCGTTCTGACGCGTTAGTTTGTAAGTGAACGCGAGATACATAGACATCAAAGTAGAATTGTAATGTGTCTCAGTTTGACCTTCTAGGTATAATGTAATTAGTTTTCTTACTTTTCTAATTTGACAAATGTGGTCTTATCGCTTGACCTACCAAATTTTGCGCAAACGTTTCACTAGACCTAATGCATTTTTTTCGAAACATTGAACTTTTCACTTTCGGGTTTTCTTTGAATATCATCACATAGAAGTAATTGGATTAGATTTGGTTTGTTTTGCTGCAGTCCTATAAAGTTTACTTTTTAAGAAAAAATACATGCAGTCAAATGAAGCATTTAGAGCTAGGCTAAAGTAGTTACATCTAATAAGGAATAACCTTAACAAATTAGAATAGAATAGAGACATTTTGACTTTTGGCGTAGCAGGCGTTACTTATTAAATTTTTCAGGCGGCTCCTACTTAGAGGAGTACCACGAAGTTACACGACTTACGAGGTTAATAGGCCCTATTTCAGTTTCATTATGTGATATCCCTGTATCATAAAAGTATCCCCACTTTCATGTCCTGTCGAAATCAGACAACAAAACATGAAAGTGACATCACTTTTCACGACTTTAAGACAGCTAGAATCGCGGCCCAGCTCCTTGCTGATGCTGATAAATGGATCGAGACGTGCGCTGCCTGCTTAAACACTTGTAATATTAACGTATTAGATGTCTCGTTAACTTCGCTAATATGCTGTGTGAGACCTATTTCTAAGGACATATCTCACCAACATACATAACTCATGCTCGTATTTTCAAACAAAGAAGGCAGAGCACATTAAACATAATTTTCACCATAGCACTCTTCTAGTTGTAGGTTTAAAAGTGGAGGAAATGTGATATTGCCGTGTAAAAAAATTAAAAGAATATATGTATTATTATTTCCCTAGAAAATAAACTTTACTTGTACAGCTATTAGGCTTAATTCTTATTATTTTGAGATTTCAGATTCCCTGATCAAAATTTAGGTATAATTAGATAATGAGACTTTATATGTTAGTACGCAGTTAGAACAAAGGTCGACTAAAGAGTGTAGTTATCCTTTTATTATTATTTTATCCGACTTTTAGAATATCAAATTATGTCCAAGTCTACTTTAAGCACTCTCACAAAATATTTCCACCCTTTTCTCATCGTTCGATTTTTAGGACACTTAGGAATAAAGGAATCATGGGAAGAAAGGCGAGTGTTATTTTTACATTTTTAACCTAATACCACAGTAGTACTGAATTTGTATTGTATCAAAATAAACACAACGAATGTCACCCTTATCGGTATATACGAAATACTAAAAAACATATGAGCGGGCCATAAAAATTTAATCGAAAACATATCTAGTGGTACTGCATATTGTTATATTTTCATTACGCGGCCGAAACCGGGTACTTTCCGGACGCGCTTGTAATTTGGATGTTAATAGCGCATTTTGGGGAGCGAACGCCCCAACTAGCAAAAACCAGGCCTACAACAGTCTCAAGACTACCATTTTTTCGCTCTTACTTTGATCCTATATCATCGTATAAGCCTGGATTTGGGCACCAATTATAAGCGTATTTGTTTTAATATCGTTCTAATATCAGTCTTATTAGATGTTGTTCGCTTTTACACTAATCTTGCCAAAACGAATTTAAGTGCCTTAGGCTAATATCGCATTTACCTAAGTATCTTGTAAGCCTGTATGAGCTTAAATTGGTCTAAAGTTAGAATATTGTGAGCCTAAACAAGCTTATTATGATTTGTTGTAGGATCGTGTAAGCCTGCATGGGCTTATATTGATCTAAAGTTAGAATACTGTGAGCCTAAACAAACTTATTATGATTTTTTGTAGGATCTTGTAAGCCCGCATGGGCTTATATTGGTCTAACGTTAGAATATTGTGAGCCTAAACAGGCTTATTATGATTTTTTTGTAGGATCTTGTAAGCCCGCATGGGCTTATATTGGTCTAACGTTAAAATATTGTGAGCCTAAACAGGCTTATTATGGTCTTATGTAGGATCTTGTAAGCCCGCATGGGCTTATATTGGTCTAACGTTAGAATATTGTGAGATTTGTGAGCCTAAACAGGCTTATTATGATTTTTTGTAGGATCTTGTAAGCCCGCATGGACTTATATTGGTTTAACGTAAGAATATTGTGAGCCTAAACAAACTTATTATGATTTTTTTTGTATTTGAAACAGTCTGAAAGTTGAGATCAGTCAGTGTGTTGAGTGCATCGTGACAATAAAAAATAAAAGGTATGCAACATATAACTGTTTATTAAGTACTTATAATTAATTAATATTGTAATATAATAACATGTCTGTTTTCATCTGGTGAGTGTTTGTTTTACGGCAAGTAATTCGCATGGGAAATATTATTTACTGTAAAGTAGACTCTGTTTTACGCTTGAAAATTCATGCGCCTAATCAATTATGGTATTTCGTATCCTCTTTTAATTATTTTATTTCTTTATTTGTATTGATAGTGTCGCCATTGATATAGCTGCATTTTACCAGCGCACTGTTAGACTATTGTAA
This sequence comes from Epinotia demarniana, assembly GCA_945867215.1. NCBI lineage: Eukaryota > Metazoa > Arthropoda > Insecta > Lepidoptera > Tortricidae > Epinotia > Epinotia demarniana. Next base: position 19,663,963 of record OX244273.1, read on the forward strand.
GATCGTTTAAACTCACATTAGCATTCTGTATACTAATGGCATGGCCATGTTGAATTAATTAGGGTTCCTTGATTTAACATACCTAAAACCTTAAATCGATTTTTTTTATATCAATCCGACCACTTGAACTTACAAATATACTAAATAAATGTATTTTTATTAAAGTGACAACGTTGGTGCGGTGAAATGGTTGTATGTATGGATATAGACCGTTACTTGATCAAGAAAGACATCCGTATGTTAAAGCTTTTAAAATGGCCTTGGAAAGAAACACACTTCTTGTTGAGTGAAACATGTCACGGATGTGGCCATTACAATAACTTCATGAATGTCAATCCTAAGCATTTCATTATAAATCAAAAAAACATAAGGAAACTATTAAACTTCGGTTTTTTTTGTGTGACAGTTGTTTTGAATACACAATTTATGACCACTACATCGACGACGAATGTGAACTTTGCAACAACCGCCAACCTGCCCCATAGCCTAACTTAATCTCATTTAAGTACCTAGGTAGGTTATAGAATCATAATCGCACTGACTATTCTAGGTGAATATCACATCACACACATCATCAGCCTATATACGTCCCACTGCTGGGCACAAGCCTCCTCTCATGTATGAGAGGGAACGGGCAGTAGTCCCCACGCTGGCCCAGTGCGGATTGGGGACTTCACATACACCTTTGAATTTCTTCGCAGATGTATGCAGGTTTCCTCACGATGTTTTTCCTAGGGAATATATCCGTCAATTATTCACACCGAAATAGCAGCGGCCGGTAGCGACTGGGCCTGGGACCTACGTTTTTCATGTATTCATTCAATGTAAGTAACATTAAGATTAAGTCTTTAGGGAAAATACTTGGTTGGATTTAAGTAAAACTACCTATTTGATTTGAGTTACAAAATATTAACACTCAAAAAAAACTTACGTAAGTCGCAGAACTAGTTATTACTAAAGGGATATAAACAATAACAAAGACCTCTCGCTCTAAATGCGTGGGAGTGTGTAAGAGTGGGGAGGGGGCACACGCGTTCACGCTCGAGCGGCTCGTGTCAGTAAATATAATACGTGTTGCAGCGTAAACGCGATCCTCCCAGTAGTTCGATACCACTCACACCCCAGATTCGGTTGATACCGTTCAACCAATCTCACTGGAGCGCAAACTCTTAGAGTATTCCAGTGTACAAACTTCCCCGCGTGGTCGTGCCGGAGGCTTCCCCTGGATTTTCCCCAGGCCACCCTCCAACCACGCAGTTCGACCGCTATATTGGGTCCGTCCTATTATAGCAACAGTCAGGGTCAAAAAAAAAAAAAAAAAAAAAAAAAAAAAAAAAAAAAAAACGCGATCCTTTTCTATGCGCGGCCGCTGAAGGGACAACACGTGTATTGCAGGAAAGAGTAGAATAATATAAAATCTATTTATACACTTCGCGAATTTAGAAAGTAATTATATTTAAAACACGTATTATTTTCAATAATGGTGAATCCTGCTTATGGTGTCCTCCGTACTTTTTTTTTAAAAAGTTTGCCCACCCCTGCACTAGGCTATTCGGTCGTCCGAATTACACTTTGATACCAAAGGATACCATGTGTACTCATTAGTAACAAACAACTGTTCTAAAGAAAAAACTTTTGCAAAATGTTTTTTTTTTGTGTTTTTTTTTATTATATTCAAAATTTCAGCTCAATCAGTCACCGGGAAGTGGGTTAAATTTAACTAGCAAGATTCTTACAGACAGACAGAACAGACAGACAGACAACGGGACAGGTGAAACTAAATAAAAGCTTGTAAAATATGAATAATATTTACCAATTACGAACGGAGGTACGGCAGGTATTTCAAAAATATTACACAATATGGGCCAGAGTTGTTGTCGTGAACTTTTAGAAACTGGCAAACCGTCTATATTGATGTTTAGATGAATAATATCTGGAGTCCACGGTAAAAGTCCCAAAATATCATTGAGTTTCGTGATCAAGCCACTATGCCAATACATTCCAGGAGAGTCAGGAGATAACTCACTGACTTGTACTATCTCAGTGTTTGTTTTAAGTAGTGTTCGTGCGTCTTTTGGTAGAACATTATTGAGTCTCCTGTTCAAAATAAATAGCAATTCATTTACTGCTGCATGAGGTATATTAAATTTTAATGCCCAATTTTGTAAATTACTTTTTAAGGCGAAATCTTTTTCATAATCGGTTTCGTCCTCGTCCTCGGTCGACGATTCATTTTCACCAAAATCATTTTCAACACAGACTGAATCACTGTCCTCAATATCTACCTCTTCGCAAACAGAACCTGCAGAACCCTCACTAATATTTCTCTCAACACTACCTTGACCTGGCACGGGCAGTACTAGTACATTTGATTTATTTATCATTTCTTTGTACTTCTTCTGAACTTTCCGCCGATAGCCACCAGTTTTCGTACGTGTCTTCCAGTTTTTGTAATCCATTTTACACGCAATTTAAAAACACACTCACTTTTACTCACAAAACAATGACCCGTTGGCCAAATCTTGCTCTTACCTACAATTGTGTTCCCAAAATCGATTTAAGATCAATCCACCTTATATTGATCTTGTCTTTTGTGTTGTTAGTATGTTGATCAAATATCACTCTAATATCTTACTAAATCACTGCTGTTGATCTTATTATAGCTTTAAATAAGATCAGAGAAGTACCTACTTACTTACAGTGCTCTTATGCTATGCTGATAATAGTCTAAAATTAGAATAGCATTTAGCAAGTCTATTACAAAATGAAATAACCTTAAAGAATGGGGCTTAAGAGAAGAGAAGAAATGGGCTATAAGAACAAGTTTTCTCAAGTGCAATGAGTCTTTGTAAATGTGATTGTAGAAGCGAGAGGCTTAAAATTATAGGTATACATGTATGAGATGAGGTAATAAGACTGAGCGTTCTTGAGTCCGCACTAGCTTGTCTGAGACTAATATAAGAGCAATTACATGTACCAAAACAAATATAAGAGCCCTATAAGCCTACCACTCTCAAAAAGTGCGCATTCTGAGACTGTTATAAGCACACGTTTTGTCAAGTCCAATTTGTAAATGTGATTGTAGGAGCGAGAGGCTTAAAATGGTATCATAAAATGCTCTTGTATACATATATGAGACGAGGTAATAAGACTGAGCATTCTTGAGTCCGTACTAGCTAGTCTGAGACTAATATAAGAGCGAAGACATCTTCCAAAACAATTATAAGAGCGCTATAAGCCTACCACTCTCATAAAGTGCGCTTTCGAAAACGGTTATAAGCACAGGTTTTCTCAAGTGCAAAGAGTCTTCGTAAAACTCATTGTAGGAGCAAGAGGTTTATAATAGTTAATTAAAATGCTCTTATATACATATATAAGACTATGTAATAAGACTGAGCGTTCTTGAGTCCGTACTAACTTTTCTGAAACTACTATAAGAGCGATGACATCTTCCAAAACAATTATAAGAGCGCTTTAAGCCTACCGCTCTCATAAAGTGCGCATTCGGAGACTGTTATAAGCACGGGTTTTGTCAAGTCCAATGAGTCTTCGTAAATGTTATTGTAGGAGTAAGAGGCTTATAATAGTTTTATAAAATGATCTTATACACATTTGTAAGACTAAGTAACAAGACTGAGCATTCTTGAGTTCGTACTAGCTTACAAAATGCTCTTATATACATTTGTAAGACTAAGTAATAAGACTGAACATTCTCGAGTTCGTCCTAGCTTATCTTAGACTAATATAAGAGCGATGACATCTTCCAAAACAATTATAAGAGCGCTCTAAGCCTACCACTCTCATAAAGTGCGCTTTCGAAAACTGTTATAAGCACGTATTTTGTCAAGTCCAATGAGTCTTCGTAAATGTTATTGTAGGAGTAAGAGGCTTATAGATGTTTTATAAAATGATCTTATATGCATTTGTAAGACTAAGTAACAAGACTGAGCATTCTTGAGTTGGTACTAGCTTACAAAATGTTCTTATATACATTTGTAAGACTAAGTAATAAGACTGAGCATTCTTGAGTTCGTTCTAGCTTATCTAAGACTAATATAAGAGCGATGACATCTTCCAAAACAATTATAAGAGCGCTATAAGCCTACCGCTCTCATAAAGTGCGCATTCTGAGACTGTTATGAGCACGGGTTTTGTCAAGTCCAATGAGTCTTCGTAAATGTCATTGTAAGAGTAAGAGGCTTATAATAGTTTTACAAAATGCTCTTATATACATTTGTAAGACTAAGTAATAAGACTGAGCATTCTTGAGTTCGTTCTAGCTTCTCTAAGACTAATATAAGAGCGATGACATCTTCCAAATCAATTATAAGAGTGCTATAAGCCTACCGCTCTCATAAAGTGCGCATTCTGAGACTGTTATGAGCACGGGTTTTGTAAAGTCCAATGAGTCTTCGTAAATGTTATTGTAGGAGTAAGAGGCTTATAATTGTTTTATAAAATGATCTTATATACATTTGTAAGACTAAGTAACAAGACTGAGCATTCTTGAGTCCGTACTAGCTTATAAAATGCTCTTATATACATTTGTAAGACTAAGTAATAAGACTGAGCATTCTTGAGTCCGTACAAGCTTATCTAAGCCTAATATAAGGGCTATGAGATGTTCCAAAACAATTATAAGAGCGCTATAAGCCTACCACTCTCATAAAATGCGCATTCTGAGACACTTTTGCTAGTTGGGGCGTCAATGAAAACTGAATATATCACTTGTATCTCAATATTTCACTTATAATTTGATTTGTAACTTTTGGTGCACATTATATTACGACAGAAATTTTGAATTTCATTCATAAGGGCATTTCTCAGAGGTGGCGTTTTTACGTGTACGGAGGCATAAACACGTGAATTTATTGCTAAAAAAACTGAATTAAATCATACAAATCCATCAGCATCTGATACACCTGGACAACGAGTAAAAAATTTCCGTGTAGCATATATATATATTATAAGAAAATAAATGTTAAGTGCTAAAATTGACGAACAGTGGGTATGTCCCACGCCCAGATTTGTTGAAACAAAAAATCATAACTTAAGGCGGGATTTTTTTTTTAATTTTTAACATTGGTTCACGTATTCTACATTAGCCTACATACATACATACATTCACGCCTTTATTCCCAAAAGGGGTAGGCAGAGCACATGAAACGTATGTTCCAGCGCCACTAAACGTGGGTATAAAATATCGACAAAACGTGATATTGCAGTGATAGGTTGCTAGCCCATCGCCCACAACACACTTCAACCCTGGTCCCTTAGTCGACTTTTACGACACCCACGGGAAGAAAGGAGGTGGTGAAATTCTAACCCGACACCACACGGGTACCACGGGTACACGGGTACATTAGCCTATTATTTATATTTTTTGACTAAACATAATTCACGTATTAATGTTATCAAATAAATCGAATTATTCGACTTGTCCCGCGGTAACACGTGATTTCACTGGAATTTATAAAGCTTGTCGGCATTTGACAAAGGAATATTACCAGGAACGCCGCACCGCGTGCGCAGGTAGCTTCAGTCGCGCACCGTTTACCGGCGAGAGCGGACGTCGGCTGTCGGTCTGCAAGCGGATTTCGTAAAGGTGTTTTCGGCATTCGGTGGGTTTGGTTACGTGATTTTTTGAATTAATTGCTTAAGTGCTTGTGATTATTTCAGTTTAATAGTGCGAAAGCTACCCTCAGAGGTACGTGATTTGGATATTAGAAACTATGATTATTTATTTCTGTAATTATTTAATAGCGATTAAAATTGAATTGAGTGGGTGTGATTACCACGGATTCAGTGGGTTTTTCGACCACCGAACTCAAAAAATAGTCCACCGTTGTCAATCTTTACTATAAAATGTTCGTTATTTTTGTACTTTACGGTATACCAAGATAATTTAATTTGTTTATGTTAACATATGCATGTCTGAATAAATATATAATTTTGACTGATAAGCTGGTGCCACATTTATTGTATTTATTTATTTACAGTACAATCTGCAATCTTATATGAACATGCGTACAAAAAGCAGTTACTTTAATAAAGTGTGGACTTAAATGTTAATGTAGTTTTGAAAATATTAGTAAATTTTGAATTCAGTAGCACCCTTTTTATGAACATTGATAAAGGTGAGTGTGTTTGATACCAGTGTTTTGAAAAACTTAAATATCTCGCGAACCCTTATGTCTATAAGGAGGCCTTCATCACCATATTTTTTTTATATTGAAGCCTTATTCTTAATTTTAACATTAGATGTCTATAAAGTAAAAAATAAAAATTGGCACAGAAGTCAGGCACCGAAGGTCACCTCTGAGAATCGCCCATAAAGTCTAATTTGAATAAAACAACATTTAATCAACTAGCACGTGTAACCCAAAATTCATTCCTTGAGAGGAAGAGAAATTAGATTAGATTATTTATTTCATGATAAAAAAATACATTACAGATTTGCATACAGTTTATTATCACAATCGTCGAAAACAGAGAAAAGTTAAGATATTATAATATTAAGACAATGTCAACAACACAGTAACAAGGAAATATAAAAAAACAAACCAAAAACAAAAGAACACAAATACAACCTCTAGGTATCGTCATTCTTTACAATATTTAGTGCATCAGAAAATACGTGACACAATACATTTAATATCAAATCATAATCATACAAAAATAGGCAATAATAATAATTCAACACGTCAAGTCAAGACTCTTATACTCTTTAACTGAGCTTAATGGATTTTCCAATAAAAGGTATTTAAGGCGGCGTCTAAATGCTTCGTCAGAAGGTTCCTGTCTAAGATCAGCAGGTAGCCGCTCGTAGTAGGTAGGCCCAATGACACGCGGGTTCTTGCCTGCAAGTGCCATGCGACGGGGAACTGTTCTCAAATGGCCAGTGCGGCGGAGTGTTTTGCCAATCGCAATTACGGTATCGAAAGAAGAAAAATTATTCCTCACGAACATCATAATTTCGAATACATAGAGTGAGTAGTGCGTCATCATACATAATGTTTCTTTATCCAGGTTATAAACGACCGACGACCGCTTTAGCTTAGTTGGTAGTGACCCTGCCTACGAAGCAAGAGGTCCTGGGTTCGAATCCCGGTAAGGGCATTTATTTGTGTGATGGGCACGAATATTTGTTCCTGAGTCATGGATGTTTTCTATGTATTTAAGTATTTATTTATATATATAAGTATATTTATCGTCGTCTAGTACCCATAGTACAAGCTTTGCTTAGTTTGGGACTAGATCGATTTGTGTAAGATTGTCCCCAAATATTTATTTATTTATTTATCATAAACTATATAATACCTTATTGTATTTGAATTCTTCAGCCGGTTTGAAATCCAAACATCTAATCATTCACACATTTATCACATTTATAATATTATGTGTAAGGTAAATCAGCCTATTTAGGTCCCACTGCTGGGCACAGACCTCTCCTCATGGATGAGAGCGAAGGGGCACGAGTCCCCGAGCTGGCCCAGTGCGGGTTGGGGACTTCACATACACCTTTTGATTTCTTCGCTGATGTGTGCAGGTTTTCTCACATTCACAGAAAAGCAAACGGCAAATATCACATTATTTTCGGTACATACGAGTAAGTTCCGAAAACCTCATTAGGACGAGCCGGGATCCAAACCCACAACTACCGTTTTACAGCCGCAGCGTTTGATGAAACTACGGTAATTGTTCCAGTAACATAAGAAAAAAATATGAAGCTGCTATCGAGGCCGTAATACGGTCATTAATTACAATAAAGATAACTGAAGATACGTGGATTCACGCGTAAGTTTTATTAACGTCCAATAAAAATGTAGGACAGGAAAAATACGATATTAATATCAATATTGTCACACCATAATAAATTAATCAGCTTTTACGACGCATAAATTGCTATATAATTACACTCCAAGAATCGTGTGCTTCCCGCCCTTGTTACTAACGTTAATGGCGCATTTGCCAAGCGACTGCCGTCAATAAAAGCAGAATATTTCACGTATCGCCGAGCACCGCATTACCATAAACAGTTCCCGATTCAGATGAAGTATCGATGATTCGATATTTTTGCATTCATCGAATTTGCTGAAAAGCAGTCTGCACTTTTAATGTCCATTATTAGTGTGCTTCTCTTAAATAGGCATAATAATGCCTGCTATTAACACAAGCCTTTTTCAACGTAAAACTCTCACATTTTCAACCTTGTTCAATGGAATTAGCTGAAAACAAACTCAGGTGTTCGTATAAATGATGACATATTTATCCCCGCAAATGTAGATTTACGACCAACTGACAAATGTGCTCACTTGTTGAGCTTGAGAAAAACTATGTTTTGTGTTGCCTGTGAGTAATCGAGGCAAATCGCTGTGGTGCCCCGTGGAATGGGTCGCACACACACACAATTACCTCGCTAATGCAGCCGCGGCTCGCTCGCACATTATGCGACTAGAGCATCATTTCAATATATCACTCTTACAAGAATGGAAGTCTAGGAATAACCTGCAGTGCTGAATACGGAAATATAATGGTAATTATATAATGCATGCGCTTTGTTCGTCGGATTGTGTTTCGCTGTTTTTGGACTAGTATATCTGACATGAAATGATGTTACAGGATATATTATATTGCCAGCATCATTAAAACTGTCCTAGAGTTTTAGGTAAATTAGGTATGAAGCGAACAGTTATTTATATTGCACTTGAATTATATTGACGATTATGGTAGAAATTCTTATAATTTTGACATTTATGCAAACCCCTTTGAGGAATATAGCCATGAATCTATGTATGTGTATGTATATCGTAATCTTTATCGTGAAAGAAATTAATGTACTGTAATCTAATTATGGATTACTAGCTTCTGCCCACGATTCCGTCCGCGCGGAACTCGTTTATATCGCAGCTCTATGCAAACTTTAACCCATCATTTCACCCCATTAGGGGCTGATTTCAGGGATAGAAACTCCTCCGTCTTTTCACGGGACTCACTATCTCTATACCAAATTTCACCTAAATCGGTTCAGCGGTTTAAGCGTGAAGAGGTAACAGACAGGACACACTTTCACATTATAATATTAGAATGGATTAACTACTCAAACACACATTTTTAAAATCAGGCTTTTGAAATTGTCGATATTATTTTCAAGAGTGTAGACGGGTGAACTAAGTTGTTACAAAATAAAAACCTATGTGATGAAATACTAACAAAGAGCTGGATCTGCCAGTGTTTTTAACAGTAACAAAAATCGATAACAATGCCTAAATATCAGTTAAATACAAGCGCCCGATATATTGTTCTTATCGAATATGTTTACCTGGCCTTGTCACATGAAAAATACATAAATTAAGTTAAATAAGAACGAATAAAATTGTAGCTAGGTCATCGCATCACATACAATAGAGTTAAAGCTAACCTAGGACAATTATTTGTCACTTTGAGTTAAATACTAAATAATCGTTCGTGCAAACGTATCAGTCCATTAGCCCCGCCCATTAAATTGAGACAGAACACATCGACCTTTACGTAAACCGCTTTGATCTGCGCGGGTGATATTGATAAAACAGTTTTACGTGCAAGTTATTTTAGTGGTTCATACGGATTTACAGTGCCATAAAACATTAGATTTTTTGAAGTTATATACATATCTTAAATTGCCCACCACACTGCCAAATCAGTTTGTTGGCGAGACTGCCACTGCTGCTACTTTTATATGAAGATTATTTCGTATAATTTACGTGTTTACCTAATGTCACCCCGGTTGTTGGAATCACATAGTAAATGAATAGGTCGGACCCATTTTACTAACGCACACCATTAAGTGGGACATTTGTGAGTTAATTCTGGAGCGATTAGCAAGTTTAACGAACTTCGTTGGCAATTTTGTTTTAGCGGCCGTATGTAGAATGATTGGATAAGAATAGACACACCTTTTTATTTATACGCTGTATTATAGGAAAAAGCATCGGGGAAATTCATGAAATTATAGGTAAAACTATCTAGTTTTTTACAAAATTTGAATAGGACACTAGTATATCTAGACTAGTGTCCTATTCAAATTTTGTTTCACGATGTCATTCGGTCTAGTCATATCAAATCCTAGCGTTATTCTCGGTAGTGCTCAAACGACCCCAGGGCCCGGTCTGGGCTGCTAATCACAAGATTTGTCATGTCAACTGCCATCTGACCTTCCAAACCAGACGGAAAACTGGGACCAGTTTTCCTTTTGGGTCTAGATTTTCCTCTCAGATGATTAGACCGGTCTCCTCACGATGCTTTTCACCGAAAAACCGCTGTTCAATATTGAATGACATTTCATGTTCGTACATAATATATTGAAAAAACCCCGTGGTACGAGATGGGGTTCGATTACAATGCACATTGAGTGCAAGGATGGTCAGTTAACTTTGTTGGCGATGGTAAATATGTGTGCGTTCATTGTGTCAGAATAGAATAGAATATGTTTATTTGCGAGAATACTTATTTCTATTTACAGGGTGTTCTTGTGAGTAGTGGTACAGTATTCTATCGTAATTAACGTCATGCAAATATTGTAATAAATCGTAGCGCGCGCATGCAATTACTCATTTAAAATTTCATCTAAATACCTTCCACAAATTTTCTTTTTCTTTTTTAAAATGTCCATGCCATTTATTTTTTTCGGTAAATTCCTTCATCATCATCATCATCATCTATTTAAGAGCTAGGTTCTTGTCGGTGGAGTAACCGCCCCTGATTTTAAATTAAAATAAAAAATATTGTTATATTATTGGTAAATTCCTTAATGCTATACAAACAATTATCTAATAATTAGGTATTTAAATTTCTCCTAAAATCAGTTGATGTCATTACTTTAATATGATCAGGTAAACTATAATATAAAACTATGCACATATTATAAGAGTTTTTCCTATAAATTGCTGATCGACATCGAAGCCAATGTAATAGATTTTGATATTGCGCTCTTTGTTTCAATGTATGAACTTCCGATCTCATTTGGAATAATCCTGGGCGGTATTTTACGAGTAAGCAGACTCTTCTTATATACATGCATGCCAATTGCAGAATTCGTAATTTTTTAAAGAGTGGTCGACAACTATCCTTTACCCACGCCTTAGATATGGCTCGGATACACTTTTTTTTTCAGTAAAAATGCCCTATCTATGTCCGTAGAATTTCCCCACAGTAACAATCCATAATTTAGAACCGACGACACATAACCATGATAGGCCGTGAGCGCCGCTTCCAAGTTAATCGTGCTTCTCAGTCTTCTCAACGCAAATACGAACCTATCTAGCCTAGCGCAAACAGATTCGCACATGACGCGCTCGATTCGCGACTTTATTTTTAATTTAGAGATCGCTAAGTAAACAAAATTCGTGTTCATTGTTTCATCGCACAGGTAACATAGCTTTACCAATAAAGTTAAAAGAATATTTAGATTACCATCGACATGCCATATAAAAATACGATGCTCGTATGACTAATAAATTTATGTTACGTACGTTGTTTACGTTTTATCGGGTCGTAACACATGTACAAATATATGGCGCAACGGCGAATTGTATTTCTTGTTACGTCTCCCAGATTAAAACGTAATAACTACCTGCCTGTCTATTGTATTACTCTCTTTTTTTAGGAATAACATGCCGAATCATATAAAAAGTTAGTAAGATGGGTTAGCTACAAAGAGTTGTTGTTTTTTCCTAGAATACGAAAACCATCGCAAACTAAAGCCTAGCAATCCTATGACGAGCTAAATACTGCTTAAACAGCTTGACAAGGGTATGATGCAGGCCAGGGCTTAAGCCTGATGAACGAAAACTGTTGTTCAAATTGAATTTCTGTTTGCGGTGTTCGTTTGTGACGGCTTGTCGTAATTTACGTAAATGTCTGTAAAGGAGCGACCACACCGCCGCTCAAAAAACGGCGACGGTACGGAATCGCAGTGACGCGTCGTATCCGTACCGTTTTTGACGCATGCTCCCCACACCACTGCTCAAAATACGCTGACGCACCGTAAATTGATCTGCGTAAAAATCGCAAAAAATATTACACGGAGATCTTATGGCAGACACCACACCGGTGACGTAAAAGACGCAACTGTTTTGTAAATGCAGCGTTTTTTACGCAAAGATTTGCGAATCGAGGTTTTTCGGTTATTGTCGTTAACACTTCGTTTTTCACATAGAGACCATCAGATTCTAGACATACCTTTTTTAAAAAAAAAACATTAAACCGACCATTCAAGGAATACTGATTAGCACATCAAATAATCTGAACGCAAAAATAACCAACCTGTTATTCTCATCAGCAGAAGAGCTTCTTCCAAATCAGATGACGTACACATGTTGCTGTGATTGTTGCAGTTGATCATCTACTTATGTCATATAGGTATCTGGAGCATGATTTTGACGCAGTGTATTTTAAGCACCGGTTTGGAAGGTTTGCGTCAAAAAAGATTCGCGTGAAGCACGTCACTGCGATTCCGTACCGTCACCGTTTTTTAAGCAGCGGTGTGGGGAGCATGCGTCAAAAACGGCACGCATACGACGCGTCACTGCGATTCCGTACCGTCACCGTTTTTTAAGCGGCGGTGTGGTCGCACCTTAAATCCGTACATAGGTGGCGCAAATCAATTCACTCGCGAATTTGCAAAAGCTATTGCACGGAGTAGTAAAGAAGACGGTCTATAAAGCCAAGCTCGTTGCGTACAACCGTGTGATTTGATTTACGAAATCTAATAAAATGAGTAAACTCGTAAGAGTTACAGTCCTTTAAAACTTGAAAAGGTGTTCTCGTAGTGTATTGGTTGATAGTTTTACGGTTTCTACGTTCATCATCATCAGCATACACGCCGAAAGACCTCCACTGCTGGACATAGGCCTCTCCCAATGAGTGACTTAATGACCAGTCCTGCGCCACCCGCATCCAACGGACTCCCGCGACCTTTACCAGGTCATCAGTCCACCTTGTAGGGGGGCCTACCCACGCTGCGCCTTCCGCTACAATACAATACAAATATTCTTTATTGCTCACTAGACATAGTAGACAGTACGCTACGTGGTCGCCACTCGAGAACCTTTCCGCCTCTACGGCCATCGGTTCTACGTGCAATATGTTCTACGTTACTAAAACGTTTTTTGTAGGTAAATACTGGCAGTTATAGTGGGAAAAAACATATTTAACGAAGAATCTTAGTCTGATTCTGCAGCTTTTTTCCCGGTTGTAGGTATCCTAAAGGAGCCCGGGGTCCGCTTTGGCACCTAATCCCATGATTTGGCGTGCCCATTTTGTGTGTAATACTAATTTTATGCAACCACCTTTGGAACTACAACTGCATTTCTACAGGTCCTTTCACCACGTACGCCTGCAAATCTATTTCCGACGATGGAATGAATCGGCCGATTTCCACCAGGGCGATGCCATACAAACCAGTGTTCGTGGCGTGGTGACGCATATTAATCAATCGCGTCATTTTATACAGATCTGAATTAATTGAATGCAATTGCGTTGTAAGCATTTCCTTTAAGAGACTGAATTGCAATGTTACCTTAACAAAATATATCTGTGGCTCTAATAAAAGGACTTCTGATATTACTGAGCAGGGTATTACATTATTATTATCATTATTATATTATCGAGCCCGTTATGTTCCACTGCTGAGCAAAGGCCTCCCCCCTCATTTTCCAATCATCACGGTCTGGAGCAATGTCTAGCCAGTTTTTTAAAAAGGAGTCCAAGCAGCAGGGTATATTTAATGTTAATGTAGTTGTAGTTAGTAATTTATAAGTAACCAAGCTGAACTGATTGCAGGGGGCACCCCGCTCCGAACTCCTTAGTTAAGCTAAATCTTAAAATGTTTAGATTACTTTAGCTAAGCATAAGTTTGTAAACATTTTATTCTATTATTCTGAAAAATATTTTTTTTATTTTTTGTTGCAAATGGATCTAAATGAGGAAGTTACGATTATGTCAAATGGTAAATCTCGCAAAAAATTACATGACTTGCGACTACCAGTTAAGTTGTATTTTTATCAACAAATAAAACACATCATTATATCTTGCAAAATGGTGTACTTATTTAAAGATATGTTTCATAATTTTCCATTAAAATCTGTAGTACGAATTATAAGTAATATATTAAGTAGTCAATTTCAAACATAATACATATATTTAGTCAAATTAATACTTTACATTAAGCGGTAGAAATATTGAAAGCATGTATGTCTACTCTTAATAGTTATAAATCATTTATTTATAAACATAGGTATATGGATGGTCCAAAATAAAAGTTAAAATTATGTACCGCTACGTATCTTTTGCCACAAATATTTTATCATGCTTTTAATTAAGAGTAATAGGTTTTTATTAGGGCTCCCGCTACACGTGTAAACCCGCCCGCCCGAATACCCGTGTTCTTAAGCCCGCGGTGCTAAGCGTCCGTTCCACACGGACACGCCCGAACCCGCCCGGTCCCCGGGCGGGTACCCGGGTACCCGTGTACCCGTACACACGTACCCGCGGGTTCTAATTACACGCGGGTTCGGACCGTCCGCGGCCGTTTGAGTTGAGGCAAATATAATTTATTTATTTCATTTTACTCTATTTGCATTAGCAACTCTATGGGTTTGGTGTGTATGATGTTGTTTTATATTAGGTATGTGGCAAAAGGAAATATCGCAGGAAGCCTATGTTTGCTCTATTGCGTCATAATATTGTATAAACCCAGTATTTTATTTAATGATTGACCGACAAAGGGCACGCAAACTGTTTAACTTTTATTAAAAGCCGCTTATAGATATGATAGCTAAACAAAAACAGCAGGTAAGTACAGTCAACCACAAAAGTGGTCTACCACTCTTGTACTTTATTGCATGCAAAATAAGGTCCAAAAGTGGTAGCCCACTGTCATGGCTGACTGTACATGAGAACTTTTTAGTGTTTTTAATATCAACCGAGCGCTTATTGTATTGTACAGTCGAGGAAATTTAAGGCGCCGTAGGTTCATGGTCTTCTCTCCCTCTCACTGAGCATAAGCGTGAGCGAGATGGAAGTGCGGGCTCGGAAGCGCGGAAATCATGTTTTTTAATTTTAATTTTTTGGCCGTTTAAATAAATAAAAAAGTAAACACTGATTTCCCTCAAACATGATATTGCCGATTTTTAGAAGCCATTTTAATATTTTTAGCTTTTGTTCGTAATTTGTAACAAATATTTTAAGTGTATTTTAGACCCTTTTAGACCTATGTTCGTGATTTTTTTCTATAGAGCGAAAAATGCTAAATCATGTTTCTAAACACTTATTTCCCTGCAGACAAGCCTCAAGATTACTATTCGTATTTTTTTTTATCCATAATATTATAAACAGACGAATTATATTGTTTCAAAAACACTGTTCGCTTAAGTTCGCTGAACCTACGGTGCCTTAATGTTTAGCACTTTTGATCATTAACGTCATTCAAATAGAGTTGGCATTTGCTAAGTCTTCATTTTCCTCCACCGTCAGTATGGTTCTAAATAAGGGACTGAATGTGGTATACCTTTTTAAACCGTACCTTTACTCACGAGGTTGAATATGAGCACCGAATAAAGGCACTGAATCAAAACGATACTTGCATCATTACTCTGCCTACCTATCTAAAGGATACAGTAATCATTTTAAAAGAAAGGTACTCGAACAAAACGATATTACGACTATTTTGCTACTGCTTCAATGTATACCGTTATCATTTTTAAATAAAGGTACCTACTCAAACAAAACGATTTTACGTTACCGATTCAAAGTATACCATAATTATTTCGATATCGGATAACGGTACGATTTTATCTTACAATTTCGGACGTACTAAACATCGTCGATGTAGTTTAACGAGGTAAAAATAATTTGTAGTAACGAGATCATCATTTGTATAGGCGTTATCAGTGTCTTGCAATTTTTTTTGGATAAACCCAAAAGTCTTAGCGACTAAACTATAGATAAAGAAGTGGTTGAATTCCAAAGCAATATTAAGTTTTATGCCTTTGCGATAAAGTCGAAATTTCAACAAAAAAATGGAAGCTAACTACTTACGTCTTAAGTTTACTTTGTTTGTTTTGTTCGTCACCTGCTGGCGAAACGGGTCTCCCAAGGTCGTCCATTTAAAATTAATACTCAGCCAGCAATTGCCTACTTCCCTTGCTTCGACAATAATGTACTTTTATCTGTTATCTTCGCCAACCCGAGCTGTGGTATTTTACCGCTGAACGGCTATATTAGGGAAGTGGAAGGGGCAGGTGGAAGGGGTCTTAAGGGACATAGGATATAAACGAGTTCCACGTGGACGGAGTCGTGGGCAGAAGCTAGTAAGTCTCATCCCATAAAAAACATTTCATGGAAAAAAGAGGCCGTCTCAAAACTCTTCTTAAATTTAAAAAGTTGTTAGACATTTCGTAGAGCCGTCTCAGGCATTCATTATCTTTATTTAATCATCGTCATCATCATCATATCAGCCGAAAGACGTCCACTGCTGGACATAGGCCTCCCCCAAAGAGTGCCAAAGTGACCGGTCCCGCGCCACCCGCATCCAGCGGACTCCCGCAACCTTTACCAGGTCCTCAGTCGACCTTGTGGGGGGCTTTATTTAATTGCTAAATAAAATTTTACGTCACACCGGGCCATAATACGAGTTTTACTGCACGCTGCGCACAAACACCTGCGATCTGGGGCATTCACGAATTCACCGCCCTAGTTACGTAATGTACTATTGTGACTTGGTAATCGCACAATACTACATAGTTTTAGGTATGCAAAATTTCATAAATGCAGTAAAGTCTCATCATTATTTCTAAATTGGGACCGGCCAATTTTAGACCACCAGCTCCGTTACTATTATGGTTCAAAACCAAAACTAGATTAATGTTACTACATTATTTTTCACATTTTAAGCTCAAATAAAAATATAATTCTATTTAGCTGGCAAATAAAGAATAATGAGAATGCCTGAGACTTGGTACTACGAAATATCTCACAGCTTTTTAAGGTGGAAGAGTTTCGAGACTTGGCCTCTTTTTTACATGGAATGTTTTTTATGGGATAAAACTTACTAGCTTCTGCCCGCGACTTTGTCCGCGTGGAACTCGTTTATATCCTATGTCCCTCCCCCAGACTCAAATCTCTATACCAAATTTTATCTAAATCAACTCAGCTGTTAAACCGTGAAGGGGTAACAGAAAGACATAGGCAGACAGACCCACTTTCATATTTATAACATTATCATGGATTCGTACTTACTTTTTTTAAATATGAATTTGAGGAGGCGAACTTTACGTACTTTGTTACAATTTATTACATTTATTTCTATGCTATTTTTATTCACAAATAATATGTTATAATTGCACGGGTACCCGTGCGCTAATTACACGGATCCGTTCGGACCGGTCGCTTAGACCCGCGGGCGGGTTACACGAACACGGGTACCCGACACGTGTACACGAAACCCGGACACGACCGCGAGCCCTAGTTTTTATAGATGTAGTGCATAATTACTAATTAATTCGTTTCCATCGTGTTTTGGCGGAAAAGTTCGTATTTATCATGCTCTCTCAATTAGCTTCAGTACCCATCATACTACCGTAGAGGTAGGTCGCATTCAGCAGCCAATATATATACAGTGTGTAAGTATACGGGCGATAAATTAAATCGAACATAGTATTCATTAGTGTAATCATGAAGTAAAAGGTTTTTTTAAGTAGCAGGTCATTACGACCCCATAATTATTATTTTTTAAATTTCTCAACAGCAATGTACTGTAACCATGGTTGCGGTACCGAAATGTCAAATATTCATTACAGTATACGAGATTTGGGACTGGTCTTATGACAGTTCCAATATGATGTAAAGAGTGAAGTGGCTAGAATAAATCGATTGTCATAATAACCGATTACGATTGATGATGGCTAATAAACGGAATCGATTGATTACTGTGTAATAATTATTTTTAGGAAATCAAATAGAGAGCCTATACTCTGTCGTCTTCTAACACAAGTGTCCTGTTAGTAAAGAGAGAGACTGATAGTGCGAGAAAAATTGAGAGAGCTCGCGCGCCGTGCAGAAATCAATGCCATATTTTCAAACGCAACATTTTGCACAATCAAATATGTCGGTTTCGATCGATGTGATTTTATTTAGTATGATCGTGACAGTAATTAAATAATACATGGTTATTTTCCTATTCACAATTATTTGATTCATATCGATTTATTTCTAAATTGACATACTCCAATCGATTAAAGCAGTGTATCACTAAATTTAAAAAGAAAAAGTCGTTCGACGTAATGGTTTGCATACCGAGTTTTCATTGCTAATTTCCATACAAATTACAATCATTTTATAAGAGCTAAAAAGAGCGTGCATGGAGATTGAACTTTGTTTTGTAACTCGGAAGCTATTGAAACTCTTTTTATTATTTCGATAAGCAGTGCCAATTTACGTTATATGGGTGTCGCGATGTGTCAAAAGACCAGTTCCAAATCTCGAACACTGTAGCAACTGTCAACGAGCGTTTAACGTGAGTGTGTTTGCATTACATTGCGGGCTGAATTATTTTGTATGGACAAAATTATTGTTGCAACTTTAAGTAAATGTTATCTAATTACCTTTACTTTGTCCTATACTAACCACCGTTAAGAGATTCGCCCGTATTAGACTTACACACTGTATAGAGTGGCTATTACGCAATTCAAATATCCGCTGTAGTTTTGGTTATATTTACAGTTTACTTAAATAACGTTTGTATTATCATGCCGAAACCTCAAAATAGAAGAAAACGCTTAAGTCCTCAATACCTGTATTTTTTTATCAGAAAATAATAAATTCGGAAATAGCAATGATTCTCAATATGTTAGCAAAGTTCAACAAAAAATTTAAGATGCAACGAGCATTTCTCGTCCAATAATAAGAAAACTAATATACAAGGAAAAAGATAACGAATCAAATTCAAATAATGTTAAGTTAGGCAGACCACGCAAGATAGGCCCTAAAGTCCAAATTGATGGAAACGATGAATTTTAAAGGCTGTGATTTTATATTAAGAAAGACACTTCGCCAAATTGGTAACCACAACTGAACATGTTACCACTTAGTAAACATAAAGTCAAATAAGAGCCTACAATAATGCGGTTGAAAAGTCGCATGCGTCACAGGCCGCGCAGCGATCGGAGCAGGCGCGGGCAGTGATTCAAGCGACAACCGCCGCGGAAACACTCATCCTGAAGAAGAACTGCTGGAGAGTTCAAAACATGTCGCCCGTAGTGACTTTTAAGACGTGAGTTGAACCGTGTTATTATTAACATTATTTCAACATGTCTCACGAAAGTCACGAAAGTTTAAATTCGAATAAGAGCGTGATTAGCGATATCACGTGTTTTCAAAAAGCAATTCCGAATAGCGCCCCAGACTGACTAAAAGGACCGTTGGACAGTTGAAAACGGTTGGCTCCTCATCCCTTCCCGGAAGTCATTACGGCGCATTCGGTATCCGAGGAAAAAAGTGTTAGATGTCGTCTTTTTCTGGATTGTCATGAAAATGTTTTCTGGCAGCTCGCTATATGACGACTTGGCTTTCGCCATGTGTACCTATTCATACTACTATCTACATAATATACCGTCCTTTACCCGCAAGTGGGTTTTTTTAAGGGTAAATTTACGTACTGTGACCGTACAGCCAAGTAAATTCAGTTGTAAGTGTGACTATTATTTACTCTTCATACTTTGTTTTGACGACGCATTTTGTAAATAAGAATTATAATAGATTCTCTTTATTGCACCATGGTAAGAGAGAAACATTTTACAAAAAAATTGCCTAATAAATAATGGTAACAACAGGCGGTCTTCTCGCTTTAAGGCGATCTCTTCCAGACAACCTTTGTATAGCTTACCTTTGCAAATTTAATAGTGCAGTTAATTTATATGATTTGCTAATAGGGTAAATCGCCAATAACATGGCCCCCTCATACTAAAAATGAACTGTGTCCCAAACAGAATTCAATGTAGTATAACGTGTAAAATCAATTGGCAGAGCGATGGACGGATTCCACAGGTTGTGGGTTCAAATCCCGCTCGTGGTAAAAAAAAAATCAACTTTCCATTATGATCGAAATTTGGAATTTCGTTAGCGGACGTTTCTGCTTAAATTAATTTACTGTTAAAAATGGGGTAGTGCATTGTTACTAACAATTCTCAACGTAACTTGAGACGTTGGTGTCGTTTCAGAAGTTGTAATAACTTCGCCGTAGATGTCGCTACGAGCCTCCCTAAGGTGTAAATACAATAGTGGAAGGGATTGAAAGATTCGTCACAATTAGCGGACCCACTGTAGCTCAATTGGCAGAGCGATGGACGGATTCCAGAGGTTGTGGGTTCAAATCCCGCTCGTGGCGAATAATTTTTCAATTTTTACGCTCGTAGCCGATGGCGTGGTTTTTCTCGTAAGCGCGTAGGCGCTCGCTGGGTTGGCAGTGAAAGTTTGGGCAAAAGGGCACCCTAGGTTATCGCGATAACTTAAGGTGCCTTTTTATTAATTGCCTTTGTTAAGCGCGCTTTGTTAATTGTCTCTGCTATGCTGATTTTTAAGATAGCGGCTTACAAATCGGATATCTCTGTATTGTGTGGACTATTTGGATATCGAATCGAGTCCTTTGAATCTCTACCAATTGAACAAGAGAGCGATGCGAACGAAGTTGTTTGCGTCAGCGTGAATGAAAATTGTTTCATGTCCTGTACAGGTCGCATTTCTTAACCGATTCTTTTTTGTGAGCAGGTTCCACAGTTTTATTATTGATTTAGTTTTTCGAAATTAAAAAAATACAGGTGTTTTAAAGACGGGCTCGCGAATTTTACTGCTCACAGGGTCACTAGTATTGAAGATGGTTGAATAATTCTGCGTACGAACACGACATTTGACTCAATGTTGAGTCTTAAACTAGTACATAAAGGACAATCATCATGATATACTGCAAATATTTGCCTTCGGTTTTTTATTATTTTGGCAAACAAACACCGACGAATATTGTAATAACTTACAATCCTGATTTCAGCACGTTCATGTTTTCAATATGACAATTTTACGTAATGATTTATTTTTTATTTTTTAGTAGATTTAATTTTGTGGGAAACAAGTAAAACTGGCATCAGTTCCCGCTCGTTAACTGGAATGCTGATATTATTGTATACTGGTTTCGGTATCCATGCTGCAAATTTCGATTGCCATTTAGGTACATTCCAGGTATTATTGGATTCCGCTATTGAAAATCTAACTTAAATACCTTCTCGTTGAATGCCATTCAATCGCATAAATTTAATATCGTGACCAAAGCCATCCAATAGGACTTTTGTAACAAATTTAATTTATCTCCACCTTACACTGGAATTTCATAAAATTTCGTCATGATTTAAAGTTTAATTTTATCGTAAGTCACGAAATCTATCAAGATTGCATTTCGATGATCAATAGTGAGGATGCAAATATGATAGATTTTGCATTTTAGGCAGAACTTCTAAGTCATGCCTGAGGAGCCAATTTCTATTATGCCTAAGTGAACAACTTAACAAAAGGCCTTATTTAAATATTAAAATTCTATTGGCATTTGGAATTAACTAGGTAAGTAAATTGTTTTTCACTGACACTTGGAAGTCAGAGTCAGAATATAAGTAACTTAAACACATAACAACCCTGTTAAAATGAGTTATTTAAAAAAAATACTGTTGTAAAGCCGGATCAAAAATATGTCTGCGTTGTCATAACACGAGAGCGCCCTGTCGATCCACATAATAGTTAGAGAAATTCTGCAACATGTCCGCACACTATATACAGGGTAGGGCCTGCAACACGAGCAAATAATGAAACGGTGGATTTTTTGGCCAAGCTTTAATTGTTACATTTGGTCTCCTTGAAAATATTCAGTTTTCTTTGGCTACTTTTTTGGCTACGTTTTTCAAAAAACATTCCTCAATAAATCGCAAGTATATATTAGGATAATTTATTTCAACTATTATTATTATTTTAAGAACATAATATTTGTACATTATTCATATTTTTTCTAGTATTTTTAGTTAATGTATCAAATACCTGAAATATATATATTTTTTTCATCTAATGCCTGAACGAAGGTTATTTCGAAATATTCCTTTTGACATATGAATTTCCCAAGTCCCAACAGTCCATGGGTAAAAAGCTCAGCATATCTAACATTTGCGAGCAAGCGCGACAAATATATGAGGGTTATATAATAGCCGTCTTAACCTTCCCTCAAACGAACGCCATCAGTCTCATGTCGTATCTCGGCTACACACGCTCGTCTGTTATTATCGACACGAATAATCGGTCTTCATCATAAATCTCGCCAGTTATTAATCACTGACCACGCCTCTGGAGACCACGTTTTTCCCAGCCTTTGTCCAATGTCCTTTCTTCTCAGACAATACAATGTATTTTTACAAAAGTATATCTAATGATTTATTGTAATTCACCAACCCTCGTGACTTTCCGGGCATCATTTGCGAAGAATTATCTGTCTAAGTCGTATATTTTGAGAATCATCTATAATTGTCGCATATATCAGTATACCTTTTTCGATTAAATTAAGTCAATGATGAAATATATGTGAATGTACTTATATAAATAAATAAAGAAATACTTATACAATTAAGAGCATAAAAACGGGTCAACTTCGTATTGAATTTCCATATTAAATTTACCCGCTTTTTTGATCTTGAATGTATTAATATTATAAATGCGAAAGTAACTGTCTGTATGCAAATTTTACACGTAAATTGTTGAACCTATTGTAATAAAAGTTTGTATAAACATAGATTGAGATCTTGGAATGGACAAAGGGTACTTTTTATTCCGGATGGATTTTAATATGGGTAAAAGTTTAAGAGTGCGATAATTAATACGTGCATGAAAATATGTTAGAAAAAACATCCTTTAAAGTGAATACGAGTACACGTGGGTAATAAATATTAATATGAACTTAAGACAACCGTGGATAGGTAACCTTTTTTTGCGAGTCGGAAGCTAGCGGCATGCATATATCATGGGAACTACGATAAATCAAGAGTGTGCGATCACTGATCAAAAGTTTGTAGGTTTGGCTTTTCTGGGTAGCCGCATAAATCAGTGCTCTCACCTGCGAAATTAATATAGGATCAAGGTAATCCAGAATTTATCAAGTTGAAGTGAATGTTTCTTATTCGACTTATGATTTGGGTTGGAACTTATGATTTTGGGCTTTTGATTATGAGTTTTTAGGAGTGGGGACTACACTCGACTCAAGTTGAGCAATCAAGAGGTAAGGCCGTTACACCGTATATTTTCTTCAGAATTAATGACATTTCGGATTCATTATGCACTTGAAGGAAAGGAACGACATTCCATTTAGTTTTGCAATTCAACTGCTGGGGTAATTAATACGTCTTAGAACGACCATGATCTCTATCATACCTAGAGGAACTAATAATGTTCCTTCAACGTTCCAGCTACGCTACATAGGCTTGAATTTAGATTATTTTAACATTAAAAATGTTATTTAATTCGCTTCAGTATAGCCCCCAATTTCAGCGAAAGTGAGACATCGCCCTGGTCACGTGAGTTTTAGGGCTACGTGGATGACTGAGATGTCAAAAGATGCCCCTTGGCAAGGAGTACAAAATGTAAAAAAAATATATAAAAAAAAACGTAGCTTTTTGTAAAATCGCAAAACTGTCGAAAAATGACGCATGGGTCTTTTCGTACAAAAACGGCAATATCTTGAAAACGAAAAGCGATATCGAAAAAATGAAAGAAGATGCTCGGGGTATTGAGTTTGCCTACATTATTAAAAAAAAAACTTTCTATCTCTTAAGGTCTAGGCAGGAATCGAACTAGCGTTTGCGCGTTTCGTCACGAAGTTTGACCCTTAGGCTACGTGGTTGATTGAGATGTAATTTTTTTTTTGATTATAATTTGTATATATTTATTTAATAATGTATAAATAGTAATATTAATTTGAGCATCGTTGAAAACTAAGGTTGAAAATGATTCTTATAGTAGTGTCTATTTCAGGCATCTGTATTTATTTGTGATTAATTTACATTACGGCAGAGACCAGTATGGAAGCCATACTGACCGAGTATGAATTAGACGGACCGAGCTGTAGACGAGCTCCGGCTACAATACGAGGCCAGTATGGTTATAACGGTCCAAAGAAGTATAGTTCATTACTCAAAAATGAAGCAAGAAAATAAGTTAAAAATATATTGAAGAAACATTAACGGTACCTTCCATTCATATTCATGCATTTGTTAAAGGATATTTTTGTTGATTTCTGGGAGACATTTGTTGTTTGTTGAATGTCTGAATTTGGAGGAAGTGAATGCGAAGACATTCTTTATAATCTAATTCTTAAATAAAGTTATGTTATCTAATACTGGAAATACTGAAATACGTAATATACCTACTGTAATATGTGTTATCTATAGGTACGTTGGTATTATACTTTGACAAAAAACTATAGGAATGTTAAGAGACCAGTATAAGTGTGGTGTTTTGGACAAAAGTGGTTGTTTATGGCGACGGATACACTTGATAAGATTGTGAAGCGAACGGTAGAGACTCGTATATAATTGTTAAGGTCTCAAAACGATATTAGTCATAAATCAGTAGTAAGTATATAGTTAAAATAAGTTGAGACCATGAAAAAGATGGGACTTTGTTCATAGGGTCGCTTACGAACAATATTACAAATAATGATCTATGAAAAGGGTGCCACATAGGCTAATATTTTCTTCATAACTCAATCGACAGTGAGTAAATTTTGTTTTGTTGAATTCATTAAATTCATTTTCAATGTATCAGAAGGTCGTGAAAGGCACGAGATCTGTGAATTTTTATATGCATAAGCACTATGTTAGTATATAAACAAAACTTGTTTAGCCTTTTTAATAATATTATAATCCACCAAACTTACCTAAGGACACCAATTTTCAGCTCAGTACCATGAAGCTCAAAATTCGGAACGAACGGACAAACCAAAAACGCAAAATGATATAAAGATTATAAAAATCAGGACGATCGTAATAACTATCCACAGACACGCTTAATAAATTTTATCTAATGCTAAATAATTAAACATAATAAATCCTCAAGTTTACTAGCGAGTCGCGTGGCTACCTAATACTCACAACACCTGCCTACAACTCGCGTAACACCAACCATTATAAGTGTAACCACTGTCTACGCATTTATTACGTATCTCCAGCTCAAATTATACCAGATAACTCGTAGACGAGTTGACACAGTTACTGAATCGCACCAGTATCAAGTCCTCAGGTGAGCGAGTCGAGATACAGAGTTAACGGCATGCCGTAATCGTAACACTCAAATTTAAGTGTCACATCCATCACGTAGGACGCTTAACTATGTACGAGAATGTACGCCTCAGTCAAATTGTGTTAAGGGGTACTAACTTGCGCCAAAATCAGGTTCGAGGCCGAATGTAATGAATAAATAACGTTTTTTGGAAGGAAACGTGAAGTGGCTGGTTAAGGCCTCCACCCACCGGACGCGTGTCGTGCGCGGCGCGTGTGCTACGCGGCACACGCGCAAGTTGTAAAGCATTGAAACTACGCTTCAAACACACATCGAACGCGTTTCGAAGGCGGGCCCGCGCGGCGCTAAAGTTACAACTCGGCAGCGCAGCAGCAGCGCGGCACACGCGCAGCACACGCTAAAGTTACAACTCGGCAGCGCAGCTGCAGCGCAGCAGCAGCGCGGCACACGCGCAGCACACGCGCAGCTCACGCCGCCCGCTTCCGGTGTGAATATACCGCTTCAAACGCGCCCGACACACATCGAACGCGGCACACGCGCGGCACACGCGCAGCACCCGCGCAGCACCCGCGCGGCACACGCGCAGACTCGCGTTGCTACACGCCGCCCGCTTCCGGTGTGAATATACCGCTTCAAACGCGCCCGACACGCGCAGCACACGCGTCCGGTGGGTGGAGGACTTTAATGTCCAGTTCGCTGTCATACACGTCGATCACGTAACGCGTTGTACGTGCAAGGTAGATCTACATGTCAATTTTTATATGGAAAAAATACAGTTGGATCTACCTAACAGCGTTTAAAACATTACGTGATTAAGGCCTCCACCCACCGGACGCGTGTGCTGCGCGTGTGCCGATTCGATGTGTGTTTGAAGTGTAGTTTCAATGCTTTACAACTTGCGCGTGTGCCGCGCAGCACACGCGCCGCGCAGCACACGCGCCGCGCAGCACACGCGCCGCGCAGCACACGCGTCCGGTGGGTGGAGGCCTTTAGCCCTCTAAAGTGGCTACCACGAAATGCCATCGTTCATTGCTATCGCCATTTCTATCGTTGTTACATATTTGAGTGATGGAGACGCAGTAACACTTCGATGTCGATGTTTATGCTAGTAACGCAGAAGCGTGGAGTTACGAGTCCACCATTCATCCACTGCGTGCAATGTACCCGTGCTACCTTAAACTAAAACTGACACACTTTTGTGCCAAAACTACCGTGTAAATTCGTGAAAAGTCGTAAATGTTTGTCAGAATGTAAACAGATTTGTGGTTAATGTGCGCTACTGCCCTTTAAGTGGATCAGATATGCCCAACGACCTTAAACAGGCGACCTACTTGACATGTTCTCACTTATAGTGGAACCATAAGCCTCCTCCGCAATTCAAGAAAGTAAAGTTCCTATAATTTCGCATGGACGTTTAGACTTTCGAATGGGGCCTCACAGCTCTTGTGTAATATCCATACGTTGACATGATCTGTGTTTTCTAGAAATTGTGATGCAAAAGAGCAAGTCGGTAGGGCAGATTTACGGGGTTTATTGCAAGCCGAGCCTGACGAACGACATTTACTGGGGCTCAGAGCTCGATTACGGTGTAGCAGCTAAATTAATTACCAGTACCGTGACTTTAACATTTACAAGTTGTTGATTATTTTGAAAATAAAGACAACCTGCTGGTCGATTGCGGAACACTTCTTACGTACGTTAGGAAGAGCTAAATGTAATTTTTTGTACGCGAAAATGACTGTTAATTTATTCTAGCTCTCTTTCGAAAAGTTTCGACATTTCATTATGACATTTATGACCCCTCTGGACCGTGCTAATAAAAACACTTTATATATATATAAGAAGAAAGCCCCTGAAGTCATAAAAAAATAAGTCAATAAATTAGTTTTTATTACTTCAGTGGCAAGGTAGGATTATCGGTCAACACGTACTTTAGAACCAACAGCGAGGAAGCCGAGACAAAGAATCACCAATCTGCCTGTTTCAAGAAGCTACAATACACAATTAAAATTAATTACAAAAATGAGATAAAACACTTGAATCAGTTCATCCACTTATGAGCTGCAACGCCATAGACTAACACACAGATACATATATACATATCAGCGACATGACAGTGCAATGCACCAGCAAAAGTTTACAAAAGCGAAGTCCATTTAATCCACACATCACACATCATCAGCCTATATACGTCCCACTGCTGGGCACAGGCCTCCTCTCATGTATGTCCATTGTCCATTTAATCCAGTCAGCGTCAATCACAACAACACATTTTCAAAAAGTTGCTAAGCACTATGGCGTAGCGCGTCGCAGGCAATGATTAATAAATAAACATTTTTATCACTTACCATGGAATTGCACCTCACATCTGCATCACTACAAGTCATAATACTGCGGACGATAGTTATCTTGTGCTTACAGCGCTGCTCGCAATCATGCTCTATAAAGACTTTATGTGCCTCCTTACATCGATGCTTTACACATGTGACGCTGAGATGAAGTCGACTTAACGTCTACGTCACCTTTGTCTTCAATTATTTTTATATAGACTTGCTATACATTCAATTTTATCATGAAAACGTGTAGTAACTTCACTAGCTCACTCCCCAGTGTCTCACTGGCTGAGCTATACACGGTGGAATTTAATCGGTGAACAGGAACCCATTTTTCTAATTCTGTAATCGATGGCGGTCACGTTTATGTAGTACTTAAGTGGAACCAAGTTTTTTTTTATCATAACTAATTTTTAAGTTGAAATTAAATTTTAATTAAAATTTATTGTCACCCTACTAATGGTTTAGTCTGAAAAGTTTAATACCTCCTTTCAAACTATCAGCCATAGAAACTTAAAACATAAATGAGCAATAAGCTGTCAATTTGTCATTGTCAAATTCATCTGATCTGTCTAGTTTCCCGCCAAAGCCAGCAAGCACTTGACGTATGTACACTTACGAGTAACTTCCCTTCAATAAAAGTAGGGTGTCCATTTATTCAGTCAGTGTACATTTTACCGATGTTAATTAAGTGTGATTAATTAGATTTTGAGCTATATTGCACGAGATCTCACGTATTGGTTTCTGTGTAGATTGATAATTAAGATTTTTGGATTCCTGATCGCCGATTAAATTCCACCGTGTATAGCAAAACCAATGGAAATTAAAAAAAATACAGCGATTTCAAACATGTCGCAATATTTATCGACATATCAACTAAAATATAGTTAGATTCGTAAAAAAGACCCTCTACTCCGAACGTGCGAAAGAATGATGAAGGTTGCTTGGCAAACACCAATCAGGCATGATGGTAAGCGGACACGGTAGCCTATTGACACTTGCAAATCCAGAAGAGTCACACCCGACCCTTTATCGATAAGAAAATTCATTGTTAGCTACAGCTAGAGAAAAACGCAGGTTCCACACTCTCTACACAGCGCATTCTCGAAAGCTCTGGTTACCGTACTCACCGCCAATGGTGGTACCTATACATCTAGCACAAATTGCTGCTCAGTTGCTTCGCGTGTGACTGAGCGTATCCTGTCTCACTCGCACCGTGCATCTGTCTGTCGCATTAGAAAGAGCAGGGTAGATCTTTTCCGACTCGCTTCGCGGATCAACAATACTCAATGTCGTGTTCGAACTTTCTTTCATTATTGTTGTATTATTCTTTATTGTTGTTCTTGAGGGTTTGGAAATAATTGGTTTTCCTACATAATCTGAACCACATTCATGGTATTCCAACCCTCTACATATTAAATCAAGCATAGGGCTAAAAAAATAATTTATTCTGTTTCAAGATAAATACCTTAAAATACAGCACACAAACCATCTGTTTACTTCACTAGAGCCCCGCTTAAAAATCGCAGTGTTATCTGCCGGGGTCATGCCCTCTGGCGTGCCAGGGAAGTGTTAACAGCGGGGCGGGCCTGCGCTATCTTGTATCTCGGCAATTGCACTTGTCAGTTGGTTCCTTATGCACCGTACTTTGCCGGGCGAGGGAGCAAAGGCAGCAAGTGTGTGGAAAAGTTACGATGTTATTATGTTTGGCTTCTGCTATAGTCGAGTGTGCTTAGTGGAAGAGGAATTGTTAGGGAAAAACGCTACACGCGTTCATAAAGCGTAGTTATACATTTTAGTAACACTCATAAAGGGGTTTGGGTAAATGTGTTGTCATATTTTTTAAATAAGCGGCCACTCGTTAAATTGGTATATCATGATAGATCTATTTTAAACAAACATATTTTGTTATGAAATGTAATACTCTGAAATGCATCGGAGCCGAGATATTTGCAATACATATTTCCGCAGGTCATATAAACCAAACTAAAACATCTCTGCTCCGATATTGTTTAACGCGTTTATTTTTATATAAATATGCGTATTAAGAGGTCCTCTTAAAGATTTTTACACAAACTTCCGTGGCCGCTTCAAAAAAAAATGACAATTTTTCTCATACAAGGTTGCACCCAATGCCCTTTAGTTTTTAACAACGTAATTTTTTCCTGGTGTAATTTTTTTAAAACGCGTTATAGTCCGCTTGGCAACTACAGTTGCCACAATCTATTTGGGATTGTGAGAAGTTGGCAGCGCTAGTTGCTAGAAGCAACAGAGTGAATAAATAATCCGTCTAAGTAACCTATTTCGCGTTCCGCTACATACGAGGAAAACCACGGGATCGGCTATGAGCGTAGCGCATAGCGATTCTTGGCATTGAATGTGTTAATTATTGATATTCTGTTTCCGATGCGATTTGATCAGGTATCACTGTTTGTCGGCCGCCGCACGGGTTAATACAAATATGTGTGGAAAACTCGCCGACCAAGTCCCAAAAAGCGTCGGCCTGATCCCGGCACAGGCACGAAATGGTGTATTGTGAATCATCCTTTACCGTACAATAAAGGACTAATTTGCACGTTTTTTTCGGAAAAACACGGATATTCATGTAATGTTTTCTATGATCTGATGATATTGTTTTTAACTTAACGAATCCTTCGTAGTCATACGCATGTGATCATGAGGAGACATATGTTTTTATTCAATATCTATTCCACATTTTTATTCGATTTCGATCGCATTTAAAGTTATCTGGACTTTTAGCCAACATTGCCCATATCAAATTATCGTCGCAACTATAGCTCTTATGATGTTGAGATTTGATAGTGTTCCATTGAAATTTTTTACACGATGCAGATGGGCGATATTATCTGGGCATTCTAACTCTTTTTCATACAGAGTCCATACACGTTACAATCCACAATTTGCTGCAAGCTGCTGGCCAAAATTAAAGGTATGTACGACTCAGTAAAGTGATAAATATGTAATCTTGTTTCTACTAAAAATAGCAAGGTTGCCATAAATATGTACCTACTGTTTTCGTTCATCATCAGATTCGTTTAAAATTTGATTTTTGGGCAAAGATCTCCCTGGTGGCAAAGTAGGCGTATTGTACGTAATCAATTAACTTATACGAGTATGTATCAGGCATTCAGTTTTAGGTTGTTTAGTTGCACAGTTGAATATTTATATTATGCCCACGGGCTACCAGTGAAAATGGATTATAAATAAATGTTAGAATTGTCATTTGAAATGACAGTTAAATTTTGAACAGCTAAAACGATTCAATTGTTTAACGCGGTGACTCTATTTTTGACTTTGTCCATGCTTTTCTGAGCTCTCACTATTATTTTGTTCGAGGCATTTATACTTTTAAGTACCTTAACACATTCATTGCCAACAATTTCGTAGCGTTACTTTGTAGGGTAATCCACCTAGAGCGCCCACCTGGCGGGCGCCTGGCTTTGAAAGAGACAAACGTGTAGTGAATATATCGAATTTATAGTGCAAGATGTTATACCCGCTCAAGCCAGTTGTCCCATGAACATATTGTGGCGACACATCCGAACGGTCGGGAGACCTCAGTTAGGTAAATAAATAAGTAAATTATACGCGATTAAGCCTCGTTTAGTACATTTTGTGAAAATCGTGAAAGTTTTAACCTGCGTTGTCTATAATAAGTAAGCAGAGCCGCGCGACTAGCAAGTCGCATATAAAGTTGTTGAGTTTGTCAAATCCAGCCATAATATCATAAAAATTCCTTTAAAGCGTCCTGTTCGTTAGATCGTAACGATGGCAGAAGAAATCAGAGCCCGCTGCTAATGGCTACGATGTTCTTCTTTATTGAAAAGGCTTATGTTAATAAGATTATCCTGTACTTATGACCTTTTTGAAGACATCCACAAGGGATGCTAGTGCTGTTTGCCCAAGTTTAAGCGATCGTGGCGATAGCGATTAGATTTACGTTATATTGTTTAAGCGTGTACTGATGACCTGGTAAAGATCGCAGGTATCCGCTTGATGCGTGTGGCGCGGAACCAATCACTATGGCACTCTTTCGGGAAGGCCTCTATCCGGCAGGGGACGTCTTTCGCCTGATATTGAAGATGTTTAAGCGTACTGCCCCCACCTGACGGTAAGTAATCTCCGAAGCCTATTGACGCTTGCAATGCCAGGGTATATCATAAGCGTAGCTGACCCTTTAAAATAATATACATTTATGAAAGATTTTTTGAAGAACCTTGCATTACCCAGCTCACCGTCTGAATCATATTAGTCTCGCTGCCAAGTCTGTTATATGTTTCTGTCATTCTCATTTTGTAAAACCGAGACATGGAGACGGGGATATCCATATGACACCCTTTGAAAGTCAACTTTACTGACCGGTAATCGTTAAATATGGCGCCGGAAATTGTCATCCCCTACACATCACTGTGCAATTAGATTTTTACAGACATTACTTACACAAATTTGACACAAACAGCACTTTAATCTTAAGATTGCATATTCGATGTTGTATGAGGGTCCTGATTAATGTGGCGCGAAGCTTGCGCGTGTACTTGCATTGGCGGAATTAGCAGTTTTCTTTAAATTTTGCGCTACAACTGAAAAAAAGCTTTAATGCAATTGTAATGACGATGCCATTTACGTATGAGGAAGTAACTGCTATCCAAAATTATAGATATCAAATAAAAAGGAAATAAATACAAATAATAAATAAAAATATAACAATGTATTGCTCTGAACAGGATTCGAACCTGGTTCCGATAGCTCAGTTGGTTGAGAGCGACTGGCCGCCTATTTCAGAAGGTCGCAGGTTCAAATCCTGCCTGGAGCAGTTTAGAAGCCGTAGGGCATTTAAATTTGAAAGCAGCCTAATCTTATATTGTTTATGGCAAAGTCTTTTTTTCTATAGTAATTAACGCATTTGCTACCGGAAATCAGTTCATGTGGTAAATTGTAAAAAAAAAATAGAAAATGTTCTCGTGGCTTCGCGGAGTACTAAATTGAAGTCGGTTAAAACTTTGTTTTTAAAGTAAATTATTCGCATATACATACTTAATTATTTGCTCCGACCACGATCCAAAGTAAATTGAATAAAGGCAGCAAATGATAATGATGACGGTGATGCTTCCTTTAAAATATCATATTATTTGATTACCTTGAAAATATATATGCATTTCTGTATTTGTATTTTATCATTGACTAAAGATAATAATAGTGTGTGGATAATAAAGAATGCTCCAAACACCTCCAACCAATGCAATTCCAACTCCAAAATTGGAGTTGGTAATGATGAGTCGTGAAAATGATGATGATGACAAGTTAATACGAATTGAATGCATCATCGTTGAATGCAGTACTTTAACGATTTCACGTATTTTCAATGAGCCATCATAAACAACGAAAAATACGTTTCAATATTTAAATTTAACGACGAACAATAATTCTGACGTCAAGTGAAAATTGGGCGTTTAAGTGAATTAATGACCAATTCCGGCGTGAATGTCGACCATTACCAGAAGATCAATTCGGCTAATTTATTCCGCTTTCCAATCGCATTTCACTTGGTTCGAGACCTCGTTCTGACAAGTTATCTTAGACAGCGCGCAGACGAGAGACAACTGGATTAAATGCCATTGGAATCGGAAGCGATGACGATAAATAGACCTGCAGTTGAAACTGCATTGAACCATTGAACTGCTCTTATTGCATGTGTTTATATTTTTATAAAAGGACTTAAGTTAGTAAAAGACACGCGCCACTCATGACATTTGTTCATCGAGCGGCGTAGAAACGGAATGACGATAACATATGTTTAAACTTATTGAAATTGATGTACGGGTTGGAAACTGCAGTTCGATGTATCGAAGACAAACAGGGTATATTTGACTAAATAAACTATGATAGTAGTACCAACTGCCATTATAATCGAACACTTTACGCTCGAAGTTGTGGACGATTATGTATACCTAGGACAGACGATCCAGTTAGGTCGGTCCAACTTCGAGAAAGAGGTCAATCGTCGAATCCGACTCGGCTGGGCAGCGTTCGGGAAGCTACGGCAAATCTTTTCGTCCAATATTCCGCAGTGTCTCAAGACGAAAGTCTTTGACCAGTGTGTGTTGCCAGTCATGACATATGGCACTGAAACGTGGTCGCTTACTATGGGCCTCATAAGAAGGCTCAAAGACACCCAAAGGGCAATGGAGGGGGCCATGTTGGGAGTATCTCTGCGTGATCGCATCAGAAATGAGGCTATCCTCAGCAGAATCAAGGTAACCGATATAGCCCTCCGGATCGCTAAACTTAAGTGACAGTGGGCGGGGCCCATAGCACGTAGAACCGATGGCCGTTGGGGCGGAAAGCGGCGACCACGTACTGTAAGGCGCAGCTTGGGTAGGCCCCCAACAGGGTGGACTGATGAACTGGTAAATTTTGCGGGAGTCCGCTGGATGCGGGCGGCGCGGGATCGGTCGCTTTGGCACTCTTTGGGGGAGGCCTATGTCCAGCAGTGGACGTCTTGCGGCTGATATGATGAAACTATGATACCGCCGACGCTTCGAAGTAGTTCATACGAAGCGTTTAAAGCCCTGCTTCACTGCGCCATGGCGGCGTATCCCATACAAACAGAGTGGTATCCAAGCGTCGCCAAGTAAGTTAACCTCCATACATTTCTATATGACTTGTCTGGATACTCCATAGCGTCCCAGTGACACTTATATAAGGTGTAAATTATTAAACTGAAAACCTGAAAGTTCTTTGTTCGGAATCGAAAGTATGTTGTGTTTTTATTGTTTTTTTTGCCCTTTTCACTGTGCCCGGTCTGAATGTTATAAATGCAACATAAACGAGTGTCTTCATTAGAGGTTATCGTTACAATTAGAAAAGGTAACACCGGCCGTTTTCTTTCTGTTACTCCTGATCTTCTAAGTTGTTAAAGGAGTCTGTAATAATGACATTTTCATAAACTTGAACCCGACAAAATAATGATCATAAAAATTATCACGATGGCATATACATAAACCAACATTGAATATTGCGAAATGGTCCGAATGCTGGTCTGGTGCAACGTCAGCGTTAGCATGGCCGTGCCACGTTTTCAAGGAGATTTTGGTGTTTCCGTGTTTAACAGTACTGCGTCGGCAGCTACGCAAAGGCCAAGTGACTGCGCCTGCGGCACGTTTCGTTCCCCAAAAAGCCGTAGAAGGTACTGACGTCCAGGATCCAGATTTGGAGGTCACAATTTTGGCGAGCGAGAGCCGGAAAGCGTTTCAGCTGCAGCCACATGCTTGTATGGAAACTATTGAAGTCATCGATCAAGAGTATGGATGCCAAAAATTTTAATCCCTCGGACTATGAGCCGGCGTGTAGTACGTTCCTTCTTTTTCTTTATACCTACATCATGATCTAAGGTAAATGTTGCAGTAGTTGGCCACTTTGTGTCATAGTGACATGGCTTAAATTGATTCTCCCTTGATAGCCCTAATTGCTTCATTTGACCTAATGCATTTTTTTCTTAAACGGTAAACTTTATCGGATTTATTGATTTAAACTTTCACGTTTTTCACACTTATAATCCTATCCTATATTATTAAACGATCAATATTTGTATATATATATGCAATCACGTTCTCGAAAACGACTCTAACGATTTCGATGAAATTTGGAATATAGGGGTCAAGGGTGCGATAAATTGATCTAGCTAGGTCTCATGACTTGGAAAATTCGTTTTCTCCATAATTTCTCTGTTTTCACCCTAGCAGAGCTCGCGACCGTCCAAGGATTTGAAATTGACTTATTTATTTCCCTCTTTGAGGCTATGGATACAGGATTATTGTAAAACAAAAAGTAACCTAATGCTTTTTCTTTGATGATATTCAAAGAAAACGCGAAAATATCGCTGTTTCGATGAAAGATGCATTAGGCTTAGTGAAACATTAGGGCAAAATTTCAGAACAAAAAAACGTAAATATACAACGTGTTCATAAAATAACGTAAAACCTGAAAACATTTTGTTCTGAATCGACAGTAGAATGTGAAAAATGTAGGATTTTTTTGATGAATTTAATTTTTTACTTGTGTATGGATCGTTGGTCGACTGGGGCGACCTGCTCCACATAAATATAAAAAATATTTTTTATTAACACGTTGTAGACATAAACACAGGCAAAGATCTTATCTTATATCTTAGCAGCTTATCTTATGAGTTTAGCAATGTTATAAAGAATAGGGTAAGACATAGCATTAATGTTGCAATTGTGAGTTGTATAATAATACTGAAATTGTATTCTGAAATATTTTACATTCACCAATTCTCCATCTCTTATTTTTTAATTCCATAATCAAACAAAGCTACATTCAAAATGAAGTAACATCAACATTCTAATGAAACAATAACATGCTCGCTACATTTGAACAAAATCAACAGAATAAAATCGCAGCGCGCTCTGAGTTGATATTGATCGAAGCTTAGACAGAGCAATTAATAGTTTTTGGGGAGTTTCGTGAAGTAACTTTTTCGTATTGTTCGGAACTCTAATTATGGAGTTAGCCCGCTGATCTAACTCACACGAAACCGAATGGCAAGACAATAAATTGACGGCCGCGATTTAGGCCATTTACTATGTTCATATTGTTTCAAAAAAATCTGAATTTTTACTTCCACTTTCGTTATTTTAACTCGCTTATGTTATATCATTAAAATAAATATAATAAATTAAGAAATAATACTGAGTCGCTACAAAACTCCAAAATAGATTCCAATCGGGAGAGCGCCATTGCAAGTTAAGAGAAGCAAATCCCAGTTGGATTGTAAAATGAATGTCAATTCACTAGTATAACTGAAACTTATTTACCCATTTCAGATATTTCACGCGTCTATTTTACGATATATGAGGGCATCAAAATTTACAAGTAGGTACCTACTTTAGTCCAAAAGCTTTATAGATCTCTCTTTAGCATTTCTCTCCTGAGGCTCATTCATACTGCAATTCACATTCCGATTTCATTTTACTATGTATCGCACGCCCGAACATACCTTCTTAAGCTGGGCATAAACGACCTCCGACCAACCAAATGGATTAGCGCAGCGAATATCTGTCCATCTCATAACTATAGCGTTTAAAGATAGATGGTGCGGTGTGCATAACCAAACGGATGCACAGCCATCGCGGCGGCGTCAGCCAAATAGAACGGTCGTGAATGTCAAGAAATACCTTTGGAACAATAAATATAACGGTCATTTGGATGTATTCATTTGTCGCAGATACTTATAATGGCGAGTCAGTGTATTTCGAAACAACACACGACCATACACGGCCAAATGCGCTACTCTGCGTGCCCGTGAATGCACTCATAATATTACGTCTATCAATTTGGATTTATCCTTTTGTCTCCGAGCAAGCGCTTAGGTGAATAGTCAGTTTGAAATAGCTTGTCTTAGCCACTCACTTGCTTCTGGCAACCACAGTTGCCATTTCCCGGACCCCTAAACTGATCGTGGCAACTGTGGTTGCCAATCGAATTATGTGCTGCTTCGATAATAAACAATTTGAAGCAGTTTAGGCTACCTTTTTTAAAAACCGAAATCAAGTGAGTGGTTAGAATAGAGAGAGCGTACGAATACATTAATACCAAACAAAATGCAATATTTTAAGTCTCCGGTTGACCCTCCAGTCCACAAACAGTTTTATAGTTCCATTTAAGCGGTCGTGTGAAAGTAAACCAAAAGGAGCGGCCATCGCGGGCAAATGAGATGTAAAACAGCCTTGTTGTTTTAATGCACTCGAGTTCGTTGACGCAGACGACGAAATTGTTCGGGAGCAGTGATTCGTTCCCGGGAACATTCTCGATTTGCATGGAAATAAAAAAGCCACGGTAGCCTAGTGGTTCAGGCTTGTTGCTGTCAAGCGGTGGTCGCGGGTTCGAATCCGTACCAATGAGTTTTTCGGAACTTATGTACGGAATATTTACCGTGACCTTTTCGGTGAAGGAAAACATCGTGAGTAAACCGGGCTAGTCCCAATAAGGTGTAGTTTTCCCTCTGGGCTGGAAGGTCAGATGGCGGTTGCTTTCTTAAAAACGAGTTCTTATGCCTAATCTTTAGTATAGATGTGAAACAGACCCCGGGCTCCTTTTGTGCACAACCGGGGATAACGCTAGAAGGAATACTTCTAAAAGAAATACGGAACACTGGACAACATTCTCGGAAATTATACCTAATCACTACATCCATTTGACATAAACATATCGGTTCTTCTTCTGTTCTTTTACTTTGTTCGAAGTTATTATTTCTCCTCCTCTAGTACAATTTAACTACCTACCACCAACGCTAAAAGCAAGTGCAATCATAAACTTCTATCAATAAATCCGTAAATTAAGCTAACTCACAGTGTTTACACTGAGAGTAATATCTGAAATTAGTGTCAATATCCAATAAAACATTTCAATCATCCGCAGTGTTTAGAAAACAGAGATATTGGACTAATCCCATTATGTTGCGCAAACAAACTGGCTGCCCTGTTAGCCATATTGAAAAAAGATTTTAAATTGATGAAATAATACTTTTAGAATCGCGATTTTTATTGCTCACTTCTGATCCCAATCAAATTATTTTTTCAGGCGTTGTCAACCAATACGAGTACAGCGCCAATTATGATACTAATTGTCTCTGGGTCTGGGCTGACCCGTCAGCTCAGACGCATGTTTGATTCTATGGTGCACCAAGGCCGGCGCGCTAAGGCGGTTGTCACACTGCGACACATCAACGGACAGAGGTGCGGAGCTGCATACAAAATTCGCCGGACGGAGGTGCGTTGCAGAGTGTCGTACCACACGGATTTGTATACAAACTGAGGTACTTGCATACAACGAGAAACGCACCTCCGTCCGGAAAACAGTATGGGGTTCTTCAAAAAAGGAGTGTATAAATTCGTAAAGGGTCGGCAACGCGCATGTAACACCCCTGGAGTTGCAAGCGACCATAGGCTACGGTAACCACTTTCCATCAGGTGGGCCGTAAGCTTGTTTGCCTCCGACGTGGTATAAACGAAAAAAAAAATAGATGCGTCGCAGCGTGACATCCACCTAAGTCGTGGCCGAGTCCTCAGACCGCTACAGGCGCATTTCGCTACATATTATATAACGAATAAGCAGTCCCCGATTAAGCAGCGACAGGGTTAACAGGGCGTAGCGGGTTGGACGGTGGATGGACTTCTCAATAAAAGCTACATAGGCCTTATGACGACCTTGCGACATGGCGAGTAAACGCCGCCATCAAATAAGCTTTCCCCTGGTACAGAGCTGCAGCATCAGTAGTGGCAGAAGGCCGAGGAAGTGGGTTCCGGTAGAAATTTTGACCAAAGTGGACATATATATCCGGCCATTACACTGCGATGTGGAAGGCAAGTGGGGAAACCACCACATTAATATTCCCTATTATTGAGTAATAAGTGGCGATTACTCCACCATCAAGAGCCCGGCTCTTAAGTTTATGATGAGGAAGCGATGCGCGTCACACCTCAGCCGCAGCTGAGGCAGCACTAACATCCTACGTGCGCTGGCTCAGCGGTGGGAGTTGCCCCTGGTGGAGCTGGCCCTACAACTACATCCACCCGTCACCGAAAATTGAAAATGTTGTGTAATGTTGTGTTCTGTCTCATTAATTGTAGTACTAAAACCCTATGGATTTCAAGTCTGAAATAAATAAATATTATTATCAAGCTGCTACGGACTACGCCGTAGCATTACGAGCATAGCGTGGCGGTGTACGGGTTAAAATATGATTGGAATGTGAAGAAACTAACCCGATTGATGCGCTGTGTATTCCGTGCTAACAGAATAGCGTATACCACGGTCATTAACCACTTTTGTACTATCAGATAATGGTATTAAATAACGAAAATGAAAAGATAAAGCAAACGCCAGTAGACGTTTAGAAAAATAGAGAACTACGAAATAGATAATTTTGTAATTGTTTGATCTAAGGATCACATGAAATAAAAATTCAAGTAACAAGTGGAGTGGAGGGACAAATGGATTGTTTAATATTAATTATATTTTATTACTTTACAAAGAAGAAAAGTTTATAAGATTGTAATTTTTGAGTAATCTCTGGAACCGCACATCTGATTTCAAAAATTTTTTCATATTGTAGTATTAAAACGGTCATACTTTTTCAGCCAATCTTTTTTAATTCGCCAACTTCACTCGTGTGCCGAAATCCCACGCTAACGGTGAAATTCCCGCGCAAATCGCCGCACACCCTTTTTCTTTATCCGTTTGGTTCTCATTTTAATTCAATTTACTGGATGAGGGCGAAAAAGTAATCTCCAGGGTTGGGGTAGAGAGATTGGAAGTCATCGGCACAGTATTGGGACGAACTCATATACTTTTATGACGTTGAAAGTTTTTTTATTCACGGGGAGAAAAAGGATTCCCGATTCAGGAACCTTACACGTGTGGCGGCCGACTGATATGTACATATTATACTCGTGTGATATAATACGACCGGTTCACGGCCTAGTGGATGCCGTCCGAAGCGATCTTGGGTTCAAATCCCGGTAAGGGCAAATATTTGTGCATTTTTTTTTAATACTACGTTCACCCTGATAACGTAGGGGACAAATGCCTTGGC
Source organism: Epinotia demarniana (assembly GCA_945867215.1). NCBI lineage: Eukaryota > Metazoa > Arthropoda > Insecta > Lepidoptera > Tortricidae > Epinotia > Epinotia demarniana. Next base: position 19,704,283 of record OX244273.1, read on the forward strand.
CTAGTCCTCGACGGCCCTCGACCCCGCGGCAAACCTAAGAAGCGATGGCTGGATGTCGTGAAGGCCGACATGAGCGAAAACGGGCTCACAAAAGAAGACGCCCAGGATCGTGCAAAGTGGATGAAAGCGAGTAGGAAAGCGGACCCTGGCAAAGGCCGGGATGACGCTAGATAGAAGAAGTAAAATATTTGTGTGATGACTAGAGTTAGGAATTTTGGTGGCATTGGGTGAACAAAGAGGAATGGAGTCCTTGTTATATTTTTTTTGATTGAATGAATGAATGAATAAATGATTGATAAATGATAAATCAATAATGCATAATAAAATTTATTAGTTACATACAACTAAATTGATTCATTAAATTAAAACATAACACATGTTTTGTTAAAATGTGTAATTTTGTCTCTATTTACAATCTCAATTTTCCGTTGGAATAAGTTTCAGTATACTACTGATAATTTAGATTACCTCGACAACGGTAAAAATAGCATTATACCAGAATCAATTAATCAATTAGAGTGTACACATATTCCAATCCATGAATCGTTCCTAATAACTGACATCGTAAGGAGTACATTGGCATCGCATGGAACTGAAACTGTACGAAATAAGTTTGAACTTGTATTAAATAGAAGTCCGGACTTTGACGTAGTGAGAGACATGGTTGATTTTGGCAATCATGCTCAAATTCTGAGGAATGCTACGTTAACATCGGTGGATGTAGAGAGATCTTTCTCGACACACAAATGGATTTTTCACAAGTAGAGAAATCGTATAACGCCAGTGAATACGGAACATTGTCATAGTGTATGCTTTTCATAATCTTGACAACCATTTAACATCAGATGAAGATAACATGCAAGATTTTGAAACTTTAATTGCAGTTGCAAGTTGTTCAAGGTCTTGAATACATAATCATTTTAGTTAAATAGTAAAATTTATTGACATGTAATATTTTGTAATCTACATAATATATGGCTTTATCATTCAGTTATTCAATTATTCAAATAAAAAAAATACAATGGCGACTCCACTGCAATACTTGTGCTAAAAATGCCACCAGAATCCTAACCCTAACTGATGACCATAAAATAACGTATAGATGTAAAAATTTGTGAGATTGTAGCTTTGTAAGTATGTATGTAATGGGTAATCTCCGGAACCCCTTATACCATTTAAATTTTACCTGTGTAGGCGCCCGCTTGGCGGATTCCTGAGAGTGAAAGTGAAAACACTTTCACTGGCAAGAATCGCTACGCTCGATCGATGCTACCCGATCCCGAGGTATCCCGCTAACTAGCGGAAAGCGCCTACAACGTAGGGGCACGCTAGACGGGTTCATCACTGTCAATGGTGGCTAGTGAGATAGGGCACAGCGAAATGGCATCCCACTCGAATGTGGAGCAGCCCAACTGGGGAAGTACCTCCGCCTTGCAGAAGACCACAGCCATAATAACACTACTACTTGTTCTGTAGTAGTGTTGTGTTCCTGGAGGTGAGCAAGGTCGCCAAAGCTCCCGAGGATGCACTGTGTTGAGAGCGAGGGAATTTGTTCCTTCAGCTATCAACACGGCGAATCATCCAACATATCAGGGTTGGCAACGCCCATGTTACTCCTTTGGAGTTGCATGTGTCTATAGGCTGTTTGCCACCGTCGTTGTATAAAAAAATGTGAGGCCAAGCAACGCTACGCCGTAGCATTTTTCCGTTTTGTAGCGGAAATCACTCTTAGAGGCGTGACTCACATGTGAACCTTGGATAGGTTTATTAAGTGAACGGTAGGTATACTCGCTAGATTAATGGTGCTATAGGCTGCTAATCGCTCGATAAATTGATTAATTAATCGTCAAACTGATTACTGTTAAGCCTCTGATGGTACCTGACATGTGAATCTACATTTTCATTAAGAGTATTTACTGTCATTCGGGCCAAATGGAAAATCGTTAACACGAAATGACTGGTTGAAAGTAATACTATCAAAAGTGTTTCTTTTTCTGGTTCAAAATGAATCTAGCCTAAATGGCAGTTTGTCCAGTATGAAATAGATTCATATTTATTCGCGTCCAAAGTGAATGTTGACTTATTTATGTTAAGGTGGGTCGCTTTCCATACATAACGCCCTTTGACACTCACAAGCCAACGGTTCGATATTATAAGGAACTTATGCAACAAACCCCCACAAATTGGCTCCCGATTTGCGCGGTATTCCCCCTTTCCTAGAATAAACTTGTATAAACTAGAATAATTCGAGAAAAATATTTACCCAAAGTATTACGTCCCAAACTATTTTCTTAAATTATTCTAGTTTATTTATATAAGATACCTGTAAGCCAATTTCAGGTTCCCACCGACAGCAACATAGTAAGTGAACATAATATATGCTCCTAATACCGTTTAACCCACAAATCACTACGTCAACCCAGTATTGTCTATACTGCAATCCTCCGACCGCCTAATTAGGGTAATTACCCTGGTGATTATTTGCGCGACGCTCTGCGGCCGTGTTAATTATCGGAGCGACGCATACAGAGCCTCATTATCTTGGCAATCGATGTGATTACAAATTAAATTAATCGATTTATTTATACTTGTAAACAGTGGTTCAGATTACCACAGAGCACTGTGGGGTTTTAGACGGTAGTCCGGGTGGTTCCCGGGAGTTCATCATACAAAAAAAGGACTGACGAGAGTAGCGTAGGAAAGGGGAGTCTAATACTCAACAGTGGGTGAATACGGGCTGAATATCAGTTAACTGAACACTTACACTGCAAGGAACCCGTCTAGTGGGCTCCTACGTCGTAGTCGTTTCCCGGTACGTATGAGGAAAACCACGGAATCGGCTACGTGCGTAGCGCGTAGCGGTTCCTGGCAGTAAATGTGTCGATTAAGGTGAAATTTTGCAAAACGTCGATAGATCGGATAATAATTTGCCTTAAAGTGTTTGCAATAATCATGATTCACAATAAAAGTAATTTTCTCTGGAACCGGAACATTTTATGCACCGAAATCTTAATAAAAAGGGATCGGCTATGCGCTTGCCCTCAGTAGTATAGTATAGGCTACAGTAACCGCTTACCATGAAGCGGGTCGTACGCCTGCTTACAAATCTGTCTAGTCCGACCTGAATCTGACTAGACCGTCCTATTATGAATTCAGAGCATAAATAAATACAGTTTCAGAGAAAATCTTTTTATGGTGAGTCACGATTGTTGCAAACAATTGAGTTAAGGCAAATTGTATTATGAATATCGAAGGTATCCGGTATGCATACGTTCAGGTCAAATTAACTGCCAAAAATAACGCACTACGCTTATAGCCGATCCCGTGGTTCCCGCTAAGTAACGGAAAGCGGCTACGGCGTAGGTGCCCGCTAGGGGGGTTCCTGGCAATAAAGGAAGAACGAAAGAAATATTTAGTCACAAAGGCACAGGACACACATATTAAATAATAAAATAAACACGGAAAGTACATAAAACCTGAAACAAGTGTGTCACTGCGGTTGTGAACCGGTCACTGGCTCAGCATTATGCTGAGGTGTCAGACACCTACATCGCTGATTTTCGGCCACGGAAACGTCATACAATTAATATTTATTATATCGTCTTGTATTAATTAATTTAAGGAGTGACTGCTCTAAAATACAAGTTCCAATATAATAGTTAAAAAATAAACGAGCATTCAAACATTAAAAATCAAGAAGAGAGAAGAGAAAAATAAACGACGCTCGGCAAATTAAAAATAAAGCAAATATACATTCTGTAATGCATGACGTAGCTATGTCTCAAATAATCTCATTGGAAACCTTAGAGGATTGTGTTCATGTTGTGCTGACTATCACTGTAGATAGCGTGTGAGGAAGGAAATCGGAAATATAAGCGATTCTCACACAGCCAGATTTCTTGCACAAAGACATGATATAGGAGTACAACACGGGAATGCTGCCTGCGTGTAACACACTCAGGGTCTAAATTTAAATAGTTATTTTTAAGTCTTTCGTAGGTTATCTTTAGTTTTTGTCTAACTCTACTTTTAATCAATATATTACCTTAAAGTAAGGTCAACGTCGTAGTCCATGACGTTGCACTTGTGTAAGATGGGAACTTTATATCAAAGCAATATGGGTTAAATTCGAACGAAGAGAATTTATTTATTTAAATTTAAACCTTTATGTCACTATGACATAAAGTGCCCATGGTGTATGACACGTCGAGGACTAGTCCTTATAATAGTTAAAATTATTCTGACGATATATTTTTTGTATTTTGTCAATTACCTAATGGAGTCTCTGTTATATGTACCTATATGCGAAACCCTACAAAACACAGCTGACTAAAACCTAGCTGTACGGTGATGTCAAGTTACAACTCTAACAATAGAATTAAAGTTCCTTTGTACCATTTGACGTTGAAACTTCCAAACATTTTTGAATATTTTGCGTTGCAAAAGTTGTTTAGATCTGGGATTAGTGTGGGTACCCTGAGAAATGGGAGGTTGAAATTGGAAAAGTTGAGGGGGTGGGCAGGATTACTGGGGAACAGATGCGGGTGTTACCAAACAGGATTCAGAACATAAGGTGCTTGGTTGACTTAGAACCTTTGGCTGTTCTGCTGGGAATCGTGGCAATGCGTTCAACGAATTGATTTTGGAAAAAGATGTAAGTGCGTTTTTGTTTTGTTTTGAAGTAAGCGTGAAAGTTAAGGAGATCAACTGGCCGATATCGTAACGTTTTACGTACAAATCGTATTAGTATTTATTTAAACTTTATTGCACAAGACACAGAAATGTACAAAAGGCGAGGTTAAAGCCAAATGGCATTCTCTAGTGTAACCGATTGGGATGAACAGAGATTTATAAAACACACAAACAAAAATATACATATGATATCTTAAAGAGTGCATAAAAAAAAAAATTATTACACTACATTAATAGTATACATATAGTTTGTGACATAAAAACTTATCTTTGTAATGTATACATTAACTGGGCTTCGGCTCTAAGGCCGTTAAAAAAAACACCCTGTATAATAACTACGTAAGTCCAAAGTATACGAATAAATAAGTCCAAAATATACGAATAAAAGATAGCGTGCTCACATTCGCGCAACTAGCAAGAAATAACTTCCCAACAATACAACGGCTCCTTCAAGTTCTCGTAATAAGTAACCTTATAACATAAGTTCTAATAATGCCCCATAATATAAGTTCTAATACAATCTTACGAACGTCGAAAGGCCCGTTTATCTCGTCCAAGAATAATGTCCGCCATTCGTCTTCCTTGCTATTGCCTCATAATTCCCCGAAATTGTATTCATCTTCATCTATCAGTGGCATTAGAAAAACATAGATAAGGAAATATTTTGTTCAGTAAATTCCTGATTAAATTTGCGGGCACCTGAGATCTGACACAATATTTATATAAGTAAGTACCTAGGTATACAATGAGTCCATATATTGTATATATATATATATATATATATCTCTATACTTATATAATAAAGAGGAAAAGTCTGTGAGATTGTAGCTTTGTAAGTTTGTATGTTTTAGGAAATCTCGGAAACCGCTGATCCGATTTCAAAAATTCTTTCATATACGTTTAGAATAGGCTTTCTGCATGGTTATCGGCTATATTTTACACCGCGAGTTTGCCTGTGTTATTGTCAATACGCGGGCGGAGCCACGCCGGCAGTTAGTGCTTCTATATATTTAGAGGTAAAGTTAGTGAGTGCGTAAGTACTCAGCTAAGTAGCTTTGCTTCGCCGGAAATGCTCATCTAATTTCTAGAATTCTTATAGAGGTACTATTGTACCACTTGGTATGGACTTAAGACTACATTTTCACCCGCGGCTTAATTACGTTCTTTGTAAATCGTCAACGGACCTGTTCGTTTAGCTAGTATATTCATAAATTCAGTCAACACGCCTGAGCGTTTTTAAACTAATCTAAAGTCGTGAGCGTAAAAATAAGCCAATGAGTTTTCTTTTAGTGAACGTATATTCACATGAGAGTCAGTATGACCCAAATGTCAAATCCATAACACACCTCTTGTGCAACAAATGCGCCTTTAGGTTATTCATTGAATTTCTCGAATTGAATGTCTCGATTGCGCATTTAGGTTATTTAAATATGTTGTGACACGCGACAGCGCAATATGTTGTTACAGTTTAATAATAATTTAATTTTAAAACAAAGTTTTAAGCGTCTTCAATTTAGTACCCCGCCAAGCCACGCGAATATTTTCACACTTCTCTTCCAATTTACCACATCAACTGAATTCCGCAAATGCGTTGATTATTAGAGAAAAAAACCCAAGCGCTGTATGTGGCCCGATAATATTTGAGGACTTCCGTCGATTCCACAAGGATCACCTTTGGCAGTTTATTAGTTGCTATTTCAACGGAATCTCACCAGAATCTGTGACGTACTTTTGTACTTTTAAGTACATAATTGAGAAATTCCATTAGTCATCTGCAGTCTTCATTATCAATCCCAGTCCACCAAATTTATGATTTCCGGGTTTAAATACACGAGTTATAATAGAAAATACCAAAATCAATACACGCGTGCCTAATATAATTGAGTAGTTCCCTCAATTCCTCATGGATCCCATCATACAAATGAATTTTTGAAAAAATTGGGACCCACCTGAAAGCATATACTTACAAACAAAAAACATTTTACGAATCGGCTCATCAATGACGGAGTCGTGAGGTAACAAACATTGAAAAAAAAAAAAACATTAAAAAAAACAATACAACCACCACCAATTAAGATCCTCCTCCTTTTTTTGAAGTCGGTTAAAAAGAGGATTACTGTCTTAATCCATTTAGTAAAAATAATGTAAATTTTATGTTTGAAGTAGAATTGGAAAACGAGCAAATCCCCAGGTGATATCCGTGTTCGAGTTTAATTAATTACCAAGATTAATTCAATGCTATTTAATTCAGAGTTAATACTGTCTCATTCAGAATTCAGCATCATGTGCGAGCAATACCACGGGAAGCGAGCGTAACCACGTTCTAGTGAAACCTTGGGCATTGCAGTGGAGGGTTACAAGGTTGTATTAAATAACATTGTTAGGTATTTCCCTCTACAATATTCCCTTCTAGGTTAAACACTAACTCATTTATTCTGTTTTCGGAACATACCAATATCTTCTTTGTTTATAACCATTTTCTGTACTACAGGTATGCTTAAATACCGCAAACACTCCATATAAAACGTCACAGTGAAAGATAATCGAATGTTTAAAAGAATCAACAGAATGAACAAAAAGACAAAGATATGTCTTCAGTTAAGAAGTTTCTTCACTATAAATATATTTGCTGGTTCGTCTTACTCTGATTACGTCGTTCTGATTTTTGAAAAACAACGAAATATATCATCATCATCCTCTTAGCGCTATTCCCGGTTGTGTCCCAACAACAATAGTTATTTGTTGTGCAAGGCTGCAAAGTTGTTGGTTGGCGTAAGTGCTTCTATTGAAAGTCGAGCTAGCGAAGGATTGTAAGATTGAACCATGGGCGAAGCGAATGGTTCAAAAGTACAATCTTGAGGCTTTCAAGGCACCAGACGCCAAACAATTTTGCTGCCGAGCGAAACACACAACTTTTCACCTCACCACCGCGAGGAAAATTGTAAATGTAATGGAAGCAATTTGGACCTCATAGTCATTTTTAATAAAGGTTTTGTTTGAGGGTTGGCGTGAATAATTCAGGAACAGCAGACGGGTCTCTTCAATGATTGACTTCTTCTTTATGATTTTACAGATTGTTTATATTTAACTTTAAAATATTTGTATGAATTACAAGAGAGTTTGATGCGTGGTGAATTTATATAAAAATGTAGGCAAATCGCGTTTGTAGCGTGTGTGCCTTTTCGCCCGTGGATGGCTCCCGCGCGGCTCATGTTGGAGGCTCCTCCTCTTCTGTAGTTGGTCGGTAGATGGCGTTCAATGCGCGAACATGCCCCCGGCCTTGAAAGCAACCGCTTTCAATGTGGTTGTGTTGATGTGGAAATGGCTGGTGCCGCGTCACTTTCAGTTGGCGGCAGGAGTGGGCAGAGCTTGGAGAACGCCCTGCGCATAAGGCCGCCCGCTGTCTTGACGTCAGCCACCCGAGACACTCCGTCCTTTCCTGTGAACACAGCTACCACCCGACCCAAACGCCATTTGAGGGGTGGTAGATTATCTTCCTTGACCAGAACTAGCGAGTGGAGTCCGATATCCTGGCCATGTGTCTGCCACTTCGTTCTGGTCTGCAGCTCAGAGATATACTCCTTCGACCATCGTTGCCAAAAGTGCTGCCTCATTTGCTCCAGCATCTCGTAGCGGGGGAGGCGGCCTGTCGCCGCTGTGAGGTCCCTGCAGGGCGGCGCTGTCAGCGGTCGGCCAATAAGGAAATGAGCTGGACTAAGGGCAACAAGGTCGTTTGGATCTGTGGACATAGGATGCATGGGTCGGGAGTTCAGGACGGCTTCGACTTGTGCTAATACCGTGCTGAACTCCTCGAAAGTTAAATGCGCGTTGCCAACAACGCGCTTCAAGTGATATTTGCATGACTGTACAGCTCTCTCACACAATCCCGACATATGTGGAGCATAAGGCGGGTGGAAATGTAAATTTATACGATCGTTAGAGGCACAATCAACAATATCATCCGAGTGACTTTGTAGGAACTATGAAAGTTCTTTCATAGAACCCACAAAGTTTCGACCATTGTCCGAATAAATAGCGTCTGGTTTACCACGTCGAGAAATAAAGCGCTTTAACACGAGCATGTATCCTTCGGTACTAAGACTCGTGACAAGATCGAGATAAACCGCGCGCGTCGTGAAGCAAACTATCAAACATATGTAGGCTTTTTCGAGTTTAGCACCCCTACCCCTTCGGTTAAGTACGTACATTGGGCCCGCGTAGTCGACCCCGCAGCGAGCAAACACAACCCCGGGTTCCAGACGCTGTGCAGGTAAGTTACCCAAAATAGGCGTGAACGTTTTCCCCTTCATACGGATGCAGGTTACACAGCTGCGCACGACCCGTTTTGCTAAGTTTGTACCACCGAGAGGCCACCAGCAATCTTTAATAGAAGAAAGCAGAAGCTGGGGCGGAGCATGCAGTAACCGTCTATGCTCACTCTGAAACAAAAGGTGTGTGAAACGGTGTTTCGAACAAAGCAAGATCGGATGTTTTTTGTCGTATGAGAAACCAGGTGAGTTGCTAATACGACCTCCAACCCTTATTATTTTATGTGTGTCTAGAAATATGTTAAGTTTAGCTATCCCACGTGTGCATTTATTTGGTAAATTTTTAGATAAGTTTTCATATTCATTAGGAAATGATTTAATTTGCGAAAGACGTGCCAAGTGCTGCACCGAAGCATCCAATTCGTCAACAGTCAGCGGGCCTATTTTACGATTAATTTTATTTATAATGCGTGTGTTGTATAAATCTTAAAACATAAGCACCCGCGCGCCGTAAGCGGTTAAAAGATGAAAACCTGTCGAATGGGAATAAGTCGGTGTCGACTTGGCATGTCATGTTAATTGTGTGTTTTTATTTCAGGTAAATCAGTATGTGTCATTTTTGAAGTGCGTGATGTAGTACTAGGCAACCAGTTCGACTCTGGTTCATGTAAAAATGACGGCCTATTAAACCATAGTCTGCTGTTGATAAGCGCGTCAAGTTCAAGGCCGCGACTGACGAGATCGGCAGGATTTTGTTTACTACTCACATGTAGCCACCGCGCGCTCCCGGTCAATTCGTTTATCTCCGCCACTCTGTTTTGGACGAATGTTTTAAGTGTGTGAGGTGCCATTCGTAACCAGCCCAAAACAATAGTGGAGTCCGTCCAGAATGTCACAGTATCAAACTTCACCTTAAGCGATTGAGTACAACCTAGCAGCTAACAAAGATCCTAATAACTCGAGTTTCGCAATAGTAACCGATTTAAGCGGCGCGACCTTACTCTTCGCGCATAACAACTGTACTGTAATTGATTGGTTATCTCCCGAATGTGTGCGTACGTATGCGCAGGCCCCATAAGCAGCCTGGCTGGCATCAGAAAAAAGGTGCAACTGTGTGCATTGCGCATACGCACCCATTACATAACGAGGAATGCGAAGACTATGTATGTGTTGTATATGCGTGTTTATGTATCGACGCCAGGCTGATGCGACGTCATCAGGTACCTCCGAGTCCCAATCTAATCGGTTTAGCCATAGTTTTTGAAGTAAGATTTTGACAATAATTATGGCTGGCTGAAGTAGCCCGAGTGGGTCGTACATTTGTGATATTACAGACAGTATTTTGCGTTTTGTAATACGGGTCGTGTCATGTTCTATATTAGCGGTGTAATGAAACTCATCTGTGCTATTTGTCCATCCTAAACCGAGCGTTTTACTTTGACAGTTATCACCCAAACACAATTCGCGTGACGTTATTTTGGATGATGTAAATTCTGACACGTCAAAGTTAAACACCCATTTTCGGAGTGGGAAACAGCCTGACTGAAGTACGTCGGTGACCTTTTCACATATGTTAATTAAAGCGTGTTTATCGTTATTTCCTGTAATTAGGTCATCCACGTAACAGTCTTCTAAAATAGTGCGAGATACCTCTTCGTCCGGACATTCTTTGGCCAGCTGATTTAGGCAACGAATGGCCAGAAAAGGTCCGGACGCGGTTCCGAATGTAACGGTATTGAGCTGGTAAACATTTAGTGGATCGGAAGGGTTCTCCCGCCACAAGATGAGTTGAAGGTTACGCTGATCTGGCTGTATAAGAACTTGCCTATACATCTTGGCCACATCGGCGCATGCGACGTATTTGTTTTCGCGAAAACGTAATAATATCGAAAACACTTCGTTTTGTAATGTCGGTCCGAGTGATTTCAAGCAATTAAGTGATTTGCCTGTACTTGTGCGCATACTACAGTCAAAAACCACTCTAAGGCGTGTTGTAAGGCTGTGTTCTCGATATATGCCAAAATGCGCTAAAAAGCAATAAGGCTTTGTGTATGTGTGTATCGGTGACATATGTCCTAACTCGAGGTACTCGCGCATAAACTCGCAGTACATTTGTTTATATTCCGGGAGCCGCTCTAGTTTGCCTTCTCGTGATAAGAACCTACTTTTAGCTAACTCATATGTATCGCCGAGCGAATCAGCTGATTCCTTCAAAGGTAGGCGCACGGAAAACCGACCATCCTCACTGCGTGTCGTAGTCGCCGTGAACAGCTGTTCACAGGCGCGTTCTTCGTCTGTCAGTCCGTCTCCTATCTTAGAAACCTCCTCGAGCTCCCAGAAACGTTTAAGTTGCGTGTCTAATGTCTGCGTGAAATGACAACTTGTTTTATTTAATGGTATGTACTTGCCATGAATAGGGCCTGAAATAACCCATCCAAGCTTTGTGTTTTGCAAATAAGGCCCTTCTGCGAGTCGAATGCGACCTTCATTTAACAAATCCCAGAAAATATCCGCGCCTAACAATAAATCGATTTGTGACGGTTTAAAGTAATTAGGGTCTGCGAGTTGAATATATTCTGGAATGTTTATGGAATGCGTGTTTATTGCTGCTGACGGCAGCTGATCCGTTATGCAAGGAAGTACCATACAATTGATGCGTGTGTGGTAGTTACTTGTAATAGACTGTAGGTTAAGATTACACGAGTGTGTGCTTTGCGTGATTGATTGACCTGCGCCTGTGATTTTGTATGTGGACTGTATCATAGGTGCGTTTAATTTGTTTACGAATGATTGTGTGACGTAACTATGCTGACTCCCATTATCGAGAATCAGCCTAGCCCTATGGAATGTGTTGTTGCTATCGGAAATGTCTACTAGCGCTGTAGATAACAAGACCGGTTGCAATGAAGATGAGCTTGTGTGCGAATTAAGACTCGTAAGTGTGTGATAGTTAGTCGAGGTGGCGGGGACGGCGCTCGCCGGTGACTTATTGTTTGCGTTAACAGCCAAAGTCGATGCACCGTCGCTGTCACTGCTCAGACTGTGAATTAAACTATTATGTTTTTTCTGGCAGATCCTACACGGACCATAAAAGCAATTGTCAACTGTGTGACCTGAGCGCAAACAGTTATGACATAGTTTCTTATCGTCAAGCAACTTTACTCTGTCTGTGACAGTTAAATTAAGAAAGCTATTGCACGAATAAAGCGGATGATTAGCGCTGCACATTTGACAAATGCGAGGGGAAGCACGTTTGAAGCTGGATTTGTTTGTGTGTGTACCAGTGGAGCTAGAAACGTAGCTTTGAGTTGCGTGTGATTGTGATTGATTTGATAACTTTTTAGGTTCGTGAGAATGTGTGTGCGTAGTTTTCGAATGATTGGCTGCGATAGATTCTAACATATCTGCCCGATTTTGTAGAAAAGTTATCAAATCCGTTAATTTTATTTTAACTGACGAATCATGCTGATTTAAGTTGATTGAACCCTTGTACTGCTCCCATTCGCGTTCTGTGGACGCGTCTAGTTTTGTGACAATTAAATAAATTACCAAAGTGTCCCAAGACTCCGTTGGTTCTCCTAGCGTCTTCAGGGCACGAAGGGAACGTAGTACAGAGTCAATCAGCTTTCTAATTTGTGTTGCCGATTCTTTATTGATAGATTGCGTGTTAAAAAGCGACTTTACGTAGTTGTGTGTGAGTAACCTATTATTGTTATAACGGTTTTCGAACCCCGTTACCCGTTAAGGCTGCGCGTAGGTAGTGAAACTTCTGGATGGCACCAATGTCCTTAGAGTTATGTATGAGAGAAGTATACGTGTCCCTGAACCCTAACCATTGCTCGTAAGAGCCCTCGAAGGTCGGAAGTGCGATTGTAGGCAACTTTACTGGACAAGAACTCACAGGATCGCTCCTGGCAGCGGCAGGGGTACTGCTGCTATCATCAGCGAACCTAGAAGCCAACGCCACAGTTTGATAATATTGCGTTTCGAACTCTTCGCGGTACTCAACATGCTTTAGCATCTCACTTTCCTCGACTAATTCTTCGATGCGAGTCTGAACCCCATCGAAGTCTTTGTAAAGACACGTGGCATTTGCTATACGTAATTGTAACTCAACTTTTTGGATATTCGTTAAATTATCATTAAGCGTATCAACATATTTAGCGAACAACGTGAGTTTACTCTTGATTGTGCCTCGTCTTTTGGTCAAGTTGCGTAAGTCATTTAAGTCGATGGTTAAATAATTTGGGGACAATTGTGTGTGACAGAGTGTAGAGCACTTACAGTTTTATCCCGAAACTCGTTGTAGGCACGTAATGGCGGCTGCACTGCACCGCGCGACACGTGCACGACACTGGAAGGTTATATAACGGACACGGTATTAGCACAATGCGATTTGCGGGAAGAATATGAAGGATGGATGACCTGACCGTTGTGTGCTGATCCTGGCGCTGGTTGATGGCATCCGGTTCGAAGGACCAATGTTTGAGGGTTGGCGTGAATAATTCAGGAACAGCAGACGGGTCTCTTCAATGATTGACTTCTATTTTATGATTTTACAATTTGTTTATATTTAACTTTAAATATTTGTATAATATCAGTAACACCATCCAACCAACATATTATCCAACAGAAAACAACCAACATATCCAACAGCCTTTTCGGGAATACCCAAATCAACGTAGACCGCAGCTCAGAACACCAGTTTTCAATCTCCCAAAATACAATCAACCAAATTGGATTACTAATGGAATCGAAACTGGAACAGAACAACAAAAGTATTATAAGTGACTTGAAAAATTTGATTCAGTCGGAAATACAAACAGCCTTACATAACTTTAAACAAGATATCGTAAACAAAAATAACAGGATTTTCTCCGAACAACAACAGACCTTGACTGAGCAAATAAAAATCACCAATAGTAAAATTCAAGAACTGGAGAATGAAAACCGGAAAATTACATCTCAAGTCAAGCAACTGCTTTCCAGCTTTTCGGATATTCTAAAAATACGGAACGCAGAACCTGCTCCAGCAGTCCTACTAAGCAGCATCCCACCACCTCCAAGATTCGCTCCACCTTCACCAACTCGGACCATTATACAAAACAATCTTACGGATGAATCAAAAAGTAAAATGTGTATAATTAGCTCTAATAACTATAACAAAATGTTGAGCGCTGCAGATATATTGACCCATAAATATGAAATATGCCATTATCTCACTCCAAGTGCCGGAATCAGGCAACTTTTAAAAAATTTAGATAAAAAACTAGTAAATTATACCATGACCGACCAATGCCTCATATTCATCGGTGAAACCGACTTTCAAACTTCTCAAGACTACAATAGCTTGATAAAATCTGTTAGAACTGAAATTCAGAACTGTAAACATACAAATATAATATTATGTGTACCAACTTATAATTGTGGAGAGTATGCGGATATTTTCAACCAAAGAGTGGAATTATTTAATAAGCTATTGTACATAGATGTGACCAAGAACGAATATGCTCATTTATTTGACAGTAATCGACATCTCAGCTATGACTCAAAAATGTTTTCAAGTAAAAATGGGCATGTTAATAATTTTGGTATGAGAACCATTTTCCGAGACATAGCTGATTATCTTTTAACTTTACCACTTTCAACTTTACCAGACCAACAATAATTTTTTCGTAGGAAATCAATCTAAAAAATTGCAATGTGTTAATTCTATAGATATTAATAATGATAGTATGTTATATTCTTTAAACAGCTTAGATATTATGGCCGGGAATCCTAATGAGAATTGTTACACTTTGACAGTAATGCATCAAAACGTTGCAGGTCTGATAAATAAGAGTGACACTATCATTGTTTGCTTACAACAACTCGAGGATTACAAGTATGGCCCAGACGTGGTTTGTTTCACGGAACATTTTATGCTAAAAGGAGAAAGTGAACTACTGTACATAAAAAATTATACCTTAGCATCTATTTCTACACGGCAAAGCCGTAGAGGCGGGACCGCCATTTATTTGAAACGAGGCATTGAATATCAAGAACTTACGGAAATCAATAAACTTACCATTGAGAATCACTTCGAATGTTGTGCAATAGAACTAAGTGATCTAAATATAACAGTATTTTGTGTATATAGAGTACCTAAATCAGACTTGAATATTTTTATGGACCGTCTAGATTTAGCCTTAACTATCTTGATAAACAAAAAAAGTAAACGAATAATCATGTGTGGAGATTACAACATCAATATTTTGAAATCGGACAAATCCACCATATTCTTTGAAAACACCCTTTCAAACTACAACTTAAAACTAAAAATAAGAAGTCCAACTCGCCCCTCTAGTGGCACCTGCTTGGACAATTTTGCTACTAACATACGGGGGACAAAAAATTGTACAATCGATTTAGGCTTGTCAGACCATAATGCAATACTACTTAACTGTCCGATAAAAAAGAACTGCCAGCAAACATTTTGGAAGGTAAAAAGGCGGGACTATTCAGTCGAGAACCTGGAGAAATTTAAAAATTACCTTTACAGCTTTTCTTTCACAGATGTCTATAGTAGTGTAAATCCAAATGACGCTTTCAGCAGCTTTGATGACTTTTTCAGCCTAATATATGAGATGTGCTTTCCTCTCAAAATAGTCAAGCTGTCTAATAAAAGAAAACCACAGTGGGTGTCTAAAGGAATCAAGACATGCTGTAAAAAGAAAAGAGAAATGTTGTGGCATCACAGACTCAGGTCTAGCGCGCTGAGTAAAGCAGAACTCAAAACGTATTCATTTAGATTAAAAAAAATCATTCAAATGACACAACAAGTACAAAACAGACAATATATAAAAAATCAAGGAATAAAAATCGTGCTGCTTGGCAAATAATTAATAATAAAAATGAAAATAAACCATTAGAGTCAATTACAAAAATTGTTACCGTAAACAACGCAGTTATAAGCGACCCAGTTAAAATTGCTGATGCTTTTAATAATTACTACATAGACGTAACTAAATTTGATTGTAACCTTTCTACAAAAAATAATATAAAATTACCTCCTAATCATCTGAAATCCATATTTTTGCGTCCTGTTACCGTTGCCGACGTCATCAAAATAATAAAGCAGCTGAAAAACACTAAAAGCACAGGAATTGACGAAATTACAACCAAAGTAATAAAAAACTGTGCCGAGATATTATCTGTTCCGTTGGCATTTATTTTTAATCTTATGCTTGAAAAAGGCGTATTCTCGGACAAATTGAAAATAGCTGTAGTCAAGCCTTTATTCAAGAAAAAGGACAAAAATAAGTTAGAAAATTATAGACCCATAGCCCTACTACCAGTGTTTTCGAAAATTGCGGAGCGAATTATATTTAACCAGATTTACGACTTTATCGAGCGAGAACACATATTGGCAAAAGAGCAAAATGGATTTAGAAAAAACAAATCGACGACTACAGCAATTTACCAACTAATCAAGACTGTTACTGAAAATGTAGATAAACGAATACCAATCTGTGCGCTATACATGGATTTATCAAAGGCTTTCGATTTCGTAGATCATACCCGTTTACTGGAAAAGCTTGAACGGTATGGCATTCGGGGAAATGCCCTAGATTTATTAAAATCATATCTATGCAACAGAATGCAATGTACCGAAATTAAGAGACTTTGTAAAAACACAAAAGAGGAGGTAGCTTATTACTCAAAATTTAGACCATTGATACGTGGTGTCCCACAAGGCAGCATTTTGGGTCCGCTGCTCTTCCTTATTTACATAAACGACTTGCCAACAAACGTTCAACATCCAATGATTCTATTTGCAGATGATAGTACTGTTCTCATTAAGTCAGAAAGTCTATTATCATATAATAAAGAAATAAATAATACTCTCAAGACTATTATTGACTGGTTGCAAATAAATAGACTAAAAATTAACATCGAAAAAACACAAATTATGCAATTTCATCAATCAAAATTAAATTCAATTAATCTTGACATAAAATATAATGATGAATGTATTGAACAAACAAATGTAGCTAAATTTCTAGGCCTAGACATTGATAACCAATTAAACTGGAAAATACATGCCGAAACATTGAATAAAAAGATAAATAAATTTGTTTTTGCTCTTAGAAGGATCTCTAAATTATCAGATCGTAAAACTGCATTACTAGCCTATCATGGATATATAGGATCAATACTTCGCTACGGAATTATCTTCTGGGGCAACTCCACAAATAAAAATAATGTGTTTTTAGCTCAAAAAAAATGCATACGAGCAATCAGTAACATTAAAAAGACTGACAGCTGTAAGCCGTATTTCAAAGAGCTCAAGATCTTGACACTGGCCAGTTTATATATTTATGAAGTAGCTGTTTTTGTTAAGTCAAACCCAAACTTGTTTCCAACGAAGTCCAGGAACTCCCGTCATACATATCGAATTAACACTGTTCCTGGCAAAACAGCCCTCCTTCGCAATAGTATTCTAGGTATGTCCTCTAGAATATACAACTTTTTACCTGATGCACTCAAACAACTACATGTACAAAAGTTTAAAAAAAAATTGAAGGAGGAACTCATCAATAGGGTATATTATACGACCGATGA
This sequence comes from Epinotia demarniana, assembly GCA_945867215.1. Classification (NCBI taxonomy): domain Eukaryota; kingdom Metazoa; phylum Arthropoda; class Insecta; order Lepidoptera; family Tortricidae; genus Epinotia; species Epinotia demarniana. Next base: position 19,721,847 of record OX244273.1, read on the forward strand.
CTTTTTTAAAGATAAGTTTTAATTTAAGATAGATATTTGCATGCAATATAGAATGGTATTAAATTATGTGACAGCTAAAACAATTAAATTGTTTGGCACTTTATGATTTGAATGACTATTGTAAATATATCATTAACTATTTGTTTTATTAATTGGATTATGTGACGCGAAAGACTTAAATTAATTTGTATTTTTATATTTCATTGAATAAAATGACGGCTAAGACTGTAAAACTGAATGAAGCTAATATGAGATTGACATTTGAACTTGTTTGCATGGAAATTGTAAGAATTTGACTATAGTTTCAAGGAATATTCACATGCCTATCGGCCGAATATATAATGGATCGATGTATATACTATAACACCCTATGTACCATATATTCTGATGAATAAATTATTGATTGATTGATTGATTGATTGAATTACAAGAGAGTTTGATGCGTGGTGAATTTATATAAAAATGTAGGCAAATTGCGTTTGTAGCGTGTGTGCCTTTTCGCCCGTGGATGGTAAAGTGAGCGAGTCATCGCCGCGCTCCCGCGCGGCTCATGTTGGAGGCTCCTCCTCTTCTGTAGTTGGTCGGTAGATGGCGTTCAATGCGCGAACAGGTTTTTTTTACATATCATCAAGATATTCATTTTATAATTATAAAATACATTTTATAATTAAAAAATGTTACAACACGAAATTTTTTGCCCTTTAAATAACCCTACTCTTACCTACACTATACAGGGTGACTCCTAAGTGGTGAATAGAAATATTTTTTTCTTATTCTGTAGCTTTCATTTAAACACTTTTACTTAACAATATGTGAATATCTATTACTTTTTTTTTCATAATAAAATCAATAATTCGTTTACAACTTACCAGATCTTGTGGTCACCCTACTACAGTACACCCTAAGTACAGTTAGCTGCAGAGGAATGTGACACATCTTCATACTAAGTTTCTACGTTCACGTTTATCTGCGGCTGACTGTACTTTTAGTACTTGTCATGTAGAATAGGGTGACCACACGGTTGGATATTTTTAGAAAATGAAATTAATTAACGTTTATGTATTACAGTTCAATTGTTTGCTTTTAGTCCTAATGCACTGAACTTGCCTTGGAACGCTGCGTTAGAAACTATGGTTTTTGTTCACCACTTAAGAGTCACCCTGAATAAAAAAGTCTAAGTATTGTTGTACTCACGGGTAAACTAAGGCTCAAATACGCATATTTCACTTTTTCCGCTAACTTAGCAGGCATTAAAATTCATACGTATCTTCTGCACTAAAATCTATAAATAACCATTATTTTGGTTTTACTGTCTGTGGATTTAGAACGAAACAAAATTAAATGTAAGTATACCACAAGTATACCAGTTTTTTCTTAAATTTACCTTACAGTACAAATGGTGCTACTTTCCCGCACTAGTGCGGAAAAGAGCACTTTCTGTGCATAAATGTCAAAAGTTTAAAGAGCCATATGTACAGTAAAATGTTGTTCGATACACGTGCGAATAGGTAATTCGCAACTCGTGTCGATTTCAAACACTCCCTTCGGTCTTGTTTTAATTTATCACCACTCGTCGCGAATTTCCTATTTTCGGCACTTGTATTGTAAATAACTATTTCAAACGGTGGGTTCAAAATTTAGAAGAAGCGAATTTTTTTGAAAAATAAAACTACATTTTAAAATTATTTATTCGTATTTTATCCTTATAAGTCAGTCTAAATATTATTATTTCGTATGTGCCTACTCTCTTAAGAAAGAATAAATATTATTTATTTTATTTTATCAAAATAATAACAATTAATTATTGGCATAAAACCATCAGTTTTTGAACACACCTCTCATTCTGTATAGAAAAAAGTTGGATCTCGCGATTGACCGTCACGTTCCAAATTCAAAAACTCTGTCCAACGCTAGCGGATATAATGGACTTTCGGGCCCAGATTTTGAGCGATAAAGCAAGCCTTTTTGAGCTGGTGAGGTGAAAAATATACAGTGACGATATATCTCAATATTAATTCGTTTTATTACGTGGTTGAGGCATCCTTAGAAAATGATATAACTTTCCAAATCACGCCCTTAGGGTCGCCAGGACCGGATGGCCGACTTCATACATATACATATACATATCTTCATACAAAAATAGTTTGGTTCGCATTTTAAAACTACATGCTAGAATAAAATGAAACTTGGACACAAAGAGATCCGCCATTCTTAGGTTGGAAACAAGTAGCTGTTGCGTTTTAAAATGAGAACCAAACTCCGAACCGTGTTGGGGACTCTTAAACACATAAGTACGTAGCTCTGAACTGCCCAACAACCGAATCGTACCTAGGCAAATAAATTGTGTAGGTAAATAACATAAGGCAATAACATTTCAAGGGCTCTTGTACCCCACCCCTATTGCCTATTATAAGCAGTTTCAAAGCAAGTTGATAATGTCTACATGATTGAATGATCAAGTATGTTCTCTTCAATTGTATGAGAGCTCTTGATATCGATATTAGACATGATATTTGATTTTGCTTAATCGAAGGGAAATCCTCGTGTGCTTGAGAGCTACTTGACGGGAATAAATGAAATATGTTTATTTGTGTCAAGGCTATAACGTATTGTCCCGCAGATACCCAATCTAGAAACTTATTTGATGCTCTGTTTTTATTAACACTAGCTTTTGCCTGCAACTTCGCTGGTGTTGACGTTCCTTTTGTTGGATCTTTACTGGGATAAAAAGTATTATTTATGTTAATCCAGCAATAATAACTATCTCTTTTATTTCTGATCACATCTTATCATTCATGCCTACATCTTCATTATTAGTTACAATCACAATATTCCTTTGATATTGCGCTAAATCAGTAATGAGGTGAACTTAATTGCGTATTTTGGCAACCATTTCATTCCACCCTCCCTCGGGACGAACAAATACGCAAACAAAACACAACAAACCACCGCCCCGAGGTAGTTAAAAACCTCGACACGTGTTTCGTCTCTCTACGAGGCATCATCAGGAGACGTTATCCTGGAGATGTTGCTTACGAAGTCCACCGCAGAAACACCCCTGTGGAAATGCAAATTTAAACAAACTTGGTTCGCCTTTGCGCCTTTACTGGGGACTTTTACGACGCTATTACCGTACCTTCGTAAATTAAACGGAATCGCCTTACATTCCAATACGAGACCTTGTTGACATTTGAAGGTAAGCATATAAAGAGTCGATATCCGAACCGCAAATAAATGGAACATAATGTAAATATATTACGGCTCTGCCCTCGTAAACGACTGGCTTGAACGTTATTCAAATACATAACCATTGAATTCAAGAAATCGTAAAATTTATAACTATGTTCAAGCAAAATTATGCCCGTATGGAATGGGCAAGACCAGACATCGAGTTGGAAAGCATTAGAAAGTAATGAAAGCGTAAAAGGGTCCTTCGGTGAATCGTTTTGTCCTTCCAAATGGTACGTTCTTTTAGAATTGTTATTGACTGTAAGTTGGGTAATGAGGACTTTATAGTTCAATATCAATTTGGGGATAGACGCGATTGGGTGGCCGTCTAGTCGCATAACAACTATTGTCATAATATCGATTGTCATAAAACATTACGCATAAAGTTCATGTTCATATATTTTTCTTTGGATAAATTATACTATGGCATAATTGTTCCCTGTCATAATTGTACGGAGTCATACCTAATTGGTTTAAGGGTTATAATAAAAAAAATGTACATAGTTAAGGGCCTAAATCTAATCTACGCTTTAACTTTTCACATGAGTGTCACGAGAATTACCCATACATTTTACATTAAACATTATGATCAAAAACGTTATGCACATAAATGTAAGACTATTTACAATTATGCGTAATGATGAGTATGACGAATCCAAGCGACATCAAAAATATGACTTTAACCTTTAACACCTACCCACGCGAATTGTATGTGTTTGATTGTTTGCATAGGTATGTACTAGGTTCGAGAATAAAAAGTGGTACTTTTTACATGTATTTTAATCTTATAAAATCTCATTGGTTTAATTTTCACTTTTTTTTAATTATGTTATATACGTAGGGTAGGTTTTTTATGTCAAAGATCCTTAATAAGGTAAAAGTCCCTGTGCTTGGTACTTACAGTTATAAACTTAATTCATGACAACAATCGATTATAGAAGTCAGCAATAGGTGACAAGTCAACTTTTTTTTGCACTAAGCAATTCATAAATACAATCATTAAATTTAGGTTCATAGTCCCCCACGCCCAAATGCGATACAATAGAATGCATTTCAAATATTTTTCACTGCACACGCAAACGAAGCTGACACAAGCAGAAACATTATAGAGGAGAAATAGTAGGTAGTGTTTCGTGTAAGTACCTATCTTACACGAAAAACTAGTACCTACTGGTACCGTATTTAGCGTGACCTTGACGAAACGGCTCAGCGGTTTGGACCAACGTCACGGTTTCCATGGTGACATTATGAGTGATGTTCTATTTAGCACTTAAGGGTCCCTTAACATACAAAACGCCTTTTTGACATTCGCAGGCTAACGGCGTGATGTTACAAGAAACTTATGTAGCACACTTTCATAAATTGACTTTCCATTTGAGCGAAATTGTGCTATTCTAGGAAAGGGGTAATTTCGCACTAATGGAAAGCCGAATGATGAAAGTTCATTATGACATAAGTTTCTTAAATATCACGCCGTTAGCCTGCGAATGTCAAAATACGTGTTGTATGGACAGCGAACCACCTTATGTACCGCACGTTCAACCGATGGCCATCTTACGTAGAACCGATGGCCGTTGGGACTGAAAGGCTCTCGAGTGCCGACCACGTACCGGAAGGCTCAGCGTGGGTAACTCCACTAGGTGGACTGATGACCTGGTAAAGGTCGCGGGAGTCCGCTGGATGCGGGTGGCGCAGGACCGGTCATTGTGGCACTCTTCGGGGGAGGCCTATGTCCAGCAGTGGACGTCTTTCGGCTGATATAATGATGATGATGACGTTATTTTTTAGGCGCTAAACAAATTAAAATTATTTCTACTAATACAGGGCAAGCTAGATATGCTAAGTATATTTGTTCGCTAATAACCTATATATTTCCACGCCCATTAAAAACACGTGATAGCCTATACCTCCACAAACTAATCCAAATGATTGATCAAGAGTGTCTAGTGATCCATCAACCAACGTTCTATGTATACCGATTAATAAGACTAAGATTAATTGCGCCGGTGGTATAAACTTCAAACTTGATTTTCCATGCTTTAGAAGCGTTTTCAGCAGGCTGAAAAGTGATTTCAGGCCGTTTCAGAGGTGGCTCTTCCACATACTAGAAGATTGAAAATTCACCCTAGTTACCGTTGTTTTCAGGCGCCTGAAACATGTTTTCAGTCCGTTTCAGGACAGCCTCTATCAGATGGCGCAATAACCTGAAAACCCGTTTTCAGGCGTTTTCAGGACCCCTTATGGGCCTTTGAAGTACACTTCAGTATATGGCGAAATTTCTCGAAGGAGTGAAAGAGACAGCACTATTAGAGAGAGACATCTAGATTAAGAAGGTTCGAGAAGTGTGTGAAAGAGACAACTAGAAAGGGACAGCATATTCGGGTCGAACGAGCATCGAACAATCTAGACGCTCTGGAACATTCACGAACCTAGGGGTCGCCGTTCCTAGAATTGGACCTTGGACTGATTATTCAAGATTTCTCCGGAATGTTCTAGTGCGAAGGTCTCCGGGTATATAAGCCGCGTGCCAACGCAGCGGAGGAGAGTTTGGAATTAAACGGCGAACAGTGCGAATCTCAAGGCGAAGCGAGTGAAAAGTGTGTCATAGTGAAGTGATTTATTAAGTAAGACTTGTTAATTAGTAATTTTATAATAAAGTTTGCATTCCTTTTAATTAGTGATCAATTCGTGTATTTTCTATCACGTTACCCACCCCGTGGGGGGAGCGAGAGGTGGATTTAAAAATTGGTAATAAGAGCTACTGGCATAAGGTGATTGTAGCTAACATTATCGACGACTGCATCATTGGGCTGGATTTTATGAGAGGCCATGGCTGTAAAATTGACTTGAAGGTTGGAGTACTGAAATTTGGGCCTGATGAGGTGCCTATGGAGGGTGGAGTAAATGGGAATGTTTATTGTACTAGAAGAACGATCCTCCAACCGAGGGCACAAGTACTAGTTCCAGTGCGATTGCCGTACAGCACAAGACAAGGATGTCATCGTTGTGTTGTTGTGGAAAAGGTCAATGATGGTAAACCATGGATGACAGCCCGCACGGTGGTAACAACATCGACTAAAACCTTTGTGAGAGTTCTTAATTTAAGTGACACTAAGTGCGTCCTTAGAAAAGGAGCTCTAGTTGGATCGTGTGAGGAAATCTCTTGGATACGAAGTTGTCAAGGTTCTACGGAGAGCGAAAATCCTGGGTGTTCTGCACCAATAGACATTGAGAGGTTATTAGATGGCTCCAGAAACGATCTTACCGGGGAAGAGCTCAGTAAGGCACGTAAATTGCTGATGCGATACAGCAATGTTTTCTCTGCGCATGACAGTGACATCGGAAAAACTGGAGTCGTACAGCATGGGATCGACACTGGTGACGTCATGCCTATACGACAGCGACCCCGGCGAGTTCCAGTAGCTCAGGAGAAGGAAGTAGAAGACATGATCGAGGAAATGAAGAAGGGTGGCGTTATTGAACCTTCAACAAGCCCGTGGTGTTCCCCCGTAGTTTTGGTGAAAAAGAAGGACGAAACCATGAGATTCTGCGTCGACTACCGTCGACTGAATGATGCCACTAAGAAAGACAGCTATCCATTACCTCGAATCGACGACACCTTAGACACTTTGAATGGAATGAAATGGTTTTCTACGTTGGATTTAAAAAGTGACTATTGGCAAGTTGAGATCAAGGATAGTGATAAGGAGAAGACGGCTTTCTCAACCGGAAAGGGGCTCTGGCAGTTTAATGTTATGCCGTTTGGATTATGCAATGCACCAGCGACATTTGAGAGATTGATGGAACAAATACTATCTGGATTGCTGGGAGATACTTGCTTGGTCTATTTGGATGACATTATCATCGTTGGTAGAGACTTCGATGATCACCTCGGCAAATTGGAGCAAGTATTGCCTAAGTTACGTGAGGCAAACCTTAAACTGAGTCCAAAGAAATGTTCACTTTTCAAACGAGAAGTTAATTACTTGGGACATGTGATTTCGAAGGATGGTATCCAGACAGATCCTGAGAAGATAAGTGCCGTGAAGGATTGGCCGATACCAAGGGACAAAACTGCAGTACGTGCATTTTTAGGACTGTGCTCATATTACAGGCGGTTTGTGAAGAACTTCTCGGATATAGCAAAGCCCTTGCACGAACTGACGGAAGAAAAACGACAGTTTGATTGGACGGATCGGTGTACGGTAAGTTTCAACGACCTCAAGCAAAGACTCTGTGAAACACCAATACTGGGGTATCCAGATCCCGAAGTAGATTTTATTGTTGACACGGACGCGAGTAATACTGGTATTGGAGGAGTCTTGTCACAAAAAAAAGGAGATAATGAAGTTGTAATCGCCTACTTTAGCAAATCGTTGTCGAAGCCAGAAAGAAATTACTGTGTCACTCGAAGGGAACTGCTGGCAGTCGTCAAGACGTTACAGCATTTCCGTAGATACCTGTTGGGGCGAAAGTTTCGTATCAGGACTGATCATGCTGCTCTGAAATGGTTGCTGGAGTTTAAAAATCCCGAGGGCCAGGTGGCACGCTGGATTGAACAGCTTCAGGAATATTATGACTTCGTCATCGAACACCGTAGTGGGAAATCACATGGAAACGCAGACGCCCTTTCTCGAAGACCTTGTCCCGACGACTGTAAGCATTGTCTTAGACAAGAGGCCAAGGAATGTTTAAGGATGCTGAGAACTGACACAGTCAGCGAAGAGTGGAGTGATGAAGTCATGCAACTAGCTCAGCAAGAGGATCCTGATGTAAAGCCGATTTTTGACTGGATTAATGCAGGAATACCCAAACCAAGATGGTGTGAAGTAGCTCCGATGAGTTCGGTAACGAAAAGCTATTGGGCACAATGGGACAGTTTGGTTATGCATAATGGCGTCCTATGCAGGAAATGGGAATCGGCGAATGGGAAGGATGCTCATCTACAAGTAGTCGTTCCAAGGAAAATAGTGAAAGATGTTTTGGAAAGTTTCCACGACGGTACTTCTGGTGGACACCTAGGAGTGAAAAGAACCTTAATGAAAATCCGACAACGGTTTTATTGGATTCACTGCCGTGAAGATGTCGAAAACTGGTGCAAGAAGTGCGTTAACTGTTCAGCAGTTAAAGGTCCGCACACCCGTAGTAGAGGAGCGCTCAAACTGTACAATGTTGGAGCACCTTGGGAGAGAATTGCGCTCGACGTCGCAGGCCCGTTCCCGACATCTGACTCCGGAAACAAGTACATTCTTGTCGTGATGGATTACTTCACCAAATGGCCTGAAGCGTTTGCCATCCCCAATCAGGAAGCAGTCACTATAGCAGAGAAGTTAGTAAATGAAGTTTGTTGTAGATTTGGAGTACCTCTGGAAATTCACAGCGATCAAGGCAGGAACTTTGAATCTGCTGTTTTTCAAGAGACTTGTCGAATCATGGGGATGCATAAGACGAGGACTACGGCATATCACCCACAATCGGATGGGATGGTGGAGAGATTCAATCAGACTCTGGAGAGGCATCTGGCCAAGGTTGTTGAGAGTCACCAAAAGGATTGGGACCGGCATATTCCACTCTTTTTGATGTCATATAGGTCAGCAACCCATGAAAGTACGGGAGTTACCCCAGCATATGCGAATTTTGGAAGAGAGCTTCGTTTACCGGCAGATCTTTTAACTGGACGTCCTCCTGATGCTCCAAGATCTATCACAGAGTATGCAAGTGATTTAAGGGATCGGATTGCTGACGTTCACAGTCTTGTCCGTGAACACGGGCTTCAAGCTAGCACGAGAATGAAGACCCGATACGATAGGAAGGCTAACCAAACTGGATTCGAGGAAGGTTCTTGGGTGTGGCTACATAACCCGATGCGGAAAAAGGGAAAATCTCCAAAACTGTCCCCAAATTGGGAAAGGCCATATAGGGTAGTCACAAGAATCAATAACGTCACATATCGGATACAGCGAAATCCACGTGGTCCCTGCAAGGTTGTTCATGTTGACCGACTGGCGAAGCACCAAGGAAACAATGATGCTCGAGACGAGCATGTCTTAGGAGGGGGTAGTGTTGCGCCGGTGGTATAAACTTCAAACTTGATTTTCCATGCTTTAGAAGCGTTTTCAGCAGGCTAAAAAGTGATTTCAGGCCGTTTCAGAGGTGGCTCTTCCACATACTAGAAGATTGAAAATTCACCCTAGTTACCGTTGTTTTCAGGCGCCTGAAACATGTTTTCAGTCCGTTTCAGGACAGCCTCTATCAGATGGCGCAATAACCTGAAAACCCGTTTTCAGGCGTTTTCAGGACCCCTTATGGGCCTTTGAAGTACACTTCAGTATATGGCGAAATTTCTCGAAGGAGTGAAAGAGACAGCACTATTAGAGAGAGACATCTAGATTAAGAAGGTTCGAGAAGTGTGTGAAAGAGACAACTAGAAAGGGACAGCATATTCGGGTCGAACGAGCATCGAACAATCTAGACGCTCTGGAACATTCACGAACCTAGGGGTCGCCGTTCCTAGAATTGGACCTTGGACTGATTATTCAAGATTTCTCCGGAATGTTCTAGTGCGAAGGTCTCCGGGTATATAAGCCGCGTGCCAACGCAGCGGAGGAGAGTTTGGAATTAAACGGCGAACAGTGCGAATCTCAAGGCGAAGCGAGTGAAAAGTGTGTCATAGTGAAGTGATTTATTAAGTAAGACTTGTTAATTAGTAATTTTATAATAAAGTTTGCATTCCTTTTAATTAGTGATCAATTCGTGTATTTTCTATCACGTTACCCACCCCGTGGGGGGAGCGAGAGGTGGATTTAAAAATTGGTAATAAGAGCTACTGGCATAAGGTGATTGTAGCTAACATTATCGACGACTGCATCATTGGGCTGGATTTTATGAGAGGCCATGGCTGTAAAATTGACTTGAAGGTTGGAGTACTGAAATTTGGGCCTGATGAGGTGCCTATGGAGGGTGGAGTAAATGGGAATGTTTATTGTACTAGAAGAACGATCCTCCAACCGAGGGCACAAGTACTAGTTCCAGTGCGATTGCCGTACAGCACAAGACAAGGATGTCATCGTTGTGTTGTTGTGGAAAAGGTCAATGATGGTAAACCATGGATGACAGCCCGCACGGTGGTAACAACATCGACTAAAACCTTTGTGAGAGTTCTTAATTTAAGTGACACTAAGTGCGTCCTTAGAAAAGGAGCTCTAGTTGGATCGTGTGAGGAAATCTCTTGGATACGAAGTTGTCAAGGTTCTACGGAGAGCGAAAATCCTGGGTGTTCTGCACCAATAGACATTGAGAGGTTATTAGATGGCTCCAGAAACGATCTTACCGGGGAAGAGCTCAGTAAGGCACGTAAATTGCTGATGCGATACAGCAATGTTTTCTCTGCGCATGACAGTGACATCGGAAAAACTGGAGTCGTACAGCATGGGATCGACACTGGTGACGTCATGCCTATACGACAGCGACCCCGGCGAGTTCCAGTAGCTCAGGAGAAGGAAGTAGAAGACATGATCGAGGAAATGAAGAAGGGTGGCGTTATTGAACCTTCAACAAGCCCGTGGTGTTCCCCCGTAGTTTTGGTGAAAAAGAAGGACGAAACCATGAGATTCTGCGTCGACTACCGTCGACTGAATGATGCCACTAAGAAAGACAGCTATCCATTACCTCGAATCGACGACACCTTAGACACTTTGAATGGAATGAAATGGTTTTCTACGTTGGATTTAAAAAGTGACTATTGGCAAGTTGAGATCAAGGATAGTGATAAGGAGAAGACGGCTTTCTCAACCGGAAAGGGGCTCTGGCAGTTTAATGTTATGCCGTTTGGATTATGCAATGCACCAGCGACATTTGAGAGATTGATGGAACAAATACTATCTGGATTGCTGGGAGATACTTGCTTGGTCTATTTGGATGACATTATCATCGTTGGTAGAGACTTCGATGATCACCTCGGCAAATTGGAGCAAGTATTGCCTAAGTTACGTGAGGCAAACCTTAAACTGAGTCCAAAGAAATGTTCACTTTTCAAACGAGAAGTTAATTACTTGGGACATGTGATTTCGAAGGATGGTATCCAGACAGATCCTGAGAAGATAAGTGCCGTGAAGGATTGGCCGATACCAAGGGACAAAACTGCAGTACGTGCATTTTTAGGACTGTGCTCATATTACAGGCGGTTTGTGAAGAACTTCTCGGATATAGCAAAGCCCTTGCACGAACTGACGGAAGAAAAACGACAGTTTGATTGGACGGATCGGTGTACGGTAAGTTTCAACGACCTCAAGCAAAGACTCTGTGAAACACCAATACTGGGGTATCCAGATCCCGAAGTAGATTTTATTGTTGACACGGACGCGAGTAATACTGGTATTGGAGGAGTCTTGTCACAAAAAAAAGGAGATAATGAAGTTGTAATCGCCTACTTTAGCAAATCGTTGTCGAAGCCAGAAAGAAATTACTGTGTCACTCGAAGGGAACTGCTGGCAGTCGTCAAGACGTTACAGCATTTCCGTAGATACCTGTTGGGGCGAAAGTTTCGTATCAGGACTGATCATGCTGCTCTGAAATGGTTGCTGGAGTTTAAAAATCCCGAGGGCCAGGTGGCACGCTGGATTGAACAGCTTCAGGAATATTATGACTTCGTCATCGAACACCGTAGTGGGAAATCACATGGAAACGCAGACGCCCTTTCTCGAAGACCTTGTCCCGACGACTGTAAGCATTGTCTTAGACAAGAGGCCAAGGAATGTTTAAGGATGCTGAGAACTGACACAGTCAGCGAAGAGTGGAGTGATGAAGTCATGCAACTAGCTCAGCAAGAGGATCCTGATGTAAAGCCGATTTTTGACTGGATTAATGCAGGAATACCCAAACCAAGATGGTGTGAAGTAGCTCCGATGAGTTCGGTAACGAAAAGCTATTGGGCACAATGGGACAGTTTGGTTATGCATAATGGCGTCCTATGCAGGAAATGGGAATCGGCGAATGGGAAGGATGCTCATCTACAAGTAGTCGTTCCAAGGAAAAGAGTGAAAGATGTTTTGGAAAGTTTCCACGACGGTACTTCTGGTGGACACCTAGGAGTGAAAAGAACCTTAATGAAAATCCGACAACGGTTTTATTGGATTCACTGCCGTGAAGATGTCGAAAACTGGTGCAAGAAGTGCGTTAACTGTTCAGCAGTTAAAGGTCCGCACACCCGTAGTAGAGGAGCGCTCAAACTGTACAATGTTGGAGCACCTTGGGAGAGAATTGCGCTCGACGTCGCAGGCCCGTTCCCGACATCTGACTCCGGAAACAAGTACATTCTTGTCGTGATGGATTACTTCACCAAATGGCCTGAAGCGTTTGCCATCCCCAATCAGGAAGCAGTCACTATAGCAGAGAAGTTAGTAAATGAAGTTTGTTGTAGATTTGGAGTACCTCTGGAAATTCACAGCGATCAAGGCAGGAACTTTGAATCTGCTGTTTTTCAAGAGACTTGTCGAATCATGGGGATGCATAAGACGAGGACTACGGCATATCACCCACAATCGGATGGGATGGTGGAGAGATTCAATCAGACTCTGGAGAGGCATCTGGCCAAGGTTGTTGAGAGTCACCAAAAGGATTGGGACCGGCATATTCCACTCTTTTTGATGTCATATAGGTCAGCAACCCATGAAAGTACGGGAGTTACCCCAGCATATGCGAATTTTGGAAGAGAGCTTCGTTTACCGGCAGATCTTTTAACTGGACGTCCTCCTGATGCTCCAAGATCTATCACAGAGTATGCAAGTGATTTAAGGGATCGGATTGCTGACGTTCACAGTCTTGTCCGTGAACACGGGCTTCAAGCTAGCACGAGAATGAAGACCCGATACGATAGGAAGGCTAACCAAACTGGATTCGAGGAAGGTTCTTGGGTGTGGCTACATAACCCGATGCGGAAAAAGGGAAAATCTCCAAAACTGTCCCCAAATTGGGAAAGGCCATATAGGGTAGTCACAAGAATCAATAACGTCACATATCGGATACAGCGAAATCCACGTGGTCCCTGCAAGGTTGTTCATGTTGACCGACTGGCGAAGCACCAAGGAAACAATGATGCTCGAGACGAGCATGTCTTAGGAGGGGGTAGTGTTGCGCCGGTGGTATAAACTTCAAACTTGATTTTCCATGCTTTAGAAGCGTTTTCAGCAGGCTAAAAAGTGATTTCAGGCCGTTTCAGAGGTGGCTCTTCCACATACTAGAAGATTGAAAATTCACCCTAGTTACCGTTGTTTTCAGGCGCCTGAAACATGTTTTCAGTCCGTTTCAGGACAGCCTCTATCAGATGGCGCAATAACCTGAAAACCCGTTTTCAGGCGTTTTCAGGACCCCTTATGGGCCTTTGAAGTACACTTCAGTATATGGCGAAATTTCTCGAAGGAGTGAAAGAGACAGCAATATTAGAGAGAGACATCTAGATTAAGAAGGTTCGAGAAGTGTGTGAAAGAGACAACTAGAAAGGGACAGCATATTCGGGTCGAACGAGCATCGAACAATCTAGACGCTCTGGAACATTCACGAACCTAGGGGTCGCCGTTCCTAGAATTGGACCTTGGACTGATTATTCAAGATTTCTCCGGAATGTTCTAGTGCGAAGGTCTCCGGGTATATAAGCCGCGTGCCAACGCAGCGGAGGAGAGTTTGGAATTAAACGGCGAACAGTGCGAATCTTAAGGCGAAGCGAGTGAAAAGTGTGTCATAGTGAAGTGATTTATTAAGTAAGACTTGTTAATTAGTAATTTTATAATAAAGTTTGCATTCCTTTTAATTAGTGATCAATTCGTGTATTTTCTATCACGTTACCCACCCCGTGTACGTAACAATACGTATAGCCAGCTCAGCCTTACTTAATTAATTTATGGATATAGTGTATTCGGCGTAATTGGAACGTACATACGGGCCATTTTAGACGTCAGTCATGTCATTGCAAAGTTATTAGTTGGAGAGTTGATTAAACATATCGATCGCGTGTGTCGTGATTGATTTCCGTTATTGGTATTGTTGTTATTGCGTTTTACAACTGTTGTTTGTGCTTTAAATACTATACGATTGGTATTTGCACACTAGGTATAACTACGCAGGTACTGGCCACTTAGAACAAATGTTCTAGGTAGCCAGTATTATTGACAGTGTAATATGTGATTGACCGATGTAGGGTTTATTAGTAACTTTATAGTTTACTGCAACATGCCTATCTGTTTATACACGTTAGGGTTGTGATGATAGAAGCGATATGCGTCTGCATATAGCTTGCATCAGCACAACCTAACGTGTATAAATAGATATGTATTACTATGAAGCATTATACTCTACTCATTGGCCACGTGACGCACCTTCTCCCTTATTTGTACGTTTAGTACAACAGCACATCTATCATGAGACTACTACACTATCCGTCTCTTTCTTATTAGAACACTTAGAACAAGAGGTAAAGTGCGAGAAAAATCGAGAGTAGGTCGCGGTCGCCTCATGTTAGACGTGGAGGTGCTTCATGTGTTACATCGGGCCCTCATCTTGGAATATTGGTAAGGCCTCCACACACCGAACGCGGGTCGTGCGCGGCGCGGGTCGGTATATCTCTCTCACTTACGCATTTAATATCTCTCTCACTATCTCTATCACATAGTTGCGCGGGCCCGCGCTACTGTGCGATAGGGACGCCGTGCTACTATGTGGAAGAGATAGAGATACCGCCCGACCCGACCCGCGCACGAACCGCGTTCGGTGTGTGGAGGCACTGGAGGCCTTGTCCTGTGTCTTGTGCGTGACTCGTATAATGTCACGCGCAAACTGAAGCTCGAGGATATCTGCTCTATACTCATATTAATTTATGCAGAATAATTGATATTACTTTTACAGGGTTCAATCGTTACGTGTAACCAGTCGACCTAATTAATGGAAGGAGCGCATTCGTGTTCTTTGCTAGGTATACAAATGGACCAAAACTTAAACTGGAAGTGTCACGTAGCTAAAATTGCTACAAAACTATCCCAGTTCACCTTGAGGGAAATAAAAAAAAACTGCCGATCTAAAAACAGCAATTTCCGCTTACCATGCATTTGCCCAAGCATGGTTACAGTACGGAATTATTCTATGGGGCAATAGTACTGATATTCCCAAGTTATTTTTAATACAAAAAACCGGCCAAGTACAAGTCAGACTCGCGCACCGAGGGTTCCGTACTACAAATCTATAACAAGCAAAAGTTGTTGTATGTTTATTACTAAATGATAAATGAAAATGGAATCCGTAACATTACAAAGTGGAAAGCTGAGGGAGCATAAATTTAAACAGGGTCACTTTATCAATTTAGTAATCATCCTTTAGGCCTTGATTTATTCCTTGCGAGTAGTTGCGAACGCCAAAATAAGCGGATTACTTATATTGCTGTTTCCTTTTATTGCGTTGATATAAAACTGAGTTCACGGGAAAGTACCTTTAGGTTTTGATACCCTTACGTATACCGACGCTGGCCCAGTGCGGGATGGAGACTTCACATACACCTTTTTCAGTTTTAAATTATGCGACTTATATTGCTATTTTTTATGATTGCGTGGACTTGTAAAACTTTCGTTTTGCTACAGCTGAAAGGTATTATAGACATGAGTATTTGATATGAATTTCAATTTAATACCTCTAGACGTGTTTACGAGGAAAAACGTAGTAAGTTTAAAATTTCAAAAAATGTTTTTTGTATGATTTCACTAAAAACGTCTACTTTTCGTAATTTTTCCTTTGTCTGTGCTATATGGAGTTTCTTCGTGCCAAGTTTCAAGTTTCTGTGTAAACGGGAAGTACCCTTTAGGTTTTGAGTTTCTTGCGGGTACTCCGTTTCAAACTATACGACTTAAATTTCTATTTCTTTTGATTGCGTTGACATACAAGTTTGGTTTTGCTACATCTGAAAGGTCTTATAGCCTTATAGTCTTATAGTATTTGACATGAATTTCAATTTAATACCTCTACGCATTTACGAGGAAAAAGGCAGTAAATTTAAAATTTCAAAAAATGATTTTCGTATGATTTTAATACAAATGTCTTCTTTTCGTAATTTTTCCTTTGTCTGTGCTATATGAAGTTTCTTCGTGCCAAGTTTCAAGTTTCTGAGTTAACGGGAAGTACCCTTTAGGTTTTGAGTTTGTTGTGAGTACTCAGTTTCAAAATATGCGACTTAAATTGCAATTTCTTTTGATTGAGTTGACATAAAAGTTTGGTTTTGCTACATCTGAAAGGTCCTATAGCTCTGAGTATTTGACATGAATTTCAAATCAATACCTCCACACGTTTACGAGGAAAAAGGTGTTAAGTTTAAAATTTAAAAAAACATTTTTTTGTATGATTTTACTAAAAATGTCTACATTTCGTAATTTTTCCTTTGTCTGTGATATATGACGTTGCTTCATGCCAAATTTCAAGTTTCTGAGTTCACGGGAAGTACCCCGTAGGTTTTGCGAGTGTCGAAAAACTCAAAAATTTGCAGCATAAACGATTGTATCTTTTGATTGCGTTGGCTTTTAAGTTTGATTTTTTCACAGCTTCAAGGGACAATAGTCTTGAGTATTTTATATAAATTTCAGCTTGATACCTCCACTCGTTCCTGAGAAAAAGGGTCTTGACAGACAGACAGACAGACAGACGGACAACAAAGTGATCCTATAAGGGTTCCGTTTTTTCCTTTTGAGGTACGGAACCCTAAAAAGATGCATAAGGATCTTAAGTAATATACGAAATGACGAATCATGTAGACCTCATTTTGCAAAATTGAACATCCTAACACTGACATCCTTGTATATTCTGGAGACGTGCAAATTCGTGCGGAAAAACCCTAGCCTTTACACACAAGCGAAGAATATGATTAAAGGAATCCATAATTTGCGACCCAGAGACAAACTGATCCAAACTACTGTAGCCAAACTTAAAATGAACTCACAGGGACCACATTCCATGTCTATAAAAATATATAATAACTTACCGAGACACATATCAGCTGAGGAAAAGTACACATTATTTGTTACAAAACTAAAAAACTGTTTGTTGTTACAAGCTTTTTACACAATCAAAGAATATTTGAACATGTAACTTAAGTAGAAATCACAAATATACCTAGGTTAAAATAAAAATGTTAGTACTTGATATTTTTATTCTATAGATTAAGTTAACTATAAGTTTTTGCTTTGCCCTAACAGGGTCCATGATGTACTCTATACCCTTGTAATATCTTGTAATACCATGGTTTGCAAATAATAAATGAATTATGAATTATGAAATACCCAAAATATTGCATTTAAACGCTCTCATACATTTAGTAGGACGTCCGTTCTCTCTTTTTCTTCTTTATTTAATTCTCAACTGTAAGAGATACAAATACATAATTAAGATTAATTATTTACACGATTGAACTATAATAAGGTAACAAAAGTATATTTTTATGAAAGAAAGAAATCTACGTAACATATTATCTTTTTTTGACCCCAGGCGCAAAGAAAGGGGTGTTATAAATTGAACGTGTCTGTCTGTGTATCTGTGTATCTGTCTGTGGTATCGTAGCTCCCAAATGGATGAACCGATTTGAATGCGGTTTTCTTCGTGTCATAGATATTTTTATCCCGAGTGTTCTTAGACATAGTTCATGAAAATCTGTTCAGCCATTATTGAGATATTGGACTTCGAAATGAAAATGTCGGGGGTGTTTCAACTTTTCTAAGTTGTAGTTATTTTGCTTGCCGCTGTTCCTCGTAGTGGCGCCTTTGTCGTGAGCTACATTGACGGGACGGGCTCTTCTTAATTTTTTGTCATTTTTCTTATAATTTGATGCGTACCTAATTAAAGCTTACACGATTCTTCTTGACGAACTTACACTATTCCAAATGGTCGTAGTCAATTTTTAGCTACGTCCATCATTTGGAAGAGTGTAAGTTTGCCAGTGTCGGTATTTTTTTCATTTTAATGACAATTTTAAGGTTATAAATTTGGAATCTATATACGGCGTCAAGTATAGGTTGTGCATTTACTCAGCGCAGGTACGTTATCTTTTACGAATCCCCATAGAGCGTTTAAACTTAAAATTTTGGAATTACTAGTTTTATTTTCGATATGTTATTGATACGGTTGACGCATTGGTTAATGAAATGAGGGTTTTATTGGCGACGAACTAGCGCGCAGTAGCGAAGCACAAATAACAAATTACATGAAAATTTAAAACTCTGCCAAATTAAAACGTTGCAAATACCCTCTTTGTTGATAAATTCAATTTGACACACGCATTTCGATTACGTGTCTAACACACGTCCTTAATGGTGCCATTTCATTAAGCTCCAGCTAAATGAATAGAGTAATTAATACGGTTGACGAACTACAAATGGAGTTTTCGCATGACGGTGTGTTTTGGACGTTATTATAAAAAAATATATAAAAAGTCTACCTACGTGTGAATGACTGGATTATCGTATCGTAGGTATATATGACAAAATTTGCCAAACGCATAGTTAACACGTTCACGGAAAGAGACCATGTGATACGACACTACGACTGTGACCAGTTACCTTCACCATGACAAAACTGGCAATGTCCACGGAACAAAAAATCTCAAAGGATAATAATGAAGGCAAGGCAAGACATGTTGTGCCGTTTTACGCACATTACAAATGTTCCTAGTGCCGCAGCAAAAGCTTAAGTGGTCACCTCCATTTTACATCAGGGGAATGATGCCCGCTGTGAGAAAAAACTTCTGTAGGCGTTACGGCAGTGGCCGTGCTGGCACGAGAGGTCTTATACAGCGGTTTCCTAATATTTTGTAAACATGTACTCAATTTATAGTCGAGAAAAAATAAATTATATTATTATTATCTGCAACAAGTATCATGTTAATCCTTCTAGTAATTATTATTAAAGTCCTTTGTAAATAAAATGTATGTATATTTTCTACCTTATTTTTAATGTCGGCTTCTTCGAATTGTAAAAAATCTAAAAAAGAGCATAGCAATCTCTAAAACACAATTATCATAATCGTTTTTTGCATCAACCTGTAGTTAATAATTATGTGATGCACACACAGACATTATCATTCACTCGTTCAATTCATTCGTGCCAGCTTTCGTGAATCGACCTGTACAAGGCAGTACAAAACATATTATGAAATTGTGTGTGTTAAGTTGGTCTCTCGCGCTACGCTCGTAGTCGATCCTGTGGTTTTGCCCGTACCTATGTAGCGACTACGGTGTAGACGTGCGCTACGCGGGTTCCTTGCAGTGAAAGTGTTAAGTGCGAAAAATCTTCGAGACTCGATTCCTATAATGAACGAAATATTAAAATACTTGAAAACTTGTATGGTACTGGGTGATTTTTGTAATGAGTAGCGACTTTGTATGCGTTACAGTTTTGAATCCGTCAAAGCGTCCGCAAAGAGTACAATAAACTGTAAACTAAAAAACAAACCTTTCATTCTTTGGCAGCAAATTACCCTCCTATCCTTATTAAGTAACCCACGAACTTAACCAATGAATAAGTGAGCAAAAAAGATATATAACGGACTCCGAGGCAATCCTTTAAGATTGCCACGGATTTCACAGTGTGGATGGCTGGAGCACAGCAGATATGGTAGCTAAAGCAGTAGTTCGAGTAGTCTCTTAAAGCCTTTCACAGACTGGCGAGGCCTGCGTCGGTGCCAGTTGTATAACTATGATAATCAAGGACATGTGTGTCTGGATCATTGATAAGATTATCATACCAGCGCCAGTCTGTAAACGGCTCACGGGTTCGCTGACAGTACCGCTCATATATTGAACGCCTATGGATGTATTGTCACCAAACGTGTTAGTACCTACCTTTTCTTGACCCGGGGCCCATTTTCCGAAAACTTGTAACTTGCAATACAAGCGGAAACCTTTTTATTTATTTATTCACAATAATACAATGCAAGCTTACAGTATAGACATCAAATCGCTTACACGCTAAAATAACAGAAAAGATAAACATTCACAGGTAAATACCATACCACATTCACAAGTTGCTGATGAATATGGTTACAAGACCTGTTTACGTTAATTAGGAGGACAGACCATAAGGGTGGGTTGCACCAAACCGCCAGTAGTCGTGAGCGGTGTTTGTTAAAGTCTGAATGCATAGAAATTTTGTCAAGTTTTTTATGGGATGACAGCTGTCAGCGCGATATTTAACGTTGATCGGTCTGTAATCGTCGGTCGGTGCAACCCGTCCTTAGGGCGAGCCGCACCTTACGATTACAGACTGTCAGTCCATAGAAACTTGTCAAACGTTCCATACATTCAGATTTTGACGAACACCGCTTACGATTACAGACGGTTTGGTGCAACTCAGCCTAAGTGTCTGACGCGTGGTTGTGTGAGTGCGCCACGTCGGACGTTTGTATGGATTCGTTTTACTGTTTCAAGCTACACATCCACAACGATTTAAGTATGCGAGTCGCGTCCCGGCCAGAACACGTCCGTGAAAGGGTGGAGAATTCGGTCTCGTAATGGCCGACATCAAACCGTCAGGCTTGGACCTTGATCACTTCATTATGATTCTGTGGTGTTCTAACGTTATTGGATCTATCGGTGTTAAGGAGTCAGCTCAGGATGGGGTTAAATTCCAGAGATGCTGATTAATACTAGTACTTACGTATAGATCCTCTATTTAACAAAAGGGATGTTTCAGAGCTAAGATCTTTAGAACTCAAATTACGCCATCCCCGTCTACTGCATATCACGTTTTTGTCTAGTTAAGGGTCGCGTCCTATAATTCCGCGTATTTTCTCTAATATTATGCTTGTGTTATAATACCCATAAGACGACGATATATATAATATGTCACATCACACACATCATCAGGCTATATACGTCCCACTGGGCACAGGCCTCCTCTCATGTATGAGAGGGAACGGGCAGTAGTCCCCACGCTGGCCCAGTGCGGATTGGGGACTTCACATACACCTTTGAATTTCTTCGCAGATGTATGCAGGTTTCCTCACGATGTTTTTCCTTCACCGAAAAGCTAACGGTAAATATGAAATCATATTCCGTACATAAGTTCCGAAAAACTCATTGGTACGAGCCGGGATTCGAACCCACGACCGCCGTTTGACAGCCGCATGCCTGAACCACTGGGCTACCGTAGCTTCTGATGATATAATATGTAATAGATATAAATACTTAAATACATAGAAAACATCCATGAATCAGAAACAAATATTCATGCTCATCACACAAATATTTTCCCTTACCGGGATTCGAACCCAGGACCTTCAGCTTCGTACGCAGCGTCACTACACACTAGGCTAACCGGTCGTCGTAGATAAGTGTACACGTACATTTTGTTTCGAGTTTCCCGAACAGTGAAAAGTTGCCCTATCATATTGATATTGACTCGCCAGGCGACATAATGCGTCAACTACTTATCATTGTGAACAGATAGATTGCTTTAGTTAATTATTTTCTTATCACAAGTTAATCTGGCACTGTGTATGTAAGTTTGTCAAGCCTTTAAACCGTTCTAGCTAGTTACCGTATCCGATATAACTGATATTCACATATAATAATTAGTTCCTTCGGTTACAACTAACAACTAAAGCACCACAGCAGATCTTATGATGGAGACAGTTATACTCTTAACCTCAAATTGTCAGTAGCTAAGGTCTGAGACAATAATCGAGATCAAAAATGTAAACAGATGGGTTACCACCGTAAAAAAATAAACGCAAGCTGTGGTTAGTCTAAAATCAGTGAAATACTCATAAATATTATCATATTCAGACTTAAATAATATCGTATGAATAGTCAAAAATGTTTTACTAAATTAAAAAGCCAAAATATATTCGTTTATTACGTATTGCCGTTGTTTAAATAAAATATGTGGAGTTTTAATTTATGCTGTTGGTAATGGTGAGAAATTTTAAACATTTGGTTAGTAATTAAAACAATTACCGGTTTCCTATTAGTTTAATTGGCAAATATTCATAGTGATTGATAAATCATTAAATATTTCTGAACATACAAAAAATGGGCAGCACTTGCGTCTACCCCCTGTGAACTAAATCGGTGAAGGGGGCACGTCGCCAGGAACAACAAGACATTTAAAATTAATGAAATTGAAAAAGATTCCACTACGTCATCAAGTGAATAAAAAAAAAGTTTTTTATTTCCACCTTGTATTCCTGTCAAAATACTATACATACTTATCCGAAAGTCTTTCGGCTTATAGCTGTATTTGTCAGTTAAAATCATTCATAAAATATATTTCGTGAATACACTGCATAAAAAAGATTTTATACCTCTGGAATATCACTTTGAAATTGGCAGTTGTTTGTTTACATTTTTGACCTCGAATATCATCTCAGACCTTAACATAAAACCATTTCACATTTACCCTCACAATCGGCAACGCATGTGTGATTTTTGTATACCCAATATACCCACAAGCCTCAAGGTCACTCCATCAGTGCGAGCTCTGTACACCCCATGCCATAAAATTGTAACTTGCCGTATCACAACAATGCCCGGGCGTATGTTAAAGTGCTTTGGGTCGTCAAATTTTTATGTGAAGCACAAAAATAAGGAGGAGGTCAATTTGTTCGACATATTGCGTATGATATTGATGTGCGCTCTTTTCTACATGCCAAGCTGACGCATAAGGACCGATGTTCGACTTACATATGACGTATTCCTGTCATTCCCTAGTTTTCATCGCTTTCATTTCGAAAGACAAGACATGAAAATGGGGATATAGTGAAATGTATGTTGAACTGTCACATTTGTAAAGTCAAATAGCAACTTAAGGGGCTCCCATACGCCACTGACCTTCGATGTGAATCTCTTAGTTTGCTAATGTCTTTTGTAGCTTATTATATTAACAACAATGGCTTTGAACAATATAGTGTCACATATTTACTTCAAAGTTCATTGATATCGAGATATTTGGCATCAAAGTTTTAGGCCAAAAAACTGGTTTTTTGGCCAAATCTTTTGTGTTACATAATTCGTTTAAAATGAAAACACACGTTTTTACAGACGTCATAGACGAACCCGAGTATGTAGATTTGGTATATTATGTTAGATGTTAAGTGTTTTCGGAATCTAATAATTTCTAATTATAATTCAATAAGTGTTTTTTTGGACAATGTTTATAAAAATCATACACAATTAAGGGTTCTCTATTGTATGGGCAAAAATCATTTCCCAAAGTGTCACTTCCCAAAAAATGTTTCCCAAATGATCATTTGGCAAAAAAACACTGGTCAAATTATTGTTTCGCATTATATCACTTGGCAATATCTCCTATGGCAAAATATTACTTCGCAAATTATTGTTTGGCAAAGTTTTACATTTATATATTTAGTTAGCATAACATTCTTTTTCCAAATTATTGCATGGCATATGATTTAGATCCTAATTGTGTAGTGCATACGAAATCTATTTGAGTGAGATTACATAATTTTGCTAAGCGGGTAGTTTGTAAAAAACAAAAGTAAATAATTTACAGGTAAGTTTATGTTCTTTTGTACTATAGGTACTTAGGTAACAATATATTATAATCCAAATAAGCAGCATGCATGCAAGCAAGCCGTCGGTTTCGCCCTTTTCATCGAGAGTCTCCAGCGAATCGACTCCACCCCGCTGCGCGGGGTGTCTATTTCTGGTCTGAGGGTCACAAGTGAACCCTAACCTAACCGACCAAAAACAGAGTTCGCTTATGACAAGCCATTTTTTCCACCCTGGTACCTAGCGAAATGAAAATTTGAACAAATGTTTTGTTTGGAAAACAATATTAGCCCGAACAAAGTGTTTGCTTAATAAACTTTTGTCTTAATAACATTTGACAAAGCAAAATTATGCCAAATGATATTTTGACCAAATGAACAAAATGCGAAACAAAAATGTGCTATTTGTTCGTTTGGGAAATGAAAGTACTGCCATAAGTTTTGTGGGAAGTGAAATTTGGCGAAAAATATTGTGCCGAAACAGCAGGATACCACAATTAAGTAGCTATTCATTTCTTTCAAAATCCGGTAGACCAAAATGAAGATAAAAGATAGCCGTTTGACTTATAATTCTATGTGTAATACAAAAGTATTCAGAACGATTCAAAACTTGTCAAAAATCTATGAAAACCTCGGGTAGGCCCTTAATGACACATATACTATTTCACTATTTTTAGGAATGTCGATGTTAATTTTCAAGTTAGTGGTATTAATCAAAGCAAGTCGCAAAGTAGCCGACAGACTTAGTGATACGAATTATTAGTAATAATAATTCAATTACATTTTAATACCAGGGCTAGTGTTTGAACCGATATTTGTCCAAAGGGGACATTTTTGTGCCTGTCATTCTGATGTGACAGACAGACACATGGAAATAGGGATGTCACCTGCTATCTAAAATCGCGGATGGAAACCCCTGGCCAGAAACAAGCGAGTAAGAATTTACGAACCCAAAAATATATAAGTATGTGGAGAACCAACATGTTTTTATAACACAAAAGCACTGATATATAGATAGAAAGCCAAAAAATATAAGATCTCACTCGTAGTAAATCAATTTTTATATGTGAGATGCCGAGAACGTTAGCCCTGACCGTGTTGAACACAACACATTGATTTCAATTCGGGGTGCAAAATGTCGAGACAAGTTGACTTCTATCTTCCTTTCAGATTCGGTCACTCAACTCATTTCAACAAAGGTCAACATAATTAGGATCCTCGTACGCTTCGCTGGCAACACTGAAATAATTGGATTAGGTTCTGCCCAGTCTAAGATTTATTGAAGAGAATGGGTAAAATCAAGTACCTACTATTCAAACGGAATATAATATTACTCGAGTCAAGGCGTATTGCAATTGATATTACAGTAGACTTACGCGGGCCATAGACGGATTGCTTAGAGCAGTCGAGGGAGACCAGCGGACGAGAGCAGTCGTCATATTAAATGAGGCCTCGACTGCTCTAAGAGATCCGTCTATGGCGGGTCTTAGGAAAGAAAAACAGGTTTGAAAATATTTACACACTTTATACTTTTATGTTGAAAAGAGCGTTGATTTGACTTTGTGACTGTTGGTGAATATTATATATATTTAGCCCAACAATAACCAATGTACTTCTGCACCATTTTAGTATTTTTAAAGCAATCAAGCAATTAATAATATTAAAATACAAGTATATTTATTATATAGGTTTATTCAATTATGCTAAGACTTACGAAATACCGCTTTCTAATGTAAACAACCGCCATTTTCTACATTCGTTGTTCTTCACAGTCCTCATTTAAGGTTTAAGGTGAAACGTTGCTTATTCTAGCCAAACAGCTTTCATTTCAGCATTTAATTCAGCTGATAAACTGCATGGACCGATTGCAGCGTGATGAAGTTCTACGATGACTTATTTTGAGCGTAAAATAAGGCGAATACAGAATATGTACCTCTGAGAACCTGAAATACAATGTGCATGTATTAGGTTCACGTTCAGAGGCTCTAGTATAAGTTTTACCGTAACAAAACGTTACGAGCGCGTTCACGTTTAGCTGTCAAATCCCATACAATTTGAGGGTAAAACGCTAACGCGATCGTAAAGTTTTGTTTCGGCAAAACATATAGTTACTAGAGCCTCAGGTCAATTAGCGAGAAAAATACAGAAATGTATTTTTGAAGATACTCATTGCTATAAGTAGACCGCTTAACTCATTCCTGTGGGAAGCGAAGCCCGGCGCCTGCACGTCGCGCGCGCCCCGTTATTGTCATACCCCAGCACCTGCACGTCGCGCTAGTGAGGACTGAGCTAAACGGTCTAATACTTGATGTAATGAGGAAGAGGAAGTAATGACATAATGTGACAGAGATCCAACATTCTCAGGATAGAGAGAGCATAAACAAGGCACTCCCCATCCAAAGCGGTGTGCGACGCAAAAATCTAGCCTCGATCTCGGCGTGAGGGTGCCCAGGGCTGGGGTGTGCGTGTACGTTAGAGACGATATCAGTTTTCGTCGCCTCAGCAATCTTGAAGATAGGGACCTCTCCACCTTATGGCTGCGTATAGACAACGCTGACCATCCTCGTGTCTATTCGTGCCTATATAGGTCCCATAGTGGTGATGCCGAAACTGACCGAGTCATTGAGCAGATCCATAAGGCTGCAGACTCTGGGCAGCAGCAGATCCCATCCGCTGAGATTATTGTACTTGGTGATTTTAATGCCCACAACGCCGAATGGCTCGGCTCTAGCAAGACTGATCATGCGGGCAGATCTGTTTTTGACTTTGCTCTGGCATATGGCTTAACACAATTGGTTACTGCGCCTACGCGAATCCCAGGTGTGGAAGGCCAGGAACCTTCCCTGTTGGACCTTCTGCTGACCTCTCATCCGGTTGACTACCATGTATCCTTTGAAGCCCCACTCGGTTCTTCGGATCATTGCTTGATCCGGAGTACGGTGCCACTCACGTGCCCGCCGCGTCGGCGAGTTGCCTGTGGCCGCCGTGTGTGGCACTATAGGTCAGCAGATTGGGACGAGATGCGGTCCTTCTCTGCATCCTACCCTTGGGGGCAGGTTTGCTTCACGCCGGATGATCCCAACGTCGTTGCTGATTCTGTTTCTGACGTAGTACTGCAGGGAATGGAGCTTTTCATTCCGTCCTCTGTAGTCCCTGTTGGTGGCAAGTCCAAACCCTGGAATGGTCGCTTTCGTAAGAAGGTCTCACGCCGAAAGCATGAACGTTACCAAGCCTGGGTAGACGCAGCGGCAGTTCGGGATGTGAAGACTAGCGCACTAAAGAAGGAGTTTAACTCTGCCTCCAGGTCCTTCAAAAGAGTTATTGCCGGAGCAAAGTCGCTGCATATTGGTAGAATTGGAGAGAAATTAGAGCGCCTCCCGTCGGGAACTCGTGCGTTCTGGTCTCTTGCCAAAGCTATCCAGGGGAATTTCTGCACGCCATCTTTTCCGCTTCTGCACATGGATAACGATAGATTGGCCCACGACGCAAAAGACAAAGCCGATCTTCTGGGTAAAGTCTTTGCGTCCAACTCGACTTTGGATGACGGGGGAAACGCGCCACCGACCATTCCGCGGTGCGAGAGCTGTATGCCGGATATCCGGATCAACCATAGCTCGGTGCGTAAAGCACTTCTTTCCCTCGACACTCATAAGTCAAGTGGGCCTGATGGTATCCCTGCGATTGTGCTGAAGATGTATGCTCCCGAGTTGGCTCCGGTCTTAACGCGTCTATTTCGGCTCTCTTACTCTTCTGGCGTAGTCCCGACCTCGTGGAAGTCAGCTTTGGTGCATCCGATCCCTAAAAAAGGCGACCGCTCAAATCCGTCCAACTACAGGCCAATAGCTGTTACCTCCCTTCTCTCGAAGATAATGGAGTCCATTATCAACTGCCAGCTCCTTCGGTACCTAGAGGACCACCAGTTGCTTAGTGATCGACAATACGGTTTCAGTAGTGGCCGCTTGGCTGGTGATCTTCTAGTCTACCTGACACACCGTTGGGCACAGGCGATCGAGACTAAGTCCCCGTTCCCACTATGTCGTCTGTCGGGACGATTTTTTATCGTGTGTCGTGGCCTCATATAAATTGGTTTCCGACCAGTGTGAACAGCTTCATATAAAATGTTCTGCCACTACGACACACGATAAAAAATCGTCCCGACAGACGACATAGTGGGAACGGGCACTAAGGGTGAAGCATTGGCCGTTAGTTTGGATATAGCGAAGGCTTTTGATCGGGTTTGGCACAAAGCACTTCTATCGAAGCTACCATCCTATGGGCTTCCCGAGAGATTATGTGTATGGGTCAGTAGCTTTCTAGCAGACAGAAGCATTAAGGTCGTAGTTGACGGTGAATGCTCCGACTCCATGTCTGTGAATGCTGGTGTCCCTCAAGGCTGTGTGTTATCACCCACGCTATTCCTTATGCATATTAATGACATGCTGCAAATCAGCGGAATTCATTGTTATGCTGATGATAGTACAGGTGATGCCTCTTACACCGGCTGTACCAGCATCTCTCGGGAAATTGACATCAAATCAAAATCAAAAATTATTTATTCCTTATCTTAAAGTTATTACACATAGGCTGAGTTGGAGCCTCTTTTTAAGCATTTAAACATGCTTGTGTTAAGAGACACCGCTCTTCCACAGGTTTTAACTGTGTGATTTTAGGTGTACGTATTTTAACATCGAGAGCCGGAACAAACTTGTGTCTGAAATTGACTTGTGTCTGAGACTTGCCTAAGTGAAATCTCTGAATGGGGTCGACTTAACTTAGTCCGTTTTAACCCTAATAAGACACAGGTTTGCGCGTTTACCGCGAAAAAGATAAAGTTTGTCGTGTCACCTCGTTTTGAGAGCACCCCCCTGACTGCCGCAACCAGTATCGGAATCCTTGGCGTCGACATTTCGAGTGAAGTCCAGTTCCGCGGGCATTTAGAGGGTAAGGCCAAATTAGCCTCAAAAAAGCTCAGTGTGCTCAACAGATCGAGACAGTATTTCACACCGGCCCACCGCCTGCAGCTTTATAAGTCGCAGGTCCGCCCACACATGGACTGAAGTACTGTTCTCATCTATGGGCAGGGGCACCCCAATACCAGCTTCTCCCTCTGGACCGCATCCAACGACGAGCAACTCGAATTGTCGACTGCCAGCATATTTCGGATCGGCTTGTCTCCTTGGCGCTGCGTAGAGATGTGGCTTCGCTCTGCATTTTCTATCGCATGTATAACGGGGAGTGCTCCGAGGAATTGTTCGGATTAATCCCTACCGCTTCTTTTCGCCATCGTCCAACGCGACAACATTACCATCCTCATCACTTAGATGGTTGGCAGTCCTCAACTGTGCGCTTCTCCAGAAACTTCCTGCCTTGCACAGCTAATCTGTGGAATGGATTGTCGCCTGCGGTATTAGAGCGTACTCCCATCTTAAAGTCCGGCTGTCCGTCTGCTCGTTTTCCTCCTATCACATAAAAAAGGTGACTTTTTCCTCTCATACCACTCCGCTACCTCACACAGCTCCGGATCCCCACCCCTAACAGGGATGCCTGAATGAGAATCCCCATGAGAAGTCCCGATCCGGTCGGTGTGGACCATACTTCAGAATACACACCTGTATAAAGGTGCTGTAAGTGAGGTCCAACATCTTGAAGGCCTTCATCACGAGCGGGCGCTGCGCGGACGCACACGCTAGCAGCGCCAGCCGGCGCAGGTCACCGCGCATGCGGCTCAAATGCCAGCCGCAGTAGAAGTACGAGTTGGATAAGAGGGACGCCTGAATAACAATGTACATTGATGAGTTGGTTCGTAACTAAGTACCCATTTTCCGTACCTGACCCTCAATTTGGTTTATGACTTTTGCATCCAGAGTACAAGAAACACAAGTATGACATTTTGTTTTCACTGGGGCGCGAAAGTGATAAACCAAGTTGTAGCTTTCTGTCTCTGGCAGAAGGAGACTTTTGGAAATCTGGTATGTTGTGATTTCGATGGATCGTGCATAGTCTTTACGTGCATAGTGCAACGATTTACCTGATACGTTATTTCACCTGCGTTGCAAAGGAAAAGAGCGAGAAGAAAGAATATCGCCGCTAAAAATAAAATTATTTTCATTCTCGCACCAAACGATAAGTCCTTGGAAAGCTGAAAGAACACACAAAAACGTTTTTAAAACATTTGATTTAAGAGACACATTTGGACTCATTTCAATCTAGATTCTTAAAATTTTAAAGATGAGTCTATTCAATGTTTACGTGTAGAGTCCTGAATCCAATTTAATAAAACTAGGCCTTAATCTCATAGCATCACCAACAGTCACTTGCTCTAACCCATTCACTTGAGGTGATAATCACATGTATACAATTTATCAAAAATTATGAAATGTCTATAATTATAGTCGCGGTTCTTCAGAAATCATTAAAAACTCACGGCTATTTGCAGCAACAGCGACACGGCAGAACCGGAGCTCTGGCATACTTGTAAAGCCAAAACTGTGCCGAAAGTCCGGTGAATGTCTTTAGATAACCTAGAATATTATTACAACATTAAATGAAATATCGTAAGGAACCAGACAATTAAAGATCAAGCGAATTAAAAAACAAAACCTACAATATATTGTAATTTTAAAAATATAACTGAATCGCCAGCATCTTGGGTAGACTGTCGCGGGAGTCCCGTGGATGCGGGTGGCGCGAAGCCGGTCACTTTAACACTCTTTGGGAGAGGCGTATGTCCAGTAGTGGTCGTATTTCGGCTGATATGATGATGATGACGATGAACTGAAGCTCTGTCCAGATCGCCTTCCGAGAAATGCAAACGTAGTTCGTTCGTGTATCTCCCTCTGTGTCACTCAAAGGACACCGCACCTAGTTTGAAAAAAAAAACTTTTGTGTAAGCTCATGTTCAGGTACTTCAGGTAAACATACGAAAACTTTAAGTTCGGTTTTTGAAAGCTGTACATAATGTTTTCGTATTTTACAAATCATATATACACTATAAAATAAATAATAACGTATCGATAATGCAAAATCCTTCACCGACACTTTTTTGAAAAGAATCCGTTAAACACGGTTTTTACAAAGAAAATGCAAATGCATCTGTGTTATAACATAGTTTTTTCATGATTATAATTATGAAAAAACCACAGCTTTAATTTTCACCTCGTCGATGGCACAAAGTGTTTTTGAAAAAGTTGTTGGACTTACGATTTTTATAACGTTGTTTTTTTTTCATTCGAATCAGAGCACAATTTTTTTGCCCCTTTTATTTATTTACTTTGGAGCTGAATACTGGATTCATTTTCACCAATTTTATTTAACTATTACTACATAGAAAGCATTTGCCCTTTCACAGTTTATGAATAAACACTTAAATACCCAAAATCTTTTTTTTTTACGAATATTCACCGTGATTGTTTTCCCATACTAGGTGTGCGGTGTCATTTCCAAGTACAGTACAGATAGAGATCTACGAACGAACAAAGTTAACGTTTCGTCTTAGCCGCTCAGTCCTTATCCCAACTCCATAAGCAAGTAAAGGCAAGTACCTTATTAGATCCGCATGCATTACAATTCCTTCAATCAACCCAGCTTGCAATTGATCCGTAGCGTATATCTCATTACCAGCGTAGTTGTCCCTATCAAACTGAACTCTCAGACCTTCCAAATAGTGTCTCAATGTGACAAATTTATACTTGTACATGATCAAGGTGACCATAGCGAAAGAGTCGATAGATATCATAGTGGCCATCATGAAGCAGAGCACTGCTGTTGTAAAGAATCTGAATGAGTCGGCTATAACGGAATGGTCTTCGAAGTATGGCCAGTACGTAACGATTGTTATGAAGTGAGATCCTGAAAAAAGATATTTGCTAGTTATTTACACCAGCTCTGCTTAAAAATAACAAATAAAAATGAAATGTTTATAAGTTAAACTTATTTCCTCCGAACCAGCATGAGACGAACAACATGTGAACATTTTTGAAAATTAATGCAACATCTTTCTTATAAATAGGTATCTTTGAAAGGGATCCTTTTTGAGAATGATAACTACGCCAATATTTAGATAGTGAGTGATTATAAAAAAGATTCTGTCGATTCTTCTTTGCCTTTAGGTTTTACAATTCTATATGTTCGGTGTGTAAATTACAAACGTCTGCAAACACTTAAATCCTCCTACTTAAATAGTTTTTGTGAATTTCATTTAAAAGAAAAAGCAACCTAAAAATACAATAGTTTTACCTGCCCTCATCTTCCGAACGCCTTCAATGATAAAACAGACCACGGACCCATACACAGATGCACAGTATGCAGCCACGTTTATTTTGATAACCTTATAGTTTTCAGCCATTCGGTCCTCAATCTCATGGTCTTTGCAAATTTCGATCATCTTGCAGTTCAACTCCTTAACTTGATTCCTATTGACATGAAAGTTCAAATACATTGTGATCATTAAATTTCTCAATTTTTTTTACAAGTTTTTATTTAGTTTTACCTGTCACAGAGTAGGTAATACGTAATGAAATTTTGCAAGTTAAATTAGACTCACTTCCGACCGATTGAGCTGAAATTTTGGGTAGCGGTTTAGTTTGGATGACAATTCAATATCATGTTACCATCGAGCTGATCTGATGATGGAGACGTTCATACGTGGAGATGTGATAGTTGATGACGGCTTACAGAAAAGTACAGTCGGCAATGAAAGCTTGTACCAAAAATTACTTAATTATTAATTGACAGAAACTTATTTTTTATAAATTCTGGCAACAGAAACAAGTTTTCTACCCAAATATGGCAGATACTATTGTGTAGTGTATACTAAATTTCATGTTATTCCATGCTCGCCGTTTTATCTCCTGCCTTGAAGACATCAAGGTTGTAAGATTCCGAAAATTCAGACGCCGGGAGAGAAATCCAATTTAAAATATATAGGCTGGCAAAAATGATAATAGAGAAGGCAGAAACACTTCATACCTTTTACCCATGACTGAGAATATCTTGATCATGACTATAGTGTGGCTCACAGCAAATGTCACTGAATCACTCTTCTCGTCCTTAGGCAAATCTCCAAAGATGGCCGCAATTATTTCCAAGATGGTCATGAAAACGTACATTAAGAAAAATACGGCGCAGAGTAGTCTATACAGTAAACTTTTATCATTGCCTATTTCGCCCTCCTCGAACCAAAAATCGCCCGCTCCTACAAGATAGATTTTCCTGCACAAGTTTTTAAGAATGTAGTAGTTCTTCATTTTTGTTCCAAGACGGACAAGTTCTTTCTAGTATAATGATGACAATGAACAAGCAAAAGATCGCAGGTGTAAATTGGCTTATTTAATATTTGGTTATTATGAAGTAACTAACTGTATAATGAGACCAATAGCAAACCAAGCGGTGTATTAACACCCGTATCTATATCAGAGATCCGTAATATATAATCTAGTGCTGCTTCCATGTTACATAATACGCTGTGTTATACGCCAGGGCGTGCTTATGTTCCTATGGTAGCCACGTGTCGGTTAGGAACGTGTCGCTGATCCTAAATATTGGTCTCTCATGTTATAAGCAATAACTCAATGCTTATGACCAGAATGCACTATTCCACAAGCTCTGATGTACTCGCGTCCGCAGGAGCTACCTACCACAACCCAACACGTGTTCCCTGGGTGGTGCTAAAGAGTGACAAACTTTAAGGACGAAATATTGAACCATACGATTAAATAAATACCCAAACTCATCCAAAAGTCCACCCTCTAGACTCTAGAGGGTGGAGTCAGACAAAAATATCTCAAACTCTAGAGTCTAGAGTTAGAGATATTCTTTGTCTCATCCGATGTTTAGAATTAGATAGCAAGCGCGCCATCTCCTTTAGGATGTAACTGGGATACAACTAGGGTAGAAAGAGGGTTAAGGATTATTACACGATGATTTACTTCAACAAACAGCATAAGAGCAACTTTTCAGCATAGCTGCTATACTAACTAGTATACTTCGTAACGACGCGGACAGTGCACAAAATAAACTACCTGGGCTGTTATTCGCTACGCGCCAATGCGGCTCACCCCGCTGGTCACCCGTCACGAAACTAGACCTGTACCTACGCTTTGTTACTACGCATCGCGGTGTCTAGAAATATTTGTGGGTGAGCGTTGAGGTGAGCTTAAAACAAGTTAGGAACAGAATAGGGAGGCTACACACGACTATAATGTCGACAGAATAAGGACTGCGTAAATAATATTGAGCGTTTTATTTTGCGTAAACTACTGCGAAATGCGGGTGGCGCAGGACCGGCCACTTTGGCACTCTTTGGTGGAGGCCTATGTCCAGCAGTGGACGTCTTCCGGCTGATATGATGATGATGATGATGACTTCTGCTGCTGACTGTAGGTTTTTTGTTTATGATTATTCATACATTTAGGATACTATTCATACTATGGACAGAACCTCAAGATAAAACATTATCTACGAAACAACGTTGCCTTGTAATAATCAAAGTGATTTTCGAGAAAACTTTTACCCGCGTCAAGTGGCTGAAATTACATAATAAGTGTCAAAGTTTTCCAACACTAATAAGGCAAAAACTCGTTTGTTTTTAATATTACTTTAACTACTAGGTACCGATTTTATTTTATACTTATGTTGAGAACGGTTAGAGGTTATGGCAACATAAAAATTTGAGGAACAATTGGATAAACTTGAATTTAAACTCCAATGTAATACTATTGTAATATGCGCAAATATATCTGCCTGTTATCTTTTCATATCTAAACTACTCGGATAGATTTGATGAATTTTATCATAGAGATAGATTGGACCTTCGAGAAGGGTATAGAGCTGTTATTCTGAAAGCGCTCATCGCCTCACGTCACTCCTAACGAAATTTGACCTCTGATTACGCTTAAGTAGTACAAGTAAAAAATATTTATATTCATGTTTCGCGGCGTCAAAATATATACTACTGGGTGACGGGTGAGGTGACGTAAAATAAGTTACAGAATAGCGACACAGACTGAATCTCACGCGCAGACGGAAACGCGGGCACAACTAGTTTGTGATAAATACTATTACGCCTCCGTATTGTAAATGAAAACGTGTAAGATATTTATTTGCTCGGATATTAATCATATTATATCATATCGTTCATTCAGAACACATTAAGATCATTAATACACTCAAAGGACATAAATACTTAGCTCCTTTTCATCCCGTAACGGAATTCCCGGAAAGTGCTCCAAAAGACTTCACCGTCTCGAGAATAAAAGGAAGATTGAGAATTATGTGACTTTTAATATTATTGAAATGAGTCGTGAACGATATTAGGTTGTCCACAATTTGTGTCGTCCGACGCCGCAGCCGCGCTGGCGTGTGGCCAGACTCCCTTTTACATTGAGCGACGAAGCGATTGGATATCACATACCACTTTTTGTAATAACATTAATAGAATAGGCATTCGTGACCATACATAAAACGGACAGAAATTGGCATATAAAAATCAGTACATGTCTTTTAAAATCAAAATGGAGACATGAAACAAAAGCGATATTCTGATCTTCGCACTCCCACATGGGGGACATGGCAGAAACATCGCTCCCCTTCTGTCGTGAACGCAACAGGAATCGCAGCCCTTACTACCCCTAGTTCTTCCTGAGTTCTTTGTAATACTCGGGCAGACTGGCAGCTAGAGGCAGGCCATCTACGAGGGTAGATCAATAAGTTTTGAGAATCAGCATGATTTGGTCTCGTGCTGATAATTTGTGATTGTCATTCCTATTGTGCCATTATTCAATAATACACTAATAACTTTAAAAAAAGATTTCATTCATTTGTTTTTATTCAATAGCTAAATAAATATGATGGTTTGGAATATATTCTGACGTCAGTAAAATGAGAGCATATTTTGTTACATGTTTGGGGCAGTGTTGGCAAAATTCTGGTGCGGTAATAAAAAAAAATTATAATCAAATTTAATAAATTAAACACACGTCATCATTTTTTTAAGCACAGCTCACGTAACAAAGTTCAAGGTAGGTTTTTCTGGCCATCAATATATATATTTATTTATTTTTAAACAGGGTAAACTTAGGTCACAAATATATGGATATAAATACGAAGGGAGAGTGATACATCATAATTCTATAGCAAATAAGTGAGGCCGTCTCAAAAAACCCAAAGGAAACAAAAACCAATTGTATGAATTTTTTTCTTGGCCGAGCTTGCCGATTACCAGGGCTGTTTTTCAGGATTGTGAATTCTATAAAACTAGTTATACCTACAGTGTAATCTAGACCAACTTTTTTACTATTACTTCTTATTCTAAGATAGTGAAAACTCCTCAATAAAATCTGTGCAATTGCGTCTATGTAAAAACTAGGCTTCATTGCATCTATCCAAAGTTTTTTTTTAAAGCAAGAAGAAAACATTTTCCATATATTTTTTAGGTAAATTAACTAATAAAGTGTATTTAATAATTAAAAATGATAAATAACGGATAACTTCTGTTTTTTATGCCGATTCTCAAAACTTATTGATCTACCCTCGTATACCTCTTTACAATAACAGATCACGTGTCAATAACCTGGTACATCATTTGTGACGTGTGTTTGAGCCGAGCGAGCGAAGCGAGCGTGCCGCGGTAGCGGCCAGTGAAGCGCCAGAACCGATTTTTTTTTTTTTTTAATGAAAGCATTTATTCATTAGGAAAAACAAAATTAGGAGTTGAAGTATGTTCTTAGTTATGACTAAAAAAATTATGATGCGTGTCCATTATGAAGAAAACTGTTATGATTAACAAAGTTATGACTTCAAACAAGTTCTTAGTAATGAAGTTATGACGAAATTTTTTAGGACAACTGATCATTATGACTTCCGATGTTAGTTACAGAAATTAAGGACAAAAAAGTTAGGACGAAGAAAATTAGGACTAGCGATGATTATGACTACAATACGTTAGTATAAAAAAATAGGATATAGTACATTACTGCAGAATCCAGTAAGTAAGCCTTCCTGGCCAAGTATGAGTTAACCGGACCGAACCGCAGGTGAGGTCCGGTTATATACGAGGCCAGGATGGCTTTTCTTACTGGTTGAGGCTTGTATAATGCTTTTCTCAAAAATGAAAGAAAGTTTAACTACATATTCGTTTAATTAATATATAAGGTTACATTTGGTTTTGCTAATAGATATTGTGATCGATTTACCGGAAGCATAGAATACCCATAAACTTGTCAACTGCATTGTGTGGCGAAGAAAGCTGTAATATGCCAATAATACATTTTCAGACCAGCCGTTGGCTTGTTTTTCTGCCTTCCACTTCATAAATTTTTCATAAGTTGTCATATACTCGTATCGCTCCTTAGGTTTTGAAGGAAGTAAATTGTTTGTTGCTAATTCGGCCTTCTTCGGACTCAGCTTTTAAATCAGGAGGAGTGCCATCTATTTCCGAATCAGATTCGCATGAGTTTATTTTTTGGGATTATTTAATTTCACGCTGTAAATTAAAACACAATCCTCGCAATTGAATGTATATTGTACTCTTTGGTGAAATCCTGCCAGACGTTTTTTTTTCTAAAAAGTTTGCGTTTAGTTATGAACATTGTTCTATTTTTACATTACATGAATGTTTAAGTAAAAAAAAAAAATTGTTTATGAAACTCCATGTTCATTTTAGAATGGAAAGTTTTAATCCAACATGATTTATAAACTGAAATTACTAAATACAAACATAAAATCCCACACTATATTTCTACAACATTACTAAGTACAAAGCTACATTATTAAGCTACGGTAGCCCAGTGGTTCAGGCATGCGGCTGTCAAACGGCGGTCGTGGGTTCGAATCCCGGCTCGTACCAATGAGTTTTTCGGAACTTATGTACGGAATATGATTTCATATTTACCGTTAGCTTTTCGGTGAAGGAAAAACATCGTGAGGAAACCTGCATACATCTGCGAAGAAATTCAAAGGTGTATGTGAAGTCCCCAATCCGCACTGGGCCAGCGTGGGGACTACTGCCCGTTCCCTCTCATACATGAGAGGAGGCCTGTGCCCAGCAGTGGGACGTATATAGGCTGATGATGTGATGTGTGATGTGACTAAGTACAAAACGCAACGTGCATACTTTTTCTGCGTCGCTTTAAGTGTCACAGACTATAAAATGGCTGTTTAAGGCTCCAAAATATATCTGTCTCATAAAATGTCATACCAAAAAGAGAGATAGATATACATTTGATGCCTCCCTCCTATAACCATATTCATGAATTTGGCATCTGTGTCTGGTACTATGTTTTTTTTTCTAAGCAGATCTAAAGAGGATGACCCACTGTCCAGTAAGTAAATTACATACTTACTTACTGGACAGTAGGAGATTCCAAATTTAAAATCTCGCTTCTTACTGGACAGTTGTGAATAAGTCTCCGGTAGAGTTCACTTTCTGGATACTTTTTAGAGACGTTATGGCAACATTACATACCATTTTTGAGAAAACGAATTTTATGGGAGCCAATATGGACCCAAAGAGCGGTCTTCCTATTCCGCGGGAAAAACTATAAACAATCCATCTAGAAAGTCCATTTTATACACAGGTGAATACAAACTTGCATTCTCAGACATTTCTTCTTTATTATATTAGCAACAGTATAGTTCCCCGCGTGGTGTCGGGTTAGAATAGCACCACTCCCTTTTCTACCTGTGGGTGTCGTAGGAGTCGACTAATGGAACTATGTTGAAGTGTGTTGTGGGCGATGGGCTAGCAACCTGTCCTGTAGCTTTGCTTAGTCCGGAACCTAGTCCCGAACTAAGCAAAGCTTGTCCTATGGGTCCTAGA
The DNA here is from genome assembly GCA_945867215.1 of Epinotia demarniana. Taxonomy (NCBI): domain Eukaryota; kingdom Metazoa; phylum Arthropoda; class Insecta; order Lepidoptera; family Tortricidae; genus Epinotia; species Epinotia demarniana. The sequence goes on from OX244273.1 coordinate 19,760,417, forward strand.
CGACGATATACTTATTTATATAGATACATAAATAAGTACTGGAATACATAGCAAACATGCATGACTCAGGAACAAATATTCGTGCTCCTCGCACAAATAAATCCCTTACCGGGATTCGAACCCGGGACCTCCGCTTCGAAGGCAGGGGTGAGGGGTGGTAATGATACCAACTAGGCTAAAAAGGTCGTCATAACTCCGCGTATTATTCTTAATTGCGTAAGGTAAGGTGAGCATTTGTGTGAGGCCGCGGAATCAATATCATCATTTTCAGCCCATTATCATTCACTGCAGAACACAGAAAGGAACCCGCGTAGCGCACGTCTACACCGTAGTCGCTACATAGGTACGGGCAAAACCACAGGATCGACTACGAGCGTAGCGCGAGAGACCAACTTAACACACACAATTTCATAATATGTTTTGTACTGCCTTGTACAGGTCGATTCACGAAAGCTGGCACGAATGAATTGAACGAGTGAATGATAATGTTTGTGTGTGCATCACATAATTATTAACTACAGGTTGATGCAAAAAACGATTATGATAATTGTGTTTTAGAGATTGCTATGCTCTTTTTTAGATTTTTTACAATTCGAAGAAGCCGACATTAAAAATAAGGTAGAAAATATACATACATTTTATTTACTAAGGACTTTAATAATAATTACTAGAAGGATTAACATGATACTTGTTGCAGATAATAATAATATAATTTATTTTTTCTCGACTATAAATTGAGTACATGTTTACAAAATATTAGGAAACCGCTGTATAAGACCTCTCGTGCCAGCACGGCCACTGCCGTAACGCCTACAGAAGTTTTTTCTCACAGCGGGCATCATTCCCCTGATGTAAAATGGAGGTGACCACTTAAGCTTTTGCTGCGGCACTAGGAACATTTGTAATGTGCGTAAAACGAGCTAATTATGCGGAATCTATTAAAAAATATATGTAAGTATCAAAGCACGGTTAGCATAAGACGGCGCGCGAGCTCTCGAGCTCTCTCGCACTATCCGTCTCTCATATAGTGCGAGAGAGGTCAAGACGAGAGGTGCGTAATGAAATTTGATGCAAAATTGTGTGTATGTCTACTTGGCCGGCAAAGCCTCGGTAGTACCAAATGCCAGTCACGTTTGCGTCGGTGATGTTAGCTACTCGCAGAAAAGTCAGAGGGTGAAAAGGTGTGAGGGAAGTGACTTGACGCTAACAGTTCAACTCAGAACAGACGTTAGTATAGTTAGTAGTTCATAAATTAAATTTTATGACGTGTCCGTGAGTCACCAACAGTTTTAATAAATTTATCTTTCCTTGTTCTTCTTTCTTTCTTTCCAACTTCAGAGACGCAGACTTATGTGCGAATTGTACAATTATGCCTCCTCCAACCCTTACTGATCCGTGCACCGAGCGCAGCAAACTGCAGACCACTTGCCCGCGTTGTATCAGTTATTTATTGCACACCACTTTATTGCCGCTGCGGATTTCGGGAATGGACACTGTCTGTAGGGGCTTCTATCCAATCAGCTGCTATTTGGCTTGCAAACTAGCTTTAAACGGACCGGCAAATTCTTAAGCATTTTTCCAAACTTCCGTATCTTCTTCGACTTTTCTAAGTTTAAGTTGTGGATTGGTTATTGGATGCCTCAAGAACACTACAAAAGGTGCTATTTGTCACAAAAACTGACATAAGCGCAGCTATTGTTGGAATGAGATAGCAATACTACCACTACCATTCTTTCTTTCTATAGCAGTGTCTCTATGAGTTCTTGAGACAAATAGCAACGTTTGTAGTGTCCTTTATACTGGGGTGAACGCCTTAACCGCTCACTTGATATCGGATTTTAAAAGACGTAGCCTAAACTGCTTAAAATTTTTCATTATGAAAGCAGTGTATACTTCGATTGGGAACCACAGTCGCCACCATGGTTACCTATCATAAAGTCGAAATTTGTAATGTCGATTATTAATACCCCGAAAACGTTTCCCATTTTATTAATTAGCCTAAATTTTGTTTGCCCGAAAGTACGTTTCCCTGTTCATTACTTTCCCCCCTTCTCAGTTCGCTGCAATTTTATTTCGCTTATGATTCGAATCAACACTTGTAAAAATTCCGAAGTATCATTTGCCAACAAGTTTTTAGTACCGAAAAGTATTAAGTCCGAAATGTTAATATCCCGCTATATCAAAAAATCAAAATTGTAGCATGTAACCTAACCTAACCGCCAGCGTGTCGACGTCACCCCGCTTCGCGGGGTGCCTACTTTCGCTCTAAGGGACACAAGTGAACCCTAACCTAACCTACAAAAAATACCATTGACGATCATTTGTTGTTTTTTTTAGTGTGGGGGCTAGCCCCGAGCCCTTTATGGGCTTTTTAAGAACTTTTGCAGCACTCGAGTTGCTTAAATGTTTTGACCTAATCTAATCCCCTTTTCTATCAATTGTTTATTTTGTAAGGTCACAGTTTTAAATCTAACCTAACCCAACTTATTAGCGAAAGTTTATTAAAGTATCGCAATCGCAATATTAAAGGGCGCATCTGTAGGGTTTTTAGCATATCTAAATGTTTTTTAATCGTTGCAGTAAAATGAAATTAGGGAAAATGATATTTCAATTTTAGGTAGCATCGGAAATATAAAAAGGTGGTTAACAATTCGGTTGTAAAATAATAAAGTTGGCAATCGTTCTTCTGGTTATTGAGTTTTGGGAAAACGATAGGTAATGTGCTGCCGTCATAGTGTAAAAAGCGACTTTTTGACAATAGTCTACTTTGAGATAATCGCAAAAAAATATAAAAAATATGATTTTTGCGTCTCTTCTAAACGGAACAACTTTTTTAACTTTTTCTTTTTGTATGTGATAAATATGTGTTTATACTTGTGTTTAATATTAATATTGTATTTTAAATCGATATACTTTTTTTAATAATATGAAAAGAAGCTTTTAGCTTTGTAGTTACGTAATATATATTTATCTCCTATCAGCTAAAAGGGGGTAAAAATGTTTTATACTGCATTCTAACTTAACATTTTATCCATACGCTATAGGCGTTGTCTACACCTAAACCGTATGAGAATAATGCTAATCATTGACACCGTATATTCAATATACCCCTTTTTAGAATAGCATTAATACGTATTTTTAATTAAGAGCCCGAACAATAAGACCTTATGGCAGAAATACGGCCATTTTGCTAAGCAATGAGGTCGAAATACTATAATACGATATTTTAAATTAATATTTAGCTTATACGTGCTAAAGTAAAAAAGCGTAAAAATATCAAAAATATGTAGTTACGGTTTTATAAACAAGAATTAAAGGCAAAAGGTGTAATTGATTAACAACAAAATAGTTACAATTTTTTATTATCTATATATACACGCGCGAATGAGCCGCCGCACCTTACCATATCGCTCCTTGAAAAACATAGTGTCACTACGCAAAAGATGACGTTTTCGAGTTAGCAACGCTATCTAGCTCGTTTAACCGTAACGCATGCAATACGAAGATACCTATCGCTCTAGTTCTTTTAGAAGCGACAGAGGGCGGTAATGTCGTTATGGCAAATAGTGGGGATAGGCGCGTGCCTTATGCCGATTTCACACGGGGGCAGAACAGTGAGGCAGAACAGTGGGCAGCACAGTACTGCTACTGTTTGAAAGCACGGAACAGTAGGGTCTTGCACTGTTTTGAGCGTTCAAACAGTAGCAGTACTGTGCTGCCCACTGTTCTGCCTCACTGTTCTGCCCCCGTGTGAAATCGGTATTATTGGAACAATGTCATATTCGCATTAGTTCCCGGGATGTAGATCGAAATACAGTCGATTATTTGAAGAAGGTTGTCATTTTTTGCTTAGTGACGGAGTTCCGTGAGATGAAATGGTAAGTACGACAATTTTCTTACGGAATATTGTATCTGTCCGTACAATGTCACTTTGTAGTTATAATGTGGTATCAATATCGGGACTCAGTTTAAAGCAATAGTGTACTTTTCGCTTTAATGACACTTCTACTTTAGCACTTTTAAACTTTTTGAACTAAGTAAAATGACGGTATATCTGTAATGACGATATTGCTTAAAACTCTAAGGCTTAATGCAGGTTAAAAATAAAGCCATACTGTATTTTTTCTTTAAATGACATTGTGGTTTTAATAAGCCGAAAGGAGTTTATTCAGATCAATCGTCATTATCTATTAAGTGTCAATTTTGCTAGCTTAATTTGCTATAACGACACTGACTTTAATGAAGTGAAAACTGCTGTTTTGAGCTTAATGCCATTACTACTAATATAGGCCGCTTAAAACTGTTTGATTAATTAACGTCACCTATTGCATGTCACTGTGTGTGATTAAATACTCTTACAAAACAGTTGAAAATTGCATTTAATATCATTTTTCCGTCGTAATTTTTACAAAAACTTACATAATATTATTTGTTGAAAGTGTTCTTATAAAGGAGACGTACCTTCTTGAAAATAGCGAGTAAAATTTGAAAACGTTTACTAATATCTATCTATTGTTTTAATTTTATTTCTGATAGGTATTATGATGGAGACATGCACACGCAAGCAGCGTTCCCACGCTGGATTGCGATTGGAATTCTCTGCGCGAGAAAGCTGCCCGCGCGAGCTAGGGTCGCCTGCTGCCTCCCTCAGCCGTTTGCCAAGCTCCTTGTGGAGTATCTGTGCGCCCCTACCCCATAAAACAAGTGTCTCGACGCCAAAAGCGATGCATTCGTATTGGGCGCCGAGAAGTGAAGAGCCGAGAAGGTTCTGTACTTGGCTACCTTTTGACGTCGTCGACGTCGTGGTCGATGGGAGGTAGAACGCAGCTAGTGTATCGGTGCAAGTGGCGTCCCACACCAACACACGGCCCAACTTCCAGGGAATCAACGACATCCCGTCAGGGTGCTTGCCATCGTTCCGCCTATTTGGGGCACCGGAGCGGCGGGAACACCGGCACTGACGAGCGCCCTTATCAGAATGTCGTTAAGGGCGGAATGACGAGACAGGCGGCCGGCGCCCGAAGAGCAGGCGAGCCTGTGGTGGCCAAGGTTATCTACATAAAATCCACAAGAAGCACAGCTGTGGTCGGCACAGAGAGCAACTCCAAGCCGGAGACCGGCGGCTATGCGAAACGTCTCTGAGTCGATAAAAGCCGGTGTTGGGCGAAGGATAGGCGTGGAGCCAGTGACCTGACTCTGGCCTAGATGATGCGAGAAGCCTCGCTCGGTCCCTGCATGTCACGGTGTCTAGAAGTGAGTTTAGGGTGGAAACTGACGCCATGGCATCCCGGGCCCTTTGTATCTTAGGTCGGGACGGAAAAAAATGATACGGTCCAGCTACCCAGGCATTCGAGGCTTCAACCAGGCACGCAATCTCGCAGTTTGCAGCCGGAGATGCTAGAAGAATTTTACCTGCGAGATCGGAGGTGCTATGAATTGAGGGCAAGAATGCCGGAACAGCAACACTTGAAATGTTACGGGTACCCAAGCTACCATATCTTATCGGTAAGGTGGCTTGGGTCAACGCCAGGTCGAAGTAGATGGTGGGGGGGGGGGGGGTATTTCCAAATGGGACAACAACGGAGCAAGTAAGGGAATTTTGGAACCAGTAAACAAAATTTTAAAATAAACAGAGCAGAATGACGGAGGGATGACTTCAATGAAGATTGCTGCACCGAGAAGGTGCAGACAGTCTTTGGATATAGTTTTGATTGTTGGCGCGATGTTATTAATGTGTTGTCTAAGCCGGACGCAGACCCTTTTGGGAATGAGAGCAGAGTTGCTAAAATGTCTTTGGCGGTGGCTTGGAGACAAACAAGCGGAAGGGTCAGACGGAGGGTCAACGAAAGATGATGATTCTGAAGAGAAGAGGGGCATGTTCGGCGTATGTTTATTATTTTTGATTTGTTGAGTTAGAGAGATGTTACTGTTTTTACGCTCGGGTACGTGAAGGATTTTGTAAGAAAAGGTTATCTTGACATTTTGAAGACTGAAAGTTGTTTTTGTTGATTTACTTTTGTAATGTTTTTATTGTTTTGAGAGAATATAAGCCTAATATGTTCGTTTTTGAGAGTAAAAGTCATTTAATTTAATAAACGTTGATTAACACTGATATAAAAAGGTTTAATTAGCGATTTTTCATTAAAATAAACGGTAAGTTCTTTCCACCAAATAACGGCATATAGTGTCATTTTTCCAGAAATTAAATCAAATTAAGGGAACCTTATGTGACATTAAGCAAAAATGAATGGAAAAATGACATTATAATTTTCTTTAAATTCGATTATCATAATAGTTAAATAAAAAAACCACAAATCACTGTTATAGGTAACAAGCTTAGTCATAAATCGAACAAAAACTAACAAATCAATGCTATTTTTATCACGAACACGGCAGTATTAGACGGTTCAAGATTTTTAAAACTTTGAGACCCAGTACTCAAAAAACACGTTTTTCTCTTAATGACACTATTTTTTCAAGGAGCGATATCACACGGTGCACCCGCGCACTCCGTCGCTCGCTTTTTTTTTTTTTTGGACCTGGTTCGTACACCGAAGCCCGAAGGCTGTGTCGGCTAGTCATGTGTGGCATGTGGATAGGCGCCGTTATCGGGCTATCGCCGCCGCTCGCTACTAACGGACGTTGTTTAGGCTCTGCGCGGACGCTTATCGGTGGTGAGGCACGGGGGGGGGGTATGTCGGTGGGTGGGAGAATATACGGCGTTTTAAACTAGAATATGGCATTTTCGGCAATTTTAAAAGTTTCATGCTATCAAAACCGACAGCCTTACAAAATTAATAATACGTATAGCTGTTTTACGTACTTAATGTAAAACATTGTAAAGTGCTAATAACCAAACATGCTTGTCTAAAATTACGTATAAAGAATTTTCACGTAAAAATACCGATACGGTGTTTTACTTTAATTTATGACCGGGTTAATTTGTATTCTTGCTTATTATAAAGACAGAAACGTGTCTTATACGTATTTTTATGTTAGTGTTGGTCTTATACGTAATTATAGATTAAACTTGACAAATCAGATATCGCACAAACCAGAAAATAAAAAAAAGTATAGCTGCCTATTCGCCGTTTTAACTTAGTTTTGTTATGTTGTCGCCTTTAAGTATAGGATTGCCTGCATGCTGTGTGTTTGATACTGCGTTTTTACCTAACGTATCTTGGAAACCAAGCCACTTACAGGAAAATGGACTAGATAGGTCGACGCAGCTTTCTTTTCTTATCACGAATATCATATAAAGTAATTTTCGGCAAAATGTCGAAAAGTCGCTTTTTACACTATGAGGGCAGTGTGGGAAAACAAACAAGCGACATTTCATAAGTATGGTGAACGAAGTATATGGATTATGAGAATTCGGTTTACCGTTTTCGGACAAGTGAAAATCGGACAAAGGATTTTCGAAACTTCGATAGGTTACACCATAGTTTAGGGGTCTTCGAAATTGGCAATGTGGTTGCCACTAGCAAGTGAGTGGTTAAAGTGCCTTTCGAACACGGAATTGCTAATAGATAACAATAGACTATTACAACCATCGCTGAGCATGTGAACTGATACAACTACACTACTTACTTATTCACTACCTACTGATTGCCTATTGACTCTATACCTGCTGCGTGCACCGCCATGATTGGTAATACATCAACATATTGCAAATAAGTATCATAGGTTTGGAAATCGATTGCCCAGATTTTCAACATTTCAGAAAAGGTATGCAGGAATGTGTATAATATTTATTTCATTTATTGAATTTAATTAGTTCAAACCACAGCAAATGTGTGTACGACTGAAAGCGCAGGATTTAGTTACACCATTAGTACTTTCCCTCCGGCCACGTGGTCCTACCGCTTCGTCCTACTGGTGCTGTCCTGCTGGTGGGTTCGTACCACATGAACTTTTTTTTCCTGCTGATCCGATGAATCGGACTACACGGAATTGTAATTCCACTTGGTCCTACTAATCGGAGTGATCGGACGACATGAACTTTACTTGTCCACGTGGTCCGATCAATCGGACTGCAAGGAATTGTAATTCCGTGTAGTGCTACTGATGGGACGACATGAACTTTTTATTTTCTGTTGGTTCGATTAACCTGACTACGAGGAATCGTTACTCTACTGCATGATTTAAAGTAAGTACTTAAATAAGTGCCAAAACGATACTTTAAAAAAGAAAAAGAATACCTAGTACTGATTCTCGATTGACATGAGGATTCCCTGTGTTGACAGCTACATACAGTTCCACTTCAATGAATGTGATATTGCAGAAGTAGGTTGCAAGTTTCGCTCCGAATCGCAACTGAACACCTTAATCAGTTTTGTAAATGGGCGGCGGTAATCGCTTACCATCAAGTGATCCGTCTGCTCGTTTGCGTCCTATCACATTTTAAAAAAAAGTAAATTTTGAAACTACATTATTATTTAGGCAGGCACACGATAAATACCTTTACAGTACATATGGTGCTACTTTCCCGCACTAGTGCGGAAAAGAGCACTTTTCGTGCATATGTCGAAACTTTAAAGAGCCATATGTACAGTAAAACGTTGTACGATACACGTGCGAATAGGTAATTCGCAACTCGTGTCGATTTAAAACACTCCCTTCGGTCGTGTTTTAATTTATCACCACTAAGTGCGAATATCCTATTTTCGGCACTTGTATCGCAAATAACTATGATAAGTTATTAGCAGTGCGTACTCGTAGCACGTCCTACACTACACCGTGACTCGGAACAGGTCAGTCTCAGTATGGAGGTAAAACCGCGTAGTTTCGTTTGTATGTATGTAGTAGGTAGTCAAGTTAGTATGTAGGGGTAGTTAGTTAGTTAGTATACTGGGCTCTTTTCCGCAAATCGACATCCAGCGTGCCTATTTTGCGTGAAATGGGGTAGCGCTACTCTAACCACCCCAGCTCCTCCAGAAAGTTCGTGAGTGCCTTTATGTTTTTGACTGCGTCCCGGAGTGTTTCCGGGGACCCTAGGTGCTTTTCCCTGTATACTTCTACCTGCTTGCAGTCCAGTAGAATATGTTTGGTCGTTTCCTCCGCCTCCATGCACGCTCTGCACATGGGGCTGTCCGTGATACCTATGTTGTAGAGGTGTTTGTTCAGAGTGTTGTGTCCTGTTATAATTCCAACTATCTTGCGTAGTTGGTTTCTATGTGTCCTCAGTAGTGTGGTTGTGAGTTTGTTGTCGCGTTTTGCCAGAATCTCTTTGGTCTGTCTGCATGTGTCTATCTCCTCCCAGTGTCTTTGGTGTAGGTTTTTGGTGTATAGGTCAAGTTGGTTGTATATGTAGCTTTGTGGCAGGGGCAAGATTGGTTCGGGTCCGTATGCCATTGTTTCTGAGCCTTTCCTGGCCAGTTCGTCCGCTGCATCGTTGCCTCTTGAGCCACTGTGCCCCTTGATCCATTGTACAGTGACGGTGTTTTTGTCTGCGCACACCTCCGTTAGATTTTGGTGGCATTCGTATATCAAGCTAGATGTGAAGTTGTCACTGCTCAGTGCTTGTAGTACCGATTTACTGTCTGAGAGTATTCGTATGTTTGTGTTCTCAACTTTTCGTCTCTTTATGGCATTGCAGGCTTCGATTATCCCTACGCATTCAGCCTGGAATACCGTGTTTTGTTCGCCCAATGGTTTGGATATGTGTATGTTTAAGTCCTCTGAGAACACTCCACATCCCGTTCCCGTGTTTGTTTTCGAACCATCTGTGAAGATCCTAAGGTCTGTTTGGTTTAGCCCCTCTCTCGAGTCTTCTGTTAGTGATATGCCGTAGTCTTTCTTGAAGACTGCAGTTCTTGGTATTTTGTCGATTGTAGCCTCCAGGATAGGGAGGCTGGTGATCGGTATGTTATGAATCTTAGTGTGTAGTGTGTTCAGTTTTGTCCATAGGTTGAGGCTTTTTAGGCGTATTGCCGTCGCAGCCGCTTCCTTTTGTATATGCATGTGTAAAGGTAGGAGTCCTAGCATTATTTCTAGTGCTGCCGTTGGGGTGGTTCTCATACATCCTGTGGCCGCTACACATGCTAGTCTTTGTGTTTTCTGGATTTTGGTAATTGCGCTCGTGGTTTGGGTGCGGGGCCACCATACTATGGCACCATAGCTTATCATTGGTACTATCACCGTTTTGTATAGCCACAGTATGATGTGGGGGGCCAGGCCCCATCTCTTTCCCACCATCCTTCTGCATTGCCAGAAGGCTACTGTTGCTTTGTTTAGTCTATTGTCTAGGTGTTTGCTCCAATTAAGTTTGTCATCTAGTATTATACCTAGGTATTTCACCTCCTTCGAGAGTGTTAGTTTAGTGCCAAAGAGTGTTGGCATTTCGTAAGTACCCAGTTTTCGTTTATTTGTGAAGAGAATTGTGTCGGTTTTCTTTGGGTTTACCGATAGGTCATTCTCCTTGCACCATTTCTCTATTATTTTCAGTGCTGATTGTGTGAGTTCACATAGTGTGCTTGTGATCAGACCGCTGACCAGTATGACTAGGTCGTCCGCATATCCTATAGTTAGAAAGCGGTTATTGTTTAGTTTTGTTATTAGGTCATTAACTACCAGGTTCCACAGCAGTGGCGAGAGGACGCCTCCTTGAGGGCATCCTCTCATGACTAGTGCCTGGTGGCTTTTGTTTTCGGATAGTCTTATAATTCTTTTCTTTAGCATGTTCATAATCCATTCTATGAGCAGCTGTTCGGTTTTATGTCTCTCTAGTGCTTGTCTTATGCTGCTAAAGTTGGTCCTGTCGAACGCACCCTCTATATCAATGAAGGTGCCTAGGCAGGAGTTCTTTCTAGCGAGAGCGTCTTCTATGTTGGTTACTACAGCATGGAGGGCTGAGTCTGTCGATTTGCCTTGGCTGTAGGCATGTTGGTTTGGGTGTATCTTTATGTTTTTAAGGGCCGTGTCTTTTAACTCCCTGTCGCAGAGTCTTTCCAGGGTCTTTAACATGAAAGAGGTTAGGCTTATAGGTCTGAAGGATTTTGGGTCTGAGTAGTCACTCTTTCCCGGTTTCGGTAAGAATATTACTTTTACTTCTCTCCATTTTGTTGGTATGTATCTATATGCAATACAACTGCATAGAAGGTTCGATAGATGCTCGGTCAGCTTATGTCCTCCCCACTTTAGTAAGGCAGGGTAGATACCGTCTAGACCTGGAGATTTGTAGTTATCAAAACTGTTAATCGCCCAGGTTGTTCTGTTTTTCTCTGTTATTCGTTCTGCTATCTTCCACTCGTTTTCTGTTGGGTGATAGTTCTCCTCCTGTTCTGTCCAGGATTGTACGTCAACCACGTTGCACCCCGGGAAGTGGGTTTCCACCAATAGACTTTCAGTCTCAGATGGATTGCTGGTGGTGGTATTGTCTGGTCTTCTCAGTGTGCCCAGTAGTTGACTGGGTTGGCTGGCTAGTATTTTCCTTGTTCTGTTGGCTTGTGTGCTGCTGGATATGTTGTCACAGAAGTTCCGCCATGAGGCAGATCTTCTGTATCTTATTCTTTTTTTGTACTCTGCTTTGACCGTTTTATATTTGTCCCAGTCGTCTTCATGTATTCGTATGTAGGGGTAATAACTGAACCCACTTATCCGATTTCAAAAATTCTTTCAGCGGTATAATGCTCTCTTCACTTGGATAAAGGCTTTATTTTATGAGAGCCGTGTCGCAAGTTATTGTTAATAAATAAATATAAATTTTGTTATAAATATAAATAAATTTACTTACACTAGTAGTAATAAAGAGATAAGTAGATTGTAGCTTTGCAAGTTTGCGGGGATAATCTCCGAAACCAATTAGAAGACTTCAATAATTAATAACTGTATATAGCTGTCAACACATGGAATCCTCATACCAATAGAGAGTCAGCAACGCGCTTAATCACAAGCTTTCTGAAGTCGAGCCTATTGAACTACGATTTCTGCTTATCCTCAAGGCAGGCCGTGAACCGTATGTCCTAAACGTAGAAAAAAAACACATGTTTTCCCCCCTTTTAATGCGTAAATTGCGAATGAAAACCTGGCCCTCCGCGTAATTTCCGTATCAGGAACTATAGGGTCTGAACGCCGCGAATGCGTGGTTCGATCGGTGGGACCACGTGGTCTAACAAAACGACAGTGTCCGTAGTCCGAGAAGTTAATCGAACTAAGTACGCGGCAATAAGTGCACGTCGTCCGATCGGTGGGTTTTACCTTAAAAAAACTTTACGACCGCGTTCGCGTTTAGCTGTCAAATCCCATACAAATTGAGGGTAAAACGCAATAAGCGATCGTAAGGTTTTGTTTCGGTGAAACTTATACTAGAGCCTCAGTTCGAGTAGACCTGGAGTGGGAAAACGTAGAATGAAAATTTCGAAAAGATAGTACGCAAATAGGTCCTGCTACATCAGAAATCAGAACACACTAAAGAACCCAATAACTTGATCTCCTTTTTCAAAGACTGTTTAGAGTGTACAGTGTAGCAGGGTAATTGTGTAAGTATTATCTTTTGGAAATTTTCATTTCTGAAAGATGAAAATGACAGCTGGAATAGGTACAACAGCCTAACAAGCATAATTGCGTTTATGTCTGGCATAAAGCATTCGTCTTATATTCATCCGATTTTAATAATCATTTTAATATCTAAGATTTCTCATGTTCCTTCAATATGTTTCGTATAGACGAATGTCTTTTGTATAGCTTCGCTATTGTAATACGAAAATTACTCCCGAAATTATGTTCCAGTGTAACAATGTTGTAGATTGTACTGAAAATCCAATAACTAAGAATGTATTTCTGGAAGTTCTATTCCGTGCTCGACTGTGTTAAAAATAGGTAACCATTCTCACAGAAGCCTTGCATTTAAATCAAGTATTTCTCTTTGTGTCGCTCGCTCGTAGGACGTTGAACAAGTACCTAAGGCCACTTCCGCATTTTTGGTGCGGGCTCGGTAAGCTGTCAGTGTCAACTGTCAGTCCCAGTACAGATTTATAAGTGTATGGCCTGGTCTTTCGTCGGGGATGCGGTCAGCGGTGAACGCCTTGCTTCTTAAGCGGAGCTCCTGACGCTGATCGCATAATTGACGGCCGACCAACCTACCACATAACTTCGCTTTATAAGCAAACTTGACATTGGCGAAATCATCTTAACTTAGATGGAAGCCATTTTGTAAAAGTAGATAAGAATTAAGTGTACCGCCTGAGTGAGCGCCGGTGTGAGCGGGGCGTGCAGCGTGCATATAAAACAAATGCAATTTATATGGGGATGCTTCCACGCCCCGCTTACGCTTGTAGCGGAGCGTACATTTACAGCGCACCTATATTGTTATGAGAACTTTCTGCTTATCTAGCGTGGAAGACCGCGGTATGAATGCGGTACTGTGTGCTTACTGCACCGTGTCTGCGTAGTATAATACGACTGCGCAAATGTAATATTGACAGTATACCGACCAGTAAGGAAATCTGCACGTTAGCACAAGACGGCGCGCGAGCTCTCTCGCACTCACATCTTTCTAAGTTTTCTAATTAATGTTTTCCTTCCATGCGACTCCAGTATCTAAACTCTCGGTAATTTGAAATTAGAACCCACAAATTTAGTGCAAAATGTCACCGGTAAACTATTAACTTTGGGTATTATAGTAAAAGTCCATTAAAAAACTTGATATTGCGGCCGGCCATATCACAAAATTGCCTATGTGATCTTTCAATCATCCTCCTCCTAGCGATTTTCCAGGTTCTGCCCTAATTTTTGATATCATTTATTCTAAATTATTTATTTATTTCAATACAGCAACTATTATTACAGGTTAACCTAATGCAATAGCGCCCTAAAATACCTATTTGGCTTTACCTAAGTATTATACCTACACAAGACACAAAATACACACTTTAACAAATTCGGACATTGAATGGAGCCCGAGGCACGGTTTGTGATCTTTCAATATCCACGTCAAATGGCATCCCAATTCAATTCCTCGTTCTACTCAAAAACCTTGGTGCTTTGAACCTCGTGTGGCAATAGGACTTTTCGGTCTCACGCAAGGTTTTTACGTTTTTCCTTAGGAAAGCAGAAAATGGAAACAAAGCCTATTACTCCGAGTGGCGAATACGATATACATCTAAAGGTGGACGGGCTCCGTTACATGACGTCATCAAATATTTGAGGGCTGAAGGACAATCTGTCACTAACATTTTGCGTTCCAATAAGATATTAATGTGCTAATAGAAACTACGCGGACACCGTAGTCGTAGAACATTAATGGCAACGCAAGCAGTAAAGAAATACGTATACAAATATCATAGTCATGGTAGGTAGTTTATTCATGTATTTTATTTATTTATTGTTTTATTCATTATACATAATGGTCTACATAAATACAATGTAATTTTATTAATTGAATAGTATTATCGGATTATAACTAAACTAAGCCTATATTATAAACTACTTAAACCTATAAAAAGTAAATGCCCCCAGGTCCCCGTCATTGGTTATGGTGCCCAGAAGGCTGGCAGCGTTACCTCTTTGGATTGCTAGGCTAATCCTTTGGCCAAAATAGCAGCCAGCCCTCTGGTCGCCGGATGTTTGGACGAGCCGCTCCGAAAGTTCCTTATATAGGGCTTTCGCGCCCGGTCCCCACGGCCCCAGAGTTTCCACTCCAAACGGCGCAATTTATTTATTTAAATATATTAAAACAGCATTACAGATTACTTAAGTCTAATATACTGTGAAAGGAAACATAAATTTAAAGGAACAGCAAAAATTATAATAATCAAATAAGTACACTAGAAAGCCTACCATCCTTCATCTCACAAAACTTCAAATCAGACACTCACAGCTGTCCATCGCCACGCAAGCAGATCACACTCGGGTGTTGATACCAACAAGGCATTCAGCAGCGTCAGGGCACGGAGGTGCGGGGAGTTCCTGTGCGACACAGAGCGAGCCGGAGGCACTGCTAAAAGCGGTACGCGTCTCAGAACCATTCGTGGGACCTCTGGAACGTGGAGCCTCACAATGTTTTCCACCAGTTCTAGGCAATCTGACTCTCCTCGTAAAACACGGCAACAAAATTAAGCAGACTAAAATTACGCCTCACTTCCAAAGAGTTGAAAATCAGAGTGCCAAGGAGAAATTTTGTGGGATACAGGTATGGATAATATCCATGATTTTTTTTATATATAAATCTTAGGAAAGTTTTTTGGACCTTTTCTAAGAGTAGTATATAAGTAAATTCGTAAGGGTTCCATATTATCGCAGACGCTTCCAGCTTACTTCGCTCCAGAGCATTATACAATAAATTTATAGCTACTGGATCATGAAAAGCTCTAGTATAACGCAGAACAAAACCTAATCTACGGAAACAACTGGAGACGAGATCCCTTATATGGTCGTGGAAAGAAACACGCGTATCAAATGCTACACCCAGATGCTTGACAGAGGAGACCCTGTTAATTGGCTCGGAGCCAAGCAAGTATCATCATTCATTGACAGAGGAGACCCTGTTAATTGGCCCGGAGCCAAGCAAGTATAGTTCATGAACACTATCGGACCATATGGAATCACAGACACGCGACCACGCAATTACTATAATCTAAACGTACAGAAGGTCCACTGCCTAAGTGACGTTAGCTGTATTTTTTTGGCATTAGACAATCATAGAGTGGGATAGAGATGGTGACAGACCACTTATCTGAACATCCATAATTATAATTGTTTTAGTTTCTATGTTTTTTTTTACAAAAAAAAAGACCGGGTTGCACTCCGGGAGTGCCGGCAGAAGTGAAAACTGAGACACAGATTAAAAGCTCAATATCACTAGTTATACTCGTAGGAGTCTTACATGCAATGCAATCCATTCTGTATATATTTAAACAACAAAATTAATGTTATTGTTTGCACACGAAATACATAGTTCAAAGGATGTTTTGACCTGAAATAAACAGCTAAACTTTTAAACTTAAAGGCACATTAGATCCACCAGGAATATCGGAATCCGCCATTCTCGATCGTAGAAGCGTGGGTAGTCGGGCGAGGAGTTAAAATGCACAAAGTAATTTAATCACGACTTTAATCAACTCTAATCATTGAAATATGATATCATTTATAATGTCTAAGTAACCATATGACAATTTTAACCGACGTTCTGCAGAACACGTGATGCTTCGGCGCGATGCAAATCGATAATGAATCAATGGCGGATGATTGCCGCCCCGTCAGGCCTATGACATTTTAACACGGTCCTTATTGCACCAGTGTTCTGCATTACGTCAAAGCGTGCTGGACGTTCCATCCGACCCGACCAGATCGGTCAATTCATCCAGCACACTTTTGGTCGTACGACACGGTATGTCGTCTGGCAGCTGCTAGTCCGATCGATTGTACCGTGTAGCGAACACTTAATAGCTGTCATTTTATCGAACGCGCCGTCACGGCCAGACTGACACGTCGCTCGCCCTCGTGCGACTCCTGATTGTGTTTAATCTGGAAAGAGAGACACACACCGCCTTAGATTTCTCGGTATACCCGCTCGCCTATCCCTGACATTTCAAACAATCATACATTCACAATTTTACAGTCACACCGTTCTCGTGGCCTTTCGACAATCTCTCATCGTCATATCTACAATCGCCATCTCAAATCTCTGCCGATCGGACCGGGCCACCACTCGTTGGTACCCCTTCGATAACTCAATGCTTCAGTGCGGGCCGGGCAACCACTCATTGATGCCCCTACGACCAAGCCACTATGGACCGGACCGGACAACTACTCATTAGTCGCTCATCGATCGCTAGCCTTAACCACAATTGCAAGTTGATTAGGACGTCGACCCTCATGAGCCAGTCCCTTTACCTGCAATAGTTAGACAATCTTATAATTGATGCGTTTGATTACTTACGAGCAGGCTCATGCTCGTCAGGCTCGGAGGCGGAGAGGGTGGCAGAACTAGCTGTCGACGTACGAGAGCTGGCTACGGACAGCGTATCGCTATCATCATCGGATGAAACCTCTCGAACCCTTTGACCCTGGACCGCCGTCTCGGCCTCCTCATCACTATTCAAACTAGTGCTTACTTCAACTAGGCCCTCCAAGCCCTCGGGTACAGCACGCAAATTCTCATGAGAATATTTGTAGGAACGATTTGTGCCACTAATACAGCGAAGCTCGTATCTATCGTTATCTAAGACGCGAGTTATAACGAACGGCCCCTTAAACTTTCGCTGCAGTTTGGTTTGGTTGCGTTCCCCACCCTTGATGAACACGAAATCGCCTTTTGAGAACGCCTTGACTTTGGCTTTACCACGATTGAACCGTTTTGTTTCAGCTGCTGCAGCTTTTGCTATATTACTTGATGCTTTTTCACGAATGACATCGAGATCTAAACGCGCTTCTGGTTGGGCGTTTGATGATATTTGCGCTAGTCCTAGAGACTGCGAGCGTATTCCGAATATCAATTCCGTTGGTGTGTAACCTGTTACCCTAGAACGGGTGCTATTAATTGCTAGCTGCACGTTAGGAAGCTGGTCACGCCATACCTTGTTTGGGTCATTTTCGATAATGGTGAGTAAGCTCTTAAGAGTGCGCATCACGCGTTCTACTTGACCATTCGCCCTACTTGACCCCGTGGCAATGAGGTGTAGTTCAATATTATGATTGCTGCAATACTGCTTAAAGTCTGCGCTTATGTAACACCGCCCTTGATCGGCGATGAGCCTCTTGGGGGCGCCAAATAAGGAGACACCAGCATTAAGGGCTTTAATCGCACAAGCTGTGTCAAGCGAAGGGGTGTACTCAAGTAGGACGAACTTTGTGAAGGCATCTATAATCACGGATGCATACTCTTTTCTGTCGCTTTTCCCTGACAACTTTCCTGTTATGTCGATGTGGAGAGTATGCCAAGGAACCGACACTTTAGGGATTGGATGCAGTCTGACTTGTTGCGCTCCCGAACAACCTTTCGATGCTTTGCATACTATGCATGAATCGACAAACTTATGAACCTGTTTGGACATCTGAGGGAACCAGTATTGTTCGTATAACTTATCAAGGGTTTTATCCGCGCTTAAATGCTGAATCTCGGTATGCACATGGTTAATCAGGGTCCACGTTAACGAGCGAGGTACCACAGGCAGCCAAAAGCTGGACTTATTTCGTTCGATTTTCCTATATAAAATGCCGTTACGTACATCATATGTATGTGCCGTCGCTTCAGGGAGTTCATCGTTACTGTGTTTTGTGATTAGATCCTGTATTTCAGAGTCTCGTTTTTGCTCCACGCTAAGCCAACCCTGGTGAAGCTCCGCGAATTGTACCTTCTTGTATCTGCGGCATGTTTCAGCCGATATAGCCCGCTGACTATCGGCTACGGGACTGGGCAGGGGGTTTCTAGACAGGAAGTCTGCATGTTCCATGCTGCTACCTTGCTTGTGCACGATATCGAAATCGTATGGCTGTAAAAAGGCCCACCATCGGTGTACTCGGGGAGTTAAGTCTGTTTTGGACTTGGACGCTACCAGGGAATTGCAGTCTGTGAAGACTATGAAATATTGCCCGTACAGATAATGTCGGAAATTGTCAACTGCTCGAACGACGGCCATAGTTTCCAACTCGTAGGAATGATAACGGGATTCCGTGTCCGTCGTTCGGCGGCTGAAATATGAAACCACATGAGGGGCGTTGTCCTTTCTTTGAATGAGTATAGCCCCATATCCCTCAGAGCTTGCGTCGGTGTGGAGCTCTATAGGTAACTTAGGGTCAAAGATTGTCAGTACAGGCTCCGATGTGAGGATTTTTACGACTTTCCTGTGAATATTTTCATGAGTCTCGGTCCATTGAATGGGACCCTTCAGCTTTGTAAGGGAGTATAGAGGTCCTACGATACGCGTATAACCAGGAATAAATCGCCTAAAGTACGAAGCTAAGCCCAAAAACTGACGGACTTGAGTCGCTGTTTTGGGTGTGGGGGCTTCAACCAAAGCTTTGACTTTGCGAGGGTTTGGCGATACTTCTCCCTTTTTAACGACATACCCCAAATAATCGACTTCGTTTTTTAGAAATTTGCATTTGTGCACGTTAAACGAAAAGCCAGCCTCTGATAACGCTTTGAGAGTGAGATCTAGCTTATTCAATCCCTCAGCCACGTCTTTCGAGTAGCACAGGACGTCATCCATGTACGCTAGCGCCACCTTATCCTTTAAAGATCCTAGGGCTTTATTAATACATCGTTGATATACAGAGGCAGCGTTTCGTAACCCGAAGGGCATGGCCAGATATTCATATTGCCCATCCGGAGTTACGAAAGCTGTGCGTGATATGCTATCACCATTTGGGTCTACTGGAATTTGGTGGTAGCCAGACGCCATGTCGAGCGAAGAAAAATGGCATGCGCCATGCAAACGGTCTATCTGCTCTTCAATACGTGGTAGAGGGTAGTGCTCGGGTTTTGTATTGGAATTTAGTTCCCTGTAATCAACACACATCCTATCGGAGCCGTCCTTTTTTTTGACGAGTAGGATGGGGCTCGCAAAAGGTGAGGTACTTTCCCGAATGACGCCGGCGTCTAAAAGGGATTGCACTTTCTCATTTACTATTTCTTTCTCAGCAAGGGACAACCTGTAAGGACGCCTCTGTACCGTCTTATGTGGGTCAATGGGGTCAATACGTAACAT
Organism: Epinotia demarniana; assembly: GCA_945867215.1. Taxonomy (NCBI): domain Eukaryota; kingdom Metazoa; phylum Arthropoda; class Insecta; order Lepidoptera; family Tortricidae; genus Epinotia; species Epinotia demarniana. Next base: position 19,780,066 of record OX244273.1, read on the forward strand.
GCCTGTTGTTACTCGGCGAGTAGGTATGCCGTCGATAAAGAACTCTTTGTACTTATTTAGAACTTTGATGAGAGCCAGACGCTCCTGCCCTTTTAAATCTGTATCAATGTCTGTGAAATCAACGGCGTCGATCGTATTGACCTCATTGTGCCAAGAAAATGAGATTTTCTCGCTAGTTATTCTAACGTCTATACCGAGGTCTAATAAATCCCTGCCTATTAATATCGGCTCTGATATAGCATTGTCAGGAACAATGTGAAATAACAGGACACTTCTACACCCTGAATATTAACTGGGCTTAAAATTTGGGAAGTGCATTCAATGCCATCGTTGCCTATACCTACAAGCTGAACTAGATCTTTGCGCAATGTACCCGGTAGCTTTTCGGACACGCCACATTTTACTAATGAACAAGCAGATCCACTGTCAAATAGGAAGGAAACGGTCTCACCCAGTGATGTAGTCAGCGTCCCCTTGGCCACCCTGCGCTCGCAGACTTGAACTTCTTTAGTCGTCCCGGATGGTCCACCTTTGCGCTCCGAGCAGGTTGACGCAAGATGTCCCGGTTGTCCACACACGAAACTGGTGATACTTGAGTTCGCTGTCTTGTCCGGAATCTTCTGTGTCTTATAAGTCGCTTTCTTTGGAGAGTCTTGTTCAACCCGGCGTTTGCGGCAGTCAACCGCCCTGTGTCCCATAGTCCCGCAGTGGTGACAGTTGCCAGTGAAGCGTCGATCTTGGACACGTGGCTTCTTTGCCTCTGAATCATAAGAGTCGCAGCCATCGTTTCGCCTTTTGAGTGAAACACCATTGAGCACGCGAAGTAGTTGTGCGCTGCTTTGTAGTGTGTGAGAATAAAGCTCTCTTCTTAGAATGCCATCTCTTTGCGATAGCACGGACGTCACGAGCCCAGTCATCATATCTTCCGCCATTTCAACGCGCGGCATCTTTTCTATGTAGCCCCACAAACGCATGGCCGCCTCGCTAGCAGTTTCTTTGGATCCGATTTGAAAGCGAAATATTTCGTCGAAGTAGTCTTGTGGAAGCATAGGTTTCGCAAACTTTGCTATGAGCAATTCCTTGATATGTGGCCACGTAAGCTGTGTGAGCTTTAGTTTGGTGAGGCATGTGGCAGCTCTGCCTGTAAGAGCGTGTGTCAGTGCTAACAATAATTCAGCGCCATCAAGCTGTCTACTGTTCACAATGAATTCTGTTACTTTACACCAACCTTCAATATCTGCTTCGGCGGCGTCAGGATCAAACTTCACTAACTGGGTCGCCATAGTGTTTACTGGAGCCGCTTGTGGTTGCGGTGCGGCTAACACACGCGCTAGAAGTGCCTCCATGTTTTGCAATAAATTCGGCGTTGCCGTTATCGCATGTGATTTTTGAGACTCCTCAGGAGGAAGCCCTTCGCATCCCACTTCTGATAAAGGCACATTAGATCCACCAGGAATATCGGAATCCGCCATTCTTGATCGTAGAAGCGTGGGTAGTCGGGCGAGGAGTTAAAATGTACAAAGTAATTTAATCACGACTTTAATCAACTCTAATCATTGAAATATGATATCATTTATAATGTGTGTTTAAACTGAGACATAAATAATGTCTAAGTAACCATATGACAATTTTAACCGACGTTCTGCAGAACACGTGATGCTTCGGCGCGATGCAAATCGATAATGAATCAATGGCGGATGATTGCCGCCCCGTCAGGCCTATGACATTTTAACACGGTCCGAATTGCACCAGTGTTCTGCATTACGTCAAAGCGTGCTGGACGTTACATACGACCCGACCAGATCGGTCAATTCATCCAGCACACTTTTGTTTTATGTCGTCTGGCAGCTGCTAGTCCGATCGATTGTACCGTGTAGCGAACACTTAATAGCTGTCATTTTATCGAACGCGCCGTCAAACTCTTTTTTTTTTTTTTTTAAACCTAGAGCACTACAATTTATGTTCAGTTTCGAGCAACGACTGTCTTGATGTGCACAGCGCCGCTCCCCTCCGCCCCCAAGCCTCGCCGAATATCTCACCTATATACGGTCACGTGACCTCCTACGCTCCTACATCTGTCGCGAGTTTAACAATTTTTCCCCATCCCAAAAAGTGCACAGCGCCGCTAAATAAGTTTTCACTTCAAAAAATACGATAGACTGGAAGTAAAGATTAACTAAAAAAACATGAATAGATATTAAATTTTTACAAATCAGTTCATATGTTGCAATGGGATTACTTCTTTCGTCATGTTAGCAAAATGTTGTAAAATTGCAATTAGTATAATGATTAAACTAAGCTCGATTTAAGTAACTACTACACAATGACTAAAACTGAGACATAAATAACATTAAAACTAAAAAATATTTAAAAAATTGGGCCCTCTCGGCATTATTGTCCCCAAGATGCTGGCAGCGTTTCCTCGCTGGATCGCAATGCTAAATGCGCTGGGCGAGGAAGCTGCCAGATTTTCGGTCCCCTGTGGACCCAATTGTTTTTTTTTTAAAGTCCTTTAGAAGTTGGCGAGCACTAATGATATAATGATTACGATCAATAAAATTATGTTGTTACTATTCAAATTTTCTAATATGAGAGAGACGGATACTGCGTGAAAAATCGAGAGGGCTCACACACTGTCACCGCATCCCGCGGCGTGTGCGGAGCCGCGCAGAAACGCCGGAAGGAAATGCGATGATGTGTGAAGTACAGTGCGGAATTAATACAAAGTACTGGCGTACAACGTTGTGAGCTGTCGCTTCATAGTCCGTAGTTCATAGTCGCCGCAGAGTGTAGTGTAATGCGCCTCATAGTCCTGGTTTTAGCCCAGGTGCCGAAAGGTCTTAAACGACGCTAGTTGAGATACTGCTTTAGCTAATATATTTACCTGATAGCTCATTTGCTACCGTTGGAGTATTAGGAATACAACAATAATTGGATTGACTAACGTAAGGCGAATGCCGAACACCGAATAATAATCTCGCAGGTTTCTAGAATAATTTTGTAAATCAAATGTTCAGGATTTGATTTCGGGATTTTGACTCATAGTCTGGAAGCATGAAAATTGCATGGAAACAAGAACAAGTGGCGTCTCGATTTTGTATACTCAACAACGGCGTTTTCATTATGCTTTAAAAAATATGAAATAGCAATAAATAAGTTGAAGCATGATTTTCTCCTAATAATGACGTGACGTGAGTTTTCTTTATTAGTTACTAGTGACCCGCCCCTGCTTCGCACGGGTACTATATTATACATATAAATCTTCCTCTTGAACAGCAACTATCTATTTAAAAACGCATCAGAATCCGTTGTGTAGTTTTAAAGATCTACCTAAGCATACATAGGGACAGACAGGTGGAAGCGACTTTGTTTTATACTTACTATGTAATCCTATCATCACCACGATATCAGCCGAAAGACGTCCACTGCTGGACATAAGCCTCCCCCAAAGAGTGCCACAATGACTGGTCCTGCGCCACCACCACCAGAGGACTCCCTTGACATTTACCAGGTCATCAGTCCACCTTGTGGGGGACGTACCCACGCTGTGCTTTCCGGTACGTGTCACCACTCGAGAACCTTTCTGCCCCAACGCCCTTCAGTTCAACGTACAATGTGTCAATTGATTATGTACGAATGATTTATTTGAAGTGTTGTCACCTATCGTATTGCATTCGTATTTCAATGAGTTCAGCTCCCTCGTTCCGATAAGGTTGATTTCCATCCACGCGCGTTGATTAGCGCGTGGATGGAAATCAAATCAACACATTGATTGCGATGCGAAGTTACGAACGAAATAGACCCCTAGTCGCGCCATTTCACTAACTACATATTAGTTCCACAATAGTATGACAGTTTGCAAAATGGATGCACTGCCTGTTCAAATTTTATTACATTGTATTCCTCTACGGCTGAATGGGCAACCCAAAAGTTTTTATTACGAATCCAGTCAGCCGTCCAACTTTCATAATGTGGAGCAAATGAAGTGAATTAACAACTAAGTTGCCAGTGTAAATGCTATCGTTTGACTTGCTACTGATTGGGCGGTTGTTCAGTTTGTAGGAAGTTAATTAATCAAATAAAGCGTTTCGCTAAAATAGCCTTAAGGTTTTAAGCGTTTGGTTTTTAACTTTGCCCATTAGAAGTTAGGGTGGAATAGTAAATGTGTCTCGTACAGTCGATTTATTTTCCGGCCAACCATTTGTGTCACAGGAAAGTATAAAAGTCTATCTATACTGATGTCATAAAAAGGGAAAAGTCTGTGAGATTATAGTTTTGTAAGTTTACATTTGTAATTAAGTACGGAACGCTCGGTGAGCGGGTCCGAATCGCACTTGTCCGGTTTCTCTAAAGGAACGCGACATTGTATAAACATTCAGTCTTTATAATTGACTACTCACAGCAAATGTGCGTTCCATGTACGTTTTCAGCTTATCTGCTACTGACACCGTGTCCAACACATTTCTTCTCTGATTAACCGGAGCCAAAGCAAAGTCAAGTGTTCGTTAAGTACGGTGCAAGTTAATATTGGGCCACGTAACGTCTTGACCCTTGACCTAATACAGGTATGGGTTTGTAAAGGAAAAGGAATTTAGTAGGTACTTTATAAGCCATTTGAGGCCGTATTGGATACTGGGATTCGTTGGGTTGCCAGGACCCTCGACTCTATACAAACGTAGGTTGGTTCTCATTTTAAAACTTGCTAAATTATCACGCAACTTTGTTTACACAAGGGGATTAGTTATATCTAGGCAGGATATACTAGTTTCTGGTGCTAGAAATTATAATAGAGCGAGTAGAACGTTTGTCATGTAGAAAGAAATAAAGAAAAAAAAAAGATACATTAATTTATTCACAAACACACAGGACACACATATATTAAACAATAAAATAAACTAAAAACAGATAAAACATGAAACAAGTATCTCTGCCTGCAGTGAACCGGACACTGGCTCAGCATTATGCTGAGGTTTCAGACACCTGCAGCGCTGATTTTCAGCCAGCACCGTCGGTGACTCACGGAAACGTCATATAAAGTCTAAATGCTTATATTTTCCGTTATAATATTACTATAATTATTTATAGCGACCTTGATGTGGCGGATTTCATCCATACTAATATTATTAATTGGAAAGTGTATGTGTGTTTGTTTGTTTGTTTGTCCGTCTTTCACTGCAAAACGGAGCGACGAATTGACGTGATTTTTTAAGTGGAGATAGTTGAAGGGCTGGAGAGTGACATAGGATAGTTTTTATCCCCGAAATCATCCCCTAAGGGGTGAAATGGGGGGTAAAAGTTTGTATGGAGCTGCGATATAAACGAGTTCCACGCGGACGGAGTCGCGGGCAGAAGATAGTTGTGTATAAAATAACTACAACTTGGAAAAGTTGGAAATCCCCCGACATTTTCATTTCAAAGTCCAATATCTCAAAAACGGCTGAACAGATTTTCATGAACCATGGCTAAGAACACTTAGGATGAAAAAAATCGCATTCAGATCGGTCCTTCCGTTTGGGAGCTACGACACCACAGACAAATACACAGATACACAGCCTAGACACATTAAACTTATAACACCCCTCTCTTTGCGTCGGGGGTTCAAAAGTATTCATTAACATAGGGAATTATGCTCGGTAAAAACTCAAATAAACGCAAAGCCCCAGCAACAAAGATCTGGGTCAACAAAATATACTCTAACTTTTTTGTTTGAAGGGCTGATGAATATTTTAACGAGGCCCATTCAAATGAAGGTCTTAAAGAGGATAGTTGGGTCTTAATTGGGACGTCACTAAGCTCACGCTTATTAAGCACGTAGCGCGACCCTGGGTAATATCTTACCGACATACTCTGTAAACAAATATTGAGGTAAAAGACTCAGTGACACACACTGGCCTAATGGAAAGAAAGAAAAATATTTATTCAAGGAGAGTAAGACGTGGAAAGACACCTCCTTCCTATTGTTTGATTGACAAAATGAAAAATACGTGTCCAATATTAAATAGTTCAATAAAAAATATACAACGTGTCCCAAAACTCAATGATAAGCCGGCACCAGAGGATGGAGGAGGCACCTGAAGGTTAATTCAACAAAAAGAAAACCATTTTTTTTATTCGTTATTGTTTTATGGGGCCAGAAACAAACGCCAACGCAATTTTCGAAAATCATTGATTTCAAGTGACGCTCGCGCACAAATTGAACGTTGCACACTATTGGCGTATTCAAGAAATATATAGTAATATTCTCGCCATTTCGTTTGGCGTATTTACTTTTCTAGCCAGAATGCGCGTTCAAACTTTGCGCGGCATATACTAACTGTACTAAAAAAGTGACAGGAAAGCGTTAAGGGTTAATTTGGCAAACGATTATTTGGCAAATGAAATTCTACAAAAAACGTTTTGGGAAGTGATGATTTGTCAAAATTTTTTTGGTAAAACAAAGGTAACCCATCCGTTGGCTCAAGTAAAGCTGGATTCATACGTCCACATATTTGTGAGTAGTGAGAATGTAACATCTTCTCAATATACAACGTGTCCCAAAACTCAACGATAAGCCGGCACCAGAGGATGGAGCTGCTTATGATTAGTCGAGAAAAAATAAGGAAAAAAATATATCTCAATTATTTTAGAAATTACAGAAAAAAAATGAAATTCATCGAAAATCGACATCCCTAATGATATTTTTCCTAAATGAATTTAAATAATGAAAAAAAAAATGTACTATTTCTTTGCATTTATTCAACATTTTTCAACAACAAAAATCCTTTTTTGGGTACAGTAAAAGTGATTACCGCCAACATTAAATAATGTCGGTTCTTGTTTAAAAATTCGTTGTTTTTTGTTGTGACTAGGTTCTTGAATCTTGGTTAGTTGCGTCAACTTTTGAAAATAATTGCCATAGTGGTGTCAATACTATTTTTATGAATTTCATTTTTTTTTTGTAATTTCTAAAATAATTGAAATATATTTTTTTCCTTATTTTTTCTCGACTAATCATAAGCAGCTCCATCCTCTGGTGCCGGCTTATCGTTGAGTTTTGGGACACGTTGTATATTGAGAAGATGTTACATTCTCACTACTCACAAATATGTGGACGTATGAATCCAGCTTTACTTGAGCCAACGGATGGGTTACCTTTGTTTTACCAAAAAAATTTTGACAAATCATCACTTCCCAAAACGTTTTTTGTAGAATTTCATTTGCCAAATAATCGTTTGCCAAATTAACACTCGATAAATAATTCTTACGCAAACCTTATGTTTGGCATATTCATGTTTAGGCAATATCTCGTTTATCAACTGGTACTTTGACCAAATTTCATTCAGTCAAATATATTAGTTGGCATAATATGTTTTAACCAAAACAAAATAAGGCAAATGATTTGTATCGTCAATATTTAGTTGACCATTTCTATTCCGTCGGTTAATCAGCAGGGGAACTCTTGAATGACAAATCATTTGCATCTTTATTTCAATGGTGTATAAGATACACAATAAACTAACAACTTTTTTTGTTACGTGGGTAGGGAAAATTAATATGTGTAGAGGTCGCAATTCTAACCTAACCGCCAGCGTGTCGACGTCACCCCGCTTCGCGGGGTGCCTATTTCCGCTCTAAGGGACACAAGCTAACCCTAACCTAACCTATCAAATAATACCATTGTTACGATTGTTTGTTTTTTTTACTGCTAGGAGGCTTCGCCCCCCGAGCCCCCCTTTTTTGGCTGCCCTAACCTAATTTAACGCCTTTGCCTACCGATCGACTTAACCGTGCATTTTTTTATTTAAGAGACCGAGCCGTTTTATAGTATTTTGGTAAAATGTCATAACCCAAACAATTGTGATTTTTGTCTATTTATAGTTTGCCATAACATTAACTTGACGAAATGTTTATTGTCTAAAGATTTTTTGCCTTATTAAAGCATTTGCTAAACGGCCACATGCCATAATGTAATTTTTCGTAATAATATTTTGCTGAATGAAAATATGACGTAATGAAAATATTCGTATTAAGTTTGTGCCAAAGTTTGCATTGGCAAACAAAATAGTTGCTAAAATTTGTTTGGGAAATGAAATTTGACCAAAATTAATTTGGTAAAACAACAGGATCCCGCCAACGGATATATACGAACTTCCAAATACGATTTTCGCGATAACGCGACTGAATATGAACCAGACTTAATGTTCTAAGCAACGGTTGGCACGGATACCCATACTCCGAGGTCAGTTAGAGTGGGTTAACTCGTCAAAGACATGAAATAAAATGACAAGCAAAGTTTAACCTTAAGTGAATGCGTTTAGGTCGTCAATGCTTCGTAGTGTGTTAAGGTATCCATGTATAGAATTCAAAACTCGATTCGATAGTGGTTTCAATTTGCAGCACATATTAGTCGTTCCCATAGATATCAGAATATATAAGAGAAGTGCTATTTTCGCCATACTGTTTGTAAAGGGGTTTCGCAGCTTTTAAGAATATTAGAATATATAAGAAATGTGTTGATTTTAACTTTATCGACTCTCACACATTATTGTGTGTGTGTGTGTGTGTGTGTGTGTGTGTGTGTGTGTGTGTGTGTGTGTGTGTGTGTGACCAAGTGCGGGTACTTCGGAAAACCTGCGCAGCAAGAGGTTGATACCCGCTTTTTTAACCCCTGACGCAAAGAGAGAGGTGTTATAAGTTTAACGTACCAATCTGTGTATCTGTCTGTGGTATCGTAGTTTCAATATTTTGTGTGTTTTTGATGTAGTTTTTCGTAAATAAATGTAACTTGATGTAGCTTAATTTCCAGCGACTATCGTAATTTAACATTTACCAGTTTTATTGACAATGACGCCAACCGCCGCAGTAAAAATAACCTTGAATATTTTTGGACTTTTTGGCTACTTTTATTATTCTGGTCCTGCGGGCAATGGCGAACAGGTAATCTCGAACGTTCGGCATTACCAGCCGCACATGGCGAACCATTTAACTCATTTTTTTATCATTGTTGTAGATGACCCGTAATTATAATTACTTGTTTATTTGTGATTAACTTACTCTCGGCATTTATTATATTATACAATACAATACAAATATTCTTTATTGTTCACCAGACATAGTAAAAATAAAATAGCAAAATAGAGGTAAATTAAACATAAACAATGGTAGACAACAGGCGGTCTTATCGCTAAAGAGCGATCTCTTCCAGACAACCTTTGGGTAGTGGAGACTATGCAAGAAAAGATAAGATTTGAGTAGGTGAAAACAGAAAAACAGAATATAAGAACAACTTAACTATAAGAAAGACTATACACTTACATAAATACATATATATATATATATATATAAACCTACATGCACATACAATAACTAAAAGTCACAGAAACAGTATCACTTACAGCCGAAAACAAACGGCACACACCAAGTAGGAAAGACTAGTTACGGAAGAGAAAAATAGTAATCCTTATGTCTAGTTTTAAAAATGGGAAGAGACTTAGCACGTTTAATCTCAACAGGCAAAGAATTCCACAATCGAACAGCTCAAAAAGTAAAAGAATTGTTGTAAAATTTAGAGTTTGATGGGGGAACACTCAGAAGCAACTTCTGAGCAGACCTAGCAGAAGAAAGAAATTTAAACCGTTCCTTGAGGTAGCGAGGAGTTGCAGGGTTAAAAAGAATTCCATAAAGGTGGGCGAGAATGTGAGAGTAACGTCTAGACCGGATAGGAAGCCACTTGAGTTGAGAACGAAAACTGGATACGTGGTCATATTTGCGTAACCCAAATATGAACCTGATACATAAGTTTTGAATACGCTCAAGCTCGTTAAGTTGCTCCTCAGAAAGATCAATATAGGACACGTCAGCATGATCCAAAATAGAGAGGAGAAGCGATTGAGCAAGCGCAATTTTGTTAGCAATGGGAAGGAAATTACGAAACCTTCGCAAAGAACCCACAGCTGCAAACATCTTCCTGCTAACTTCATTCATCTGTGGCACCGACGAAAGAGTGCGGTCCAAAATAACGCCAAGGTTCTTAACTTGCAGAGAGTACGGGATCAAAACGCCATCAAACAAAATCGGTGGGAGATTAACAAAGTCAAGTCTAGAAGTCATCTTAGCACTACCAATGATGATAGCCCGGGTCTTTGCTGGGTTAACATTGAGACCATAACTACTACTCCAATCTGAAATGCGTACTAGATCGGAAGTCGTAGCTGAGATGACTAATGGCAGATCGCTGACCTGAGCCTAGGCATAAATTTGAAGGTCATCGGCATAAAGGTGATATGATGACGATAAATTACGAGTAATGGAATTTATGAAAACGGAAAATAAAAGTGGAGATAACACGCCGCCCTGCGGAACGCCGGCTAACGTGCTACACCATGAGGAGCGGGAAGTATCCACCTTTATACGCTGCCAACGACCGGTTAAATAGCTATGAAACCAATCAATTACCGCAGGAGATATGTTGTAGGAACGCAGTATCGCCAACATGGGATCAAAATCAACAGTATTGAACGCGTTACTAAATTCAAGCAGCGTTATCACCGTCAACTTCTGATCATTCATACCTGACCGTATGTCATCCGTAATTTTAACGAGAGCAGAAGCCGTACTATTACCAGAGCGGAAGCCAGACTGAAAAGGATTAAGGAGATCATTTCTATTTAGGAAAGATGTAAGTTGCTGGAAAACTAGGCGTTCAAGGACTTTAGAAAGGAAAGGAAGAATGGAAATAGGTCGATGCTCTGAGAAAGTGGAAGGATTGGACTTCTTTGGTAGAGGAATAATATCAGCATCCTTCCATGTCGAAGGAAATATACTTGACGTAATAGAAGTATTGAGGATGCTGGTAATTATAGGAGTAAGGAGGTCAAGGAGGGGAAGGATCATGTTACGACTTATGCTATCGACACTAACGGCATTTGAGGTAATGGATAGTATGTTCTTTTTAACATCACTGTCGGTAAAACGATTAAGAAAAAAAGGATTCGTATCTGGAGTTGGAAGAGATGACATATAATAATAATAATAATAACCGACCCGACTGGAGTGGGGTAAATCCGAACACTAAGGGTTTTGTTTTTTGTTCTTAATGTTACATTTTATAAAAGCATCTTCATTGTTGATTATTTAATTACTTAGCCAGATAGTTAAACTTAACTATAAATGAATAAAAGAAATGCGGAGTCTTGGTATCTTTGATTAATTTAAGTTTTCCCTTAGGTGTCCGCGTTTCCCCCACTTTCCCCTAGGGGAAGAGGGGGGACAGTGGAACAGTTTTTGTTTTGAGGCACATAGTCCAGCAGATACACACTTTATGGCCGTTTTCTTGTCCTCATATTAATAAGGGGTTATTAAGGCATAAATAAAATGCACTATAGAAGGCACACAAATGGAACTTTAGGCCACAGAGTAAATTAAAAAAAATGGGATTTGGTCCACTGTTCCCCATGCTCGGAGAACCTTGAATCAGGGCACTGGGAACTATGGACCATAGGGGGAACTCGGATCGTATCACATCACATCACCAGCCTATATACGTCCCACTGCTGGGCACAGGCCTCCTCTCATGTATGAGAGGGAATCGGATCGTATGTATTAAGTTAAATAAAATAAACCAACAAAAGTTATGTTTTATTACAGAAAATATAAATACAAAAAAGAAAACTTAAAGACATACTTTATGTCATGAAAAAAAATACTTATAGTTAATTTTAATATTACTCATTATAATCTGTAATATAGGCACAAATGTCTTCCTACAACATAAAATCACAGCAATCAGGCAGCTATATAGGCAGGTTTCAGTTTCACTAGTTTACAAATAATCATAAAAATATAATATAATCAGTCTAGGCGAGGTAGCCAGTTTCCTAGGTTTACATAGTACCACTGGACCCATATCCACTGCTCCCCACAAGGAGATGGCCCAGTGTACCCCATAAACCCTTACAGTAAGAATAATTCAGCAAAAAAATTAAATATATATTATTACACTCAAAATACTGATCAACACAATTTGCAATCACAAAGTAACCATCTAAAATAAAAACACATTCAATAACACGCGTGAATTTGCCTACAAACATTTTCAATAAATATGTAAAATAATTTTTACGTACTGTGTTGTTCGACCGGCAGCGATAACGCACCCTCCTTGTGCCTGAGCTCGCGGGCGACTGGCGCAGTGTAGTGTAGGGCCTGTCGAGACGAGTTTACAAACACGCCTCGGCGTTTGAATGTGTGCGTAAACGATGCGCTAGATAGTTTTATTCACTGCTCCCCGTGATCCACTGTCCACCTCTTCCCCTACTCGGCGATGAACGCGTGGCGATCAGAGCGATCATTCTACAACTGAGCGAGTGGTGCGAGTAATCGCCCGTCGCACTCAAACACTCGCTTATAGCCGAGCGACAAAACTATCGAAACTACACACTCGCTTCTGGTTTCTAGTTCTACTCGTTTATCGCTCGTCACCGGCGGTGGGACCAGTGCCAATTAGATTCCGAAAAATGTAAGCCTCCTCCCTTTTTAAGTCGGATAAAAAGATATAAAGATGAGATATAAAGTCGTATCCATCGTCTTTTGACATCTGCGTTTCTTTCGATAGATCTGACACAAGTGTCTATGAAAGATGAAACTAATGTATGATTTTATAGTCAGTCCCGATCAAACGACGAACATAAATGATAGCAATCTCTCTATTCATAAAACTCGGCTATATTACTAGTAATAAGTTTTAAGATTATGTGCGACGTATTTATAGGGTCAATAAATGTCTTCACACTTTTAAAATTAAATTGTAGGTATAGTGCGGATTCTTTTTCTAGACCGTATCTTATCTTAACAATATTCAGTACCAAGAATAGCTATTTACGTGCTACGCTCGTAGCTGATCCCGTGGTTTTTTCCCGTATGTAGCGAAAAGCGACTACGGCGTACTCGCCCGCTAGGCGGCCCGATAGGTCTAATAAAGCAATTTTTTTGTCACAATAGACACGGGCCATTAACGCTTCGAAAATACTTAACTCGGATAGCGAATCTATTATTAAAGTAGTTGTTTTAATTACAAAATGGTCAACATTTCTGAACAGTATTTTTTTACACCGGTGTGAAGTTAGCGGCCTTTGAAAACCCGACCAAATTAAGAAGTCTAAGTTATAAATCATACTCGGAAACTGAAATGAATACATATATCCTTAATGCAATTATTAAGCGGCGTTATTTCAATGCCTAACAGTGCAACATCACAATGTGTGCAATTCAATAAGCATTCGATACACAAATTCATATTATTTAGGGTTCCGTACCTCAAAACGAACCCTTATAGGATCACTTTATTGTCCGTCTGCCTGTCTGTCTGTCAAGACCCTTTATCTCGGGAACGCGGACGTAGATCTACAGTCCCTTGAAGTAGTGAAAAAAACAAACTTCTACGTTAACGTAAAGAAAGGATACGGCCGCAAAAATGTATATTTCGACACTCTCAAGGGAATCAAAATTTATAGAGTGCTTTCCGTTGATCTAGAACTATGAAATTTGGCAGGTAATATCGTTTTATACTGTCGTCGTCGTTTTAGCTGACAGACGTCCACTACTGGACATAGACCTCCAACAAAAACTGCCACAATAACGAAATAAACCTAAATTGCGAGAAATTCGTATGCGTATTCAACATAACTCTGCGCAATATTTGCGGCCAAAACGGTAAGATTAAAGTTCCCGAGATATATTAAGTGTGCTGTGTCGCATTTACTATGCGGGGTCCAGCGTAGTGTTATTTTCCTTTTTCTAGGCCAAATAAATTCTCACGACGGAAATATAAGAATTTGCCCCCGACCGGGACCCCGAGGAATAACCACGAATATGTGGTCCCCATTGTTTAATTTCCATGCATGAAACGGTTTCCGTGTCAAGGGCGTTTGAACGACATTTTGTGCACTTAGGGGCAGAATTTTTATCACAATTTCAACTAGGGACATTGAATTTAATGATAGTTCGAGACATCTATAATATTGAACTAAGCTAACGAAGCAGGTTAAATTCCATTAGAAATTTATTCTATGGTAATATTTTGCTATTATTTTTTTACGTAAGTACATGATTTATTTAGCTATATCTATACTACTAAGTAAAGAGGAAAGATTTGTATTTTTGTGTGTGTGTGTGTGTGTGTTTGTAATGAATAAACTCAAAAACTACCGTGCGGATTCAAAAATTCTTTCACCATTGGAGCTACATTCACCCTGAGTGACATAGGCTACTTTTTACCGCGGGAAAATGCTTCATTCCTACGGGAAAACGGGTACTCCGTGCGAATCCGGGCCGGTCTTTAATATTTAAGATTATAATACTAATCTAGTTCATTCAGCTTTTTTTATGCTACGTTGCAGGTGCATTAATTTGTTTTAACATATTTTTTCGTTTGGTTTGGCTTGTTTTCTATTTACGACATAATTATGTGATAAATTTTGTATTTAGTGTAAGGCAGGGTAGTAGGACTATACTCTTTGTCCATATACTTATTGTGTACTAGGTATTTTATTTAATTCACTCTGTTGAAGGGTTAAATCCCGTGTGTAAGTAGCAAGCTTCCGGATTAAAATCCAATATATCCGATATATGGGATTAAAATCTAAAATTAAATTGCATATTATATGCAATCGGATTGGAGTCACATTGAATTATTACATGTAATTATGAGCACTGAAATAAATCAACCATTATTTACCACGGATCATCCAATGTAAGCCACTAAATTGGATTTCACATTGGCTGGAAATATGGGAAAACTCAAACGTATTTCTAGTATTGCTTGATATCATTTTAGGAATGCTCCCTGGGCGACCGAGCTCTGCTCGGTATAGAGAAAGTACTGGGAAACTGAATTTTACCAGATATGTGACCTAGTGTTGGGTTTTATGTTTAATTTGAATATTGGTAACGATTATTAATAGAACGCGTCAGTTAGATTAAAAATGTGGGTACTTTAATAAAAGACGACAAGCGATGGCGTGGGGAAAACGAACTTTTAAAAGACCGAACCCTGGGCTGACGGGCCATTCTTTCCTTGACATCGGTTGAGTACACAAGTGTTGCAAGCAGTGTAATTTATTATAAAAGTATTTTTAAAATATATAATGTAATGAGTGATGGAATAAAATAGTTTACTGGTACTGAGGAGTTTTACTGAAGAAACGTGGGAGTTCATACAACAAATTTTCAGAAGTGGGATTACCAACGCTTACAAGAATATTGGATAACCAACGCTCTATCGCGTCATGGGCGATAGTGATGGTGAAATACAAAACCAAAAGCGTAGACGGTTGAAGACTCCCAAGAATATGACTCCTCGTCGGGTGTCGGAAGAAACCTCATCCCGTCGTGATCGCAGCCGCAGTCACGGGGAAAGACGGAGCCGCAGCCGTTCCCGTTATAGAAGTCGCACAGTACGTAGTCGAGATAATAAATCTCAGGGGCGTGAACATGAGCTGTTAAGTTTACGCGCTAAGTTAGAGATGTTAGAACGCGAATTGAAAAAAGATCGTGAGAGCAGAGCGCGATCACGACTGACAGAACCAAGGCGTGACTCGTCCAGGTCACGCAGTCGTTTTAGTAACAAAGAACGCAATGTTGCTGAAAAATTTGGCATCAGTCGTGATGGCGCACAGCGGCAGCATAGGGCAAGCAGCCATAACTTCTCTGCCGAAGATGTAGCAAAAATAGTAAATTCTATTAAAAACAACATATCATCTCATCCACCCGCTTGCACCACTCTAAACAAAACTGTAGATCATAAGAATATACTTCCAAATTTTGATCCTTCCTCAAAGAATCAAAGAATTGTCGTTTGGCTAAAAAAGGTAAACGAGTGTGCAGCTGTGTACGGATGGGATGATAAAACTACGATTCATTTTGCAATGCAGAAACTCCAAGGTTTGGCCAAAGTGTGGTATGAAAGTTTAGACACTATATTATTTTCGCGGGCTGAATGGCAAGAAAAGCTTATCAATGCTTTCCCATGTGAAGAAAATTATGGCCAAATCTTGGAGGAGATGCTAAAAAGAAAGAGCAAATTTAACGAACCAATAGAAGTGTATTACTATGAAAAATTGGCTCTTTTACATCAGTGTGGCTTAAGTGGTAAAAAAGCCGTCGATTGTATAATTCATGGTATTACCGACAGAACCACGAAATCAAGCGCTGTGGCCGTGCGATGTTCTAGTCCAGATCAGTTATTGCAATTCTTAATCAGTAATAAAGATTCTAATAATCAAGATCGAGTTAATGTCATGAAAAACAAACATTGGACTAATAATTCTGCAGCAAATAATCAAAGTTCAAAGAACACAGCACAGCCACAGGGTCCATATTGTTTCAATTGTAAGGAAAAAGGTCACCATTTCTTACAATGCCCGAAACCTTTGCTCAAATGCCATCATTGTAACAAGGTCGGTCATAAAGCAGAAAACTGTTTTAAGAAACCAGATAACAAATCAGTGAAAACTCCAGAAGTACGATCCTTGTGTCTATCTGGAACAGGCAACTCGAAGTTTTTCAAAAATGCTCATATTAACGGTGTGTTAACAGAAGTTTTTGTTGATTTTGGCAGTGAGGTTACGCTTGTCAAGGAATCTTTCGTATCTTCGTTGGGGGTGGGTCACGATAAGATAGAATCAGTAATGAAGGGCTTCGGGAACGGTTTAGTAAAGTCTCTGGGTGGAGTATGGCTTAATTTTGACATTGATGGCGTAAAAGCTCAAGTACATTGTAAAGTAGTCGATGATCATCTTCTCGACAAGACTATTCTAGTTGGACAATTGTACACTGAGCTTCCTCATATAATAGTCTACAAGGATTTGACACAATTACGTTTCATGGATATCGGGAATGAAATGCCACAACCGGAATCAAGCCATGCTTCGGTCGTAAAGGTTTCCATTGCTAAGGATGTGGAACTATATGGACCAGCATCTATCAGAGCGCTCACTAACGATAGTTTTAGCGGTAGTATTTTGGTTAGAGAGAGGTTGATAGGCAAGCCTGGTCAACAGTTTCTCTTGTGTGGAGGCATGTACCGTTAAAGGCGGAATCGTTAACATAGTCGTTGCCCCATGTTGCAGTCCTTGTTTGGTGATGGAAAATTTTGCTGTCTGTCGAGTTGAAAGGGTAGCCTCAATCAATCGAATCACAATGCAGTCTCCCGCGATGCTGGAGTCGGTAGAGGTTGAAGATATTACTGAGTCTAAGCTTCGGATAGGAGAAAATGTTTCGGAGAGTCACAAGCATAGGCTTTTGCAGTTATTAAATAAATATAAACATTGCTTTGCGTCGAAGCTAGGAGAACTAGGTTGTACAAATGTCACACAAATGACTATAGAACTAAATGACGAACGGCCTATTGCATCCAGGCCCTATAGATTATCTCATCACGAAAGAGAGCAAGTTCGTAGCATGATTGACGAAATGCTGAAGGCTGGTATAGTTCGTGAATCCACCTCGGAATATGCCAGTCCTATTATTCTAGTTCGAAAACCCGATGGTAGCTTGCGAATGTGCATTGATTATAGAAAATTAAATTCCATTACAGTAAAGGAACGATACCCGATGCCAATTATTGACGACGAAATTGCTCGCTTATCTGGACAGGCGTATTTCATAACGTTGGACCTTGCGTCAGGTTATTACCAGGTACTATCGGCTGCATAAATGCATGGACACCTTACGGTCTACTTTCGTTTGGATCATTTGACATACAGCTCTCGCATAGTTGCACGTCGTTCACAAAGCGTGAACTAGATGGCGTTGCTGTTGATACACCTTTGGATATAGAATAATATAACTAAATGCACTATTAAGTGACACTTGTAATCATCAGAAGTGTTCTCTTACGGGTATAATTATTAACAAGTCTAGCAAATGCTAATACACAGGAACTGTATTTGAGTGTGACAACTATAGTATGTGTATGCTTTATTCCAATGCAATTGATAAGTATCGGTAGCCTAGTGGTTAAGCACATTAACTCAATTAACTCTGCGCTTTGACGAACCAAAGATCGATTCCCAGCCAGGGTATGGCAAAGGTAGCTTTTTCCTTTTTTTTTAAATACATTTCTTGAAATTGTAAATAACAGTGAATGATAGTCTTTAAAAAAAAAATGTTATTCAGTTTTTAAGGATTAAAACGTTTTTAAATGTTTTAATTATCTTTATTCAGTTAAATACAGTAGATATCTAATTGTTAACGCAGTTTTATAGTTAGCAATTTCCTACCATTTTATTGAGCTTTAAGGCTTAAGTTTCATTTCCGAAAATCGGAAAAAGATTGAAGCCTTACCCCAATACATATTAAACTATTGACAATTATTAACTAAAGGCCGGGTTAAAAATTAAAATCATAACATTCATAATTCAAGTCAGCCGAACGCTTGTATAGTGTGGCGTGGCGTGTGATTGATATTTGCAATAATGACAATAATGTTATTCGGGCTGACATGGTTACTTACGTTACAACATCATAATAACATTTCTCAATAATTATGTTGTTTAAGTAATAATAATTCACCATCACTTTTTTAATAGTCCAAAAAAGAATACAATCGGCAGTTTAATAATAACAGCTAAGGTCTACTTACTTTGGTAATTTGTTTATTTTGTTAGCAAACATTTGTTTTGTTAACCCGGCCTTTCATTACCTTAATAAATAAATCTTAATTTACGGCTTCAGCTAGTATTTAGTGTAACCTCCTCTTTGGTCGATAACAGTTTGCAAGCGGGAACGCATGGATTCAATGAGTCTTTCACATAAACTAGAACCACGAATACTTTCCCATATTTTTATACAATGTGCCTCTAACGCTTCTGGGCTTCGTTCATTGTGATTTTCCCAGCGTTGCACAATAACACCCCACAAATTTTCAATAGGGTTCAGATCCGGCGATCTAGCAGGCCAAGAAACTACTTGCAAGTTATCTTTATAACGGTCAAACCACTCCCGCACATTACGCGAACGATGTATAGGGCAATTATCTTGCACAAAAGATATCACAGGTAATTCTTCTTCTGGATACACATTTCGGACGGTAGGTAACATAGTTTCCTCCATGACATTCATGTAATCCACGCTGTTTGCGCGACTCGGCATCCTCACTAGTTCACCCGGACCGGCTGCACTCATCCAGCCCCACATATTGACACTTATACGACCAGATTCCATGTTCGGCACTACGTGACCACTATCATACCGCGTATTATTGCGACGCCATAAACTCAAACGTCCGTGTTGACTCGATTTAAAACACTTTTCGTCACTAAATATAACATTACTCCAGTCATCATTTAAATGCCTTAGGGCAAATTGTAATCGTGCTGCTTTATGTGCTTCTGTAAGCAACGGCTTGACGGCATGCCTGCGATAGTGCAAACCCTCGTCATGAAGCACACGACGAACAGTGTCTACACTAGTATGGAATAAACCAGCGTAGTGACTTGTTGGTATAAACCCATTTTCTTCGTACTCGGTCACCATCGCTGCACGCTGCGCGGTATCAATGAGACGAGGTCTACCCATTCTTTGCCGGTGTAGCAAAGATCCTTCCTCTTGGAATCGCCGTACCCATAAAGCAACCGTTTTTCGCTGCAACAATGACAATTAATAAATAGGTATAATAAGCGAATAGTTACCACGGCGTCTATTAAAACAATAAAAAAAAACTACTTACGTTTACACCGGTTTCACTAGCAATTTCTGAGAAATTGTGGCCTTCGTTACATAAGGCTATTATTTGCGCCCTTTTAACAAGATCAATATTAGATCGAGAACTCATCATTAAATGTATAAATACGGAGGAAAAGATGAAAAACGCAAGTGAAATAGGGAATCGAATTAGAAACGGCTGACGAACGAACACGCAGTGAATCTTTGTTATAAAAAAATATGGTAGTTTCATATCATCTATATCTACCCTCTTTAGTTATTATACGAATCCTAGTCGTAATGAATATAAATATTTGAGCATTCAAATTAACTGATAGTGAATTTGAACCATGCTGTCAATTAACCCGGTGGCCCAGTGGTGAACTATACAGGTCATTATCAACCTAGGCCGAAGGTTTCAGGTTCAAATCCGCTCCCAACCATGATGTTGGGAAAAAGTGTTTTTGGAATTATCTTTGGAATATTTACTCGTTGTGCAGAAACACAAGGATACAAAAGAATAAATAAACAAAGCCAGCGAACAAACAAAAATCGGAAATGTATTCCAATTACGTCGTATAAATCCGCCATTATCATAAATGCTATTGGCAAGATTACTGAATAATAATGTTACCCAAGAAAATACAAAAAACTATGACGAGAACAAAATAGATCATGTGCCTTTTTATTTATTTTTTTGTTAACAACGCCATCTAGTTAAATCTTGCAAATCCTCTGAGGTCTCCATTGACATCTATAATGATATTCACCATCGCGCCACATAGATGGCGTAGGATTCGGTCGCCAAGCCAAACTATTTCTGCATTGACCATGCACTTATGCTGCCTGCTGTACCTATCGCAGAACGAAGTAAACATCTGACTTCTTTCGTCACTCCCGATGGTCAGTTTGAATTTAATAGGATGCCGTTCGGATTGGCGAATGCACCAGCTGTCTTTCAGCGTATGATGAATCGCATTCTAGGCTCCGCCCGATTCGATAAGGCAACGGTATACATTGACGATGTGCTGATATTCGGTAGGAGTCCTGATGAGTGTTTGGACAGGTTAGAGGAAGTTATGCAGCAGATAGAGAAGTCCAGTTTGACTCTGAATCTTTCGAAGTGTAGCTTTCTGCGAGAGAAAATCGATTATCTAGGATACGAGATTAGCGCTGAAGGAGTGAGGCCAGGAGAAAAGAAAATCGAGAGTGTGAAGAACTTCCCATGTCCAGTTGATGTTCATAAGGTTAGACAATTTCTTGGTCTGGTTGGATTTTTTCGAAAGTTCATTGAAGGTTTTGCCCACATTGCGTATCCCCTAACAAAGTTGCTAAAAAAGGACGCTGTGTGGGAATGGACGAACGCACAGGAAGAAGCATTTAATACTTTAAAGGCTAGGTTGATTAGCAGACCCATTTTAGCCATTTATGATCACACTGCTGAGCTAGAATTGCACACAGACGCAAGTAAGCACGGCATCGGTGGAATTTTGCTACAGAAAACCGCTGATTCTAATGATTTAAAGCCAATTGCTTTTTATAGCCGCAAAACCTCGCCCGAGGAGAAAAACTTTCATTCATATGAATTAGAAACTCTTGCTGTTGTCTGTTCATTGAAGAAATTTCGTGTATATTTGCTGGGGAAAGACTTCAAGATTACGACTGATTGCAGTGCACTGCGTTCCACTTTTTCAAAGCGAGACCTCATACCAAGAATTGCCCGTTGGTGGCTAATGCTACAAGAGTTTACTTGCTCCGTAGAATATAGGGCTGGGGTGAAAATGTCACATGTCGATGCTCTCTCACGTAATCCTACGTCGGATCCTGTTTACAATTTTGAACCTTTCCCTGCGGTTATGAACATAACAAATGAGGATTGGTTACTAACACTCCAGTTAGGAGACTCAGAACTCTCAAGAACTCGAAATATTCTCATGAGCGAAGTTGACCCTACAGGTTTACAACATATTAGGGATAATTACGTAATTAAGGACAACAAATTGTTTCGATGTATTAATGGCGATCGAAATGACCTCCGATGGGTGGTTCCGAAGGGCGCAAGGTGGCAGGTATGTAAATTGAACCACGATGATATTGGCCACTTTGGTATCGAGAAAACTCTAGAAAAGGTAAAAAAGCAATATTGGTTCCCAAAAATGTCGCGATTCGTAAAAAAATATGTCACTGCTTGCATCGAGTGCGCATATGCTAAGCAAGTCAAGGACAATCACGAAGGGTTGCTTCATCCCATTGAAAAAGTAGACATACCTTTACATACGTTACATGCCGACCACCTTGGGCCATTTGTAAAGTCAAAACGAGGAAATTCGTACCTCCTTGTAATTGTCGACGCCTTTACAAAGTTCGGATTCGTGCGACCTGTTAGGAATACCAAAACTTTAAACGTAATAAGGGTGTTGGACGACATATTCTTCACGTTTAAGACCCCTGTCCGTCTGGTCACAGATCGGGGTAGTTGCTTTACATCTCATTCCTTCCGGAAGTATTGCGCTGATAAGGGTATTAAACATATATTGAATGCGGTAGCTAGTCCCAAATCAAATGGCCAGGTAGAGCGCTACAACCGAACTATTTTAAATTCCTTAACAGCGCAAAACTTATATGGTAATGAGAAGGGTTGGGATAGTGAAGTAGGGAAAATCCAGTGGGGCATGAATAATACTATAAGTAAAACCACTGGTAGAATGCCCTCGGAAGTATTGTTTGGCACATTTATGTCAGGCGATATCAGCCCCACTCTCGATGAGATCTCACAGGCAACTCGCGAACATAGTGATTTGGTTTCAATAAGAAAGGAAGTAAAGGATAAAATTGATAGGGAACAAATCAAACAAAAGGCTTATTATGATAAGGGTAGACGACCTGCACGTTGTTACAATGAAGGTGAACTGGTAAAAATTACAAAAATATCATTCAAAAACGACGGTAAAAGCAAGAAATTGTTGCCTGCCTTCGTAGGTCCATTTCGAGTTGCCAAAGTATTGGGGAATGACCGATATAAGATAGCGTCTGTACCGGGGTTCAGCAACATTAAAAACGGGTATAGCTCTGTTGTAGCTGCTGACCGCATGAAGCCCTGGGTTCATGTTGCTGCCCTGGAAATCCATGATGAAACTGATAGTGATAATGATGATGATAATAATAGTCCGTAATCAAGGTGGCTCTGTTAAGTATTCACTTGTAACCAAATATGTACCTATTGATTAATTATTTTTGTTTTGTATATTATGAAAGATGTATAATTTATTTTGTGTATCTGATCTAATGATGTGTATTGATGTTTATGGTTGTACGCGTTATTGTACATTGATGATAATAAAAAAAAAAATGAGTGAGAACAGATTAGCTCACTAAGTTGAAGTATGAAAGCAAGAACAATTTCGCTTGCTAGTTTGGATAGTGTGGGATCAGGTTTGCTCACACCCAAATATTAGTTGTGAATTGTATGATGGGAACAGGTTTGCTCACATACAATATATTGAGATAATTATACAAATAGCCAAATTTGGGTTATGTTCATATATTATCTATTATTAATAAAAAAAAAAAGTATTATTATTAGCTTGTGCCCCGTCAGCCGATTGTTGGGTTTCGGTTTTCACATGATACGTGAATGGGGACATCCACGGTTGCAGGATGGTCGATTGTTGGGTTTTATGTTTAATTTGAATATTGGTAACGATTATTAATAGAACGCGTCAGTTAGATTAAAAATGTGGGTACTTTAATAAAAGACGACAAGCGATGGCGTGGGGAAAACGAACTTTTAAAAGACCGAACACTGGGCTGACGGGCCATTCTTTCCTTGACATCGGTTGAGTACACAAGTGTTGCAAGCAGTGTAATTTATTATAAAAGTATTTTTAAAATATATAATGTAATGAGTGATGGAATAAAATAGTTTACTGGTACTGAGGAGTTTTACTGAAGAAACGTGGGAGTTCATACAACACTAGGTAGATCGATTTTTCAATATATTGCTAATTATAATATTTAAAGTGACGAATTGCAAGTCAATTACTCTTAGTGATAAATGTCCCGCTTCAAGACTACCAAGCTGTCTTCTCATGAAAATGAGCGCTGGTGAGGTGCTGATGAAAATCAGCACCTCGCTCTTCATACCGGTGTCACGCGGGGCAAAAGTGTATGTATATTAAAATTAAATTAAACATTAAAATCTTTTATTTCAGACCACTTTGATCCATATTTTGTTAGTACAGAGAACCTTAATAACTATGTAGGAATAAGCTAAGACATACAAAAATAAATTACGAAAATAAAAATAAAAAGATAAAAAACATTTCGCGGTTTAGCCCTCAAGCAAGTTCTCTACTTGGCCCTGCCAATAGCCACCTCCACCCAATCTTTCATGAGCCGATAGTCGAGGCGCTCGGCTAACGCCCAGGGTCATAGCTCACTAGAGCCACCCATCGCCAGGCCCGCGCCGCCTCGCCTCGAGCGGTTAGGTATTCTTTATATGGATTTATACGGGCATGCGCTCACTACATCAACTCCGTATCAACTACGTAGTTAGTACCTTTACGAGGCGAGGCGGTCAGGGTCGGGCGACGGGTGGCTCTAGTGAGCTATTATGACCTTTAGAAGGCCGTTGCTGCTCCGCGCACCTGCCTAAGCAGTGACCCAACTCTTTTTCGCCTAATGGCAAAAAAGTCATCCGCTCTCGCCTCCGCGAACATTCCGGATGCACTGCAATGCCTCCTGTATAATAATGTCGTAATATATAATATATCTTGACGCTACACGTAGTAACTAAGCGTAGGTAAAGGTTTCGTTACGCGTGACGGGTGAAGTGAGGCGCATGAACGCGTAAAGAATAACAGCCCTTCCCTTCTATTCTGTACCTTTAAACTTAACGGATTTTACAATCTTTAAACTACATATATTAAATCGGATTACCCTTGTTTGGCCTAACAACGTTTTGCTTAATTTGGGTTTGCCTAATGTTATTTAGACTAATCTTGTTTCGCATAATAGTGTTACGACGGCGCAGCGGGGTCAATAACAGTTTTGTTGTCATAGTGATTCGCCGTCAAGGTATTTCGATATTCGCGGTGCGCATCTGTAGCCCAGCGGTACAATCGGCGATCGAAGAGCCGATGTGCCCGGGTTCGAGTCCAGCCACCGACATGCACTTTTTGTATGTTTTAAATGAATAGTGAGTACATTTTCAAAACGCCGAGTAGCATGGAATGTTCTAGAAAGGTGAGCGAATAGAACATTCAATGCTTACGAAAATTTATAGACAGATGTATGGGCTTGGAATGTTCGAGAAACGTGGACGCAGCACGTTTATCTGGAAATGTCCATGCTACTCAAAACAAACGAGTAATTAAATAAACGAACGATAATGAAACGAAATGAAGATCGAAATTAAGGACTAGAATCTTCGGTAAGGGGTATACCGGGTGGAAAGGCACGACGATCCTTTCTGCAAAAGGGGGATTGTTTCGATTGAGTACTGTATTTCCTCTAAAAAAACTAGGCTCATATTCGTAAGCGTTTTGAAGTTATAGGCAGTTAACTTTTAATGCAAAATACTGCAAGTGACAACCCTCATTAGGTTCAGTAACATTTTAACAATAACACAGGGGTCAGTGACCTTTATCAATACGTATATACAATTATTAGTACGTAGTAATAGTAGGGTTGTCACTAAGAAGAACATAATTAATTTTAATATTTTTACTAATAATTACTAAAAAAAATCTAAACATTACGAATTGATTCTCCATCACTTAAACTAACCCCCCTTTGCGGAAAGGATCGTCGTGCCTTTCCACCTGGTATAAGGGGACCACGTTCGCGGTAGCAAGTCAGTCTTGAGTCAGTGTTAATTACGACGACCGCTTTAGCCTAGTTGGTAGTGACCCTGCCTACGAAGCAAGGGGTCCTGGTTTCGAATCCCGGTAAGGGCAAAAATTTGTGTGATGAGCATGAATATTTGTTTCTGAGTCATGGATATTTTCTATGTATTTAAGTATTTATATCTATTATATACCGGGTGGAAAGGCACGACGATCCCTTCCACAAAAAGGGGATTGTTTAGACTGAGTACAGTATTTCCTCTAAAGAAACTAGGCTCATATTCATAACCGTTTTGAAGTTATAGGCAGTTAACTTTTAATGCAAAATACTGCAAGTGACCACCCTCATTAGGGTCAGTAACATTTTAACAATTACACAAGAGTCAGTGACCTTTATCAATACGTATAAACGATAATTAGTACGTATAGTAATAGTAGGGTTGTCACAGAAGAACATTAATTAATTTTATTATTTTTAATAATTGATCGTAAAAAAAAATCTAAACATTACGAATCGATTTTCCATCACTTAAACTAACCCCCCTTTGCGGGAAGGATCGTCGTGCCTTTCCACCCGGTATATCGTCGTCTAGTACCCATAACACAAGCCTTAGGTACTGAGCTTACTATGGGACTAGGTCGATTTGTGTAAGATTGTCCCCTTATAATTAAGTGAAAGTCTTAAGGGAGTGATCTAAGTGGAGTCTTCGGAGTGGAGTTCTCAGAGTGGGATACTAAGGTACAGATGCCGTCAAACTTCTTGAACACTTGACCTTGCCTGCGCAAAGGCGAATTGTACCTGCGAGCTGCCCCCCCGCTTCGTCCCGCATGTTCAAGAAGTTAGACGGCATCTGTAGTAGCATCGGGTGAGAACTGGAAGAAGAAGTACAGTGGAAAGCGGTGTTTTAGTGCGTAACAGTAAAGTGTAGGTGTGTCAGTACTAATAGGTGCGGACTCAGACACTGGCGTGAGTTAATTGAAGTAAACCCACGCCTAAGGAATGCGAGATCTCGAGCGAATTTTCGAGATTCAATCTCGGTGGCAGGAAATCGTCAGCGTTAGTACGTGTGGACTCAGTGGACTTTGCTATGTGTGTATAACTCTACCCTCTACATTATAGGAATATGATTTCATATTTACCGTTAACTTTTCGGTGAACGAAAACCATCGTGAGGAAACCTGCATACATCTGCGAAGAAATTCAAAGGTGTATGTGAAGTCCCCAATCCGCACTGGGCCAGCGTGGGGACTACTGCCCGTTCCCTCTCATACATGAGAGGAGGCCTGTGCCCAGCAGCGGGACGTATATAGGCTGATGATGTGTGATACATATTTTTGAAATGTTGTTTGTTTAGATATTGGAGAACTCAACTGTACATGGAAATGAGGCCTTATGCCTTTATCAAAAAATATGTACCTATAACCCTACTTATTTTCGTAGCATATTACAAAAAGTAACGATAATCACATTGAGAGTAGTATAGAATTTATTTTAACTGAATCAAATGGAAATATATACGTTAACCGCTTAGTGCCGATGTAGCTTGTATTATTTAATAAACTTGTACAAAAATCGTACTTTTTAACACGTAAATATTATAATGATTCAGTATTAGACAAAAAACGTAAGTAAAAACGTTATTCGGCAATGTGATGATTAGTTAAAATATGACTCGACAAATTGATTTTTAGATAAAATAATATTCGGCAAAACAATACTTATGAAAATCGTCATTTAGGGTAAACATATTTCGAACAAGCAATTATTATGAAAAGTGAAATTATACAAATTAACTTTAGACAAATAATGCAATAAACTAAAAGTTGCTGCACATACTGAAATTAGACAAAACGTTATTAGGCCAAACAAGGGAATCCCTATTAAATCATGAAAGTACACAGTACGTGAAAGCGGGCGTCTTCCGCGACACGCGATCGTTAGCCGAAAGTATGCTGCGCCGCACGATTTAATAACCGTTGCAATCCGATGCGATGCGTGCCCTTTGGAAGGAATTATCCTTTAGCGTATGTAGAGGTCTAGTTTCATTAGGCGTGACGGGTGAAGTGAGGAGCATGAGCGCGTAAAGAGTAACAACCCTTGTGAGATCCCTAAATGGAAGAGAGGTTGCCACCGTCAAGTTAATTGGGCCTTTTACCTTTACGCTCACTTGCAGGTGCGTTTAATAACCCTAATCACATGCTTTGTAACCCGAAATGGTTCGAGTTTTATTTGAGTAGTCAGCCTATGTGCTTATTCTTAAACCTTTTGAGCGATATGTTAAAATACATTAAGGGTTCGGAACAGGGCCGGATTTACAAGTGTCTTAAAGACAGAGGTTAAGCCCTTAGGATATCGCATTTCTGCAATTGCCATTCAGATTTTGAAAGACAGAGACGTGAATATATGACATCACATTTTGAGTCCTGAAACTGCCCTCGATTGTTAATTCTACGAGGTAGCGCCCTACCCCTCATTAACTCATTATGTATTAGTAAATCTATGTTTTCTACATTGTATTTTCGTAGCTTTTCTTTCGTAGCAATCGGTCACGATTTCCAGAGCGAGCCCGAGGAACCCGACGGATATTAATAGTGTATTTGTGACCAAATTTAGAGACATAACTTGCATTCGAAGTTTTGTCGGATCTAGTCTAAATTTAGAATATCATTGATATTTATGTAAACGATTTTATAGTTGGTTTTGATCAGAGGCGTCTCTAGCCCATGTAGCGCGTGTGCAAACATTTCTCTAGCGCCCCCTAGTAAGCGCGCGGACCGCGCGGTCAAGATGGAATGGTAGCGGCGGGGGGCGCTCAGTGCCCCCTAGGACCGCTGCGCCCGTGTGCAAAGCACACCCTGCACCATAGGTAAAGACGCCTCTGGTTTTGATGTATGACAAATTGAAAACAATTTTTACTTTTTACTTTCATTTAAAAAAAAAAAATTTTTCTTTAGCAGCGTTACTGCTTAAAAAACAAATGTTAATTTAGTATGGGGTGGCGCATCGTTACTGACGATTTCTCAACATAATTTGAGACGTTGGGCCCGTTAAGAAGCCTAAGTCTTCTGGTAGATGTCGCTACATACGCCTCCCTAAGGCGTTGTATGAAGGAACTGATTGAAGGATTTGGTGCCCGAACCAGATTATTCCGATAGCTCAGTTGGTTAGTAGCGAAGGGCCATGAATGCCTGTGGTCGCCGGTTCGAATCCGGCTCGGAGCATTAAATTTTTCAATTTTTCCTTTCATTTAAAAATGTATAAGTTAATTATTTTCAAATCTCGAGCACCTCGGCAGTGTTTTTACTACATTCAACGTGACGGTGTCGGCATATCTCGACAATGATCACAATCACACGACCCGCAATTGTGATGACCCGAACGTTTTAACAACATGGATGAAGGAACACGCACGGTCCTCCTGTTCTGTAACTTGTTTTAAGCTCGCCTCAACGCTCACCCACAAATATATCTTGACATCGCGATTAGTGCCTAGTGAATAACAGCCCTAATACAGCTTACCCCGCCGGTTACCCGTCACGAAACTAGACCTCTATATACCGACGCTTAGTTACTACGTATCGCGGTGTCAAGATATTATATTTGTGGGTGAGCGTTGAGGTGAGCTTAAAACAAGTTACAGAATAGCGGGGCTGCTGTGCGCTAAAATATGTAGGTATACAATCATTTGAGTCTTCTAGCTGTCATCATTCGTTAAACAGAAGACGTTAGTACAGTCAGCAGGAAAAATTGCTACACGGGTCGAGTGCTTCAAATGACCTACTTATGACTCTAATGTCAAGAGTATAAGGACTGTCTAGATCATTTTGAGCGTGTTATTTTGAATGGTGCTTCTGCTGCTGACTGTATATACCTACTAATTATTTACTGTGTCAATATTTATGCAACATAATCCCATTCGCATACATCTAACGATACACAGTTCACTCGGTAACCCATGTAAAAATCAGTCCTTTGTAATTCCCTTGGCTACGATCTAACAGCACTCTTTCTAGACGAGCAACAAAGGGAACAAACATCAAATCCGGATGCTCACAATTTCGGCCACTGCACCTACGCGATTCACAATTGTATCGACTTGTTTTACCACTCGTAGCTAGTGTACCCTGATGCGGGATTGACAACAAATGCGTAATATGAGTATAGACTTTCCCTGGTTCGCCGGAGACGATTTGTCCGGTAACCTTTGTGAACACCCGCTAGCGCAAAGTGCTCACCGCCGCAATTTCGGTTAGTTCATACACTTTCTAAGCTTACTGAACAGAAGCAGTCGTGGTCTAGTTGTGAGAACTGTGCTAACTGTATTACATTTCAAGTAAACATCAGGCTTCGGAGAAATCTTTGTTCTAGCGATTTACACATCGTACATGATCATAACTGCCTAAAACGACTTCCGCGTTGAGCAGGGCGGTGGCGGGGAGGAATCGGAATGCGGTATAAATAATGTGGTAATGTACAGGACCTTACTGATATCGCCCGGACTTTCTATCTTGTCGGTATACTGTCAGTATACCGCTGGTATTGTATTTGCGCCGTCGCGTAGTATTATATTGCGCGCCATCAGGAAACATTAATTGAAACATTTCAGATTCTGTGCGCGCCTATAGGTACATATAGTGCTGCACTATGGTAGGCTAGCTGGAGTGGAGTTAAATTTACAGTGTCTCTCGTTTCTTTTTTCCAAACTAGCTACTTATTCAGATTTATTAAATCCACAATAAAATATACTAAGGATTATTTTTGGTGTAGTATCGTTTTGTTCGCACATCGTTTGAACGCACATTTTGTCTGAACCAAATGCTTTATTTACGTCGAGCTCCCAGGACAAAATGTGTACCTTATTAAAGCACTAATTAAACATGTGTAATTTTTAAATAAAAAAGTGATACCAAAAAAACGGCTAAGTTGTATTTATAATAAACGATTCTAGTCATTAAATGTCGGCATCGCGGGCACGGTGTCGTAATATAGTTGGGCCTAACTTAAAACGGAAAATACTAATAATTCATAACATTGATTACAAAGTTAACAACCAAACAATGTAACCGTTAGGAAAATAAATTAACATCGATAAAAAGTAATATCCAAGGAGGTGGAGGTTTAGCGGAGTTTACAAAGGGTTTTCCAACAAAAGATTTTTGAGATTGCGAAATGTTATATCAGATGGTTCATTCTTAAGATTGGCTAGTAAGCGTTCGTAATAAGTGGGACCGAGAACGCGGGGGTTCTTTGAAACTGTGAGTCTAGATTTCATTATTTATTTATAGTACTCTACTTCAAACATTAACAGTTTTCAAGTACGCTTCCGCGTCTTCGGTTAAAGGTAGATTTCATTAGAAACATAGTTTGAAGACATCAACAGACAACTATTGAAAAGCGCTCTAAACTCTGACCCAATGGTTCCGCATGACTACCAACCCAAAATTCTATTAAACCATACCCATAACTCAAGAGAAACAAGAATGGATTCAACCTCAATATGTGCTCAAGTGTGTCCGTATTCACTGAAGCAAAGTTAAAGGAGTAAAGTTTCCGAATTCGCCCCGGAGGCCGATCCAACTTGGCTGTTGCAATAAATAAGGATTTTAGCGACAAATTACCGTCGCCCGAACACGTCTCGCCCTTTTGCGAAGTTGGGAACTAGTGGAAAAAGAATACGTCACCGAACAGTTTGGCGCCGATGCAAACAATGGCTCCGAAGCAATTTTCTAAAGAGCCCGTAAAGCTATGTACTAGGCTCACTACGAGGGGGTTTATCCCGATCTTGTAGATAGTTTTGCGTTTGGTACCTATGTATTAGTATGTACTTTTCTTTGCTCTTATCCGTTATTGGCTTGAGAGTCTCATTTTGCACGAAAGTAAAGAACAACATCGAAAGACGGCAGCAAAGTTAGTAAAGAATAAAATTGATGAAGGGGTATAATACCAGTATCTAGGTAAAGTATTGATAAGTTACTATTTTTATTATAATTCAAGTCAAACCAGTCTATTACAATAAAAACATCATACGAAAATATTACAATAAAAACATCATACAAAAATATTTACAGTTAAAAAGCACTTAGCACACGAGCGCATTTCAGATAGCTCTTTTCTTTTTAATTGTTTTTTTTAACAACTTTTTTAAACTTAGGTTTAACTTCGTCTCGGATCCATAGTACAAGCTTTGCTTAGTTTGGGACTAGGTCGATTTGTGCAAGATTGTCCCCAAATATTATTTAAATATTTAATTTAATTTAGGAACCGATTTCAGTGTGGACCTATAACTCTCGCTATAGATAAAAGCAGAGTAGAGCACGTTCACATGCCATACAGCTACAACAAATATCTCGCAAAAACGAAACCACGTCCTGATGAATGCGCCATTCAATATCTGGTAATTTAGCGTTACAAATGGCGGCCGCCTCTTGTTTCCGTCAACGCGCCAGCTTTGTTCCAAGGGGCATAATAAAGACATTTCCTAGGGTGATAGAGCGTTCGATATCTTATTACTCGATCCTGTAAACTGACAAAACGCTCCACGTCTCACTGCCTTTACGGCTCGCGCTCCCGATTTCACCTTCGAGAATTTTTCTACCGAATCCCCCCGCCGACGAAATTCAACTCTATCCCAACTTGTTTAGGGTTATAATTGTAATTGATTAGACTACAGACAATGTAGGCTGATATAGGCAGATTTTTTGTCGACTGTGATGGATAAAGCGAAGGAGCGGAGGGAGACTTGATTGAAAATCCCGTTAAAGGGGGTTCTTGAAGAAAGTTTTCCAACGCTGAAGAGGAGGCGTTTGTGTTGCGTTGTGAGCTCTTTGGCGGAGTTTTTGCGCACTATTGGTTTTGACTCGGGACAGACAGAAGGTACCTAGCATATGGATGCATTGTTTTAGCCGTGCACGGTTTGCTTCGGAGAATAGGCGGCCACTTATTGTAAAATACCAAAAACCGTCCCAAAGTCAACACAGGTTAATTTCACAGACAACCAAGTTTCTAATATTATTATTGGAGAATTAGACTAAATTATGTACCCTACTTACGTTCTATTGCTGCTAACCAACAAAGAATCATTGACGAAATTGGCGTGAGTGATACCTTTTATTGACTGCCAGATGGCGCCCGCCCCTATACGAAAGGGTGAACCTAATCTAACAGTCAGATATTTGATAACGTATGCGGCGTAGGTGTACCTATTCCTACTTGCTAAGCAGCTTATATGATCAGTGTTACCTACTGACATTTATCCATAGACAGTATATGTACATAGGCACATGTTATCAATGACAGGCATTAAAGAGTATTATTGCAATATTATGATGACAATACGAGTAATATCGCGATACTCAAAATTGTTTGAAAATGTTGCTTCAATAACGTCAATATGCATGTGATACGTATTATGATATGAGGTATCGTGTGATAATATTTATCGTGTAATCGTCCTCAATGAACTCGAAAGAACTCAACTCCATTATCGAACGAGCGAGCGAAGCGAAAGAAGTACTAAATACGCTTCAGCTTGGGCCTAAAATCGTGTGTATATCCTGCTGGCACGCTGTTCTCCTCTACAGGTCGCATTTCTCAACAGATTCTCGAGAAATTTTGTGAGCATGTTCGTTGATTAAGTATATAGACTTTTTGTAAAGTCACTTTATGGCTATTTTTATATAGCCTATATTGTGTCCCACTGCTGGGCAAAGGCCTCCCCTCCTTTCCGCCACTCGTCTCGGTCCTGTGCCAGTGTTCGCCAATCTGCACAAAACGTATCAAGGTCGTCCCGCCATCTCCTTTTCGGTCTGCCTCTACCTCGGAAGCCATCTTTGGAAGCCATTCGGTGGCTAATTTGGCCCATCGCTCCGCGTGCATCCGGCAGACATGTCCAGCCCAGTCCCACTTTAGCTTCGCGGTCTTAGCACCCACATCTACGATGCCAGTTTTGTTTGGCACGCAGCTCCGTGTTCCTGATCCGTGTTTCTGATTATGGCTATTATAAAAAAAAAAAGATTCGAGTTCTAATGCTCACGGAGCCACTAGTGATTAAAAATAACTAAAATAGTTACTATAAATTTATAATATTTAATATCCCTATTCACCCAAGCAGAGGTAAGTAGTTCGTCCAAGTACTATATGACATAAAAACCTAAGGGACACTAAAAGTAACAGATAGAGTCTGTGTTGAGCAACTTTACATATATTTTCCTCTCTTCGTCACTAAATCTTCAGTTCTAGTACCTACTTTCAAACTGCAGTTTTATCGCACAGATAAATCTGAAGATTTCGTGGCTGGCTTAGATCTAATATCTATGACTATTCTGTTCGAAGCGGTTACTGCGAAACGCGAAATTCGTTCGTTCGTGTATTCCTGTCGCAAAAATACTCATAAGTGCGAGAGATAGAGATATTATTTTTGACACCTTGGACATATTGACTCTTTGGACATTTTGACACTTGGATCTATTGAGCCCTTGGACTTTTTGACCCTTGGACATAGTGCCCCGGAAGGCTATTTCGTGGTAGCAGCTCAGCACAAGTCTTGCTGAGTAGATTCAGGATAGATTAGGTACCTACACCTGCAGTTAGATTATGTGTTTTAGTGCGGTGTATCATGGGTTTGGGTACTCGACGACGATATACAGAAATAAATATTCATGCTCACCCTGACACAAATAAATACTTTAAGAGTCCGCAGTAAGGTCGATTCTGCAGATCTGGATATACTTCATGTCATTGTACCTTTACATGCAAAGTTTCGCTACAATCCAACACGTAGTTTTAAAATGAGAACGATACTCCGTTCGTATGGGAAGGTGAAATTCGGCCGAGCTTACTGCGGACTCTTAACCGGTATACTTAGTTATTTTATGTATTCGAACCCAGGTCCACCACCTACGTAGGCTGGATCAATACCCACTAGGCTGAACCGGTCGGCAATGAAAACGAGTGGGCAGTTTCCTCATGAATTAAACTATTGTACAACAAGGGCAATTAAGAGATTTTTCAAAAGAACCCATCTTATTTTCGTTTTTTCAAATATGTCCTCTGTCGCTCTCACGATTACAAGGAATTCAACGACAACTCTTACCATGTCAAAATCCATCAAGCCGTTAGGAATATAGCCCGTGAAATAGAATTTTCTTATATGGAATACATACGCTCAAAAACATAGCCCTCCTTCTAAGGCAGTCGGGTAAAAATTTAAAATAGGTAAAGTCCGAAAGCCTTTAGAAAAGTATTCAGGTTCGGGTGAAATCGTTTATTTTGGCAAAAAATGTGCGAGAGCTAACGAGAGAGAAATATAGACCCGAATGCCATTCTAAGATCTAAAGGCTCGTCCACACAATGGGCCATCATAACTCTTTATGCATTTTGTCAGGCTTTGTACACGTGAAGCTTGTCGAGCAAGTGCACGCAGAGAGCTCTCAATGCCTTATGCGTCCGGTAGGTAGAGTAATGGTTTCAGGGTGTTTATGGGGCTGACTCGCTTTTGCTGAGGTAGGTATGTTTGTAGAGGGTAGAGTTGGTAGTTTTCTTTTCAGGCTATAATTCGTAAACGAGTTGCCTCTCTGATGCGCCGTGTGCGAGACAGTGGCAACTGCCTCCTCAGATAGGATAGAGTATAGAGCGTCCGTCACTGGCTAACACCGTTCGATAGAACGAGACTGACGCTCTATCTTGTAACTTATCGCGTGATAAGGAGCATTGGAAGTCTTTACACGTTGAGGTTAATTATTGTATTGTGTTATTTTTGTTGTTTAAATGTTGCAAATTTATTGAATATATTTTATTTAATCTTTATTTTTATATTGATTTAAACTCCCGCGCGATTAAGTCCCGTTTAGTATAAATAATATCTTTATTGTTTACAAGCTTTTATTTAACTTGCCCTGTTTGTATGGGGCAAATCTTGCAAGTTAAATTTGATCCACTTCCCGGTTTCCGATTGAGTTGAAATTTTACACGAATATGCAAATCGCGTGAAAATGCAATATTCTGATGACGTGGAGCTGATCTGATGATGGAGCTGGAAGGTGGCCATAAGAACTCCGTGTTAGTATGGGACAAATCTTGCAAGTTAAATTTGATCCACTTCCCGGTTTCCGATTGAGCTGAAATTTTGGATATAAGTATAGTTTGGATGATAATTCAATATTATGGTACCATCGAGATGATCTGATGAAGGAGATAGGTGGTCATGGGAATTCAGTACGTAACCGACGTAACCCCGTTGAGTTTGGGCTCGTTATAATCGTCTCAATGTAGTAGTAGATGATGGTATACAGAAAAGTACAGTAGTAGTTGATGACGGTATACAGAAAGGTACAGTCGGCAATAAAAGCTTGTACCAAAAATTCATTTTTTGACAGAAACTTATTAATGAATGAACTGGTTCGAAATAAACCATTATTATATAATATAGCGCAGGACAGGCAGGCCGCTTGCTTTGCAGTGCGATCTATGTCTTTCTCTGCCTAACGCATAGTTGCGTCCTATATCATCATATAGGACGCAGCTATGCTTTAGGCGGAGACCCATCGGCCTTGATGGCTCATTGTGCGGTGCTCTGCTTAAATATTCACGGGCTGTATCATGGTGCCAACGATGTTTCAATATTGAATTTTTGTATTAACGCCACCAGGAAGGCGGGACCAGTTTCAAAGCAAGTCGTTTATTAAATTAATTTGTCACGGTTTTCGGTTCGCTTCGCCCCAACAAAGCCGCCATTTTGCTTAGAATTGAATTGAAAGACGCTGTTATCCGGCTTTCGAATTTTGAATAATGTTAATGTGACTGATTATAAGATTTATAAGTTTATGAATTTTGTTACCGATTGTCAAATCAAGTTTTTATTAACCGTCAAAAAGCTGTTATGGTGGAAATGTGGAGTTTGTAAGGAAATAGTTACATGTGCCAGCGTCCGTCTTTGATCTTTAAGTATTTACAGATATAGATCAAAATTCTTAGAATCTCCGGGACGGATAAAATTAGAAATGTGTAGGCGAATGACAAAAAATGTGGAATGAGGAATGGTCACAGTCAAAAAGGGGAAAATATCATATTTCGTTCACTTATACAATGTGTATTGCTTATACTTGATCAAACGAAATGTGCGGATACTAGACAAAAAAATATCGATAAAAAAAATAAAAATAAAAATTATAGGCTAACTATTTAAAAAATTAAGGCGTTTTAATTTTTTTTCTGATGAAAATTTCCGAGTTTGGTTTTTAGTTCGTATCTTTGCGTCTAAACGGTGTAGTTTCTCAAAAGTAGTCTTGCTTTAAAGCTAGAAAATGCAGCTAATCGACCAACCAAAAAATAAATGCTTTTTGCAGAAATGTAAAAAGACATACTCAATTTTAATTGTGTATATTTTTATTACTAACCCTCATCAAACACAATCTTTTTACCCTGGAATGGTATAATGC
The DNA here is from genome assembly GCA_945867215.1 of Epinotia demarniana. Lineage (NCBI taxonomy): Eukaryota > Metazoa > Arthropoda > Insecta > Lepidoptera > Tortricidae > Epinotia > Epinotia demarniana. The sequence continues at coordinate 19,817,028 of OX244273.1, forward strand.
CAGACTGTTTCTTCTTTGCTTCCCATGATGGATGCAATTTCTCTACTTTACGTTCTCCTGCATCGGTACTTCTCCCTTTGAACTTTGAATCATTTCTAACTTTAAATTGATCATTCCTGCCTTCAGCTGGTCTGTCATTCCGTCCTTTAAACTGATTATTTCTACCTTCAAATGGCTTATCATTTCGTCCTCTAAATTGATTATGTCCATCTTCAGAGGATCTATCATTTCGACTCCTAAATTCGTCATTCTTACCTCTAAATTTCGAATCATTCCTATTCCTAAATCCTTCGTTTCCTCTATTATACCTACCTTCTTCAGGCTGATTTTTGGGTCTAAATCCGTTGGAGTTATTTTGTCTACTAGAATCATCTCTGAAATTTTGCCTAGGTTTGACTCTCGGGACATGTCCGAACATAACTGCTCTTCTCTCTTTTCTATTGCCTTGTTTATGTATTTCTTTGACTTCATCGGGTTGTCTTGCCTCTGCTACCGACATATAGTTTTCACCACTTGCCGTAATAAAGAAGGGATCAACAGTTTTAGTCTCTTTAACCTGTGACTCATTTGAGTCTTTCTTAAATTTCCTTGACTGTAATTTCTCTTTTAAATTTTTATTCTTCTGCATATCTTTTGGTTTGTTCTTCTTTTTGATTTCTGGTTTTCTTCTGTTCTTACCTAACTGATCGAATGTTATGGCAGAGCTAACATTTTTAACTTCCTTAATATCAGGATTAACTGCACTAGGTTTGGCTAATTTTTTACGCTTTGCTTTTGCACTTGTTTCTTTTTCTTCACTGTCACTCTCTTCCTCTACTTCATTGTCACTCTGATCTTCTTCTTCATTGTCACTCTGTTCCTCCTTTTCATCGTCATTCTCTTCTTCATTATCACCTGACTCCGGATCAGTTTCGATTACAGCTTCTGCGTCACATTCGTCTGACTGACCTTCATCATCACCTTTTTCATCGTTTCGACCACCTAGACTAGCTTTTTCGGCGTCTGATGTAGCTTCATCGTCATTTGAATAAGCTTCATCATTTGATTCATCTTTTTTATGAAATTCCATTTCCTCATCATCTTCAGATTCACTTAAGGCGATTTTTTTGTTCGTGTTCTTTTTGACATCTTTAGTTTTACTAGTGTTTATGTTTTCAACATCCCATTCTCCTTCTGCATTCACAACCTTTTTCTTTTTATCTACAAAAGACAGAAAACTTTTTTAACCAAAATGCACTGGTCCTTAGATGAAGATAGAGACAAGAAGAGACTTAAAGCCTATTTCACACTGGTATTTCAGTTATTTAACAAAATGATATTCTGAAATGATCACTATGTCACAATAAATATATTAGCTAAAGCAGTACAATACAATACAAATATTCTTTATTGCTCACCAGACATAGTAAAAATAAAATAGAAAATTACAGATAAATTAAACATAAACAATGGTAGACAACAGGCGGTCTAATCGCTAAAAAGCGATCTCTTCCAGACAACCTTTGGGTGGTGGAGACGATGCAAGAAAAGATAAGATTTAAGTAGGTGAAAACAGCAGTATATCAACTTGTCTTTTAAGATCTTTTTGGACCTTACATTACATTAAATTTACAATAAGTTTGGCGCGGATTGTACTGCCGGCTACCCTGACTTGCACTTAAGTTTATTGTAATGACGCGTGTCTGGATGGTTTTGCTTTACTGCTCTAAGCTATATATCTACTGTGACTATGTAAATACAATCAAATCCGTCCGTAGGTGATATCCGTAGTTTGGATATAATAGAGTAAACATTACACCCATGAGTTATATTTACCTCTCTTCATTTTCTTATCCAACAGTGCTTCTCTCTTCAACTTCAGTCGTTCATTCCTTGACATCAGCAGGTCCTTGATTGAAATACCAGAGAAAGTATTCCTAATAATCTTGTACTTCTCCTGAAGACTTTTGTGGAGTAACAAACGGGCACATGCTTTGTCTTGGTCTACAATTGGCCTATTTAAATAGTCTTGGAGGTTACCGGTATGCGTGACGGTGAACTTTGCTATGTCCCTAGGTTTGATTTTCTGAAATGTGATTTGATTTTAAGGTAAGAAAAAGTTATCATCAAAAATTTAATTTACGACCAGGGCTCGGATTTTTCATTGCACAGTAAGTCAACAGAAAACTATCGAGTCAATTTGAAAATTAAAACTTCACTCATATTCATACACATACTCACAAATTTTACCATACAATAGTGAATGTATTTATAAAATTGAATTGAGTCATTCCAAAGTTTAACACAGCATACAAAAAAATTTTTACTTGTTTTTGTGCTAGGCAGGTACAGTCAGTGTCATATAGTTAGCAGCAGCCAGAGTAGCCAAATATTTCGTAACATACCCTTATTCTTACAGTAATATAGATGTATACTAAAATATTTGGCTACCTTGGCTGCTACTAACTCAATCAATCAATAAGCCATTTAACTTTGAGTGTTGTTTGGTTGCAGAAATTGATTACAGAATATCTCTGAGTTCAGTTTGCCGTACAGCATAGGCCTCCTCCAGCATTTTCCACTGTATTCCGTCTTTCGCTACCCTTCTCCAGTTTGGGCCTGCTCAGTTTCTTCTCATCTTTTGAACCTTCCACCCATGCCTTGTTGCCGTCTCGACACTAACTATATGATGCTGACTGTTCCAATTGGAGAGGACAGAGTGACAGCCATTAGGCTGCCTCACCCTGAGCCTCTCAAATATGCCTAACCAGATATGCCATAGTAATGTAAGCTTATCTATCTACCTTCAAAATGAGGACCTCATTGACAGCAGATTCTGCTTTCCTCTTTAATTTCTCTTTAAGCTTTTCAGGAGCTTTCTTTTCAGCGAACGTTTTTGCCTTTCTTGTGAGCTTGTGTATGATCTGTATTTTTGCCTGATTCAAGTTCCTTTTGAGTTGAATGATCTGTAATTACATACATAGTATAAACTGAAATCACTTGTTTAATCAACACATATCAATAATAATAATTAGAGCACAATCTTACAGCAGTAAAACTAACTAAATGTATAAACACTTGAATACATAGATATTATCCAAGATTGATAAACCAAAGTCATGCTCATCACTGCAAAGTCATGCTGATCTTAATCATACATAGTTGAAAGAAAAAATACACTCACCTCATTGTTAAAGGCTTGTTTAACAGCCCCAACCTCCATTATAGCTCACAAACACGAAAAGTTTCCTGACAGGAGGTTATGTTCAAGTATCTACGTTTGGTGCATGTACCAGACATATACATTAACCTACGCAAAGTCAGCTGAAATAAGATTGTACTTTAGGTATGTTTTCATTCAAAGCAGTGGCAATTGCACTTGCAGAATTACTAAAATATTTAAAATGTAATGCACACGTAAAACACCCATCCCACATTGAATTGGATATGTCACGTAGACATATTGACACGATGACAGTTGACATTTGACAATCTTTCCACACTTTTTAAGCTACATTGAAAACAACTTTATCACAAAAATTATAATACAAAATCAGTAGGCTTTGTAAACAAATATAAATAACCACTATATCTGTATTTTAAATGATCCGAAATACAATTATTACATTTTCTTTTTTATTTATTTTCATTATATTTTAGCTAGATCTGCGTTTTAATCAATGTCTTGATGATACTAGAGAATAATCGTTCGGAAACACGGTAGCAAGTTTTTAACTTCAATAAATTCGTTTATATAAAATATTGCAAAAGTATTTAATTTCAACGTGTCTATTTCTTTATACGCCATTCCTAAAACAACCGTCAATCATCATTTATCAATAAAATGATTTAAGGACTTTATTCATGATTGCTGCGGACTTCGCTGAGGGAGGTCGTTATCCCGTGCTTTTCATTTCTGAACGAACACAAGTTCTTTCGTCGGATCTGTTAATCCGCTATGTACGTAAATATATTTTGTGAAATTAAATTGCAATTTATTAGTTAAATCCCGTGATATTTCTCACGTTATTCACTAAATCTCGTTGACTTGTTACTGTGGTAATATAATCCGTTTCATATTTTGGTGCTTATAGTTTACGTTGTCTGGTTTTTCAGCATGGCTCCCCGGTTCGAAATCGCGATTGGTCTGCGAAAAGGCCACAAAACCACTAAAATCTCTGCCGGAAGGAAAGGGATTACAGACAAGGCTATCAAAATCCGCCCTGCCAGGCTAAAGGGGGTATGTTGATTATAACTTCCTTCAATTTATTTACTTGAGGTTATGTTTGTGTATCAAATGAAACTTGCAACTCGTAATGAACCTTAGATCCTGAATTATTCCCTATTCGTAACATTATAACAGAATATTTAAAAGTTTAGAATGTAGAGAACATTGCATGGGTATGCGTATTTATGCAAATTGTACTATATTATAAGTATCTTGCTATACCCATCTTTTTTTACTTTCTCAATGTCTTATTTTGTCAGTGTTGAGGTTTTAGGTAGAAGGTGTTAAACATACTATATTAATAAAACATTAGCACGACACAATCTACATAAGAAGAGAATGTAACCATAGTTACCAGTCAACATTACTAGTGTGGAGACACGTAGCTAGTGCTGTACATCTATCTCAACAGTCGGCTCAAGAAAATCTTCGAAATTTTTACGTAAACCGAATAAGTATAGAAGGCTTAGCAGCAAACAAGTTAGTGTGAGAGGGACAAACGCTTCATATCCGAGATAGGCTTGCTAGTCTAGTTGTTATAACAAAACAAACCCTAACGCTTAGCTGAGAATTACTGTATGGAGGTTGTTATTATAGTGCCAAATTCATAGCAGACTTGCTGCCAAGTCGCACTGCTGGAACTGCTGTCTAACCTGCACTGCAAATTAGAAAGAGAAGCATAGATTTCCTTGCAAATATGTTTTCTTTGTCATTTCAGCTCCAGACTAAGCACTCCAAGTTCGTGCGTGACCTGGTCCGTGAGGTTGTAGGACACGCCCAGTATGAGAAGCGGGCTATGGAGTTGTTGAAGGTAATTACTATTTTATTAGATATTATACATTCTAGTTGGGAACACCAACTTGCCGAAATCCACGATCGGCCTAGCTGACTAGTTGGTCCATCTCTACTATTTCATTTATATAAGTATATTTACAGTGACTTAGTGGTTAGCCTAGTTGCAAGAATTAGAAATGAGGGTGATAAAATTGAATGTTTGTTTCTGACTGATGGATGACTACTGTTTTGAAGTAAATATTTATATCTATTTTCAGAATGTTGTTGCCTTGTGGTAATAAGAAGGAAAATGTACACATATCCTTGATGAGTGTACTGTGGGCACTAGGCCAGAACATACATCTTGATTTATATGAGGTTGTCCATGGACCAATTCCATTGTGTTAGGCAGATATGCTGTGTTTTTGCCAGGTCAAAGGTACCAAATAGTTGGTTGTTAAGTTAATAAGGACTATAGACCGTGGGCCCCACTCCCAATACACCTATGTCACATGACAATATGATAAAATGCATGGGAGCAGGTTCAGAAAGTTGAACTGAGCAAGAAAAAAATAATAGGGTGAAAGTTTAAAAATCCTTCACTTATTGTATATGTATGTCATGTGACAAACATGTGGCATCATTTAGCCCAATTGTAGAGAAAGTAAACCAAAGACTGTCAGTCCTGAAAGTTAATTATATGTGCTTAAGTCTCTTTAATATCTTTTGTCATAAGACAAACTAAATTGGTTATGTTAATTGTTTTTTTTTTGTGCTATTGAAATACATTGACATTAATATTCAATAATTTTCAAATGATTAAAGCTGCAAACGCACAGAGAGCGGTGGTGGGGCGGCGTGGCGCGGTGCGGAGGCGTTACCGATTGTAATGTTCGAGCTAATACGAAAGGGTCCGCGCAGAAAACCGCGCCGCGCTGTGCTGACCGTTTCATATTAGCTCGAACATTACAACCGGTACCGCCTCCGCGCCGCTCCGCCACCGCTGTCAGTGCGTTTCGGCCTTTAATCATATTGGTTAAGACATTGTACATCATCATCATCATATCAGCCGAAAGACGTCCACTGCTGGACATAGGCCTCCCGCTAGGCCGTACGCTATATGATAACTATTTCAGTCCTGTATCATTCACCCTGTATCACCCTGTACTACGTTTATAAGTATTCTGGCAAATAAAATAACTGTATCCTATTCTCGTTTAGTAAAAAAACGATATGGACGAAAATTAACCTTAAGGTCAACCGGGCAAATGCATCTATGGGTTTAATGCGTCTTTTGAAGATATCTCCTTAAATGAATATTTTAGAACTATTACAATGAGTCGCTTTGGAAAGCTCTAATCCAGCAAGGAGTGTCAAAAAAATACATACGCTTAATTAAAAACATATATTCGAATAGCACAGCACAAATAAAATTGGAAACAGTCGGCGAAGAGTTTCCTATAGCTAGGGGGGTAAGACAAGGAGACCCATTGTCACCTAAACTATTTTCTGCCTTGCTGGAGGACATATTCAGAAACCTTCAATGGGATACACTTGGCGTAAATATTAACGGCTGGACACTTAACCACTTGAGGTTTGCTGACGATTTAGTCCTGGTAACCGACAACGCTCAGACACTCCAACTCATGCTACAACAGCTGACAGAGGCAAGCAGAATAGTCGGACTTACCATAAATAAATCAAAAACGAACATAATGACAAACAGAGAAGAAAAGACCATAGTGGTAGATAATGAAAATATTGAATATGTACAGAACTATACTTACCTAGGACAAATTATATCATTCAGAGACCAGACGACTCTAGAAGTAGAGAGAAGAGTATCAAGCGCTTGGAAGAGATTCTGGTCGCTTAAGGAGATTCTTAAGAGTAAGCACTTTCCAATGTCAGCCAAGAAAAAAGTTTTTAATTTGTGTATCCTCCCATGTATAACCTATGGTTGCCAAACTTGGGCACTGACCCAGAAACATCTCCAAAAGCTTAGAACCTGTCAAAGAGGAATAGAGAGAAGTATGATGAACATCACTTTAAAAGATCGTAAAAGAGCAGAAGAAATAAGATCAAAAACAAAACTAGAAGACGTAATTGCGAAAGTAAAAAAGTTAAAATGGCAATGGACAGGACATATGACACGGGATAGCAAGGAAAAATGGACCAAAATAATTACAGAATGGCAACCACGAGACAGTAACAGAAAAAGAGGTAGACCAATTAAAAGGTGGATGGATGACATCAAGTCTATAGGGGGTGCCACCTGGACCAGGAAAGCCATTAATAGAAAGGAATGGAAACAGCTGGGAGAGGCCTATGTGTCACAAGACACGCTGACCACTAATCCGGACAATCCGATGTGTTAGTTTTTAAGTAAAAATTAGAAATATTATGTAAAACCGTTTTAGTTTCGGCAATAAAGGCTATTATGATTATGATTATGACAATCGTCTAAATTGAAAGTTGGTAACCATACTTTGAACATCGAGGGTTGTATTAGCTCTAAAATGTTGCGTTTCGAAGATACCTTCAAGCACTTACCCCATAGACGCATTTGCCCAGGTTGACTACTAGATTTTAAAGTAGCAATCTTTTCCCAGGTTTCGAAGGACAAGCGCGCGCTGAAGTTCCTGAAGCGCCGCCTGGGCACGCACATTCGCGCCAAGAGGAAGCGTGAGGAGCTTAGCAACGTGCTCACGCAGATGAGGAAGGCGGCCCACGCCCATCACTAGTGATAATAAACGTTATAATGTACTCGTGGGGTTTTACTTCAACACATGTGTGAGGACCAAATTCTTGGCCAGTAGTTCATTGGTAGGAGTTAAAAAGGTCCGTTGTGACACGAAAATTTTGCCATACATTTCCATGGTTAATTTTCGAACTACCACCGATTGATCACGCTAAGTAATGGCCAAGAATTTTGGTAGACCAGTGACCTGCACGGCTATCACGCGACGGCGCGCGAGCATTCTCGATTTTTCTCGCACTATCATCAGTCTCTTTTATTAGAAAATTTAGACATCTAGGGTCTGAGAGAGCTCGCGCGTCGTTGTGATAGCCGTCCTGCGAAACATGTTATAAGCGAAAAGCGACAACTTTATGTAGAATTGTTGCCATATAAAGTTTGAATAACGATTGTGACACAACTCACACGATCAATAACGCTTTATACCATCGTTTTCCTGTGATCCATAAAGTCAAATACGTATATTAATACCCGTGACTACCTACCTTAACGTTGTAGGGCTGCTGAATTGCTGATATCTCGCTGCCCGGACATTAGGTGGAGAAAAACCTATACTACTCGTAGAAGGCTTAGGTGTCAAAGCGGGCCACGGGCTCCTTTAAGGCACAACCAGGAATAACGATAGGAGGATGATTATTTATTTTCCATGTCTATATGTTGAGGGAGATTCATTTTATGATCAGATTTACTCTGCCATGCTTAATGATCTTATTCGAGGCAAGCATCTTTCCTGGATTTTTTGAGTCTAATGTGTAATCGACAACACAGCTAAGAAGCTAAGTGACCATCCGTGCACTTTAAGTGCATTGTAGGTAATACGGTTCTACACATAAATAGGTTGAGATGGTCAGGTACCTGTGTAGAAAGAGGTAAGTAGGTATAATATGATCGTGGTACTCGAGTAATTTAAGTGGCATTGGGCGGGGCACATAGCACGTAGAACCGATGGCCGTTGGGGCGGAAATGTTCTCGAGTGGCGACCACGTACTGGAAGGCGCGGCGTGGGTAGGCCCCCCACAAGGTGGACCTGGTAAAGGTTGCGGGAGTCCGCTGGATGCTGGTGGCGCAGGACCGGTCACTGGCACTACTTTGGGGGAGGCCTATGTCCAGCAGTGGACGTCTTTCGGCTGATATGATGATGATGATGACTCAAGTCACCTATGATGCCTGATGTCGACAGCCCAAGTCACTCCCTGAAAGAAATCATGAACGATGGCCCGTACGCCTGTTTGCGACCAATGTCGTATGGCGAAACCCGTACCTACAATAACTTCCGTTAATTTTGCGGCGAAGCGGTTTGCAACGTGCTAGCTAAACTTGCTTGTTGTTTACTATCAAATTTCTGAACTGAAGCGATAATTCTAGGATTCGCACAAGCAAGTAATTATTTTATTGCATGCAAAGTTAACCACCGAAAGCACTCCAGGGGGAGCTATTTTGAACCTTACAACCTTTACATAAGGTCTTGAACGGATAAACAAAAATCGTGAAATCCGCGTTGTTTTCGTAAATTATATGCTGGGGGTCCACTAAAGGTTATCAATAGCGTCAAGAACCTCTTCTGGGCTTCACGACTGTTTTTTTCGGATGTAAGTATACCAGTGTAAGTGTAGCCTAATCTTTAGTTACGCACAGTTGTTACAGGTAGGTATCTTAGGTACACCAAGTTATACTGATGGAAGCTATTACAATAGACGGCGCGTAAGTTTTATTTGTATCAGCAAAAATATACATGTAGGTACCTAAGTATCGCCACAGAATAGATAATAGTACAAGTACAGAAGGGACACTCCTTTGATCTTTATAAAACGCGCTTTTTTTCTCAGCCAAAACAGTAAGATAGTCAAGCCATAAGGCCCTGTGACGTCGTGTGGACGTCGTCGACGACGACGTCGACGTTCATCGCTACAAGTACATGCCGGTTCCCCAACGTTGGGGCACCGGCATGTACTTGTAGTGACGTAAATCGCGGAGTGTCCCGCGCCTGGTATCACAGCTACAGACCAGTTCAACACATGATATGTAGGTACAACAAAAATACATTAAGATTAAAACAAGAAATAATACATCAAATACAACTTAGTAGCTAAGTAGGTTACTATCTACACAGTCATAAGTAGGGGTACTCTGCGAATATTTAAGAAATACATAATAGCCTTATTTCTAATAGTAATAAGAGAGAGACGGATATTGCGAGAAAAATCGTAGAGCTCGCGCGCCGTCTTGTGATAGCCGTTCTGAAAATGCTGCAATGCTTACTTTGAAAGTAGGTAGGTATCGTAACTAAATATACAGGTATCGAAGTTCACTCAATAGTTCGGTGATTTATTTTACGGACTATCGAATACTTAGTCTTTTGATATTTATAACTAATAGGTTGATACAAGATATAGGTACCTACAACGGTGAGTTGCGATAAGTATGCGTTGCCTTTCAGGCTACGAGGGACCTGAGGGGCTACCGCAAAACCAAAACGAATTTCGTTCGTTTATCTCCATCTCTATCGCTCAAACTAACAAGTGCGACAGAGATGGAGATACGCGAACGAAGTTCGTTTTCGTTTCGCGGTAGACCCTCTGTCGACACGAAAACTTCGCGCTTGTGACGCCTATCGTAGTTACAAGCAGCGTCCATTCCATCGGCTTATAGTATAAGTAAATAGGTAGGTACCCTAGCGTGGAATTATACCTATACGCTTGCCAGCGTCATGTCATGACATAATACACTCGTCCCTAGTGCAACTTGACCCCTCCGAGATTCGAAAGAACAAATGAAATTGGAGACTCAACTTTAATGTAGATATACCGGATCGCTAGAAGCGAGAGTTCTGAATTCTAATCTCACCTCTCATCCAAGATCGCGGGTGAAATAAACTACCCGTCTCTTTCAAAATGTTTCAATTAGGAAGAGACGGGATAAGTCTATCTCGCACGCGGTTTTAATACCTATGGCATAGGTAACTAACTGATATCTACAAAGTGGAGTAGGTACCTACTTACCTAAAGCCGCAAGCAGGCAATTTTAAGTATTTTATAAATATTCGCAGAGTATGACTGTGTAGATAGGTAAGGTAACCTACTTACTAAGTTTCATTGATGTAAGTATTGTTTTTTGTAATCATAACTATATGTCTTTTCCTTGTACATTATCATGTGTCGGGCTAGGCTGTAAGTGATTTGTATATTTTTGCTGATAAAATATTTTTTTAAAGAACGTAAAGATATCGTCTTTGTTCTCTAACTCAATTGAGTAGGTAGTCGCAAGCCATCACATTTAGCTAAATTAGGTGGTCACTAACCGGCGCGATGACCCCCATTGGAGATCATCCTAGATTTCCTACTTGCTAGCCTAACACGGAAGCTAGGTCGAAGTTATTTTTTCAAAGTAAGTTCCAAAGTATGTTCCAAGATGCCCGAGTTGTGGTTTTACTACATTATTTAATTGGGTACCTAGGAACTAAGAGATACATATCTCTCTAGTTCCTAAGTAGAAGGCAAAAAAGGTTTAACTCGTTTACCCCGCTACCATTTCAGTTTTGTAAATGACTGTAAAAGAACGGTTTAATTTGAATGCTAAGTAGGTAAGTTACTCGGTACCTATACAAACTGTTTATTATTTACGCGCCTTTTCATATCATTTTGTGTAAGTACTAACCTATTTATCTACGCACTGCAATGCACTTTATCTACCTACCAAGTAAAAGTATAGACGTCATATTTATTGACGAGTTATATTTTATTTGCGCAAAACCGAAGGCGCGGTCGCGCTCGCACACAATTTACATCATTTGACCCTCGGGAGGCCAAGTTTTCATATTGATATCGTTCGAGTGATTGTCGGGGTCAGGACGTAGCAATACTTTAATACACTGGTGATGGAAAATTCAAATATTTTACACGTGTTACGGATGTTTCAAGCTATTTATTATTACAGATAAAACTCTAAAAAAGTAGCTCTTTGAGAGTTAGATTAACTTAGCTAGTGTTTTATGTACGATCCCCACCGAACGGGCCGAATCGGAGCGCGCCTGAGCACATTTTACAAGTTGCCAAAAGAATTTGAACCTTTAATTGCTTTAATACAGACATTAATACATTTCATAATTTAATTGGATTTGCGGCCGGTCGGCTCCTCGCGGACGTGGACGGCTGTGCTCGACTGTGCATCTCACCGGCTCCGTCCGCCTTTTGCCCGAAACGCGGTCGGCTACCACCGGGTCCTCGCGCATCCGTTGCGATGCGGCGCCACGCGCCCGGCCCGGCCCGTGCGGTGGGAATCGTACAGCTTCTTTGCTGTGCCCTTACGGGTCCATTTTATTACTTGTAATAGTATGTAGGTATGTGTGCAATAATTATTTTGAGTTTGAGTCGGTATTTTACACGTTAATAGTACATTACGTAACTAGGGCGATGAATTCGTGAATGCCCCAGATCGCAGGTGTTTGTGGCCCGAACCGAAGGTGAGGGCCATAAATATGCGCTCTGGGGGCTTTACGAATTACCGCCCGTGTTGAGTACAAAATTTTACGCCTTCACCTGGCCACAATGCGAGTTTTCCCGTACGCGCAGCGTGCAGTAAAGCTCGCATTATGGCCAGGTGTGACGTAAATAATCTTACTTAATTATTTAGTCGATTCAATTTCTGAAAAGTTTAAGTTTTCTTTAATGACATTCTCACTAGTGCTATACCTCAGAGAACCACTAAGTCCGCCTTTGAATATTTTTTATCGAGATTAGAGGAATACCTATGAGTCCATGATAAAAGTTATCTGTCCTTATCAAATCTTTTGATTTGGGTTAACGAACGCAGGAATAAATATCATACATTCACTTTCACTATGAATGCTGACTGTACCTTTATTTAAAGAAACCTTTATGTACAGTCAGCTGCACAGAAACATGCCCACAGTGGACTAACATCTTTTGTTATACGTGTTACTTGCTACCAAGATCTAGGTCAACAATTGTATCAATATAGCCATCTTATGACGACCTATTGAGACTGAACTTTGGGTTATCTTCATCTGAACATCTAATGTCACATAATAATTCTGTTACATCAATACATAATTCGATAAAACTTTTCCATGACAACAGTAAAACAGTGAATTTGATAAAGTATTTTTATTTATAATATCTTATAGTTACTTAGTGATTTGATGCTATGTAGTCCTAATATACATTCATATCCTATAAATTTAGAAAATCTCTCATCACAATTTAATACCAACTACACATTTATTGCCATTCCAAAGCCGATTAATAGACTATTTAATGCTCTTGAACTCTAGACAACAAGAATATTGACATTTTGAAACAAATATTGCCTCACAGAAAAGTAAATAACGAAATTTGTCGCCAATTTATACATAAAATCCATTGTTTAAAAAAATCTTTACACCTCAATAAAAATGGCATATCAAAATGTGTCTAGTATACTATAAACTAAATTGTCTTAAAACATTAACTATCTAAAATGAAAACAATGAATAATGTTATGTTGAATACTTTTATGAATGTAAATGCAATTTCAGTGTGGATGGCAACTCTGAAAATTATATCGGTACCAAACTGATAGTATTGACTATTAACAAACCTACAAAACCGCAGTTTTACAATAAATTCAATTGTTTGATCTTTAACCCATTCACTGCCAATGGTCACTTTCAAAAATGCTATATAGAGTTAGCCTTTTATGAAAGCATTAGTTGTTTTGCCATAACTATGTGACTAACTACATCACATCTTTAAAGATCCATGGTGTTGAAAGGGTTAGACTTTTTAAACAAGATGCCAAGTGATATTGATTTTAAATGCATAACAAATAAACAAAGTCTTAAACAATTAACAGTTAAACAAATCACTGGAACTATTTCACAATGAACAGTATAAGACAGTAACTAACATAACTGGAAGGTCCTATTTAAACTTAGTGAGATTAGAGCTATAAACTAAATGACCTCTATACCTTTGACCTCCACAGTTGCCTAGACAACACACATCTTCATGTTACAAACACCGTCATACTTGCATCAGCTGTGTCCGAAACTTGAAAATATGCTAACAACTGAGGCTATAAAAGGGTTCACAAGATAAACAAGTATGTAAGCAGTACATATAACCTTTCATGACAGAGGTCCTTAAAATTAAAAGAAAGGAAAGAAAACTAATATGGAACATTTGAGAACAGGTACGACACTGATTCCCCATTGTGCGTGCGCCGGACCGCCTCAGCCAGCATCATGGAAACGTCAATACATTGGATCTTGGGGCAATCCTGCATGTGCTTGTCCTGGGGTATAGTGTTTGTGACGACTACGGCTTCTAAACAGGCATTGTTGATCCTCGAAATAGCGGGACCAGAGAAGATTCCATGAGTAAGAATGGCATAAACTTTGATAGCACCGGCTTCTATCAGTTTCTCAGCTGCGTGGCAGACAGTCCCACAAGTATCAGCCATGTCGTCAACCAGGATTGCTGTTCGGTCTTTGACGTCACCAACAAGCACCATGGATGCCACTTCATTAGCCTTCTTCCTCTCTTTATGGATCAAAGCGAACTCAACATTCAGACGATCAGCAATAGAAGTGACCCTCTTAGCACCACCAGCATCAGGCGATACTACAATACTGGTCTTCCAGTCAGGAATGTTCTCTTTAATCCACTTCAATACAGCGGGCTCAGCAAAGAGGTTATCAACGGGAATATCAAAGAATCCTTGGATTTGAGACGCATGGAGGTCCATGGTGATGATGTGATCGGCGCCGGACACGGAGAGGATGTTGGCGACGAGTTTGGCCGTGATCGGCGCTCGGCTTTTGTCTTTCTTGTCCTGCCGCGCGTACGGGAAGCACGGGATGACGGCAGTTACGCGAGACGCGGACGCTATTTTACAAGCATTGATCATAATTAGGAGCTCCATTAAATTGTCATTGATCTCCCCGCTGCCGCTCTGCACGATATAAACATCTTCGCCTCGCACCGACTCTCCAATCTCAACACATGTTTCCATGTTGCTAAATTTCTTGGTTACCACTTTACCCAGGTCGATTCCTAGCCGATCGACAATCTTCTGCGCCAAATCCGGGTGGGAGCTCCCGCTGAACACTTTGATGTTCGGCATTCTTGTGGTTAATGGCAAAACAAGGTTGTCTAACTTGTTAACTAATTGTTCTTCGCGCGATTCAGTTGATGGCATCAGCTCGGGACTAAAATGACCCGTCGACCGTCACTCGCGATATGTGCGATGCGAAGAACAAGACGAACTATACATCAACTACTAATTAGTAATTAATGATAAGAGAAGTTTGTGGCAACGTGGGGACTTGCCGTCCCGTAAATACGCCGCACCGCACGCACTTGCGCTAGGCTAGCTCGTTTCTTCGCAAGTTTTTTTTTTATTAACTTGCTTGACAGACAAAAAGTGGTGTGACCAGCTTTTTTATAAAATGTTCAAGTTATTTTTTAAATTATGACAGAAATTCAGAAATTGTAATAAAAAATTTTTTTAATTGTCTTAGAAGTTTATTATCATACGTTGATCAAAATAAATTCGTTTATAAAGTAGTCAAATTAAAAATATTACAACATGACCTTTACAACTCCGAATTTAATTACTTTAATTCCGAATACCTTCTGAAACTTAATTTTGCACGTCACCTAAGGCCTCATTCAGTCTATATTTAATTGAATATTGATATTTGCATAAAAATCTATGTCTCTGACTCCGTTGCACAGACTAATAAGAATACAGACGCGCAGTATAAAGCAAGACGATGTTTCATATAGTTGTCTCTGTCACTGCTTATGGTCAGCTGATGTGAGTTAGAATGAGACGAATAGTATGGTATTTTGAGTCTATTGACGACTTGTCTCCAAAAACTGTTAACCACGGTGTTAAATGCTAAACAATCTGTCAAAGTCAAATCAACGTCAAATCTCTTGTGAATCTTGAGGAAAGTTGGTTATTTCAAGAATATTGTGTTGAAAAACTAAATATTTCTGTAATAAGTTAATGATTTAAGTTGTATGAAGTGGCACAATGGCTTGTGCAGTTCCGTACTGCCGAAGTTACGCTAGATTGTTAAAAAAGACCGTAGCAACAATCGGATTTCATCGGTAAGAATCATTTGGTTATTTTTCAAATATTTCATGTACATTACGCAATATAATGGTCTGGGATTACAGCAGATGCTTGATACTATCGGATAAGTACTTTTTACATGGATCAAACTTGATATTTTTGGGATTTTTAGTAAAAATACAATTGTCGTAAACATGGGTAGTGTTGTTACCATGTATATATCGATATTTCGTCGACATGAATTATTCATGTAGGCGTTTAGACAAAATATTTTAATGTTACATGTCTTAACTGTTAACTTCAGGTTTCCGGTAAATAATAATCTTCGAAAAAAATGGATTGACGCAGTAGGGCGCAATAATTGGACGCCAAAAAAACACCATAGAATATGTTCGAAACATTTCGAAACTAACTGTTTCGTTATTATTAAAAATATAAAACACTTGCTGCCAGATGCGATACCTACAGTTTTTCAGAGGCCGCTTGAGGTAAGTTGGTATAGTGAGTTTTATTTATTTTATTACTTGACATTTCTGAGGTCCCTCCAGATGAGTTCGTTTCATTTAAGTTTTGTATATGCAAAGAATTTGTATTAGTACATTGATTTTCTTTATATATCCATAACTACTAGATGTTTAAAATAACAATATGGACATTATCATAATATGAATTACAAATCAAGTCGGAATACAATGGTGTAAAGAATGATAAAATTAAAATACGTAAAAATAAATAAAAGTAATACTACGAGTACATCCCGCTCTGCGTCAAGCCCGAACCAAAGGTCCCCAAAATGCTAGCGGCATTGCCTCGCTGAACAGCAATGGAGACCTGTTGGACGAGCCATGACCCAGAGCGGGGGTCAAGGCCCCTGTCCCTTAATCGTCTGCCTAACTCCTTGCACAGCCCGAGAGCCTCACTGCCCCAGGGCCCAGCTGTCTCCACAGCAACCGGAACGAAATCATAAGTCGGTTCCAAGGCAGAGTACTTTGCGTGTTTGAGCTTGGCGGCATTTTCGGCCGCCGAACCAGCTGACTTAATTGTGTGCTTTAGATGGGACGCTGCAAAAGTGCTAACACAAGTTGCATCCCATAGGAGGCACCGCCCTCTCTGCCAGGGAACCAACGTCAACCCGTCTGGTCTTTTTCCGTCAGTCCGAGACAGACCCGGGGGCTCCAGGATGCACGGTACGTTGGCGGACACCATAGCCCGACGCACGATCTCATTGATAGAATGGTGTCTAGGGAACCGACCCGCACATCTTTTGCAGCTTAGCCCGTGGTGGCCATTCTCCTCCACCATTGTCCCACAAACGCATCGGTGCGCTTCGCATACCTTGCTCCCCAGCCTTAAAGCAACTGCTATCCTCAGGGAGTCGTTGTCGAGCAAAGTGCCGAGTTGAGGGGAAGGCAAGGCATGCAGCCACGCACCGGATTCGGGCTTTGTGAGAGCCTTGAGACGTGCTAGGTCAGTCCCCGAGGCATCACTCAACAAATGAGAAAACGTTTGCTGACAGAATATCGTCCCATCCTCTTTGGACCGTTAAGCTATCCGGATGATCATTGGACGGACATAGTGTCGCCCACTTAGCCAGGGCCTCGGTTACGAATGGAACTCGAATGCTGCTGCCATCAAATGATAATATTCGAGCAACAAGATCCGACGAACCATGTGCCGACGAACCATCTAGATTAGATTAGATTTAGATTTATTTATTTCGAGATAAAAATTACAATATAGATTCGCATAAAATGTCAAAATTATAAGAATCTTTATCACGATCGTCAATAATAATAATAAGAAACAAAAATTAAATAATATTCAAAATGTCAAATACAGAAAGTGGAAATAGTATCTCCGATTACGGATTGTCATAACAACTAGTGGATAATGAATTCTAAATAAAAATATACAATGTCAATTTACGTATTAAAAATCACAGTATAAAAATACAATATAAATGTTACGCAAGAAATAGTGTCAGATGGGATATCAATAAATCAAATAGTCACTTAAAACATTATTTCCATGAACTCGCGAACAGAGTACAGAGGGTTATCCAACAAAAGATTTCTCAGTTTACGCCCAAATGTTTCGTCACAAGGTTCATTTCTTATATCTGCGGGTAGGTGCTCGAAATAAGTAGGTCCAATAACACGGGGATTTTTCTTTGAAAGGGCCATGCGACGAGGAACTGTCATTAGGCGCCCAGTTGAGCGAAGCTCTTTACCCGTTACATTCACTCGCGCAAATTGGGAGATGTTTTTTTTTTACAAATAAGAGAAGCTCGAACAAATGTTGTGAGTAGTGCGTCATTATGCGTTGCGATAAGAATAACTCCCGACAGGGGTGCCGATGCTTGACTCCTACAAGTACGCGAACTGCACGTTTTTGCATGACAAGAACTCTTTGCGCATCCGTGGAGTTTCCCCATAGGAGGGTACCGTAGGACATCAGGGAATGAAAATATGCGAAGTAAACTTGTTTCAGTGAATCACCCGAGATTAGCGGCTTTAATTTTCTTAACGCAAAGACAGCACTACTCAACCTGTCACACAGACTGTCAACATGGCGCTTCCAATTCAAATTGGAGTCAATTATAAATCCCAGGAACTTGCTTTCCTCACACACCGGCATCGAACAGCTTGCCATTGACAATGGCGTTGGTACTTTACGGCCAGAAAAAAGCATTATATTTGATTTGGCCACATTCAGTTGCAGTCCGTTATCCAAGAACCATGTTTGGAGTTGCGTGCAAGCCTCGTTTATTTTAATGGTTAGTTGTTCATAGGTGCTCGCACCAACTAACACGGTAGTATCGTCCGCAAACAGCACTGATAACCCGGCTACGATATTCGATGGCAGGTCATTAATAAATAATAAAAATAGGGTATTTCCTAAAGCTGACCCTTGAGGAATACCTAAATTGATATACCCTGAATCTGATTGCACTAATTTGCCGTTTGCACGAAGTTTTACGACTTGTTTACGCTTTGACAAAAACGAGGTTAACAAATGGTGAGCTTTGTTTCGAATGCCATACGAAGTAAGTTTATTCAGCATCAGTTCGTGGCTGATAACGTCAAATGCCTTTGACAAATCGCAAAGCACTCCAGCCATCTTGTTCCTGTCATCTAACCCAGTCATTATGCAATCAAATATCCTGTACGCAGCAGTGGTTGTAGACATTCCTTGTCTATACGCGAATTGAGTGTCCGTAAGCAGGCTATTCGATTCCAGATGACTCATTAGGTGAGACGACAAAATAGACTCGACAAGTTTAGAAATAGTGGGTACAATTGTAATTGGTCTGTAGTTATTGACGTCACTCCTGTCACCCTTACCTTTGAAAACTGGGCACACTCTGGTATTTTTTAAGACACTAGGATATGTGCCCGTCTCAAAAATCAGATTGATGAGAACAACAAGTCTGTCGCCAACAACGGGCCATACACAGAGAATAATGTTTATGGAAATGTCAAAAGCATCGACGGTGCCACGTTTTTTCAACATGGGTCGCAAAGTCTTGTCCAGGAGATCGCGAGTGACTACTGGTAAGGTAAAATCAGGAGTAATGTCTGGTGTATCTAAGTGCCTATGGAGATACTGTGTGGATTTTTGTTTGTCACCCTGTATTGCGTATTTTGACCCTATTCCTAAGAAATGAGTGTTAAATTTGCCTGGTAAGTCGCAATCCCTTATTTCCAAATTTGTAGTTGGGTCTCGAAGGCTAATATGGTCCGATTTCACTTTTGTTCCCACTTCTTCATTGACAATCCGCCACATTTCCTTAGGTTTGTTACTACTGGAACATAGCCTATTTTCAATGTGAGCTTGACGGGCTTGGAGCGTTGTAGATTTTATTAAGTAGGAGTAATGCTCAATACACTCTGTCAATATTGGATTGTCAGGGTACTGACGTCTTATTTCATGGAGATCACTATGTTTTATAATTAAGTCAGCCAACTCGTCACTCATCCATGACACGGTACCATTTTTCTTGCACTTATATTTCTTAATTGGAAAGTGGATGTCAATATAATATGTCAGAATATTAAATAATTTATCGAATTTATGGTCAATATCTAAATTATTATCATAAATAAATTTAAAATCATAATTAGAAATGTCAAGATAAAATAACTGGAATGCATAATATGTATTATACATGCGAAAGTAACTCTGTGTCGGTTTGTTGTTTACCTGTTCATACTTAAGCAGCTCAACTGATAGATATTGTATAATAATGTTTTCGTTACTGTATTTAATGCAGGGATCTCACCAGGATCAACAATTAGAAGGCAACTACAACAAAATGATGCTGAGCAGTAATGAAAGGCTACCAGATACAATACCTAAGACATCTGCATTGCCTCTTCAGGTGATGCAAGTTTACTGATTGCAAAAAGTTCTATATAATTGGATATTTATTATTTAAGGCATTAGATGTAACTTTCTTATTAAAATGAGATATTTTCAGGAATATAATTGCGTTGTTATTTTGTGTTAGCTTACTTTAAAAACAAAGTTTTAATCGACTTCAAATCAATACTTCTAGAAGCCACATTCCATATTACCGCATGAACTGCCTTCTGAAAGTAAATGCACGATTTCAAAGGACCCAAATCGTTTCAAAATAAGATTTGAAGATTGCCCTGGATTTCTCCAGGATCCCATCTTCAGATCCTGACCTGCCTAGGACCACCTTTTCTAACAAAACACCATTCTTATCGGTCCAGGCATCTAAGAGTAATCGAGGAACATACATAAAAAAATAAAGAGCCAGCGGAATTGATAAGTTTCAGAAGTCGGTTAAAAATAAATGTGTTCCACTAAAGATCCACAAAATAGTGAGACTTAAAAAGTAACTCGTCTGACTACCTATGTATTTGCATAATTTAACTTGTAGCGAACATATGAAACATGAATGCAGTTTATTATATTCGTAGTCGTGTAATGGTTTTTGTTTTCTATTTGGTAAGTACCATATTAATTTTTGCATAGTATGGATAGAGATACAATTTACTTACGAGTATCGCATATTACGAATTTATTAACAGTAAATATCGATATCGATAACTTGTAAGAAAATATCTTTCTGTGCACTAAATCTCGAGCGAGCGAGAGAGCGAATTACATCGTGCGAGCGAGAAAGCGGAGACAATGACGTATGAAGACCTGTCAGATAACATGGTTCTATCCCTTTCTTACTCGGCGTTCAGTACGTAAGTGAGAAGAGATCGGATGTATAGAAAACATTCAATTTATTAGGGCCTATCTGCTTTTCTCTGTAATCTGTGCTCCGTTGTGAACACGTAGGGCCTACCGCGAAACGAAAACGGAGTTCGTGCCTGTATCTCTGTCTCTGTCGCACTTGATTGTTCGAATGACAGAGAAGGAGATACATATACTTACTATCAAAACAGTTTTGCAGGAAAATGTGTTATTAAGTTTAAGTTTTGTAAAATAAACACGAACGAAGTTCGTTTTCGTTTCGCGGTAGCCCCCTCTGTTAAATGAGACGCTTGTTTTATTTTTTGTTATCTGTAACATGCTGCGCCGGCGCCGACCCCAAGTAAATTAAATGGGATAACTTTGGGATAAGGACAAGCGAATGATGATGTGATTAAAAATATTGTTGTTTGTGGGTGTGAAATTTCGTAAAACGAAATACATCACATTGATAGTGACGGTGACACTGGTGACAGTTAGTGACTGACAGTGACAGACAAATCCTTAGAAGAATAGGTAATTAATTAATTATTCTTATCCATCACACTCACACACGCACACGCAGTTGTAGTTGTTTACTTGAACGCTGAAAAATATTATCATTCACCGCGAAACCACTTTAGAATACGGATGTGAACTTAAAAGTGTGGTATATCCGAATTCATACCATACAAGCTTTGATGACTTAAGAGGCACCTTCCACCAGCAACTATGAGCGAACCGAGTGAGTCAGCTCCGGATAGTAAAGCAGACAAAGCAGATGAGAATGAGGTGATGGCAGTAGAGCGCTATAGTTTCTGCAAGGATTGGCTCGAGAAGCAGAACAGTGAAGGCGCCAAGAAGCTGTCGCAGCAGAATAAGAACGATATTCAATTTATAGTCCAGACTAACGCGGGTCGGCAGAAGTTTAAGCAGTCGGCGGATGAGGACAAAGCCTCAGTGCCGGTAGGCGTGGGGGAGCCAAATGTGGTGCCAAAGGCTGTGGTAAGATTTAAAACACGTTCTTTTCTTGAGGTCTTTTTTTTAAGCCTCTTTAATAATATTCAGGTTAAAATCAAATCCTTGAGATCCAGCTTTATTTCAGTATTTTAAAGTGTATTTATTGTAAAAAATGTCCTGACTTGTATAAGTATAGACTTACACTCCCAATGACAGTCTGAAATTCTTGTTGTCCCAGTATTTCCCTGGGAATTCCCAGTGTTGTTCCAGTTTTTCCTGGGAATTCCTAGTGTTTTCCAAGGAATTCCCAGTAATCTTTATTTAAAATTCAGCCCTTTGTTATAGTATTGAGATTGTATTTATGTTTTCAAGAAAATAAAAACCAATTGATGTGATGAAAAAAAATGGGATTTTTCATGGAATTCCCAGAGAGCTGAAAGGAAATTTTCAGTCCTAACAAACTTTATGGATCTGAAGTGTGGCTCCTATTTGTTTTTATAAGAGTAAACAATAGGATCGGTAAGTATTTATGTATATCTATTTACACTAAACGAGACTTAATCGCGTATATTAACCTTTTTATTTACCTTATATTATTATTTATTTTATTCTTTATTTATTTGAAGTCCCGTATAGTATAAACAATGTGTGAGAATTTTGAAAGTTTAAATCAATATATTTATATCTGTTAAATGTATTGTCATCTAGTACTCTTGACATTGGATACGTAAGGCTCGTGACAGACAACTGTGGAAGAGCATGGGGGAGGCCTACGCCATGCAGGCGACTACTTATACCTGAACTAAATTTTATGAAACAAATCAAAAATTATTATGTAAGCAAATGTAATAGTTAGTGTTCAGAGTTTCAGTGGCAAATTTCACATAATGGAGTCGATATTATGATAAACTTTTTAAGATTTGAATAAATAAATTATTCATTTACCTGAAGTACTTAGTATGACATTAATTAGGTAGGTGCTCGTCCCGACTGTTTAGGTGACATGTTTGTACGTATGTAATAAGTAAAAATAAATAACTTTATTAAACAATGTTTACCTACATACTTGTGTTATTAGTAGTCCTGTGTTATCGTGGTATAAGTAGGTAATGCTCGCACGATAATTTATAAGGAGTATTAAGCAAAATTAATCATTTAATCATTATTCGTTTATTAAAAAAAGTGGTTAGGCGACTCCATGTACCTCTGTGAAATTTGCCACCGAAACTCCGAACACTAGTGTAGTAGTAGTTATGTAATAGTAGAAATAGAGGCTATTTTTATTTTATTTTTATACTAACATTGACATTTACATGACATTATGACACAAGCCTAATAATTGAGCTTACTATGGGGCTAGTTCGATTTGGGTAATACTGTCTCCTAATATTTATGTATTTATAGAACATCCTGGGCATTCTCAGACAGCCCTAACCTGATTCATTGGCAGGGTAAGCCTTAAACTTGAATCCCCCAACAAAATCAAAAATATAAAGTATGAAAGTATTGAGACTAGTATTAAGATCCGATTCAGATTTATCTAAAAAAAAATGCAATCTGTCCTCGGATTTTCCCAGAGAACCCATCATAAATTTTCCAAGTAGGAGTTTTATCACTTTTATCTGGATATCCCAAGTGTCTAGAGATTTATAACAACAAACAAAATTATTGGAATAATATTGAGAATTCTCAGGATTTCCCCAAAATGTGTTTATCCACAGTATCAAGTATGTCTTACACTTAATAAGATCACAGTTTTTTTCCTTTATTTATATGGGTAATTTTGCAGGGATTGTTTTCTTCAACATGTATTTTGTCAACATAAGTATTAATAAAATTGGACTTCCTTCAGAATCTAAACCTCTTGTTTTATGATTTCCTAAAATATGTCAGCTTGACCCAACAAGAATATAGTGCCAAGACTTTCATTCATAGAAAAGGATTACTGATTCAATTATGTTTGTTATGTGTAATTTAATTTATGTTTGTTATGTGTAATTTAAATTATGTTTGTTTATGTGTAATTTTCGTGACTCCTTTCGTGTTCCTTCACCGAAAAGCCATTGTTAATTATCAAATGATGTTTCGTGCATCATCAATGGCCTGTAAGTCTATAACAGACTATACAAGCAGTGTCAAGAAGGGAGACAACGTCTTCCATGGCTGTGTAAGCCAATGCGGGAGCGGCATACACGACCGCAAGCCTGGCAGGTGTAATTTGCCCGCGGCGAACAGGGTGACACGTTGATGCCGCTTGGCTCGCTTATCCGCAAGTGTCTTAAACCACGCTTCATCGTGAATTTTACGACCATCAAACACCAGTTTGCACCATTTGTCCCTGTCTTCGGCAAGGTCCTCCCACTTGTGAACCGAGATGTCGAAGTGTGTTACATCTCTTTTTCTCGTGCGCGGAAGGCATAAGCGTATCTCTGTCGGCGGGGCGTGTTAGACTCAAATCAGGGCATCCCCTTAAGTGGCTCATTATAAATTTACAGAAATTGAACAAACTGCGAAGCGAAGATGTGCGCATGGAATGTGGATGGCCGTCGTGCAATCAGCTGACTTTTGACGACTACCTGGAGTTTCAGGCACATTGCCGTAACCACATCTCCGACTTGCAGGTCACTGAAGAGGATGGGAAGAGTAAGTAAATCTTGAAAGTATAAAGTTGGGACTGACTTTATGTACGATTATCACCGACTGGGCTGGGCCGGAGCGCGCCTGAGCGTATTTTACGAGTTGCCAGAGTAATTTGAAGCTTTAACAGACGTTACATTTCATATTTCGGACGTGGACGGCTGCGTTCGGCGTTCGCAAGTGACCGATACTGCGCCATCCGCATAGTGATGTGCCGTGGGAATTTTCCCGGAAATATTGCCATGTTCCCAGGAATATTCCCACAATAGGGGAATATTGCAATACAGATTGGGCAAATTAAAATTTGAATTAAAGTTAGTTACAATTAATAGTACTCCGAAGACTAAAATAACTTTTGCTAAAAACTACGTTTTTGTGCTAGGTGTACATGTTTTACAAGTGCGTCTATAGTTTTATATAACAAAATTTAAGCTTTTGTATTCATCACAAAGTAAATACATAACGCTTGTAAGCTGCATACGCACAGAGAGCGGTGGCAGGGCGGCGCGGCGCGGTGCGGAGGCGGTACCGGTTGTAATGTTCAAGCTAATACGAAAGGGTCCGCACAGATATACCGCGCCTTTAATAATGTACGTGTAATATTCCTAAGATGTTTACGTGTGCTCTGGCCTCCTATACTAGGTATTTCCTAATTTATCACAATACTCAATTCCAAAATTCCCCTATGTTCCCTTTGCGTGGGAATATTCCTGGGAGCGGCACATCACCACACCCGCACCCAGCGCACTTCCGCGACCTTTACCAGATTTCCATCCACCCTGTGGTAGACCCACGCTGCGCTCGCCGCTACGTCGTCGCCACTCGACAACCTTGCCGCTCCAACGGCCATTGGTTCTACATGGAATCAGTGATGGGCAAAATGTAATCGCAAAATTAAGATTAATCTACTTAATCGCGTCTAACGATTAAAAATTACGATTGATCAATCTTAGTCGTAAGAGTTCGACTAATTTAGTCACGATTAAATTAATCGTCGATTAAATACGAGCGACTAGATCTTTAATCGATTGATTCATTAGATCAATTTTCTCTCGATTGATATCAGGAATTAATAAGCGGTCTCGCTTTTTCATACATCGTTCTCTTTCTAACTTTTTACCTGAGTTTCATCTAAGCCGTAAACCCATGTCTAGGAGACCCTTAGTGTACTGCACTGTAAAAAGCATCTTGTGTTACTGGAACAAGTTTATATCACAAGACATACCGACTAGAATGATTTCCAAGTGTACAATACATGCCCCCAGATATTTAATTTTTGTAACGTGTAGTGGTCCCATTTTTAATCGAGATTTAATCGTGACATTTAGTCGATTAAAATGACGTTTGATCAATCGTCAATCGAACTCTGCGACGGTTAATTTTATCTTGATTAAATTAACCGCTATTAATTTTGTGACGATTGATTGTTTAATCGATTAATTAGTTGATAAAAAAAAACATCGATTAATACCCATCTCTGTCACTGTGTTGGTTTCTTTTCAGTCATCTACTCCTGCCTCTGGGAC
Source organism: Epinotia demarniana (assembly GCA_945867215.1). Lineage (NCBI taxonomy): Eukaryota > Metazoa > Arthropoda > Insecta > Lepidoptera > Tortricidae > Epinotia > Epinotia demarniana. The sequence goes on from OX244273.1 coordinate 19,843,183, forward strand.
TCCTGCAAGCACAATAACTCCTCCTATGACGAGCTCTGTCGCCACATGTGCTACCACGCGTACCACGCGAGGCTGCTCGGAATCGGCTTCAACGCCCAAGCCACCCTGAGCTTGGCGCCATGCAAGAAGGACTCAAGCCACAGGAACAAGCTGCCGCTGCTGGCCAGCGACTATGGCTGCGCGTGGGTCGGGTGCCAATGCCAGTTTAAGGCTATACAGGTTAGAGAATGTATCAAGGTTGGTAACTTGACGAATGTACCAACGTGACAATTTTACACTTGCATATCCCAAGTTAGAGAACAGGGTTGAAGTGTGTCGTGGGCGATGGGCTAGCAACCTATCACTGGGATGTCACATTTTGATGTTTTTACCCACATTTATGCTGAAAGTGGCACTGGAACATAAGTTGCATGTGCTCTGTCTGCCTTTTTTGGGAATGAAGGCGTGAATGTATGTAAGTATGTATGTACTCGTATATCCCAATTTACCACATTCTATGCCGTGGTTTTCCCGCTAAGTAGAGGAAAGCGCGTATGATCGGCGCGTCTTCCCCCACAGCGGGAGCCCGTAGCGCACCCATGCGACTGCCTGCGAGTGATATGCAACTTTACCTATTGTTTTTTTTGTTTTGAACATGCTCAGAGCGTATACGGAGGCCTAATAGAGTACAGTCGGTTCATTCTTGTATATTTAAATTATGTGTTATGGTTCTTCGGTTAAGAGGTTGATTTGTCTGGGTGGCCTTGTAACCAGTGCGTTATTGAATTAATTGTTTCCTCTATGTGTGTGTTACTAAGATCGTCTGTGGGGGATTGTACGAAGAGTGATATGTCGTCGCCAAACATTACCAATTTGTTGGTTGTGATTTTCGGAAGGTCGTTTATGTAGATGAGAAACAGTACGCATCCTAGCACACTGCCTTGTGGGATAGAGCTCTTGATATACTGTATGCTGGATTTAATATAATTTACAAATCTACTTGTTGAGTTTGACTCTGACATTGGATCCAACAGTTAATATGTTTATATTTGAACACCCAGGCGTTTCTAGACCACGTGAAACTGCACATTTCCTTCGCGGGTCCGCGCTACGTGTGCTCCTGGGCGGGCTGCGGTGCCTCGTTCCCACGGCGCGAAGTGCTCAATACCCATGTGCGCTCCCATACTGGGGAGAGACTCCTGGCTTGCTATCATTGTGGGAGACACTTCGCTTGCAATAGGAAGATCACAGATCATTGTAAAAGACAAGTAAGTGACCACTTCTAGAAACCAACAGCGACCAATTTCAATCTCGAACGCCTAACCTAAATTATTTAAATTTTCAAGATTGCGCCTGTATTTTAACGCTCTTAATCTAGAACGCATTGGATGACATTCGAAATACGCATCAAACTGTCGAAAGCACTCCAGATTTCAATTCTACATACGTAGAATGCATCAACCCTGGTTTAATAATCAAACTTTGGTTGCCTACTTCAAACTAGATGGAACACTCCCAACTGTGAACATTTCAAATTTACTCAAAATGATCTCGCTCGCCGGAAGACCAGAAGACTCGTGAGCCAGCATTAAGCTGAGGCGGGACCATTTCGTAACAAATAAATAGTTTTGAGTAATCAAATAGTATTACTTAGCTATACCTATGTATGTATTTGTTTGTTACGAATAAATAATTTTCATTTCATTTGAAATCTCGAAGAATGCTAAAATCCTAGAACTCTCCAAAACCGTGTACCAAAACCTTCGAGAAAACAGTGGTGATAGACTACTTTTTGTCTTATACCTTATCCTTTTTTTACTTTATTGGCGTTACCAAGCCGTTGTAATAAAATAATTATTTATGCTATAAGTTCGGAAAGTACCTAAGTGATTTCCGGCGAGTGAAATTTTTATTATTAATATATTTTTTAAATTGTCATGTTAAAATCGAATTTACCCAGGTTCAGGTAGGTACTTATTATCTGGAGCGGCATTTAACAACTTCTCCTCGTCTTTCTAGTAACTAGTTTTAAGTTTAGCGCCTAAGCAAACCTGTAATATAACTATCTTTTGGACGTTCTGGGTAACTACGTCCATAAGAGTCTGATTATAAATAAGTTCCTGGCAAAAAATATTTTTTGGTACAAGCTTTTATTGCCGAATGTACTTTTTTTTCTGTGTACCATCATCAATTACTCATTGAGACGATTCTAACGAACCCAAACTCAACGGGGTTACGTCGGTTAAGTACTGAATTCCCATGGCCACCTTCTGTCTCCATCATCAGATCAGCTTGATGGTACCGTAATATTGAATTGTCATCCAAACTATACTCATACCCAAAATTTCAGCTCAATCTGTCACCGGGAAGTGGGTCAAATTTAACTCGCTAAATTTGTCCCATACTAGCATACATATTAACAGGGCAAGTTAAATAAAAGCTTGTAATGAATAAATAATACTAATTTCAGAACGTATCCTCAAACGAGTACAGCTGCAGCTACTGCGGTCTCTCGTACGCTACCGAATATTTGATGAACCAGCATAGCAGCCAACATATCTCGCAGTACGCCTGCACGTTGTGCGACATGTCCGCACCTACGTTGGGGACGCTGGCCCAACATGTTCGGTACCGACATCTGCCGGAGCATTGCAGAACGCATGCTTGTACGGAATGCGATCACAAGTGAGTTGATATTGTTGCACAATATACACGGTGTATTGTTCGAATGGGGAAAAATCGGAAACTACGAGATACTGAAATTTGCTCTTACGCTCTGGTCTGCAACAAACGCCGTAGGTCGCGTCCGGCGTTTGCTGAAAGCATCGTCCACTGGACGCGGCGTCCAGCGCAAACTGCGATCAGTCTCCCAGTGCGCTAATGTGAATGGACGTGAATTGATTATGGATGAACAGACAATTTTAAGAGTTCTTCGTATTTAACTTAATTTAACTGATTCAGTTAGTAATTCGTCTTGGTCCTTTGTAAATTTCACCATCTTCGATGACAAAAACGCGAGGTCCGTGACGCCAGAATGCTCCGGAATTACTGCGTCGGCGGCGTACCACCTATGGACGCGGCCGCGTCTGGCGTGTGAGAGAGACCACTAGTGCATTTCCATAGTAAGCATTCGTACGTCGCGTACAACGTCACGCCGGACGCGACCTACGGCGTTTGTTGCAGACCACCGCCTTATGAGTCACAAGACCAATTTTACAAATTAAACTATTGCATACAAAGTTTAAAAATAAACCCTCGTACACGGCCGGGAATCGAACCCGGTCAAGTCTGTCTAAAAATCTGCCTTCGTCCGTGTATGAGCCGTTTTTGAAAATCTTTGAATGTAGTTTTTTGCTATTGGTCTCGTGACTCTTAAGAGCAAATCTCCTTATCTCTTGTAGTTTCAGATCAGACACCCTGTATAGTGCTCTAATAAGCATTCTACCGTAGCGCCAAAAAATCACCTGCCAGGCTTGAGGCCAGTGCCTATTCCGTAGGTATTGTAGTGTTGTGTTCCTGATGATGAGTAAGGTTCCCAGATCTCCATCTTTAAAGGCCGGCAACGCACTCGCAACACCTCTGGTGTTGCAGGTGTCCATGGGTGGCGGTAATCGCTTACCATCAGGTGATCCGTCTGCTCGTTTGCCTCCTATAACATAAAAAAGGTCTTACATGCCGCTCCCGCATTGGCTTACACAGCCATGAAAGATGTCTCCATTTTGCAACTTGCAAGTGGCACCAACTTACGATTACAGACCGATCAAATACAAATACAAATACAAAATATTTTATTTGTTAAACATAGGTATAGTACATCGGTGGTTCAGTTTATGGATTGTATCACTATGTCTTGCCTGTCAAGGCATACAAATAGCTACAAAATAGCATGCAGCATGCATAACTTCTTAAACACTAAATATAAAATCGTTAAGTATGCTATTATTCGCTTATGTTATGTTAGGGTCATTTAAATATTCTTGTGTGGAATAGTATGCTTTGGCAGCTAGAAATTTAAACAATGTTTTTTTAAATAAATGAGGGTCATGGAGTTTCAAGATGGCTGTTGGCAATTTGTTAAAAATTCTAGGCGCCATTGCATTCCAAATATGCTTTTTGAAAGTAGGGCAGTTTTGTATGCTCCATAGTTTATCTTAGCCTGCATACGAACACTCTTAAAGCTCGAGAACTGTTTACTGTTGTGTTTTACATACATTGCTGTTTCAAAAATATAGAGTGATGGAAATGTCAAGATATTTAATTTAATAAAATATGGTTTACATGATTCGCAGGGGTTTAGGCCGCAAACGGATCTGATACATTTCTTCTGACCCTTGAAGACTAGGTCTCTATCTGTAGAGTTGCCCCAAAATATTATTCCGTACCTTAGTGTAGATGTGACATAGGCATGATAAGATGTCAAGACTTCATGTTGGTTCACTTTTTTACCGAGATGATACAAAGCATATGAATATTTATTTAGTTTCTTACATAAAGTGTCAATTTGATTTTTCTAGGACAATTTATTATCTAAGCTTAAACCTAAACATTTTGATATGTCCGTTTCATTAATCCTATGGTCCTTATAAGTTACGTTCAAATTAGTGATTCTGTCAATTCTTTGTCTAAAATGCATAATGTTAGTTTTTTCTAAATTTATGCGGAGATTGTTCCTGCTTAGCCATTCAATAAGTGATTGCAGAGTTCTATTGACTTTTTCCTCGTAGTGGTGTAGGTCTTCACCCGTGAATATTACAGTGCTATCGTCAGCAAATAGAACCATAGATTCTTGGATAGCCAGCGGAAAGTCGTTAATATAAATTAGAAAAAGTAGTGGTCCTAATACGCTACCCTGTGGGACACCAAAATGTGTATCCTTAAGATCAGATGTATAAGTAATTTGTTTCTTTGCTTTGGTACATATGCGGTCTAGTTGAGTAAATTGCTTTCGACCTGTTAAGTAAGATTCAAGTAAGTTATGTACGTTCCCACGAATTCCAAATCTATAGAGTTTAGCTAATAAAATTTTATGATCAACAAAATCGAAAGCCTTGGTCATATCCATGTAGAGAGCAGTTACGGGAATGTTTTTGTCGATGTTAAGCATAATTACACGAAGTAGGTCAAAGATAAAGGTAAAGGTTGCGGGAGTCCGCTGGATGCGGGTGGCGCGGGATCAGTCACTTTGGCACTCTTTGGGGGAGGCCTATATCCAGCAGTGGACGTCTTTCGGCTGATATGATGATGATGAGTTCAAAGATTGCCATGTTTATTGATTTGCACTTGCGGAAACCCATTTGTTCGCGTGCGAATAGGTTGTTCATTTCAAAGTAATTGTTTATAGCATTGTATATTACTTTTTCAATAATTTTCGAGAAAACAGGTATTAAGGCTATTGGTCTATAGTTACTAATCAACGTTTTTTCACCCTTTTTATGCATTGGGCGCAGGAGGACTTTTCTGGAAAAGTGCCACGTTCGATGCATAAGTTTACAATGTAGCTAATTGGTGGTGAGATTATCTTTGCCACTCTTTTTATAACCTTCGTGCTAATGCCGTCATAACCAGTGCTTTTTGAATTTTTCAGTGAGTTGATTATTACACGGATGTCGTCGGGTGTTGTTGGTCTCATAAACATAGATTTGGAGGAATTAAATGTCATTGTTATATTGTTTTGTAATACATTATCATTCGAATTATTATCATTATTGGTAAAAGGGATATTTAGATTAATATTGTCAGTTTTGTCTGGGTCGTGTATGTCAGTGAAATAGTCATTGAATTGTTGTGCTATCTGTGTTGGATTGCTAATGACCGTATTGTTAATATTTTTTAGAGTTGTTAATAATATTCCAAGTAGCCTTTGATTTGTTTGATGCATTCTTAATGTAATAATTATTTTGAGCTTTTTGCGTTAAAAGTATAACTTTTCTAAGTCTTTTGGAGTACTGTTTTAGGAGGCTTTTGTTGCTTTCATTCGGCGCTAAACGACATTTCCATAACATATTCCTTTTCCGTTTGCAGCATGTTCTTATTCCGTTGGTGACCCATTTTGGCCTATTTATAGCTGATATGATATGATAGCTGACGACCGCTTTAGTCTAGTTGGTAGTGACCCTGCCTACGAAGCAAGAGGTCCTGGGTTCGAATCCCGGTAAGGGCATTTATTTGTGTGATGAGCACGAATATTCGTTTCTGAGTCATGGATGTATGTATTTAAGTATTTATTTATCTATATAAGTATGTTTATCGTCGTCTAGTACCCATAGTACAAGCTTTGCTTCGTTTGGGACTAGGTCGATTTGTGTAAGATTGTCCCCTAATATTTATTTATTTATATTTTAACTCTAATCAAAGGAAAACATAGACTATAGAACAGTTCAAAGTGGTCACAAAAGCAATTAAATGCTACATTGGAGTCGTTTGCCATATATACATCGTTTAAGTTAAGTTCTTTTATACATTCTGCAAATTTATCCATATTTTCATTGCTTAGGTCTCTTTTAGAAATGAACCAATGAGAAAGTAAACATGTAGGTTTTACTGGACATTTCAAGATTTGGGCAGTGTGATCAGAGATTGCCAGATCTATTACCTCAGTTTTACCACCTCGCACGTTGTGTATAATGTTATCAATACACGTGTTACTTTGCAGACGTGTTGGTGTTGATATCAACGTTAAATATGGCGCTGGCAGCTGTCATTCCATAGAAACTTGACAAACTTTCCGTACATTCAGATTTAAACGAACACCGCTTACTTACACAAGGTTTGATGCAAACCACCCATAGACTTGACGGTTATTGATGATGAAGAAATAGTCGGTATCTGCACAGTAATGTAATCGGAACGTTTCGTTTAAATCCTGCGTCAAGATTCTGTATATTGCCTTATGAGGCTAGTACTTATATTAATAAACTCAATCCATGAGGACCAATCTTACCCATTTTGTGTAGTGTAACAGCGTGGAATGAACGATCTAAATATACATAAACTGCAAAAGGACAATTTGAGGTGAAACTTCAAAATTGTATGGACTAATCTTGAGATATAATTATTGTTATTTGGTCCTTTTGACACTACATTTCATTCGAGTACGTTATTCTAGCCGCAACGGATCAGCAAAATTTTTATTTACTAGAAAACTGCAAAGAGAAAACTTACAATTTACAACCTTCCCAGCCGTCTACTCTCCGTACAGTTTTTTCCGTTTGTGTGAAAGGAAAAAAATAAGAAAATAGTCCTCCCAAAATGATACGCCTGACTTTCCATTTGTGCCTCATACTAGACTAGAAAATAAATTTAGAAATTATTGAAATAGTTTTAAATAACAATTCCAGATCAATGACAAAATCCGACCTCCGCAAACACATGGAAACGCACACGCGCAAAAGGAAACGCAAAAACAATGACAGCGACATCTCCGCATCAGATGAAGAACCGAGGAAGAAATTTTCGAGGAAGTACGCGTGCCATTTGTGTCCGGAGAAGCAGATTAAAGTGTTCTCCAGGGGGAGCAGATTGACGACGCATTTAGTGAAGGTTCACGGAGCTCAGTGGCCTTTTGGGCACAGCAGGTTTAGGTGAGTAGCTTTGTCAACCAGGGAAACTGAGTATATGATGTTAGAGAACCCTCGTTTAGAGGAAGATGAGAAAGTATGTGATACAAGTGCTTGGAGAAGTAAAGTGTTGTCCAGGAGTAGATTGACGACACATTTGGTGGAGGTGCAAGGGGTGCAGTGGGCTTTCGTGCACAGCAGGTTTAGGTGAGTAGCTTTGTCAACCAGGGAAACTGAGTATATGAAGGTAGAGAACCCTCGTTGAGAGGCAGACGAAGAATACAACTGCTTGGAGAAGTAAAGCGTTCTCCAGAGGGAGCATATTGACCACGCATTTGGTGAAGTTGCAAGGGTGCAGTGGGCTTTCGTTCACAGCAGGTTTAGGTGAGTAGTTTTGTCAACCAGGGAAACTGAGTATATAATGGTAGAGAACCCTCGTTGAGAGGAAGATGAGGAAGTATGTAATAAAAGTGCTTGGAGAAATAAAGTGTTCTCCAGGAGTAGATTGACGACGTATTTGGTGAAGGTTCACGGGGTTCAGTGACCGACGGTCACAGCAGGTGAGTTGTTGAGAAGGACAATAAGTGGAGAAGGAGTGTACAGTGTTTTACAGAGTGAACGATCGAAACACCTGGTGAAGAAGTGCGGTGCTTATTCATTTGTTTTTTATATCGAATTTGAAAATATTTTTTATGTATGGCCCCATTATGTATTTATTATTAAGGTACATATTAGAACAAATTATTTCTTTCTTTCCTCTCATCTGCTTTACCCCCAAGGTTGGCTGTTTTTTCTTTATTTTTCCTTACAATACAAGTGGTTGTGTTCAACAAATATAACATTTCGGATTATTACTCTATCGCAGAATTTTATGGCTAGAAGATTTGGAAGGCTGGTAAATTAAAAGGTGTGATTATTATAATTATTGTCTAAGGATGAGTTGCAACAAATTACGATTACAAGCCGATCGATGTTAAATATGACGCCGGCAGCTGTCATTCCATAGAAACTTGTCAAACTTTCCATATATTCAGAGTTTAGCGGACACCGCTTAATATTACAGACAGTTTGGTGTAACCAGACCTGAGTAACGTTTTTTTATTATTATTATTATTATTATCTCTTTATTTAATATTTATCTTAAGTTAGGTTTTTACAATAATGATATAAAAAGTAAAATATAAAAGTATACATATAAAACATAAAACCATTATAAAAACCTAACCTAGGGTACCGCCGGCAGCGAGGCGGGGCCTAAGCTGCCGGTGGTCAGGGCGACAGAGACAGGAACCTCCTGACTATTCGCGCAGTATCCAAGAGTACCGCCTTCTGTATCTGACCCTTGATCCAGCCATCTAGCGAGAGTCTCTTGAGGTGACGGTCGAGACTCTTCGCTATCAAACCGTTCGCCGAAACGACTATCGGGACGATGTTCGTCGAATCAACATCCCACATGGCGGTTACCTCGTGAGCCAGGTCTAGGTACTTGCTGGCTTTGTCCTTTTCGGCCTTCACGAGGTTCTCGTCATGGGGGATGGTGATGTCGACGAGCACTGCCTGGCGTTTTGATCGATCTATCAGCACGATATCAGGCCTATTGGCAAGAATAGTTCTGTCCGTGATGACAGATCGATCCCAATAGAGCGTGGCACGACCATTTTCGAGAACTGGCGCAGGTGTGTACTTATAGTAAGGCACTTCGGAGACCACAAGACCGTATAGCAGAGCAAGTTGCTGGTGAATAATTCTGGCTACAAGGTTATGTCTGTGCAAGTACTCGCCGTTAGCAAGATGACCACAACCGGAGATGATATGCCTGAGTGACTCCCCGGGACGGCGGCATGCCCGACAAATGTCGACCGTACCGTCCTTCAGGATATACCTCCGGTAGTTGTTCGTCATGATAACTTCGTCCGCAATTGCACAGACAAAACCCTCGGTTTCCCCGAAGAGATCCCCGAAACGTAGCCAGTTCACCGACGCGAGCAGATCGACATCGGGCCCTGTGAGGGCCTTGTAGAACCGCCCGTGTAGCTCCTTGCTCCTCCATACCGCCCTGCGGTCCTCGGCGCTCATTACTTTAAGTCTGCGCCAGTTCTCGTTTGCAAAGGAGAGCGGGGTGAAGTTTCCGTCTACTGCTACTACGTCGCGATGCATCCCACACTCGTTGTTTAGGAAATAATCCCTGAGACTGCACACCTCGCGGTTGTGGAGGTCTTTGGCATTTAAAAAGCCGCGACCTCCACACTTCCGCGAGATGTACAGTCTCATAACAGACGAGCGTGGGTGTAGCATGCGATGCGCAGTAAGCAGTACTCGGACTCTTCGGTCCAGGGCATCCAGCTCAGTCTGAGTCCACCTTAGTACGCCAAAGGAGTAAATAAGCAAGGGCATCACCCAGGCGTTGAAGGCGCGAACCTTGTTGCCGCCCGACAAAAGACTATTGAGTACTTTTGTCAAGCGACAAAAGAAGCGCTCCTTCACCGCCCGCTTTACGCCCTCACTCTCAATACCCAATGACTGTGACATACCAAGATACTTATAGGTTTCTACTTCGGAGATAGATTTGAGGGACATTGTCTCAGAAAGTTGCAAATTTGTTGAATTTACAACTTTCCCCCGCTGTACATGCATGACCGCACACTTATCGACACCAAATTCCATTTTGATGGCGCTACTGAAGACTTCTGTTGTCTTCAGTAGTTCCAACAGGTCATGTCTATTCGGTGCAAACAGCTTAAGGTCATCCATATAGAGCAGGTGGGAAATGACTTCACCCCCTCTCCGAAGCCGGCAACCTAGCCTTGAATCCTTCAGCAGGGTGCTGAGCGGATTCAGCGCTAAGCAGAACCACAAAGGACTCAGGCTGTCACCCTGGAAGATCCCACGTTCAATCCTTATAGAGTCCTGCAGACTAAAGGGGCCATCTCCTCCCCCCGGTTGACGAAGGACTGTGGTCCACTGCCCCATGCAAGCGCCTAAGAAGGATCTTAGAGTTGCATCAACTTTATACAATTCTAAGATCCTCCTCAGCCATGAATGAGGCACCGAATCATAGGCCTTCTTGTAGTCAATCCAGGCGGCCGAGAGGGTCCCTTTGTTCCGCCGGACTCGTTGGCAAATGGTCATGTCTATGAGGAGGAGCTCTTTAGTACCACGAGACCCAACCCTACATCCATTTTGAGCAGGGGCCAAAACATTGTTCGCAACGGTATGTGCGTTAATTTTTGCTCTCAAAATGGATGTAAGGAGCTTGTACAGCGTAGGCAAGCACGTGATGGGTCTGTAGTTTTTCGCTTCCGTGGTACTACCGGACTTGTAGAGCAGGGAGGTAATACCAGTTGTAAAGAAAGATGGTAGGGAACCGAGCTCAAGGGCTTGCTGGAACTGTGTTGCCAAACGCAGGTGTGAGCATCGAAACCATTTCACCCAGAAGTTGTGCAATCCATCCGGCCCAGGACTTTTCCAGTTCGGGGCCAAACGGATGGCACAACTAACGTCTTCGGGGCTGATAGTAACAGTCCCCATGGGTTCGATGTCCTCACACTCACGTTCGAGAACACTCATCCACTCGCCTTCGGTGTGTTCGACTGGCACTGACCAGATACTACGCCAGAAGTCAACCATGGCAGTAGCATCAGGCTGCTGTTCGTCGGACACACGACGATCGGTTTCCTCCCACTTTCGGTATACCTTCCTTTGGTCACTCTGGAATAAGCGATTCTGCTGGTATCGGTCCACGCGCTCTCTGTAGCGGCGAATACGGGCTGCCCATGCATAGACTTTCTGCTTCAGAAAGTCAATGCGCTCCGTGACACAGGCTATGTAGTCGCGGGGCCTGGTACCAGTTCCCGCGAAGGCCTGGTTCACAAAGCGCATGACTCGGGGGCGGTTGTTGCCCCCCCTGAAGCAGATCAGCTTTGCAATGAGAGTCCTGAACGTATTGATACGCCGCTCAATCCGTACTTGCCATGCAGGGACATCCCCAGCAGTCCTAGGTGCACGTTCAGCGTCCGGAAACTTGACGCGAGCAACACGGCACGCCGCGATGGCCCCGCAGTACATGATTGAGTGTGTATCAAGTAAGTCTTCACTAGTCCGTATATACGGATCTAGCAGACCGTTCAAGGCTCCCATTAACGCTAGATTTCGTCTATTCACGGGCAGGCGTGGTAATCGTGGCCTAGAGTTGTTTGTGGAACGATACCCCGTAATCGCATCTTCCAAAGCCCTCCTCAGTTGCTCATTGGTCTGGGTACTCACGCTCTGATTCGCACAGTCCTCCTCGTCGGCACTGGGATCAACCCGCGGTGCCCCCGGTGCCAGATCGGGTACAGACATCGGAGCCGGCAACAAGGCGGGCAGATCCCGTGCCGAGGTAGAGGCCGCACGAGCAGAGAGTGCTTCCAGTCGTAGCCGATCAAGTGTGGCGTCATCCAACCGCTTGTGCCGCTGGATGACGCGCACCTGATCCGATAGGCGTTGTGCAGATACAGTGATGGTCGGTTCAAGGGCCTGAAATAGAGGCAGCATCCGGACACGGTACGCGGATAGGTTAGTCCCTCCCTCTGTCGCCCCATAATAGGCGCGCATGCAGTTTTCGTTAATGGATTGCGTCCACTGCATGCGACGCACTATACCACCGGCAGCGGGAGCCGTGGGCGGAGCAGGATGCCCCGCAGGCCCCGCGCGTGCCGGCAGTGGTGGTCGTCCTCGTCGTACAGGTAGTCGCGGCGGCGGGGACGGCGGCCCGCGCTCGTCGCTCGACTCGCTGGTGTCGGCCGCTGTTGCAAAGTCATCACCCGACGACGACGGCGATGGCGAGGAGCTGGACGGCGCGGGCGGAGGTGGTGGGCGTGCGCGTTGTGCCGCTCTTGAGCGTGTCCTTGTTATCATACTCGTACTCGTATCGTTTTAGTTTTCTCCGTCATGCCTTTGACAGCTGCTTGTCAGTTTCCCTCGATGGTGAGCAAACGTGGTGCCGTATTTTAAATATATTGCACATTGTGGGAAACTATTAGGTGCATTCGCACAGGTGTAAAATGTTTACAAAGGCACAGAAAACATTAAAAACGAATTTATAAAATATGAACAAGAATTATTATTATTATTATTATTATTATTTAGTAATTAGTACAATTTACTTAGTACTAAAAATGAAGCTTTGCCCCACAAAACTGTAGTATCAGTTTGACTATGGGAACGGTAGTATCTAATTAGGTAAGATAACAGATTCCTTTCCTAGAAACAGATATCAAAGTAATTTCTGTAGTAAACAGATTTGAAACTCCATTCGTAGCTACGAATCGTAGCTGATTATCATTCGGATAAAATGTTAATTGATTTTGATTTATTTGTTCTATGCAGGTACCAAATAAGCGAAGACGGCATGTACCGCCTGACAACAACGCGGTACGAATTTCTAGAAGTTTCCAAGAAAATCGTCGACGGCTACAGTGGACCCAAGGATTCTCTCCCAAACACTTTCGAGTTTAGTGTAGAACAAAAAGCTAAAGCCACGCCAACAACACCGACTTGCATTGAGATCACGTTAAAGTGTAATGAGGACTTGAAGACTGAACCTAAACACGATAAGGATTCGGTCGAAATTACAATGTGCGATGTCGATGAGGAAGGCAACATTATTTGCTCGGAGGTTATTAAGTCTGAGGTGTCCTATACGAGGGTAAAATCTGAGTAATAAAAGTAGTATTTGTTTTTAAATTTGTAATACTTACTTTTAAGCTATTATTAGGCCAGATAACGTATAGTCATTAAGATGGCAATAATTGATTTTTAAAAAGCCTACTAGGCTTTCGACAACAGTTGTCTGTTTAAAAAAAACTTTTGCATCTGAAGTTTTTTAGGTTAAGCGTTCTCAATTATAATTTACTAACATTTTTTTTACGCATACTGTTAGACAGACACAGACAGTAGTATATATATATATATAACCCTAATGTCTTTGCAAAGTAAAGTGTTGTTTGCATTAAAAAGTTACCAACATTTCTCTCACTTGTTGATACTTATACATTCTGTGGTAACACTACAACCTGTCATGTTTGTAGATGTCAATTTATACGAAAACAATAAAAAATCAAAGCCTACATTTTTATTTTTTTAAACTTTCTATTATCCGGTCGGCCTCTCTGAACCCTGCTTCTATGGCTCCGTGGACGGCGGTGTGTCTATGGTGCGAAGTCGCTTCACCCGCGAAACATACAATCGGGAATTTGTTGCCATGGTAAAGAGGTTCGCTAAGCGTTATGGCGCTGCCGCCATTTTCTTCGTTGGCAACACTGCGGTAGGCGTACGCGCCTCTTGTTAGTGGATTAGAAGCCCATTCAGTCCTGAAACAAAACAGAATACGTTTTAACTCGATGTGGAAGAAGATATTGATACATTCTCTCCTTTTATAACACGTGTCATTTCCTTGTTCTGATATTTTTCAGACAATCAAAGAATTGTTTATTTTTTGTGAGTTAATAACCAAAGACTAATCTTTAAGAGGAAACACAACGGCCGTTTTTCCATAGAAACGTAGTCCCCTGTTTTCTCCCTGGATAATAGCAGTAGAGCAATTTTTTTTTCAATATATCTATGTCTACTATTGACATGTTCCTATGTTTTCCTTTTTTCATAAATTTATTCAAAAACCTAAAAAAATCTAAAGGATTCCGTTCCGTTACGATGTGGAAAGCTGGGGGAGCATAAATTTAAACGGTCACTTTATCAATTTAGTAATCATTCTTTAGGCTTTGATTTCCTTGCGAGTAGTTGCGAACGCCAAAATAAGTGGATTACTTAAAACAAATGCCGTTTCTTTTTATTGATCTAGTGCGAGGAAAGGTCGAGTGTGTGGGTCTCATCGATGCATTCGTGCGTCTCTTTGTCCCTGATCGGTACGTTCGCGCGCGAAGTCTCCCCTTGCTGTTTGTGCCGGGCGCGCGCACGCGGGCGCACGCGCACGAGCCCATTGCGCGCGCGTTAGCGTTCCTCAACTCCGTGCTCCAAGCGCACCCACAGTGTGATCTGTTTGCGAGTTCAGCCGCGCGACTGATGATTGGATGCAGGAGAGTGGCAGAATGCGAGATGCCTGCGAGTACTGTAGTTCAACATACTTAAGAGTCGTTGTTGTATATGTTTTTCTTCTTGTTACATATTAAGTTTGTACCGCCTTGGCCTTGCTGTTAAGGTATAAATGTTACTATATAAATACATGTACACAAATAAATTGCGTTGACATAAAACTGAGTTCACGGGAAAGTACCTTTATGTTTTGATAACCTTGAGATTATCTATAATACTTATATAATAATATAAATCAGCCTATATACGTCCCACTGCTGGGCACAGGCCTTCTCCCATGGATGAGAGGGAGGGCCTCACGCTGGCCCAGTGCGGGTTGGGGACTTCACATACACCTTTTTCAGTTTTAAATTATGCGACTTATATTGCTATTTCTTATGATTGCGATTCAAAAAAATGTTTTTTGTATGATTTTACTAAAAATGTCTACTTTTCGTAATTTTTCCTTTGTCTGTGCTATATAAAGTTTCTTCGTGCTAAGTTTCGAGGTTCTGGCTTAACAAGAAGTACCCTTTAGGTTTTGAGTTTGTTGCGAGTACTCAATTTCAAAATATGCGACTTAAATTGCTATTTCTTTTGATTGCGTTGACATAAAAGTTTGGTTTTGCTACATCGGAAAGGTCCTATAGTCCTGAGTATTTGACATGAATTTCAATTTAATACCTCCACACGCTTACGAGGAAAAACGTATTAAGTTGAAAAAAATTAAAAACATTTTTTTGTATGATTTTACTAAAAATGTCTACTTTTCGTAATTTTTCCTTTGTCTGTGCTATATGACGTTGCTTCGTGCCAAATTTCAAGTTTCTGAGTTCACGGGAAGTACCCCGTAGGTTTTGCGAGTGTCGAAAAACTCTAAAATTTGCAGCATAAACGGCTGTACCTTTTGATTGGGTTGACTTTTAAGTTTGATTTTTTCACAGGTCAAAGGGACAATATACCTGAGTATTTGATATAAATTTCAGCTTGATACCTCCACGCGTACCTGAGAAAAATGGTCTTGACAGACAGACAGACAGACAGACGGACAACAAGTGATCCTATAAGGGTTCCGTTTTTTCCTTTTAAGGTACGGAACCCTAAAAACTAGTTAAATAGGTCAAGTTTTAGAGAAGAAATCAGGGGACTACGAATCGTTGATTTTATGTTCTTTTAATAGGTATTTTCGGTCCAAGCTGCAGTTGTCTCTATCGTGGCTTGAGGTTGGCGCGACAGCAATACATTTTACAAATACCTATTTCTCAATTATCTCGACCTTTTTGTTTCCTCTTAAGTAACTAAATAGCCACCCGATCACTCTGGTAAAAGTGGTGATCCCGTTCGCTATATTATGTCTACGAAGGACTGTAGGATATAGAATAGATCGAATACAAAAATCACTATCTATGGTCGTGGTAGTGTTTAAAGTAGAAGCCTGTTCTATTGTAAGGGAAGAAAAACTAAACATTAGTAGAGCAATTTAGTAATTTTTGAAGCTGACCGGACGTCGTGTCTCTTGGAAGACGTTTATTTAATGATGGACTTTCCCATCCATCTTTATAGTTTCATGTCCACTCCGCTAATTTCAACTGTCAGTGCAAACCTCGCTTAATTCCTGGATAGAGGCGGCCCATCACATAAGAGCTACGTAACACGACCACATTTCTTTCTTACCTAATAATATTCTTCACTCCCGTCACATTGAATTTCTTCCTCATTACATCAAGCACCTTCTCCACCCCAGCTTTAACGCCTTCCTGACTAACTTTCTCCATCTTCTCAGCTCCTTCTCCATGCAGCCAAGCCAGCAGCACATTCGGCTGAGCTTCCACTGTCATGAAGCCAAATATCTCCGTGATCCATTGGTGTTCTTTAGACAATTTTGCTTTGTCTTCTTCTTGCCAGAGGAGAGTGAAGGTGGCTGGTGATTTCGGCCACCACGGCTTTTCGAACTCGATGTAGATTTTGCCAAGAACGCAGAATTGGAGGTTGTTTATTGTGTTTATTTTCTCGGTGGGTAGCGGGGGATTGAAGAGTTGAAAGTGCCTGAAATATACAACAATTCATTTGTAATGATAGCAGTATATTTGCTATAAGACCTCAAGAGAATAAACCTGTCTATTTGAATATATACCATTACGCCTTACGCTTCAGGTTCAAAATGCGAGCAATTACCTTGGCGGTCGAAAGCTTACTTTCTTGGCCTAGTTTTCATTCGCTAAAGCACGCGGAACAACCCCAATACAAGAGGACTGTATTGTTAATTCAACTCTCGAAGTGCGTACACCTGTACGGTTTCAAAGGCAATTATTAATCACGAAAACAATTACCCGCAACTGGGGTGCGGGTCGTTCCAAGGGCAAAGGATCTTCGTTCAGAATCTTAAGAAATCTGCCAGATGCCATATGGGCTTGCAGAAGCATTGCTCTCCAACAACAGAGCGCCATAAATTTTGTAGCATAACGTAGGTACTAGGTATAAGATGTAAAAGGCTCACCTCTCCTTCAACACCGCAACCGACACAGTCACAATCACGCTCTTGGCCGCATACAGGCTACCGTCCTTACACTTGACCTGCACAAGAGGGTTACCAGGATCCCCCTGAGTGCTGCTCCATTTGATGCTCTCCACTTCTTTGTTCAGGAGGATGCTGGCTGCAATCGCTTTGGACGGGTCTGGGTACTTGTTCTGTGAAAAGTCATTCAGTTATTTTCAGGGTTTTTTTTGTTTTTAATTAAACCACTGACTTTGATTGGACGGAAAACGACATTGGACGAGAGATCGAGAGAGGGCCGATAAAGATTTAATTCTGACATCATAGTGGTCAAAATAAGATCAAGTTTTCCCCGCTGGGTTGGAGATAATACATATTGTTCAAAGATATCGTTGAAATTCAACCGGTCAGGAAAAACCAAGAAAGATAATTATGTTTGTTAGAAATCATTTTTCCTGGGGCTTTATAGGTATTGGCCAACGAAATATATATAAGTAGTGGTCGGATCAAATTATACAATACGTTAAAACTCAATGTTTTACGGGAACAAGACTTACTAAAAGAATATCAAAAATGGTGGCGTAACCCTTGCCCTTCCAGTGGAGCCAGAATTCCCCTTCGGAATTCCAGTATTCTTGAATTCCTTTTAACGATTTTCCTTGCTTGGGATCTTTCTGTGCTCCCAGATGATTATTCTTTTCAAACCACTCCAGGAACATATTTGTCATCTTGGGGTCCTTTGTAAGTGTTGGGTTTGATTTGGTGCTGTGGAAGAAACCATATTTCAAGACATTATCAAAAAACTAATTCTTGTCATGACAAATGAGGAAAATTTTGATAATGTCTAATTAATACTATAATACTCGATCAGGAGTCTAAGCAAATATTTTTTTAAGAATTTGCGCTTCTCATAGTAACAAGTTAACATGTCGTCTCTTATTATACTGAATAATTTATAAATTAAAGATAGTTTATCTTCTGCCAGCTGTTGCTTTTTGTAGCTGATAGGTGCTTGAATCTTAGCATTAAGCCTTAGATCGGTGTCTTCTCTGTATTAATTCTCATTTTACGACTTATGTTGTTCTCTCTGTATCTAAAGCTTAGACAATCTGACTTTTTAAATCAAAGAACAACTTACGCATTTCTGACACATTCTGCGATGCCCATATTGCTATTCTTATCCGCCTTCGCCACTTCTCCGTTAAACGCGTCGACGATGCCTTCACCCGTGTCATTTGGCACCAAGTCTCCGTTGGACAGCATGAACCACTTGTTCTCCGGTCCTGCTGGTCTACCTAGCAGACCTAGGGGGTTAGCTAGCTCGAAAGTTACGTTGTCTTTCTCACCGTGGCACCTGGAAAAACGATATGATTTGTTGTTGTCAACGGCCTGTCTGTTATGGGTTATGGATTAAAACTGTTTGCGTGTCATCCGTTTAGTCTTTTTTTATCGTATGGCAAATCAGTATTTAAGTAGAGTCGTGAGATCTTGGAAAAGACAGTACGGTTGCCAGGTTGTTGCACTATAGTCTTATTGAGACCAGGCTTTGCCAAGTGGGTGGTCGACTTGTGTGTAACTACTTATAGGAGCCTTCCACCTTTCTCAGCCAACACAATATTTACGGCACTCACCAAAAAGCAGCAAGGTCCACCTTCCCCTCTCCATAGGGCACGGAGTTGATCCTTCCTCCGATCCTGTGTGGCGCTTCCAGCCCCGGAAGTCCTAGAACCTTCACTTCAGGGTGCTGCAGATCGCCGTTATATCTGACTTGCCACACTTACCGCTAAGTATATACATATAAGGATATATATGTACAAGGAACTTATATCCTCGCCTTCAGACACTGCTTCGGTACCCTAGGCCTATTTGTGTGGACTTAAGAACTTACCAAGCAGCACCAAGGTCTACCTTCCCCTCTCCAAACGGCATAGCCCGCGAGCTACGTGCAATTTTTTGTGAGTCACTTCCCCGGGTCGGCAACTTGTAAGAAGCTTTAGAAAGTTGTATCATGAAGCCCCGTGGACGTTAGCTGGGGCTCCGTTCGGTGGGTTGACCAGCTCAGCTGGTCAGCAGGTCAGCTGGTCACATGAAGATGTTAAAATATACGCGATACTTTGCCATGCACTTTATAGCAGGTGTTAATCTGCTAAACGCGCGGTTAGAGCGAAAGGCGTTTATATTCGTGTGACCAGCTGACGGGTTTTCCACCACTGTATAGTAAGTAAGCTGACGATTTTTTTTGTGACAATATTGGATTAACGATCATTTGATGATAAAATGAATGGAGTGTAAATGGCAAAAACTATTTTATTTTTTACGTGTTTGGGAGGCTACTGCTGGTCAACCCACCGACGGAGCCCCAGCTGACGTCCAAGCCCCGTGGACGACATTATACATAATTCTGTACCTTCTCACAAGTTATCGCACGGGGGTCGATTGGTCACGAAAATCTGTTGCTAGCTCGCTGGCTAGCACAGATCCTGCCTCTGATCGGTCCTTACTCGATCGCCACGGCTCATACCAAAACGTACAAGGGAACTTATGTTCTCGCCTGCAGAATTCAGGATACTGCTCTGAAACCTGGGGCATATTTGTGGTGTGGACCTAAGAACTTACCAAGCAGCACCAAGGTCCACCTTCCCCTCTCCAAAGGGCACGGAGTTGATCCTGCCCCCGATCCGGTCGGCCGCTTCTAGTCCCAGCACCTTTACTCCAGCATCATGCAGACGGCGGATCGCCGCTAATCCCGACGCGCCACACCCGACTACCACGACGTCCATGATTTGTCTGCAGATAAATAAACAATTAAGTGACGGACATTGAGTTATACTTTATAGCAGTAAACCTATTCACGAGGGAGGACTTTGTATAGTCTGCGGCAGGCGCTTGTACCGAATTCCACAAGTTCCAGGACATGCTTGATGGAAAATGTCAATAAAAATGTCCTAGCCATCTAGAGAAGTCTATACGTAGTAATCCTCGTAGTAAGTTAACGGATACCTATGGACGTCTATTTTGGCCATCACTTCCATTTCCAATATTATTCGCGCGCTCGCTCTCACACTTGTCGAGTAAACGTGTCAGAATGTGCGAGCCAAACATAAATATGAGTTAAGGATGTGAAAAAGATTCACCCAATTGGAGATAGGTAAAGGTGGGTAAATGCCGAATGTACATATATTTCTAATAGATACTTACTCGCCTTTATGGGGGTAAATAGATGAATACGAAATGTATTCCCAGAATTCCCACCTAAATCACGAACTGAAGCTCTGTGCTATGTCGTAGTCCCGTATTTAACATAATAAGTCCCCTAGCTGTACTACTGTACCCAATGTAGCAAACATTCGACGTTAGAATTGATGCGCGGTGGTTAGCATGTCGAAACGAATTAAATAAAGGCTCGCTCTCGCTTGAAAGTCCTCTACTGTACCTATGTAGCAAATATTCGGCGTTAGAATTGATGCGCGGTCGGTTAGCATGCCGAATCGAATTAAATAAAGGCTCGCTCTCGTTTGGAAGTCCCCTACCGTACCTAACCTATGTAGCAAATATTCGGCTTTAGATTTGATGCGCGGTCGGTTAGCATGCCGAATCGAATTAAATAAAGGCTCGCTCTCGTTTGAAAGTCCCCTATTGTACCTATGTAGCAAATATTCGGCGTTAGAATTGATGCGCGGTCGGTTAGCATGCCGAAACGAATTAAATAAAGGCTCGGTCTCGTTTGAAAGTCCTCTACTGTACCTACCTATGTAGCAAATATTCGGCGTTAGAATTGATGCGCGGTCGGTTAGCATGCCGAATCGAATTAAATAAAGGTTCGCTCTCGTTTGAAAGTCCCCTACTGTAGGAGCAAATATTCGGCATTAGAATTGATGCGCGGTCGGTTAGCATGCCGGATCGAATTAAATAAAGGCTCGCTCTCGTTTGAAAGTCCCCTACTGTAGGTACCTATGTAGCAAATATTCGGCGTTAGAATTGATGCGCGGTCGGTTAGCATGCCGAATCGAATTAAATAAAGGCTCGCTCTGTTTGAAATTCGTTTAATTTATATACGTGTCTTGATTATAATTTATGATATAAAAAAAAGTTAAAAATAAATATTATATAATAAAAAAAAGAAAAATACCACATACCGGTTAAACCTAAATGGGAAACTGATGGATTCTAGTACAGATGTCGCCACTGAATTTGAAACTTTTTTTACTGACGCACCGGTTACAACGACTAAGCAAGTTTATCTGCCGCTGAAATGTTAGAAAAAAAATTGCCTAAATGTTTAGTGGAATTTAAGTTTGAACATGTTACTAACTTAGATGTACCTACTTAAGGCATTTCGATCTATTAATGTCAAAAAAGCTGGTGATCTTTGGGGGGTTTCTGTTCACGTTGTGAAGTCCCTAGTTGAATTGTTAGTGCCTCACTTAGTAGTCTTATTCAACAATTATTGCGTCGACTGTGGCGAGTTTCCAGACTTGATGAAGCAGAGTAAAATTACTCCTATATTTAAGACGGGTGCTACCACTGATCCCACTAACTACAGGCCCATTTCAGTTCTGCCCACACTAAGCAAAATCTTTGAGAAATTAATATTGTCACAGTTACTAAGTCATTTTAACCGTAACAATTTGATGCACAATAAGCAATTTGGGTTCACTCGCGGTCGATCGACGATTGAAGCTGGGATAGAATTTGTTAAAAATATTTTCGATGCCTGGGAGGAATCTCAAGACGCCATTGGCATTTTTTGTGACTTATCTAAGGCGTTCGACTGCGTTAGTCACGAAACACTCGTTGGGAAATTGTATTTCTATGGAGTCAGAGGAAAAGCGCTGCACTTGTTAAAATCTTATTTAGATGGGAGAATCCAAAGAGTGGACGTGAATGGAAAACGGTCCATTCACGTCCACTCTGGGTCACTGGTTTCGATGGGCGTACCCCAGGGCTCCGTATTGGGGCCTTTCCTGTTTCTCATTTACATAAATGATTTACCGTACTTATATAGTTTAGGATCACTATGATATAGTACTGTTTGCTGACGATACTTCTCTCATCTTTAAGGTCAATCGACACGAAGATGCCAACGTTCATGTAAACGTTCAGGTATTGCCAACAGGTATTGCCAACATGTTTAGGAACCATTTTAATAATAAGTCATCACCTGTAGGGTCAGAGGGGTTGCATGTGCCTGACAATGGTGTAAGGAGTGACCTGCAGATATGTTATAGCGCAAAGGATATAGCTAAAGCATTGCGGGATATGAAAAGGGGAAAGTCTCCCGGTCACGACTGCCTAAGCGTCGAGCACTTGCAATTTGCTGGCCCTCACTTGCCTCGAGTCTTAGCAATGTTTTTTAACCTGTGCATAGGACACTCTTATTTACCTACGGATATGACGAAAACGATAGTGGCACCTATTGTTAAAAACAAAACTGGCGATATATCTGATATGACAAATTACAGACCTATTTCTCTGGCAACAATCGTAGCCAGAGTGCTCGACAGCCTACTTAACGTGCAACTGGACAAGTGCTTGCATTTACACGATGCACAGTTCGGTTTCCGAGCCGGCCTGTCGACGGAGAGTGCGATCATTTGTCTAAAAAATACTGTTGAGTACTATACTCGGCGTAAAACACCTATTTATGCGTGTTTTCTAGATCTCTCCAAGGCTTTTGACCTTGTAAATTACGACGTGCTTTGGCAAAAGCTTGACGAGACGAATTTCCCGAGTGAGTTAACACGCATATTTAGATACTGGTACGCCAGCCAGAGAAATAGTGTCAGATGGGGAAATGTTTTGTCAGATGAATATGGATTGGATTGTGGCGTGAGGCAAGGTGGACTAAGCTCGCCAAAGTTATTTAATCTGTATATTAACGAGCTTATCGGTGAGCTCAGCAGCACGCATGTCGGATGCCACGTGAACAGAGTAGCATTCAACAACATAAGCTATGCAGATGATATGGTGCTGTTGAGCCCATCGGTGGGCGGACTCAGAACCCTTATTAATAGGTGTGAGTCATATGCTTTAAAACATAATTTAAAATATAATGTGTCGAAAAGTGAATACATGGTTTTCAAGGCGGGAACCAAGTGCCCATCTCATGTCCCACCCATTCGCTTGAATGGCGAGCAGCTTAAGAGGGTTAACTCGTTTAAATACCTTGAGCACCTGGTAACCGACGACTTGCGCGACGATGCGGATATCGAGAGGGAGCGTAGGGCTCTGGCGATCAGAGCCAACATGATAGCTCGCAGGTTCAGTCGGTGTACAGCGCAAGTTAAAATTACGCTATTCCGTGCGTACTGTACATCACTGTATACCTGCAGCTTATGGTCGCGATACACGCAGCGCTCGCTAAATACATTGCGGGTTCAGTATAATGATGCGTTCAGGGTGCTGTTGCGGCTGCCGCGGCACTGCAGCGCGTCTGGCATGTTCGCGGACGCGCACGTCGACGGTTTTCATGCGACACTGCGCAGGCGCTGCGCCGCGGCGCTCCGCAGAGTCCGCGACAGCCGCCACAGCCTCCTGAGCGTAGTAGCGGGTAGGTGGGACAGTGGCTTAATCAGGCACTGGTCCTCGCTTCACTTAGGTTTAGGTTCTAATATAGTTATTTAAGTATCTCCGTGTTACTAACAAACTATGGACACTCTTTCGTCTGAAATAAATGCATTTTATTTTTTTTAAACAGTGCTATATCAAATGTAGTGCAATGGTTCAGCGTCAATAACCTGGTGTTAAATGGGAAGAAAACTAAATAACTACCAATGTCAAAACTACACTAACGACTGTCACCATCAGAGATGAGGAATTGGAACCAACCAGCAGTACAGTATTCCTAGGTTTAACATTGGATGCCAAGCTGCAATGGAGTTCCCACATAAATATTCTCGCAAACAATCTCAGCTCTGCAGCGTTTGCAGTATGTAAAATACGTCACCTAACAGATGAAAAGACAGCTAGATTTATGTACTTTGCCTACTTTCATAGCATCATGTTATACGGCATCTTGCTTTGGGGCAGTGCTGCTGATGTCAATGCCTTTTTTGTGCTGCAAAAGCGCGCCATACGTTATATTTATAAAATGCGTGCTAAAGATTCGCTTAGAAATAAGTTCAAGGAGATTAATATATTGACCTTGTACTCCCCATACATTTACGAAAATATTGTATATGTCCATAAATACATAGATAACTTTAAAAGAAATTGTGACATACATTACATTAATACCAGAAACAGGGACAAACTAGCAGTGCCAACCACACGACTGCAAAAGATCAAAAAATCTTTTAATGGTGACTGTGTACGGTTCTACAATAAACTGCCAAGTAGTGTAAATGCACTTCCATTGAATAGATTCAAGAAACATATTAAGAGTAGATTAATTAGTAAAGCTTAGTATAGTATCATCATCATCATCATCATCATATCAGCCGAAAGACGTCCACTGCTGGACATAGGCCTCCCCCAAAGAGTGCCAAAGTGACCGATCCCGCGCCACCCGCATCCAGCGGACTCCCGCAACCTTTACCAGGTCATCAGTCCACCTTGTCGGGGGCCTACCCACGCTGCGCCTTCCGGTACGTGGTCGCCACTCGAGAACCTTTCCGCGCCAACGGCCATCGGTTCTACGTGCTATGTGCCCCGCCCACTGCATAGTATCAAGGATTAAATTAATGACAAAAATGCCTGGGACTGAGTTAACATATGCCTAACTTATGCAATTCTAATATTTATATTTCATTGCACTGACCCTATTAGTTATTACTGTTGACTTTTATGTATGTTTGACATTGTCTTTTTAATTATTATTCTTTTGTATTAATTAATGATTGTTTCTTTTTAATTATACTTTCTTTTGATTTGTATGACTTATCAAAAGTGCTTATTAATTTATTATTAAGCCTACTTAAAAAAAATGAATTGATTTGAATTGAATAATACTGTCACTGTTACTGGTAGTAAAAACCAAGTAAAAACAACGCATGCGCACATAATATTGTTTACAAAATAATGTCATAATGCCTACACTAGACCACTACACAAATAACTTCTTACGTCATACATTATCTACGAAAGGTACCTAAATGTTTATATTGTAACTGTACCTACCTACCTTTACAAACTTCTGATATTTACCTACTTATTTAGTTCTACTGTGTTCATATTTCGTTAAATTGTAAATATTTAATATCAAATAAAATAATAGAAATATAGTCGAAAAATATTTAACGGCGGCTTGCCGTTTCAAAACAAAACTAACCTAAAAATACGACGCAAACGAGTCTCAACTCTTACCCACAGACTACTAAGAAGATATACTACATATCAAGGTTACCACAGACAATGTAAATAGACTTCAAAAAATGCTACTTCGTTGTTCAAAACTATTATTATATATATTTGAGGTAACAAAAAACTTACGACATATTTCTTCAATATAAGAACCGCACGCTTCGAGAGAGAGAACACATCTGACTAGCTATGTTTTATCTCGCTTGACCCCGGGTCAAATACCTAAGTGATCGGAAGTTATCACTATTGGAACAATAAGTTGATAATGGGGTTGATAAGATAAATACGTTGATGGATGCGGGGGCTCTGTAGTTATGGGTTTAATTCAAAATCATTGGCTAGCTGGTACCTAGTTGCTTTATGCTACATAAATTTGCTTGCTAGGATTGAAGCAAACGAAAGGCTAAACGTCTATCCGGCTGTTTCCTCTACAGGTCGCATTTCTCAATCGATACTCATGAAATTTTGGAAGTAGCTTCAATATTTAGTAGGTATATTTAGTTAGCTAGGTATTAGATTAACTATAAGTACCTACTTATATATACCGTATTTTTTGCCAATTCAGTTTTACAATATAAAAAAAACAACAAACAGCTACAGAGTACTTATTATAGTAATAGTAATAATTTACTTTAAAAACAAAGTTTAAATCGACTCCAATTCAGTACTCCGCCAAGCCATATGAACATTTCCTTTCACATTACCACACAAGAACATTGATTACCTATTACAGTAAAAAACTAAATCGCTGTATGTGTGGCCCGATAATATTTGAGGAGTAGCGTCGATTCATCAACAAAGGTGATTCTGAGACCTTTGGGACTTCCTTAGTTTATTTATATTTATTTAATGCAGAAACCATGGTTACAAAGGTGTTACAAACAAGATAAGTTCATACATGGTAGCCCTGTAAGGGCGTAGCATAATTTATAATTGCAAAAGTACCTATATTTAAAACCCTAACTATCTTACGTTTTTAATTCTATTTTATTATAAATGCATGCACGAAGCGTCGAAAAACCAAAAAGCCTTTGAAACATTGAACCTTAATTTCATAAGAAGGAAGAAATTTTTAAGTTCTACAATATTTCAAAAATTAAAATTTGAGAGTAATGCAAAATTAGTAGTCTAAAATACAATATTAATATTAAAAGTATACTTGTACGAATTTATCATTGAAGTATTCCGCGACTGTATAGTAGGATCTGAGACCAGTCGTTTATTTAAACTTTTTATGAAAGCTACATCCAACTTTCCATTTCTTATTTCATCCGGCAATTTGTTGAAAATTTTTATGCACATGACGTACGTGCTCTTTGAGTGCATTTTTAGTTGCTATTTCAATGGAATCATATCAGCATCGTTGACGTAGGTAGGTACTTTTACATTTTGAAGTACATCATTGGGGAGTTAATTCCACGATCCCATCATCCATGATTTATGAAAAAAATGGGTCCAAAGTCGATATTAAATCCGCATATTTGACGTGATTTAATTTTTACAAGCAATATTTGTCACTTGGAAAAAATATAAAATAACACGTAAAACATCTTTGTTCTTAGAGTGGTATAAAAGTTATGTAAAAAAAACAATTTGTAACGTTATTATATTTTTATTACTTGTTATTATAGAGGAGGAAAAGATTTTGACTTGCAAAAGTGCCCTCGTGGCGTATTTCCTGAATAAATATTTTGAATTATGAATTTGCGTCCCACATTTTGCTAAAAGAGTGAGTGAGACGCAATGTACATCGGACAAATATCTTGGACAAGTGAAATGGTCGTTATTATGCGGTTAA
Source organism: Epinotia demarniana (assembly GCA_945867215.1). NCBI lineage: Eukaryota > Metazoa > Arthropoda > Insecta > Lepidoptera > Tortricidae > Epinotia > Epinotia demarniana. The sequence goes on from OX244273.1 coordinate 19,870,379, forward strand.
TTAAAATAAAAGTAAGTATCTATGTAGTAGGAACTTGCGGTCAACCTCTTCCACGAAGTGACTGTATAAACTGTGAACTTGTAAACTTAATAAATATGTACCTAGTTAGTTTATTTAAGTATGTATAAATATTATTCCTAATAAATAAATATAGGTACCTGAGCATAAATATCAGACTATAATTTTGCACACATTGAACTAGTTTATTAAGGCTTGTGTTGGGGGTACTAAACGACGTTTTCTTAATTAATTATCGAATATATTAATTAAGCAGGTCTCTTTTTTTCAGCAACACCGACTGTTAATAAGATTTTCTGGAAGATTTACTAGAGATAGGGGCCGAATGGTATTCCAACAATTTGTTTTACTGTCTATTCACAAAAACTTAGTGAAGAATTGCGCATCCAGGACAAAATAGGAAGTCTCCCAATGGTTTACGTGATTCACTTGAAATAAGTAGAAAACTATCATGAGTCTCAGAAGTCAAACGTATTCGTACGTAGTCGTACATTATTGGTGGCTCTGCTGTGAGCTGTAAAAATCGCTAGCCTGTCTTTAAAAATATCAAAGAACTGACGACAAAAAAATCTATATAATTATATTCATTATTATGCGGCTAAGAGCGTGTTTGTGACTGCGTGCGTTGAAGGAGAGGTGACATTCTTACAACCATCTTATAACTACCTACACTAGTGGCTCTGTGACTTGTAAGTAGTAGTAATTATAGAACTTCTCACAAAAATTCACGAGAATCGTTTGAGAAATTCGATCTGTCTATACAGATCGTATGAGATCGTATGATGAGTTTTTTATAAGAACAGCCGGACACACGCCGCGCCGGACACAGGTACGAAAGCATTTTCCCCAAACGGAGCATTTCGTTCGCTTCGTTCGCAATAATGCGTTTCATTGACAAGGTCGAATATCGGTCACGATTATAATTATAAATCGCGGATCGATTCAAACCGTGTATGACCGTGTCGAGCGATATTCGACCTTCATTACGTGAGTGACCACTGACCCAATTCAGAGTCTGTTCACCCATAACTATCGGATCCAGGAAAGACCCCTTTTTGTTTGGAGTATGCTCCGATTACGGACTTTGGGCAATGTGAACAGTAAACATGTTTTCCATATATTCACTTGCTCTGTAATATTACTGGATTCAACAACGACAGTTACGGATTCTCGTTGTACCTAATCCAATGTTTCAATTTACCCTAAGTCTGTGGTATGCGCAGGCGCCGACTAGATTCGCAACATTCTTGCGCACAACGGGCCGCCCGCGGGTGACCATAAACAACCACCTCAACCGGATATTACCGGATTCCTCACACATTCGTAATTTGGATACGGAAACAACGGTTAATTAGCAGTGGCAGTTCCACGAAATAGCGCGTATCGCCGATTTGTCATAACTGTTTTTTTTAATTCTTTACAAATCCAGGGTCACTATTGGGCTTTTGAATGAAGCTCGTAACGTAGCTAGAAGAATACCTGAGGCCCTACCGCGAAACGAAAACGAACTTCGTTCGTGCGCCTCTCTCTCTGTCGCACTTGCTTACTCGAGCAACAGAGACGGAGATAAACGAACGAACTTCGTTTTCGCTTCGCGGTAGGGCCTCTGTGGTTTATAAAAATCTAGACCGGCAACACTGGAAAAAAATGGCCTAGGTATTCACTTTACTTGAGCTTAGTCCATTGTGCCCAAGTTCAAATCCCGGTAAGGGCAAATATGTGTGTGACGAGGACACAGGACGAGGATGAATATTCGTTTCTGACCCTTGCATGTCTTCTATTGTACCAACTTATTTTAAGTGTTTGTATCTAGAATTTACAATGGAACTTTTGGTGTTAATTCGATTTGTGTATTTATACCTAAGATGGTCCCCTAATAATTATTTTATTAATTTACTTAATGACGTACATTGAATATTCGGCCACATCTAAGTGTGGTTACCCAAGATTAAAATATAATCTTAAAATAAATATGACATGCATGGTCACCCTGCCCCGCTGCAAGTTTTTCAATCACCCCGGACAACGTTCTTACTTACTTCAGAAGACGTGGCCATCTTGTTGTTAAACGTGTTCATATATTTGTAAACATGGGCAAGACCAACGCACCATTTATTTAAATAATAGTACCTAATGTAACAAAACATTATAATAATATAAAGAAAACAATAAAATGCTCTACTGTGTACTGTACTAAGTTTCTGTCAAAAATAACATTTTTGTGCAACCTTTTATTCCCAACTGTAATTTTCTATATACCGCCATAAACTAGTCATTTTGATGATTCTAACGAGCCCAAACTCAACGGAGTTACGTCGGATAAGTACTGAATTCCAATGGTCACCTCCGGTCTCTATCATCAGATCAGCTCGATGGTACCATGATATTGAATAGTCATCCAAACTATACTTAAAGGTACCCAAAAGTTCAGCTAAATCGGTTGAGGTTAACTGGTTCAAAATTCAGTTCCAAGATTTGCCCACACTAACAAACAGGTCAAGTGAAATGAAAGCTTGGTTTGTTTTATCACCGTACGCTTGTTTGCCACCGACGTGGTACAAAAAAAAGCTTCAAGTCGTGTGGTTTGGACAGGTTACGCCGGACATCCTTGTAACTTAGCCATCAAGTCCATCAAGACATCTTGGGGCTTCCTTCCATGGCTTCAAGACGACAAACGGTACAAATTTCAAATTAAAGGGTAAAATGTCAAAATGCATCGCTCCGAGCAGGATTTGAACCGGCGACATTTAGGCATACGCGGGACGCCGCTCTAGCCAACTGGGCTATCGGAACAATCGTCCTCGGTCGTCAAATGAGTGAAGCACAGTTCTTTCTTACAACAACGCCATTAGTTTACTATGGAATGTCATCGTTATTTGAGACGTTAGTGTCGTTAAGAAACCTGTCTTCTAGGTAGATTTTGCTACACGCATCTTTTTCAATTTTTTCCCTTTAATATAAAAAATAAGTGTCGTTACTGCTAAATACAAAATACACAAGCCTTATGTAGTTAATTCAGACAAAACAGCAGCGACACGACACGCAATGCGGCTCGAGTATTCGTATATAGCTATAGCTATAACAGGACCGCGATTCCAGTTGTTACTGAGAGAAGGGAACATCCCTAATATCACTTTCGTTTCATGTTTGTTTTTTCATTCATGTTTATTTCAGTTACAAAGCAGCAAACGTGTGTGATTACGGCATTGAAAGACCTAGAGTCATGTCTGTTACAGCCAAGGGGCACGTTTCCATGTCACCCGGGCATGCCACAGGGATATCCCCATTGGAAACATGGTGACATGGAAATGTGCCAGCAAAGAGCACTTAAAAACCGTATAACTACACTAGGTACAGCAGGCAGCATAAGTGCATGGTCAATGCAGAAATAGTTTGGCTTGGCGACCGAATCCTACGCCATCTATGTGGCGCGATGGTGAATATCATTATAGATGTCAATGGAGACCTCAAAGGATTTGCAAGATTTAACTAGATGGCGTTGTTAACAAAAAAATAAATAAAAAGGCACATGATCTATTTTGTTCTCGTCATAGTTTTTTGTATTTTCTTGGGTAACATTATTATTCAGTAATCTTGCCAATAGCATTTATGATAATGGCGGATTTATACGACGTAATTGGAATACATTTCCGATTTTTGTTTGTTCGCTGGCTTTGTTTATTTATTCTTTTGTATCCTTGTGTTTCTGCACAACGAGTAATTTTATTCCAAAGATAATTCCAAAAACACTTTTTCCCAACATCATGGTTGGGAGCGGATTTGAACCTGAAACCTTCGGCCTAGGTTGATAATGACCTGTATAGTTCACCACTGGGCCACCGGGTTAATTGACAGCATGGTTCAAATTCACTATCAGTTAATTTGAATGCTCAAATATTTATATTCATTACGACTAGGATTCGTATAATAACTAAAGAGGGTAGATATAGATGATATGAAACTACCACATTTTTTTATAACAAAGATTCACTGCGTGTTCGTTCGTCAGCCGTTTCTAAGTCGATTCCCTATTTCACTTGCGTTTTTCATCTTTTCCTCCGTATTTATACATTTAATGATGAGTTCTCGATCTAATATTGATCTTGTTAAAAGGGCGCAAATAATAGCCTTATGTAACGAATGCCACAATTTCTCAGAAATTGCTAGTGAAACCGGTGTAAACGTAAGTAGTTTTTTTTATTGTTTTAATAGACGCCGTGGTAACTATTCGCTTATTATATCTATTTATTAACTGTCATTGTTGCAGCGAAAAACGGTTGCTTTATGGGTACGGCGATTCCAAGAGGAAGGATCTTTGCTACACCGGCAAAGAATGGGTAGACCTCGTCTCATTGATACCGCGCAGCGTGCAGCGATGGTGACCGAGTACGAAGAAAATGGGTTTATACCAACAAGTCACTACGCTGGTTTATTCCATACTAGTGTAGACACTGTTCGTCGTGTGCTTCATGACGAGGGTTTGCACTATCGCAGGCATGCCGTCAAGCCGTTGCTTACAGAAGCACATAAAGCAGCACGATTACAATTTGCCCTAAGGCATTTAAATGATGACTGGAGTAATGTTATATTTAGTGACGAAAAGTGTTTTAAATCGAGTCAACACGGACGTTTGAGTTTATGGCGTCGCAATAATACGCGGTATGATAGTGGTCACGTAGTGCCGAACATGGAATCTAGTCGTATAAGTGTCAATATGTGGGGCTGGATGAGTGCAGCCGGTCCGGGTGAACTAGTGAGGATGCCGAGTCGCGCAAACAGCGTGGATTACATGAATGTCCTGGAGGAAACTATGTTACCTACCGTCCGAAATGTGTATCCAGAAGAAGAATTACCTGTGATATCTTTTGTGCAAGATAATTGCCCTATACATCGTTCGCGTAATGTGCGGGAGTGGTTTGACCGTTATAAAGATAACTTGCAAGTAGTTTCTTGGCCTGCTAGATCGCCGGATCTGAACCCTATTGAAAATTTGTGGGGTGTTATTGTGCAACGCTGGGAAAATCACAATGAACGAAGCCCAGAAGCGTTAGAGGCACATTGTATAAAAATATGGGAAAGTATTCGTGGTTCTAGTTTATGTGAAAGACTCATTGAATCCATGCGTTCCCGCTTGCAAACTGTTATCGACCAAAGAGGAGGTTACACTAAATACTAGCTGAAGCCGTAAATTAAGATTTATTTATTAAGGTAATGAAAGGCCGGGTTAACAAAACAAATGTTTGCTAACAAAATAAACAAATTACCAAAGTAAGTAGACCTTAGCTGTTATTATTAAACTGCCGATTGTATTCTTTTTTGGACTATTAAAAAAGTGATGGTGAATTATTATTACTTAAACAACATAATTATTGAGAAATGTTATTATGATGTTGTAACGTAAGTAACCATGTCAGCCCGAATAACATTATTGTCATTATTGCAAATATCAATCACACGCCACGCCACACTATACAAGCGTTCGGCTGACTTGAATTATGAATGTTATGATTTTAATTTTTAACCCGGCGTTTAGTTAATAATTGTCAATAGTTTAATATCTATTGGGGTAAGGCTTCAATCTTTTTCCGATTTTCGGAAATGAAACTTAAGCTCAATAAAATGGTAGGAAATTGCTAACTATAAAACTGCGTTAACAATAAGATATCTACTGTAGTTAACTGAATAAAGATAATTAAAACATTTAAAAACGTTTTAATCCTTAAAAACTGAATAACATTTTTATTTAAAGACTATCATTCACTGTTATTTACAATTTCAAGAAATGTATTAAAAAAAAGGAAAAAGCTACCGTTGCCATACCCTGGCTGGGAATCGATCTTTGGTTCGTCAAAGCGCAGAGTTAATTGAGTTAATGTGCTTAACCACTAGGCTACCGATACTTATCGATTGCATTGGAATAAAGCATACACATACTATAGTTGTCACACTCAAATACAGTTCCTGTGTATTAGCATTTGCTAGACTTGTTAATAATTATACCCGTAAGAGAACACTTCTGATGATTACAAGTGTCACTTAATAGTGCATTTAGTTATATTATTCTATATCCAAAGGTGTATCAACAGCAACGCCATCTAGTTCACGCTTTGTGAACGACGTGCAACTATGCGAGAGCTGTATGTCAAATGATCCAAACAAAAGTAGACCGTAAGGTGTCCATGCATTTATGCAGCCGATAGTACATGCGAAGCAGAACAAATCTGACGTAGGATGTCGTGTAGTAGTCAAACATTCAGTTTTTTAGTTTATGTTACATAAGACATGACATACGTACAGACACATTCACGCCTTTATTCCCACCCCAGAGCCCATGAAACTTGTTCCAGCGCCACTTTTAGCATAAATGTGGGTATAAAAGTTCGCCAAAATGTGATATTGCAGTGATAGGTTGCTAGCCCATCGCCCACAATACACTTCAACCCTACTCACTTAGTCGACTTTTAGGACACCCACGGGAAGAATGGGGATATTGTAATTGTGGTGTACCTAACCATTACTTTTAAGAATTCACAAGGCTCTCAATGTAGTTAACCATACAAATTGTGCATTGTCCATGTGTTACAGTTTTTATAGGACACACCTGTAGCAGGTGTGGGCACGGGCCGAGCACCCGGTGCACGTGTCGCATCCTGTCATGGCAATCGTATGGCGTGCGTTCAGGTTTTTGTCAAATGTCAATATGAATGAGGCGCTAGAGCACGTGCCATACAAATTGGCTTTAAAGAATATCGAAATTTAAATATTTGTATGATGTAAACTGTAAACGAGCTTCATGTCTTTGATGTGGACTGGTTTTGGAAATAATTTAGTGACAAAATCCAACAAAATTTCAGACATTAAAAAATAATAACTTAAGCAGCTGTAGCTTCTGAAAAGTCACAATAATTATATTTAATGCTTTTATACTTAGCTATTTTGGTTCGTTTACATTCGCTCTAAAATATTCAAGATAGATCATACAAAAAATAATTTACTTTAAAAACAAAGTTTTGACCGACTTAAATTTAGTACTCCGTACTCCAAGCCACGAGAATATTTCTACATTTATTTTCCAATTTACCACATGAACTGATTTCCTAGAGCAAATGCGTGGATTATCAGAGAAAAAAAAACCCAATTGCTGTATGTGGCCCGATAATATTTGAGGACTTCCGTCGGTTCCCCAAGGATCACCTTTGGCTCTTCATTAGTTGCCATTTCAACGGAATCTTATAAGAATCTGTGACGTACTTTTATTCTTTAAAGTATATAATTCAGGAATTCCATAAGTCATCTGTGGTCTTCATCATTAGTTCCACTCCACCAAATTTATGATTTCCGGGTGTAAATACACGAGATATAATAGAAAATACCGAAATCACTACACGCGTGCCTACTATAATTGAGGAGTTCCCTCAATTCCTCATAGATCCCATCATTCAACTGATTTTTTGAATAAAATGGGACCCACCTTGAAGCATATACTTACAAACAAAAAAAAATACGAATCGGCTCATCAATGACGGAGTTCCGAGGTAACAAACATTGAAAAAAAAAAAGTATAACCGAATTGAGAACCTCCTCCTTTTTTGAAGTCGGTTAAAAAGACAATGCATGCTTCGTTTAAACTTTAGTATTTAATTATTTCCAGGTGGAAAGTTTGTTGGATTCTTGAATTAAAATAAGATGAACAAAAAAGCACTATTATTAATTAATGTTTTTCAAAACCGTTATTTTTTCTGGAGTACCTAACTAGTGCTTGGCGTTGCACTATCTATCTAGCTAGTACCTATATGAAACTTTATGTGAAAGTGACAATCCTCCTCCTATCTTGCCTATGATGTCTTCACCCCCTACCTTAAACTTTTACCGAGATTTTCTGTCAAGTAAAAGTACAGAGGGTAAAAAAAGATTGTCACATTTTTGACAGGATAATATTTATTGTAGGCGAAATTATTTGTGTACTAGGTTTCATATATTATTAGAAATTGGCGGTAACTCATCCCGTCTTATTATGCACACTACAACCCTAAAAACTTTTATACAATTGTCATACGATTTCAATATGAAATAGCGTGCCAATCTCATGGCTCGCAGATGGCGATTAAAATGCCAACTTGCTTTTTAGCACATGTCGTTACCTAGATACTAAACTTGACTTATGGTTCTGTATAATTTTGTATCATACAGCTTACCATGGTAATTACTACATCTGTTAGTGCCAGAAGTAGAGCACCTTTTTGCCCTCTAAATAAATGTGTACCTAGCTATACTATTTTATATATCATGTACCTATTATTTAACATAATAAAGCTCTTACTATTATTTATGTAGCTATAGTACTATACTTAAACTACTAATATTATAACTGCGAAAGTTTGGATGTTTAGATGGTTGGGTTTGTTACTAAATCACGTAAGTTTAAATATGCCCCTCCCTAGTGCCCTAGGGGATTATTTCCTGAACTACACATCCTATTTTTTTTTTTCACTTGTGTATGGATTGGACTTTCTGAATGGACATATTTTATCCCGCGGTCAGTTAACAAAATAAATAAAAATAAATATATAAATAACCTTTACCAGGTCATCAGTCCACCTTGTCGGGGGCCTACCCACGCTGCGCCTTCCGGTACGTGGTCGCCACTCGAGAACCTTTCCGCCCCAACGGCCATCGGTTCTACGTGCTATGTGCCCCGCCCACTGCCACTTAAGTTTAGTGATCCGGAGGGCTATATCGGTTACCTTGGTTCTGCTGCGGATAGCCTCATTTCTGATACGATCACGCAGAGAAACTCCCAACATGGCCCTCTCCATTGCCCTTTGGGTGACTTTGAGCCTTCTTATGAGGCCCATAGTAAGCGACCACGTTTCAGTGCCCGCTGGATGCGGGTAGCGCGGGATCGGTCGCTTTGGCACTCTTTGGGGGAGGCCTATGTCCAGCAGTCGACGTCTTTCGGCTGATATTATGATGATGATATAAATAAATGTAGAGTAGAACGTGTTTTAGTAATAGGTACGCGGGCGAGTCTAGCTAGTTAATTACACTTACCTAGTATAAAGTAAACATGCTACAGTACTATGTATAGACTTATTTTTTGTGTTAGATTAATCGATATGTACTGAGTTACCAGTAGGCAGCTACCTAGATGTAGAGCACAAGTGTGTCCTGACCTTTAAACTGGTACATACTCAAATATTATAAATACTTAAATCGTTTCAACCTTGTTCACACATGTAAATCCTGAATGCACAATGTATGTAAGCATGGTAAACATTGTACACACAGATGATGGCAGCAAATTAAATCTGAACATGATCGTATGATCAGCAGAAAAAAAAATGCTTTTAATCGAGTTATTGTAGAGATCCTAGTTATTGTATGTTAACTGGAAGAGATCCCTCACATAAGTTCGCTTTTGTACCGACTTTTTTTGTCTGAATTTTTACCTGTGTCTTGTGTACAATAAAGTATTTACATACATACATAGATCCTATTCATTTCAGTCATTCGTCAGGATAGTAATGTTGAGCATAATCTTCATTTGCGTTTATACCTACGTATTTGTTTCTGTTAATATTCTGGTTAATTTTCAGGGTAAAATAATCGTATAGAAATGTTGAATCGATTAGGTATTCGTTTTTTAGCCAGAACACGAAAATGGTTTCTCCAAATGAGTTATTTAGGTACCAGAGTTTGTTTTGACGAATTGATTTATTCAAAAGTTGTGAAAACAAAACGAACCTAACCTAACTTACATTAACAAGTACATATTTTCAAAAGTTCCACGCTTTTCTAATAAAATAATGGCTTCGGAGAAATGAAACTTAACATTGGACCCGATTCTACAGTGGCCCCTAAAATTCCTAATTTTATTTAGGTGTCACTAAAACACTGCTATTCTATGACTTCTATGAGCAGCTGTCATAATCAAATGACAGCGCTAATTTGAATCTGACGTTTCTTATTTTAGCAGGCGGTCTATTCAACTTAGCTTAGCTGCCTAAATGCTATTCTAAATATGTGTCGTTTTTAAACTACCGCCTAAAGTATGTCAAATAATAAAAATTAGACAATTTAGTTTTAGTATGTGCACGTATAGAATCGGGTCCATTGCGACTTTATCGGGGAAACGTAGGGTTATATTGTCGACATGCTCCCAACCCAATGCGTTTGTTGCAGATTGGTTGCAGAGAAGAGTAGACTGGTGCAAATTCCACTGTTATCTCTTCGCTGACGCGATAACTCCCTGAGTGGCGCCTAATACTCGCCGATGGAGGAATGGGTATGAGTCATTCATTGAGTTAATGGACCCGATTCTACGTGCACATGGCTTAACTAGCCTAAAACTAAATTGTCTAATTTTTAGACATAATTTAGGAGGCAGATTAAAAACGACATATTTAAGAATAAATAGCATTTAGGCAGCTAAGTAAGTAGTATAGACCGTCTAAAATAAGAAACGTCAGATTTAAATTAGCGCTGTCAGTTGATTATGACAGCTGCTCATAGAATAGCAAAGTGTTTTAGCGACACCTAAATAAAATTAGGAAGTTTAGAGGCCACTGTAGAATCGGGTCCATTGTTAGGTTATAGAGATACTCTTACCTACACCTTTTTAGAATCTTAAGTGATCCCGAAACGGACAACGGATTCAAACGAACAACAAGACAAAAATTGTAGTAGATTTTAAAGTGAAAATACAGTACATATCCGGAAGTAATTTATCTACGCTTATTACGGTTAAATATTACGTAACGTTATTGTCCAATAATGTTTCATGTTTTAAGTTGTTTGGTCGATATGTAAGTGTAAAAAAACTTTTAGATAATTTGGTGATTATATTTAAGTCTTTTTTATTTATACCCCACGCGTAGTAGTTAATAAAACGGTTTTTTTTACAAGATAATCCCACAGACATATTTTGTCACCCACTTTGATGAGACACGTAAAATCTATCACCTGATAAAAAAACAAACACTATACCCAAACACCTTTACAATGTTTACAAATTCCATATCGTAAACATCTCGAAACAATTCACTAAATTGCAAACAATTAACAGTTACTTCTTGTAAACATTGTCTATTGAAAGTTATTTGTTTTGGCAACCATCTATTGTGCTGACTTGCGCGTGAGGTGCACCCAGCTTACAACTGACATAATTACGCAGGGAAGAGAAGGGGGGCTGCCGGCTGGTCTGTCCTGTACACTGTACTCAGTAAGCTCGCGGGCGCCGCTAAGACGCGTCGTTTATACAGCGCCGGTTACTCATGGCTGGAAACAGGTCCGCGGTATGGCTAGCCGCGGCTTAAGAGCGACATGTTGAAGCATGCTCAGCGGCCGCCGGCGGCTAACGATGCCGACCAACGCTATCAGAACATGCCTCGGCGGCCGCACCATCACTTACCCCTCAACGTCTCCACCTTGGATTCCTCCAAGCATTCCGTTGGAGGGACGTCTGCGAGCGTCAGCCCTGCCGGGCAGCCTAACCCGACTAATGTCTCCGTGTTGTCACCAATGCCTGTCGCGTCTCCGCCAAAGATAGCCAATGGGAACGTGAACGGAGCGAGGACCTCGACCCTTGGGAAATCGAGGAGCATCAGAGCGGCGACTGAGGAAGCGCTGACGTCTCTAGCTCTTCTCTGCCTCGTCAGCCTCCTGTTGGCTCTGCTGGCGTTGCTGTTCCTTCTGAAGATATCCGCGCCAGCTACTAGTGCCCCTGAAGAGTTCGCCGTAGTGTACGAAGTGACGTTAGCCCTGTGTGCGTTGACGCTGTCTCTCAACCTGTGCTGTCTTCTCGTGTGTGCCATTCAGTTCCTGTTTGCCGTGAAGCTGGTGCATTCCCCATCGGCTCCAAACGGAAGGTAAGTCTAGCTTTGTGTCACGAAAATATTCAATCATCCGTCAAGCGACCGCGGCGCCTTAACCGTTAAGAACGCTTCGAAACTGGTTATATCCACGTTCAGCACTTTAACGCGTATAAAGATTACGTTCAGACTTGCCCCGGCACGTCGAGGCTAGTCCAAAAGCAAACAGTCTTATCTGAATTCTGGTTATCTTGCACAACGCATAACTGTACGAAAACGTGATGCCTTTTGGCTTTATGTATTTTGTATAATTAATTAAAGTTCGTTAGACGTAACTGTAATCAGATTCTTACACATAAAGCTGTTTTTGGCGTTTTGTATTATAATTTTATTTTATCGATGCCCTCCGCTGACTGCGGCAGGTGTTTAACGGTTGGTGATGGCGGTTATTGAATGGAACCGCAAAAAAGCGGGAGCAAACGGTCGACTATGCGTTAAATCGCACGAGTCGTAGTTAGACAAATTGTGGTTAGACGCTAGGATTATCAATGATCGGTTAATTTGAATTAACCTTGTCGCGCATGGTTTGGCTTGATGACAACGATGTGAACGATGATATGATATAGGTACATACCTAATATGAATTTGTTGAAAAAGGCATCAACAACAAAAAAGAATTGGTACTCGTACCTAAATAAACGAAAACTATACTCACCGTATATACTCAAATCTGCTGATAAATCTTATACTTTAAGCATATGCTCATCGTCATTCGCTTCGTGATACAAGCCAGGAAACCTACACTGGACCCTTTACAAATGTCCGTGAACATCAAATCCAGTATCTAAAATAAACCAATTATTGGATGCACACATGCAAAAGAAGAGGCACATTGTCAATACAGATTCAAAAGTCGTACAGAGGTTCGGATCTTTCCTGTGGGCATTGCTAAAGCGAAGAGCTAGGTACAAAGCTAATGTTTTGGTTAGAATCTGAGTTTGTCTCCCATTCTGGTTTAGTGCGATTACAAAATTTCATGCATACATAAGCCCATAACTACTTCTTGACAAAAAACGACTTTTGTTTCTTTGACTTTGTATGACCCATACGTGACACTGATTTTTGTTTTAATTTGGCATTTCCCTATTATCACAAGCCGTCTCATATTTGTGCCCGGACCGGTCTCCAAGATGCGGCATTGCTGAGGAGTTTATAATTGAAAGCTTTTCCCATTAGTCAGTCAGTTAACTCCATTGGTAACTAATAAGATGTGACGACTACTGAGTAAGATAGTGATAATTACGTTTTAACGTTGTAAAGAGTTTTAAACTTAGTTTCATATCATTTATTTAGTCATTGTGTGTTTGTCTTTAGTTTACAAATTGTTTCTAAAGATCAAAACATTGTGCTGGTACTGCTTGATATTAAAATATGGCTTTTGAGTAGGGCTAGCTAGCCACTTCATAGTTATAATAAGTATTTTATATAAAATGTATCGTTTTAACTGGCAACAGCTCTTTTTTATCAATAATTCCGTTATTTAAAAGAATAAATGTTGTTACCATTGTAACTAGTATCAAGTTCGAGCAAAAAAACATCCTCTATTCTATTCTATTTTGCGCAGCCAGGTATAATTTGCTGAATAAAAACGATAGTAACCCAAGAAAGAACTTAGAAGATCAAACATCTATAAAAAAGCCTCTCACCGACAGACACCGAATCGTCACATTTGTTTCGTTTGAAGCAATATTACTACGGAACACCAAATGTGGTTAGAGCAGATCATAAAACAACAAAAAAAACTTGTAAAATACTCATCAATACGGAAAAAAAGCTCATATTCAAAACAAATCCATTCTCTTACAACGGAACGGAGTCTTCCGCATTGCTATATATGTTGTATGTATGTCTGTCTGACCGCATACTTGAGAGAGCACTGGAACACGCGAATAACTATAGCCATCTATTTTGTTTGGGATATATTTAGAACTTCGACCTAGTACTTGCAATTTATGTTTAAGATTATATTTGTTAACTTTGTTTAAATGATGGGTAAACTCAAATTATTCACCGCATTAGATTATCCATATATATGCTTTCACTAGTCAACTTTTACCACACTTCAAATAATTCTTGAAAAAAAAAACGGTCTTCCAAACACAATCAAAAGAATGTCAGTATTTTTTTGGAGTCCTCACCATTGTTTTCTAAATTGGGGATAAAAACAACTAAGTAACAATGAGCACCCTGGGTTCAAAAGTGTACCTACATGTCATCTTCGAATTTTTAAGTGACAGTAGTCTTCAAAATCTCTTGCTTGCTCGAGATTTTGAGCCCTTCGCCCGCGACGGACCAACTTAATTACTATGTACATTTGAAACTATAATAATATTGTCATGAACATACTATTTCGTTATAAGTAAGCTAGGTACTTTTAGATTTTATAAGTCGCTCAATTCGCCGTCTTTAAGTAGTATTTATACTATTTATGCCCATATTTAACTGTAAGTATATTAGCAGAAACTGAATTTAGTCGGAAATTCATGCATAAAATTGCGACATCCGTCGGTTAAATTCTCATCGTTACCTTAGCAACTTGGATGTTCGATCTAACTACATAAAGTAGGGTCGAAATTGGAGAGAGCTTCACGCAAACAACATTGACTAGACTGGTTGGCACGTATAGCAAAACATTTGGGCGGTCGTGGTTTTGTGGACATCCCTCCAATTATTTGAAAGGGGCGCATGAATACGTAAAAACCGGAAATGATGCTCATTAGTTCTTTTTTTATGGTGAGTCATCAAATCCCATCCATATTTATGAAACATTTTGGACTCGATTGCAAGTTTTTACAATTTTTACCTAGTAAACACTTCTCAATAGTTGTAGTAAAATTACGTACCTAATAGGAGTTCAGAGAATGAGTTATAAATAACAAGGCTCGTATAAAAATGGTGGAGATGCTGGGATGGCAGTCGAAACAAGACTACTGTCAAAGACTTTGCACGGTTGACAGCAGAGAGTGATAACAACGGAAATCGAATCCCGAAATTCAAATATCTACGTCTATACCGCACTTATATTATTCGAGTGACACTACGAGAAACGATTTTTGTGGTAGATAAAATACTCAAAACCAAAATAACCGTTGTCGTACGTTGTATAGCGTGCCCGTAGTCAAATTTATTTGTAAGTTGAATGGATTTTTAATAAGTTATAATGAGGAACGAATTTTTATTTGCTTCTGCTAATTACTGATATTGAAAATCAATTTCCGTTCCTATTTAAACTCATTAACAAAACATATCTTATATAAAAATTCGCTGTTTTTTTTTGTGTAGATAGTGTCAAATGCCACGAATATAAACAATTCTGATTTATTATCTTTAATACGATTTGTGGTCGTACACCAAAAGCGTAATGAATATAAATTTGTATTTAATTATTTAATAACATAATTTCTTCCGCATATGAGTGAGTAACCGACCTTGAAATAAAGAGCTTACTTATGCATATTCAAAACCTGATAGATTGAAAGAGGCCATATTGGTCATTGTCGTATTTAACACGCTGTGTTTGGTATTATTTTGTAACATTTGCGTTAAACGGAAGATCTTCATTATTCCACTACTAAGATATCTATATATATAAGTCTGTCTTTATGTAAAACTGTTTTAGAATGTGTCAAGATTAAAAAAAAATGTTTATGTTATGTTATGTTATATCATACAATCGCAAAATTGAGTTAATCTTAGGACATTTAAAAGGTGGCATATTACTTCGTTTCTAAAGCGATAATCTGCATTTAAAACTGTCTGCCATACATAGATTAGATGTATCTATTAGGAATCGTAGTTGCATATGTATTATAATTATTCTACATGTTGTTATTTGATGTGATGGTTTTATTTTCCAAAAGTCTTAATTCTGACATCACTTAGTTTCTGAAATCTCGATTGTTATGAAACAAACCCAACAGGTGAGAAATACCTAATGTAGGTACCTAGTCGCCGTTCTGAAGTGGAATTCTCAAAAACAATCCATCATATCACACTCAAGAGCAAAATAATATGGGTAGGTACACTTTGTTTGTATTGATACGATACACTACGATCTATTAAAGTATTAAAAAGTTCTGAAATGATTAAACACAATCCGTTTTCTATGGACCAACAGCGTTAATTTTTTGATATTCACGTTTAAATAGGAAAAAGAAGTTGAAGCGTGATATTTTCCGTATATATTCTCGAGTTTGGTTCATCGGTATTCAAATCACATTTACTTTAATACGTTACGTGGTTACGAGTCGTAACTTACGACCATAGGTTACTAAAATCGTATACTTCACTTGCGCAGCTAACATTTTCCAATTTACTTATTTCTCGGAAACAATTTGAGCCATATTGAATGCGCATCACGCATGTAAATGAAATTCACTATCTATCTCACCTCACTCACCCCTTCATATTTTGACCTTAGGATCTTTAATAACAACGCGTAACCCGAGGTCTGACTTACACTGGCTTTCTTAAGGTGAGGTGAGGCCTGGGCCAGCCCGGTGTATTTGACGCTTTGCCCAGTAGAATGCGTTGAGTGGGGCAGTAACCTTGCCTTATGCAACTGCACTGCGGGGCCAGTTTTTTCTCACCGGCCGGTTAGGGTTCCTTATTAAATAATGATTACAGTATTTATTAAAATTTCACTTGTCTTTATTGGAGATAATATAATAAGACACGCAAATTCAAAGGATTTATGAGCGCCCCAAATATATATTTGGTTGTTTTAGGGTAGATCTCGCTTCTTGATAGCTAGGATCTTAAATATGATCTTGACCAACAATGTTATTTCTCACCAAATTTACACCTAGCCTGGCTAGCTAGGCTGACCTTTATGCATACCAGTTTTTGAATGTACCTTCACTAAATAACCTACCTAATAAATAATAATCAATGTATGTGTACCTACTGTAGACCATGTAAATAGAGTAACACATTTTTGAATAAACATAACTAACATAGCTCACAACCAACTTTGCCTAATTTTACAATTTTAAAGATTTTGAAATACATATAAAGGTTGTTGTTTGACTATAGAAAATCGTAACGTCCGTCACTCGTTCCTACTTCCCTACAAACTTCATACTAGCAGAGCATTTTTGACGTTTCATAAAAGTTGCTGATTTGACTATTAGTCAACATCCCTAAACGGGGGGCGATGTAGAGTCTGCATATAGGTTGATTTTCTGGTTTTATACCGGTAATGTCGAACAGTACTGGCACATGCAAAACGAATGAAAACACTCGACTGACAATCGGCGTTTGATTCACTACAAAATTCGAATTAACCACTGTTTATTAAACCGCCAGTAAAATTACAACGTTCATTAGTGGAAATGGAAATGAGCAATTGACCCTTTTAGGTCATTATGTGACCAGGACAGCGGCGGTACCACTAAAATCGAATCTCGAACTTGGTATATCTCGGTCTCTGTCGTATACGAACTTCGAGATTCGATTTTCGTGGTAGCGCCGCAGGACGGTAATCGCGTAATTTTTCGAATATGCGTTAAATAAAGAAAACGATTTGAGGTGGCCTAACGTTCAATCTAAAAATTCTTCGGTACATAAGTAACTTTAAGGCGGTACAATTTTTATAATACACGTTAGATTAACCCTAAGATTAAGCCCACTAATCAAGAATCGCTGGAACTTAACACATCCCTCTGCCCAGTCGGCAACATGCCGACGTCACCTGCAGACTATCTAGATTAGTAAATCTAGATGTTTGACTAGTTTTTCTTGGCCAGGTGGCCAGGGATAGCCATAACTAGTGCTTTGCAATTCAGCTGTCTCGAATCATCTCAAAACTGGTCTGCAATAACTTGATCCGTAGTATCATATTGTTATGGTAACCTATCATATTATTATCCCTACATACTTCGACGTTTCGAAACGTTGAAAAGTAGTACCTATTACAGAAAAATCGGTCGAGCCTTTATAGCCGAGATACATTGATGTGAAGAACCTCTAAGCGCATATACCTCTCCGTTCCGTCTTCGTGGGTAAAAAATAGATTGTGCAGATAACAAATAATGTACCCAAATTCGGTATTTTGTGAACTAATCAGCAATTTTATCGTTTTCCATACAATGTTAGTTCAAGACCTTAAAGGTTGGTATGACCCGTTTTGAGCTCCCAGGCAAAGTCGGATTTTGATTAGCTTGGGTTTTGTTGTACTCTAATTATAGTTAGTCCGATACAGACATCTGATACTCTCTACCGTTTTGAAAGACATCGTGAAAATGAAAAGGAGCTCAGTGCAGGTCAAGATTATACTGGTTCACCTTAGGCTTGTCTTGGATAAGCGTGAATACCAGCCCTGGATCGTCCAGAAAACAGGTTTGCAGGCATTTCATCTAAGCCTAGCGAGATAATGTTCAATTATAGAACGAGAAACAAAGTGGTCCGGCTCGAAGGACCATTTTATAATGCAGACGATAAAAATGTGTGGGAACGCTCTGATCAGCTATAGATTAGTTGTGCTAAGCGTGAATTAAATTGTTATAATGCGTTTACCTGACGTTTAGATATCTTTAGTTGGATTTAGGATTTAAGTCAAGTTTAATGTAACGAAGTGGAGGTTTTCCACCGGCGGGCTTTTGGGAGAAATTTCATATCGTCCTCAATACAAACCTTGTCTGTGACCAAGCAAGTTTTGCAGATACATTGGTACGACAAATTAGAAAAACCGAGTTGGATTACTATCAGTTCACATTAACTTTGATTAAGTATCACTTATTTCGAAGCCCGCACGTTATAAAATCTTCCAATGCAAGGCATCCTTTCCGTTATTATTCTAATTTTATAAAAACGTATACTGTTCCCATTTCTTGTCCATCTCATAACATAATCAAAGCTACCTGCTAAAAATACTCGCATCCGAATAAACCGGTTGTTTCTTTTGATATGACGGCTAACGGATTGTTTACAAAATGCAACGCAATCACGTGAAAGGGATTTTGCCGGCTTCAAATGTGTGTTCATTGGTTCAGTAGATTGCAGCGTGCATTTTTAAATTTACATTTAAGGCGGTCATCACACTGCCGTGAAGTGCCCATCCCACTACTTAGGTACTGATTTCCGTCTGAGTTTAAAGGACAAATGTCAGTCGCTTTCGTAAAATTAGTGCCTACGCCAAAATGTCCAACGTTTGAGATACTCGTAAACTAAGTAGTAAGAGTAACTAAGAGTAACTCGTAAGCAAGTACTCAGATTTCTACAGAGTGCTTGTTTTTAGGGAGGATTTTTATTAGGTACCTACTTGTTAACGTGCTCAGCTTCGGTGTCACACATTTCGTTGCATTCCATTGTTAATTAAAAGTAAAAGTAATAACAGCGACGGTAATTAAAAGATACAAGTAGTAGTACTTTGACTTAATTGTAAAGTTCACGCTGATCTCAAATATCATAATGGAACGGAGGAATTTCAAGTCGCATGGGAACTTCGGCCTTTGTTATCCAATTTCGGTGTTAAGTTAATTGACTGTAAGGATTTTTTGTCATGTGCTGATTTGGCATACCTACATCACGCATACAACAAATACGTTAAAGTTTATTGATTGTGTGGTGTCGGGTTAGAATTTCACCACCCCCTTTCTTCCCGTGGGTGTCGTAAAAGTCGACTAAGAGAGCAGGGTTAAAGTGTGTTGTGGGCGATGGGCTAGCAACCTGTCACTGCAATATCACATTTTGTCGATCTTTTATACCCACATTTATGCTAAAAGTGGCGCTGGAACATAAGTTTCATGTGCTCTGCCTACCCCTTTTAGGGATAAAGGCGTGAATGTATGTATGTATGTATTTATTGATGAATAGGTACGTAAAATATAATTATAGTAATGAAGATTTATCCATGTCTGAACTTTGAAATTCCGGTTAGAGAATTTTAAATGAAATGACTGTACCTATTCGTAGACCATTTTCTCTAGAGATAGATTTTGAAACTTTAGTAGGTATTAAGCTAATTACAAAAGCTGTCCTAGTTATTTCAATTTACAATAATATGCTTAGGATCATCACCGGTAGGTAAGTATGTAACTCCAAAAAAACGCAGCCCTTTTAATAGATGCTACCGGAAACAAAAAAACCTTCAAAAAGTCTCAAATACCTACAACGTGTAAGTTCACTTTTCACCCTCCATCTAAATCAAATCTGTACAGACTTCCCAGTTTAAAAAAAAACTTCTTTTGTCGCTCCCTAAGACACACCTCTTTCTTTGACCGTGAGAATGTCTTTTTTAGTAGACCTACGAGTATACTCGTAATATTGAGAAAAAGCATTTAAGAATCGTGTCTTAAGATTGCTCTTTTTTATCATTGAAATCGAAGTTTGGTTGTCTTCATAGAATGTACTTGGAAATGTCAAAGAATGAATCAAACATGAACATGTATAGTTAAGCAGGTACACGATTTCTAAAATGCATTTTTTTATTTGATCGCTTATGGGAATTTAACGATATTTTCGTGTTAAACGAAGCGACGTTATTATTGTGTAAAACGGTGTGAGCCAATTCACCTACTTTTACATTTTATGGAAGAATGCGGTTGCCATTGCTTTTAAAAGTTGATTTCAGCTTAACCTATAGAAGGTGCAGAATTAAGTAAACAAACACGATCGAATAAAATACAAATTTAAAAAGCATTCACAGGGTTCACAGCAATTGAAATTTTACAAAAAATGGCTTAAGCATTTTTTCTTAGTCAACTTACTTATTTTGTTTTAACAATTTTGTAAATTCTGGAAAACACCTATCATATTGGGTGTCAGCGACTAATTTGAGAATGCTTAGAAATCATCATTATACCATAACGTTAGCTAGAAGTGATCCAAACTCATACTCATTTCCTCTGTAAAATAAATAAATATTATCTGGCGTCAAATACTGTATTTTGTGAGATGATGTTATCGGTGTTCTATCTAATAAATACCTCTTGGTACTAAATGCATAAATTCATCACATACACCTTTACACCTTTTTAGGGTTCCGTACCTCAAAAGGAAAAAACGGAACCCTTATAGGATCACTTTGTTGTCCGTCTGTCTGTCTGTCTGTCTGTCTGTCTGTCTGTCAAGACCATTTTTCTCAGGAACTCGTGAAGGTATCAAGCTGAAATTTATATCAAATACTCAGGTCTATTGTCCCTTGAAGCTGTGAAAAAATCAAACTTAAAAGTTAACGCAATCAAAAGATACAGTCGTTTATGCTGCAAAAATTGAGTTTTTCGACACTCGCAAAACCTACGGGGTACTTCCCGTGAACTCAGAAACTTGAAATTTGGCACGAAGCAACTTCATATAGCACAGACAAAGGAAAAATTAAGAAAAGTAGACATTTTTAGTAAAATCATACAAAAAAATGATTTTAAAATTATTAAACTTATTCCTTTTTCCTCGTAAACGTGTTGAGATTTTAAATTGAAATTCATGTCAAATAAGTCATGTCTATAGGACCTTTCAGATGTAGCAAACCTAAACTTTTATGTCAACGCAATCAAAAGAAATAGCAAATTAAGTCGCATATTATGAAATTGGGTACTCGCAAAACTCGCTTGGAAACTCAAAACCTAAAGGGTACCCGTTAACACAGAAACTTGAAACTTGGCACGAAGAAACTTCATATAGCACAGACAATGGAAAAATTACGAAAAGTAGACATTTATAGTAAAATCATACAAATATATTTTTATAAATTTTAAACTTACTACCTTTTTCCTCGTAAACGCGTAGAGGTATTTAATTGAAATTCATATCAAATACTCAGGTCTATAATACCTTTCAGCTGTAGCAAAACGAAACTTTTATGTCCACGCAATCATAAGAAATAGCAATATAAGTCGCATAATTTAAAACTGGGATGTAGTAGGTAGAGACACTTTTAAACTTGATGGTTTTTATGAGGTGTGCAGAGTAGAAAGTCCAGCTATATCTAAAGCAAATCCAGGTTGGGGATCTATCGCTTATGTATGTCGCAATCTAAAGGATGCCATCCCAGATGCATCATGTACAAGATATTTTTTTTTAAATAACCCAGGTTGGCCAAACGGCCATTGTGAATGCTTGCATTTTGAAATGTTTGATGTCAGGCAGAGTGATAACTGTATCTATATATATAATATCGGTCACCACAATGCCAAATTAATGTTGCAATTGAATGCATAAATACAACAATATATGGCAGCAACCCCAAAGGGGCTATACCCCGTGTTCCCGTTTGATTGTTGTGGGAGACTTCAATATCGATTTTAGAATGAATCCCCAAAATGGAATTTCCACATATTTTTCATCCCTAAACATGTTTCCGTTAATAAGCACTAGCACTACACGAAATAGTACAACTATAGATAACGTTTTTTCAAACTTCAATTTTCAATGTGGTACTGTTCATAACTTTTTAGTCAACATTTTACAGGTCTGGTTAATTTTTTTCAAATTTAACAGTTAATTAGTATTTTGAACCGGATTTATAAAAAGATAGTGACTAAAAACTTTGTAAATAAACCACTTTGATATAAGAAGTTTTGCCAGGCAGCTGCAAATCTAGTGTAGGAATTTCAGGTATTTCAGTTTTATTATAAAACTAGCTGTACCTGTGACTTCGTTTGCATGGTAATGTGGTGGGAGTTAACGCATTTCTTCTAGGACACATGCAGTTCTCATTTAGCCTATCAAGTAAAACGTGGAATAAACCCATTTTAGTTGAAATGCCGTTAAGATTCGTTCGTCTTTATCTGTCACTCTGATTTTTAAATTAGTAGGGAAAGGACAAACCTCGTTTTATTTAACATAGGTATTTTAAATTTTATGAATACCGGGGGAAAAGTTTAGTAGATGTTTGTGACAATAGATCCAACAGGTAGGACACAGGCTGCAGCATTAAATGTTTATTGATCTTCTTCTGTACATATTTTTAACACTTAATATTAAATAAATAAAAACGTGATGGCCGAAATGATCTTGAGTCACTCCGATATAAATTTTTTTCATACTTATTGCAATGTTTCAGATCACATTCTGCCAAATCTATGTTCAAATGTATGTTCCCGCTATTGCCAACTTAATTAAATGTGTGTTGTGCTTCATTATAAAAGTATTTTCCTGTATGTTGGCCAATTTCTGTGTCTCTATATTGGCTGCATGTCAACTTGAAGGCGCGTAGTACGAAGTTATAATACCGCCTTAATACAGACGCGGTTGATAATTAATGTTTATAAAAGGCCCGTTCTGTACTGATTGAATACATACGTTTATTGCTGATAAATATAAATACTGACAAATCAGCATGGCTATCACAAGACGGCGCGCAAGCTCTCTCGATTTTTCTCGAACTATCCGTCACTCTCTTATTAGACAACTTAGAAAGAGACGTATAGTGCGAGAAAAATCGAGAGATCTCGCGCGCCGTCTTGTGATAGCCGTGCAGTATCGTATCGTGACAAAATACTCCGCGTGTAATCTTGCAGAAACTCAAATAAACTTCATGGCTGAACGCGATGAGCCGATGACAGTGCTAAATATTCCATGCCATAAAAAAAGGAAGTCGGTCAGACTTTTGACGTTTGACGTTATTTTGTTGAAATTTGTTGAACCATTTGTTGAAATTACGCCTCAATACGAATTTAGCGCATATAAGTTTCCATATCGGAATCGATTATTTTTTTATGCTTTAGAATTTAATATGCATATTGTGAAGGTCTATCACAACACCGGATCGAAATTATTAGGTACTGTTGGATAGTTAAGGCAAGGCCACCATTTTGACGCCACTGACAGTTGACAGATATGGCGGCTACGATTTCAAGCAGAAGAAATGAATAATTTAATGAGATTCAAATGTTTCCGAAAATGTATTAACCATCGCAGTCGGATAAAAACTATCCTAAGTCCTAGCTAGAATAGTAATGTACTTGTAAAAAAAGTTTAAAGTATTTCCGTTCACGGGAAGCCGAGATCATTCGGGACACAAAAATGGTTAGTTTGATACTGGCTGATTCTTTTTTTAATTTAGAGATTTATTATAAGTGAGAGATAAATGATGTGGTTCTTAATTTTTTATTTTTTTTAGGATTACTAAATTGATAAAGAGACCTTGTTTAAATTTATGCTCCCCCAGCTTCGCACATTGTAATGTTACGGATTCCATTTTCATTTATCATTTAGTAATAAACATACTACAACTTTTGCTTGTTATGGTTTGTACGGAACCCTCGGTGCGCGAGTCCGACTCGCACTTGGCCGGTTTTTTCCCTCAGGTTTACTTTGTATACTTACAGGGTGGAAAAATCGAACATCGCTGGGCAAATGCCTACCCGGAACGTGCAAGGTGCCAAAAAGGTTTTTTTAAAGGAAGGTCACTCCCAAATTGTCAAATTCTCGTCAAAAATAAGGTCTTATTCAGGTTAAAAGTCTAATAAAGTAAAGTATGTAAGTAAACTCATCTCTTTCCAATTGAAAATGATCATCCCTGGACGGGATTTCCGGAAAGTTTCATTAATAGTCACAACCTGTGAGTTCCTATAATTGGCTCTTTGTGTCCACAGTCAATGTTTATTGTGTGAATATATATCTTTTGGTTCTCCTAATAAATCCATACTAATGTTGTAATATTATAAATGGGAAGGTGTATGTGTGTGTTTGTTTGTCCGTCTTTCACGGCAAAAAGGAGCGACGGATTGACGTGATTTTTTTAAGTGGAGATAGTTGAAGGGATTGAGAGTGACATATGATAGTTATTATTCCCGAAATCATCCCCTAAGGGGGTGAAATGAGGGGGTAAAAGTTTGTATTGAGCTGCGATATAAACGAGTTCCACGCGGACGGAGTCGCGGGCAGAAGCTAGTAAATAAATAAATAGGTAGTCATTTGTTCACATGTTATCATCGTCACATCAAAACAAAAGACATTCAGATAAATAGTAACTTGCAGTCTTATAACCGTTGAGGGAGTGTCGAGCCTCCGTCGTCCGCTGAATGAACCGCACGAGGTCGCCGCAAATATTTCAGACCGGTTCTCTAGTATACGCGGGCACAGTAAACATGTGATTTCGATGATATCTCCGATTTCAACATGTTGGATCTTCGAGAATTTAGTGTGTTATGGTAGAAATATTTATATAATGATGATATACTTGTCTTGTAGGTACACGTATTAAATATATTTTAAATAGTTTAATAAACAAAACGCCGACTCAGTGTGTATCCATGCACAGTGAGGACTTCTGTAAATATCGTATATTCCTGTAAAATACGACAGTCTGAATAAAGGATCAATTTCTTGTCAATATATTTTTCAACTCTAGTCTTTTCATTATTTGTTTACTACTGCTTGTAAATAAGAACTATATGTATTATGTTTTTATGCGGGTAATAGAAAACAAAAAGAAGAAAGAAAGAGAAGTGAAAAAGCTTGGCCAAAAAATCTTTCGTATGCCCGGATATCCGTCTGTCTGACTGATCCTCCTACGTGCCCCTTTTTCAACCGATTCACGTGAAAATTTGTGTGCATAATTATGTACCTAGACTTTTTTAAGTCAATTGAGTTATTGTTTTTCTTTTTTATAAAATACTAGATCACAGAGGCACTAGCAAAAGCGGCAAAGTAGCTTTGTAAAAACGTTCAGGGACCTGGAACGTATCTTAATTTACTGCACTTAGCGACGCTGTGGCAATCTGCCTCAGTGTGCGATCTCTATTCTCACGTTCATACGACACGAGATTTATCATATTTGCTAATGTAACTTTTATGGCTTTTGAAATTAGGTTCGTATTCAGTTGATCGTTAAGAAATGTCGTTGGTCGTGGTTTTATTGGGATTGAATGGTATATATAAAGTGTAACGAGGCCGTTTATGACTTTTGAAGTTTATGACAGTTGGCAGTATAGTGTCGCTACTTCTATGAGAATCAACGAATGTCAACTAACTATAGGTGTAGGGACTCAATTTGAAGACGTAGGTATTTTGTGTTTCCATAAATTATCGGAAAGACGCAATTTGGATAGCTATTTGTACCTTAACTTCAGTATATGCGTAATTTGTGACAGATACAAAACTTTAAAGTCTTCTCTATTCGTGGCTTCCTCAATTTAAATCCATTTTTGGGTGGTACACAAAATTGAGAATTTCCACGTGGGTAGGTGCTTTGGACGTCTGGACTAAATGGGACTTTACCTACTTAGTACTTATTTTGTAAGAATAAAAAACTCAAACTAAGGCTTTCCCTTATATTATAATTTCAGTTCTACATGACATACAATATTAGTAATATTACATGTATGAAATTCAATCTATTAACCACAAGACACTGGAGAGGTTGGGTAAAATATTCGCGACAGACGCTGGTTAGTGTGGAAACAAACTCAAAATGCTCTTATTTATGAAACAAATGGCCGCCATAATCATGATCTTAACACGGCACTCACTTTAGGAATGCCTCGCTTGGCCGAAATCTCCTCTTGTTTTATAACGTTATCTTGAACTTTCTTGTGATTATCTCTATTTTATAATGTTGATTTTTATTTTACAGGCTTCAACTAAATGACATTTTTAATTTGTATTTAGTATAAAAACTCATCTAGATATTGCATGCCTACACAACTTGAGTTTTAAGGACGAAAAATAACATTATGATCATTCACGAATTAATTTCTACCCTGTATGAACAATTAGACCACACACGTAGCCTCAGACAACATTAAAACACCGCTATAAATACATTACTACTTAACTCATCCAAACGTTCTGAACGAAATCTGCTCTCTATATAATATCACTAGAGATTATAAAATTTTACACTCAATGCGAAACGTAACAAAGTTAAAAATTGTTTGAGAAGTGTACACGACTCAAGACTCTTACAAAATCAAAGATCCTTGGACAAGGCCGCATTGAATGGATCTGAATTATTTCCGGTGGATACTTTCTTAGAAAAACTCTCTATATGATAAATAACCTTATGCTATACATGTAGAGTCCAATTTTGAATGGTTTAGATTTGAATGTAGCCTGGGGCAAAAACTGATTTGTTGGGTTCGTCGGTTCTAGTGTCCAATATTATTTGACTAATTATAAATATGTCAGAAAAGATAAAACCAGATCAAGTATATACTTAAGAATGTAGTGTAGAAAAGAAGGTTTTTTGCTCTGTCAGCGAAACAAGCTGCGTATGCATTGTTTTTCTTTACAAACATCACCGTCCCTTGTCCCGTGAACATGGATCTTGCGAAACATCCGAAACGTCGGGAGACCTCGCGATACGCTATCAATTAAGTCTCATTTAGCAAAAGTAATATGTAATAAACCGTTACATATATAAGTTGCTAAAATTGCTTTATATCTCGTTTTTAGAACGGGCAACAAAAATTACAATATATACAGGATGTAAAGATTAAAGGGGTCAGTTACTGGATCTTTTGCTAAGTAGGATCCCAGGTGCAACTTATAAACTAAAAATCTTAATGATTGTAAATTCCGTCACTAGTAAACGAGTGTCTGTGTCATGTTAAAATACCGTGTTTAAAGAAGGGTTTTATTTTATTTTTGGGTATTGTTAGATTATGAAATGGGTTTCACTAAATTTTAAATATTGTTATGTTACAAGTTTTTTTTTCGCGATATGGTATTTTATATAGTCGATGGGGCATGAATATAATTTCTAATTATACACTATGTGGTGTGTTTATATTTATAAGTTATATTCGTTAGTGCTCAATTAATTTAGCTATTTCCTTTAAAGTGTTGTGTTACTTTAGTTCACGTTCTAGCTTCGTAACTAAACTAATAAAAGGCTTTCATCTCACTTCCTGGGCACAGTTTGCGATAAGTATCAGCGTCGATGCTTAAATATTGATCATTTTATACAGGAAGGTTTTAATAGGAAACTGAATCAGACTTTCGTAAAAATATGAATACTGCATAATGTATTTGTTTTTATTTTTATCATACTATTTCAAGGTTACGTTTGAGCCTGATTATTTTAAAACTTCCACTAATATATTATAACGATACAGCGCCACTAAAATTCAAGCCAGTAGTCATAGTAGAAGAATTTTGTCCATAGTAGCCTTACATGGAAAGCAATGTAGGTAAACATACAACATAAATCTTCTAATTGTGCTTTCGAGATAAGTCAAGATAATGTTCCGATAAGATTTACTGGTCACTTAATCTATATTTCATACCTACTTAAGATTATTTGGGTTGGCCGAATTTCATCAAAATGGTCCTTCCAAAAAGCAATTAACGCAGGTTTAGCAAAGATGGCAGCGGTCAGTCTTTGGATGGGTGACCGCCTGAGCGCTTCCGTGCTTTGGTGCTTTGGAAGGCACGCTAAGTAGTTGATCCCGGCTGCTGTCTATGACAGTAGTCGTTAAGCCGAGTAAAAGGCCTTCAGGCGGCTATAAGAACTTCTAAAAGTCGAGTTGCCCACTCACTTGACAAAGGGGGGACAACTGTCACTCGTGTCTGCATTAGCTATCTACCAGAACCCCACAACCCTGCACGTGTCAGCGTGCAACCTAGGTGGTACCTACTAAAGAGTTTAACGAACTTTGAAAGGCCAAAATAATGTAAACCATACGAAAAAAGCAACTCTACCGTTCTAGGTAGAGTCAATTTCAATGACAGCTTTACAAAAGGCGGCCACATTAAATAACATTAATCATACAATTAATTTGGAAGTATTCTTCTTGATTAACGAACTCAATTAAAAATGCTTGAAAGTATTACCATTAATAACCAAGATTAATTCCTTAAAGCCGTCTATGAATGAATTCGTCCCACTCGACCTTGACGGTAAAAGAATTAGAAAAATGTCGAACCTAACTGCCAAGTGTGGCTTTAGCTTACTTTCCAATGCACAAAAGGTATTTAGAATAGTTGTAGAACACTGGTTGTAAACAAAAGACTCGAGTTGTGTGACGACTCTACCAGCTTGACGTTGGCGCCGTGATGGACTATTCTGTCTACGTGCCAAACAAAAAGGCGTCGAATGCTTAGCTTTTTTATACAGCGTAAGAGTTTTTTTGGCCTAGCAACATATTCGATTTACGGTCTGATTGTCGACAAAAGGGACACGAGATACTTCAGCTTAGTGAATATTAAGTATCCTACTAGTTTATGCTTTGCCACTCGTTGCGGAGGAATTTAAGATATTTAAGCAAGTATTTTTCATTAAATCTTTCATCCCAGATTTCATTCCTAATTGCTCCGTGAGTATAGTGCATTCATCCTTACTTGTCTGATTTGTTAAACAACATTCTAGCCTCAAAATGCATATTTTTAGGATAGAATAGCAATTTTGTGAGTAATTAGATCATGCCGAGACGACTTTTCGGACACCACTTCACGATGTTTTGTCTAGCAACGCTTTATTTACGATAAAACAGCTGCTATAGTCTAAAAAGATACCTTTTTAGGTTAGAATGTTGTTTACCAAATAAGACAAGTAAGGATGAATGCACTTTAGGTGTTCTTCATGGTAAGTCCTTTAAAGGGAGGGTTGTTCCTAGGTACAACAACACTTGTGAAAGAGAAAACATTTTTTCGGCAAAAAAAGATAACACATAATTTTTTAGAGTGTTCGACATCTTGTAAGTTGTAATGTGACGAAACAGTTTCATTTCAGCATGCTGCCATTGCTACCTTTGATTTTCGAAGGAATTTTTGTCATCAACTTATGATTTATTAGCACCTTATACGCATGGCAGAAGAGTTAAAATGATTTCATCATTTAGTATGGTCATTGAACACAGGCTGTCAGCGTCATGGTGACACAGGTTTGCGTGGGACGCCGGGGTCAAACCCGCGTCCTACGCACGCCAACGAACACCGTACATGGTTAAACGGTGAATCTTATTGGGTGATAACCATTGATGATAACGAAAACTAGGTAATTAAGTACTTAAATAATCTGACGTTCCCTTTTAGGGTTCTGTAACTCAGAAGGAAAAAACGGAACTTGGGATCACTTTGTTGTCCGTCTGTCTGTCTGTCCATCGGTCTTTCAAGACCCTTTATCTCGGGAAGGCGTGAAGGTTCTGAGTTGAAATTATAACCATGGTCTTGTGGATGTAAAAAACTCAAACCTCAAGTTGACGTAGCGTAATTTATAAGGTACTTTCCGATTATCTAGAATTATGAAATTTGGCAAGTAATATCGTTTTATAATACAAGTACAGGGAAAACTCTGAAAACTATACATTTACATACATAGCTACTAAAGACTGTGCTTATTGTGCCATTCCACAAAGAAACCTGTAAAGTGTCGTGACTCGTGACAAATTAAACCCCACAAAGATGGGTGACTTAGCTCGTTCGTTAAGGAAGTAAACCGATACCCTCTTAATAACTAAACTTACATGGAATATCGTCAAAAATATAGTTATTTGAAAGAAATAAGGTTCATTTCACACTAAACGAATTATTAGCTTATTAAAAGCAAGTCAAGCAAAGAAATCGTACAAATGAGCTTGTCTTAGAAATGTAGCCGACTCGTTTAATATTTTAATAGGTATTACTTGAAGAAGTTAAGATGACCACAAATACCACAATAAATCAAGGTAATCAATGTAATAACATTGTTATATGCCTACATCGCCAATATTATATTTATATATATATCATTCGGCGACAATTTCACTGCAACGATAAAAAATATATCCAGTTGTATATCAACGATAATTAGCAAGTCGTTGTACGCGATATGTTGTATTGTATGGATTCATGGAGAAAAGTGTTTTATCGTTTTTAAATATTTATATCAAAACTTTTATGCAATTAATACTTGTGTATTAAACACGCGTAAAATCGATGAGTACTTTCATCTTTTCATAGGTATTTTAAGAAATAAAATGTAACTTTTTTACTACCTATTTACCATTTGTTTTTCCACCCTGTAATTAGTGCGTGAGTACAAAATCAACCCACGTAAAATGAGCTCTGGCGGCTATACATTTTCTTTG
The DNA here is from genome assembly GCA_945867215.1 of Epinotia demarniana. NCBI lineage: Eukaryota > Metazoa > Arthropoda > Insecta > Lepidoptera > Tortricidae > Epinotia > Epinotia demarniana. The sequence goes on from OX244273.1 coordinate 19,901,220, forward strand.
GCACCCGGAGCTCTTTTTAAATGTGTCGAGGTATATTCTGTTTGTGTTTCATTTTCATGACAAAATCAATAGAAATGGATAGTAAACAAGTAGGTAACTCTTGCAGCCAGTTTCAATAATCAGTATCTCTTGAATTGTACCATTATTTTTTATTTATTAGGGCGGGTCGCACCAACCGACGATTAAAGACCGGTCAGCGTTCATTATATGGCGTTGGCAGCTGTCATCTCATAGAAACTTGTCAAACTTTCCATACATTCCAGATTTAAAGAACACCGCTTAAGTATACCTACTTAGGGTGGGTTGCCCCAAATCGTAAGCGGTGTTCGTTACAATCTGAATGTATGGAACGTTTGACAAGTTTCTATGGACTGACAGCTGTCATCGCCATATTTAACGTTGATCGGTCTGTAATCGTAAGTCGATGCAACCCGCCCTTACAGATGGACTACCTACGATTACAGATGGTTTGGTGCAACCATGTTTTTATTATGCTGTCAATAGAAAAGTGTCCATTGTCTCATCATCATCATCGTTATATCAGCCACTGCTGAACGAAGACTTCCCCCAAAGAGTGCCACAATAACCGGTCCTGTGAATGCGCCGGTTCAACGTCTAACTTTTCGAAATTCCAAATCGCAACCTTAAGAAAGGCTAGCGTATTCCAATACACCTTTTGTACAATAACATTCCAAAGGGCGTTTTTTGCCCTCTTTTGATCAAGCATTCGCTAGTCAGGTATTGGAAAAAATGTATATTCACACGCCTGTCTTGCATCCTGCTCTCGCATAATGCGTTAGACGAGGATGCGGCAATCGGGCAGTTAAATTCGTATTATGTGCGATTCTGATATGATCATTAGGGTACCATTAAGTACCTATTCTAGAATCGTGAGAAAGTGAAATGGAATCTTCAGTGTGTATTTGTAAATGCATGCAAAAACCTAAACGCTACCCGGGCCGATATCGGCGCCACCTCGACGTTCGTATACCATAAACCATAAGTGTGATAGAGACGGAGATATACGAACTTCGAGTTTCGATTTTCGTGGTAATAGCTCTGTTTGTATGCCGCCCCGAGATTCGGCATGTGTGCATTCTAATACGTGTCGGAAGCACGGTGGCCAACCAAATCAGTGTAATTGCATTCTAGATTTTCTGTGACCTTTGCTTGGCCGTCCGCGAATTTCGGACGTGTAGCGTCTTCTTTATACTTGAAAAAGAATCCTAAAGAAGCAATGAGAATACCGAGAAAGCGCAGAGGCGTGTCTAGCCCATGTAGCGCCCGTGTGTAATCATTACTCTAGCGCCCCCTAGTAAGCGCGCGGGCAAAGTGGAATGGAAGCGGGCGGCGCCCCCTAGGACCGCTGCGCTCGTGTGCAACGTACAGCCTGCACCATAGGTAAAGACGCCTCTGAGAAAGCGTTCACTTTCCAGTTTCACCTTGTACGTGCATAAATCGTAGCCTCGAAGCCTTACATCTAAGCTTATTACTGAGACTCGCGTGAGGAGTTATCACATAATACCTAACCTAATACTGTATTCCATATAAGATTAGAAAAATCATGTGTTCGTCTAATGGACATGCGATTTCAAGGAAAACCAACTTGAAACGCAAAAAAAAACATCATTATCATATCAACCGAAAGACGTCCACTGCTGGACATAGGCCTCCGCCAGAGTGTTACAATGACCGTTCCCCCGCCACCAGCATCCAGCGGACTCCAGCGACCTTTACCACCTCATCAGTCCACCTTGCCTACCCACGCTGCGCATTCCGGTACGTGGTCGCGACTCGAGAACCTATCCGCCCCAACGGCCATCGGTTCTACCTGCAATGTGCCCCGCCCACTGCCACTTAAGTTTAGCGATTCGGAGGGCTATATCGGTTACCATTATTCTGCTGCGGATTGCTATGTTTAAATATAATTTTATGATCGAAATAAATAAAAACTAATTAGTACAATATTTCCCTATGATATTCTACATAAAAGAAGAAAAGTAGACGACATTGTTTTTTAAAATTCTAATGTTATCTGGAACTAATTACCTACAGGACATACTAATATTATAATGCGAACGTTTGGATGTGTGTTACTCAATAATGCTTAAACGGCTCATTCAATTTGGATGAAATTTAGCCTTGTTTAAAATATAGGATAGTTTTTATCCCGGGTCCACGCAGACGAAGTCGCGGACGGAAGCTATAATAATATTATACTAGCTTACTAGTGTGCTGCTGGGGCACATAGCACGTAGAACCGATAGCCGTTGGGGCGGAAAGGTTCTCGAGTGGCGACCACGTACCGCCGGAAGGCGCAGCGTGGGTAGGCCCCCGACAAGGTGGACTGATGACCTGGTAAAGGTTGCGGGAGTCCGCTGTATGCGGTCGGCGCGGGATCGGTCACTTTGGCACTCTTTGGGGGAGGCCTATGTCCAGCAGTATCCGTCTTTCGGCTGATATGATGACTAGTGTGCTCTTGTGAGTGGTAGAAAACGCGAGTCTGTATTTTTCCAAATCCATATACCAATAGAGACATACATGAGAGGAGGCCTGTGCCCAGCAGTGGGACGTATATAGGCTGATGATGATGATGATGATGATGATATACCAATATTATAAATGGGATAGTGTACCTGTGCGTGTGTTTGTTTGTCCGTCTTTCACGGCAAAACGGAGCGACGAATTAACGTGATTTTTAAGTGGGGATGGAGAGTGACATAGGATAATTTTTATCCTCGAAATCACCCCCTAAGGGTAAAATTGGGGGAGGGGGGGGGGATTTAAAGTTTGTATGGAGCTGCGATATTTCGGGACACTCGGACGGAGTCGCGGGCAGGAGCTAGTATTTCATAATTCCTTAGTATCGATCCTGTTGGCCAAGGCTGTTGTGGGTAGTTGGGCAAAGCAAGGCCAAGCTGGTTATCATGCGACGGCGCGCGAGCTCTCTCGATTTTTCTCGCACTATCCGTCTCTTTCTTATTAGAACACTAAGAACAAGAGACATAGTGCGAGAAAAATCGAGAGTATGTCGCGGCCGTCCCATGATAGACGTGCTAGGCGTCACATGAACACCCTGTTAATTTACGTACCATCTATTTTTGGTAATGTGATATGCAATAAATACATTGAAATTGACACAGAGTACTGCGGTCGCTTCGCTCGCTCGTTCAATAAGTTGCGCGTCTCTGACGCCAAACCCAGGCGGAGCCAGGGGGTAAAAAATATCCCTAATTCATCCTGAAAGACGGTACGAGTAAAAGAATTTTTGAAATCCGATGTGTTGTTCCGGACAAAATTCGATGAAATGTAGATAAAAGTATCACGAGACTGTTTTACATTAATTGACTGTCATGAACTAGGGGGCTGTTCATTAATTACGTTTGACGATTTAGGGGGAGAATTGAGTCACAGAATTCTAATTTTGTTTTTGACGACCGCTTTAGCCTAGTTGGTAGTGACCCTGCCTACGAAGCTAGAGGTCCTGGGTTCGAATCCCGGGAAGGGCATTTATTTGTGTGATGAGCACGAATATTTGTTCCTGAGTCATGGATGTTTTCTATGTATTTAAGTATGTATTTATCTATATAAGTATGTTTATCGTCGTCTAGCACCAATAGTACAAGCTTTGCTTAGTTTGGGGCTAGGTCGATTTGTGTAAGATTGTCCGTGCGTTTCCGTGAAAATATGATGGAAAACTATTATGCACTACATCTGTACACAGTAACCTGACCTGGTATCACTAGTAGTAAAACACTCCCACAAACTTGACAGTTTCAAACTTAATTCATCATATTAATAATAAAGGTGACCAATAGTTATCAACTATTCGGCATTGAGGTTTCAGACATTGGGACGTTTACCTCAATTTAAGTGCCGCCCGATCGGATAACTTCGTGATTATCTAAGCTTTATTCTAAAGCGCTGTTAAAAAAATGTTGACGTCACTTTCGTTTGAATTCTTAAATGCTGCTACTGTCATTATAATGCATAACTAACCACACTGTTAACGTCATATACATAGGGTACAATTTTGCTAAATTCACTTTTCAACAGTGCACCTTGCGTTCCGACCTTGACTCATGCAGGTATAGACGTTCATTCAAAAGAAGAAGGTTTTAAGAATTGGTGGATCTTAAGGGGTCTACAAACATAATGGTTTGTTGGCATAGATTTTATCGCATTCCAACAAAATGCTAGGTCTGGACGGTGCAAGTTGTATACTGGTAAATATGTTTTTTTTTCAGTTTTATTTTCTTTTTAGACATTTTACTAACGTAGTTTGTGTTTTGGTTAAAAATACTAGGTAATGCTACACTTCGCATTCAATAAAAAATAAAAAAAGTCAAATTAAAATAACGATAATTGTCTGGATAGGTACGTACAGGCTCCACACCAATACAACACGGCATAAATTTGACTTCAACAAGTATAAAGAATTTACATTGTTATCTGTTGTTTATTGATTATTTTAGTAAGTATTACTTTCATTATATTATAAGATCAAGTCTGCCTTGGAATGAAGTGTCCGCAGCCTCCCCTTTCTGAGCATATTCTAAGAAAACTAAACCCATCGACGATTATTCAAAAATGTTCATTGAAGAAGTCATTCACCTTTTAATCTGTTTGATAAAGCTTCTAAAATATACCATTTCATATATTTTCCATTATATTTAAATATAACTTCCTAATACTTTGTATAGCCGTAACCAACACACATTTATGAATTACATATCTTCTATGCGATTAGACTAATGACCAAAGCAAAATGTCTTAGAAAGCTTTTTGTAAATCGAACCTAACCGACTTTCGTTAGTGAGCAACACTCTGATTTTCTACAATTTTCGTTTCGTTCCAGTCAGCCGGTTAATACGATTCAGTATTTGTTTATAAGCGTTTCTTATCACGTTTATCTTTATGGGGCTACGGAAAGCGTGTGTGGTGTAAATAGGCCATCATGCAATTTCGATTTTGCCACGGTCGTGCATAATACAAATTATTCGATTGTACATTTTGTGTTTCAGCTATGCCATTTTGCAGAAAGAGTCGTAAAATATGACGGTAGACTATTTTCGAAACTTAGAGGGGCTGTGCTTGTCTATAAGCACTTATATCGTTGAAAATGTAGTGCATTACTTATGTAGGTCTGCATAATGTTTCAGTGATATTAAAAGTTACTATTCTAATCGTTAATTTTGTTCAGACACACTGAAAACTGAGCAACAAATATTCTACGCTAAGTAATGTTAATGTTATAGCAAATTTATCTTAATCCATAATGTATAGGTATATTAGGTATATATGAAAGGAGGTCAATTGGATTTTATATATAAGATAGGTACTCAAAACATAGCACACCTCAAAATGACTACGAGTAAATTCCTTTTTACTTCAATAAAACATCTAAAGCTAAAACACGCACACATAAAGCGTAGGAATAGTATAAATAGGTCCGACCTGTTGTCTGGAATTCAAACCGGTTCACGAGCCACGACTGGGGAGAGTTGATAACGTAATCTTATCTGAACTATTTATTTTTGTGTTATGGTGACGTAATTGATCATAATGTTGCCAGGTAATCGACGTAATTTGTAGATATGATGGAGGTTATATAAGAATGTTATTATTGAACTGCAAAACCGAAGTTTTTATAAGCTTTATATTAGTTTCATCTGTACCTATGTTTGTTTGTATGTCAAAATGTTGTATGGATTCGAAACTCGAATGAGGTGTTTTTTTACCTTTGTATGGAGCGCTGGCCTACTGGGGCGACCTGCTCCTTACAAATGTAAAACATAAATAGTGTCTCAAAAAACCTATTTTTTTCACATTCTACTGTCGATTCTGAACAAACTGTTTTCAGGTTTTGCGTTATTTTATTACTTAACACGTAGTATGTAATAGGTGGCACTTTGTATTCGTACCAAAGATTAAATTGTATGAAAATCTTATTTGAAATATGTCTCTTACTCAGATGGGCCATTCTCAAAGCTCAGTATTATGTCACGAAGCGAAGACAAAAACCTGGTCCTTCTAAATATGTATGTTTATCTGCTTGTTGTTTCTAAATTCGGCGGTGACCTAGAGACCGACTGGATTAACATATTTTCATGGCGAATGTCACAATGTGTGAGATAATTAAGGAAATCGTATCGATTTATAATGACGATGTGTCGGTCGAACGTATTAATTATCACAAAAGTATCAATCTGATCGATTTTTTATTCCCAAATAGGTGATAGCTAGTCAATTCGATTTAATTATCTCAATTACGGATATGTACCGCCATTACATCATCGTGATAAGCAAAGGTGCTCAAACTCATCTGTAAACGCTTTAACAATAAAGATATTCATGAGTTCGATCTGTGACACTTTACATTCCAATTTGACTTTAACGTGGGTACGTGCGAAAAGCTAACGTACCAAAAGCAGACCGACAAACACGTTGAAATCTAAATAGCATGTAATGTATCATATCTCAGATAACGCGCAAATTTTTACACACCTTGTTTGTTACGATATTGACCCGCGAAGTGGCATGCCAATTACATAAGCAATACATAACGAATTATAAGAAAACACTAAGTAGTAGTAAGTACCTTGGTCCGGAATAAAAAAAACCTCTATCGGGCGAAATCTACAGGGCTGTTATTCTTTACTCGCTCATGTGCCTTACCCCAACCGTCACTCCTAAAGAAAGTAGACCTCTACCTACGCTTAGTTATTACGAATCGGGGCGTCAAGATTTATATTTGTGGTTGAGAGTTGAGGTGAGCTTACACGAGTTGCAAAACAGTGGGGAAGGACGCGTGACTGGTTAAATGATAACGGCTACATATGCAAATAAAAGCGGTTCTTAGAACAAAATAAAGATATCATTAAAATAATAATAACCTATATTACATGGGGGCACCAGCTGCGGGCAACGGTCCTGCCCCCCTATTCTGTAACTTGTTTTAAGCTCACCTGAACGCTCACCCACAAATTTAATATACTTTGACACCGCGATGCGTAGTAACTAAGCGTAGGTAGAGGTCTAGTTTCGTGATGGGTGACCGGCGGGGTGAGCCGCATTAACGCGTAGCGAATAACACCACTGCAACGGCCCGACGCGCTTCGCTGAGCGCCGGCGCAGCTTGGGAACTTAGCTGTTTGACACACAAACACAATAACGTGCTGCTTTGCGATTCTATCGTTTAGGTGGGGTGATTTTGGCAATTTTGAGAAACAGCCCGCCGTTAGTTTTTATTAAAATCAAATATTTCATTCAGAATTAACGTTAACGACGAAATGACGATAATTATTGTTTTATTATTAAAAATATAAACGGCAAGTAAACGCCAAAACCAAATAAAAAAGAACACAAATCTAATACTAGCCCACCCATGACTAAGTCTGCATACAGAAATTAAAAACTATCTTATATGTTAATCTAGTTAGGCTATAACCTATCTTCGTGCTAAAGTTCATCCTAATCGGTTGAGCCGTTTATGCGTGATTGAGTGCAATACAAACTTTCGCATTTATAATATTAATACTTAGGATTGTCTGTGTTATGCAATTGTGTTAAACGCTTCTTAGACTTGTGAAAAGACGTATTTTAGTGTAAAAATTAATAAAAAAAGGCTTAATTAAAAATATATTTAAATAATATTTAGCGATAACTTTTGGTTAAGAATTTGGTTAATTGTTTCACTTAATTTTCCCGGGTCTCGCGATATATCATGAATTCTTGCGAAGAAAAATTCATTTTGCTGAGACCCCCCCTACTGTCTCGTTTATTAACCGCGTAAGTCTCTGATGGATTTTTGGGATTTTGAATTTGGAAACTCCGTTAATTCCATAAATAGTTCGAGGCTCGATTTGAATGTGCATAAGTACTTATACAATTACGCGGAACTTACGACGTTAAGATTAGGTGACATTTAGCTCGACACCCTCCCTTTAAACTCCTCACGGCTCACGTTATCTATGGAGGTCCCCTTTCGATTCGCCCCTCACTCTTATTATTATTTTTTATTCTTGACATGAACGTTCGTATAACTAACCGTAGGTATTAGGTAATCCAAGATCATAATTTACAAGTAACTGGTTGTCAGGTTGTTGGCAAAATTGGTGAAAATCACAGCGAACCCGAATAATACCGATAGCGTTTTTGTCATCTAGGTGCCTACCCATAATCATTATCATCATCATCGTCATCATCATATCATCAACATAGTCCTCCCCTAAAACGTGCCACAATGACCGGTTGTCGCAGTTAGATTAGGTATAAGATAGGTTAACAATGTATTAGATAATAAGTTAATCAGTTTATTCGCATAATATGATTTTATTTTCTTTTATTTCTATTCGTTATTGTCGTTACTTACTATTGATACCACCTAAGAATAATAATTGTAATTAAATATAAGAATTGATTTAATAAATAAAGGGATGTCGTGGTTGGCTCAGAATATACACATTCAATAGGAAAATAAACTCCGCTAAGTGACGGACAGGCGCACGGTAATACCGTATATTCTGAGCCAACCACGACATCCCTTTATTTATTAAATCAATTCTTATATTTAACGGTATGAATACCCCCGCCCGCCCGGCATTACGGCACTGCTCACACACCTCTGCCGCCGAGACATACTCACTCTCGCCAACTGCGCCATGTGAAATTATGTATGTATGTATGTAAGCACTTTATTGTACACAATAACAGGTCAAGGAATATACATGTCACACAATAGATCAAAGTACAAAGGCGAACTTATCCCTATAAGGGATCTCTTCCAGCTAACCTTTGAGCAATTGAGAGGAAGGTAGGTAGGACGAGATAGGCAAACTTATACCGTGTACAAAAACAGAGAAAATAAAGCAAATCCTAATTAGTATTAATTCTAGACAAATAAAAACATGCCAATACATATATAAATATACAATATAAAATATAATACACACTAACATATGTTACATATATATCGCAAATATATAATAAATAAATAAATACTATATTCAACCAATTCACAAGTCATTGGAAAGCCACAACTTCTTCAAATTCATCTTAAGTGACGCAACAGACTGCGACTGTCTCAGCGACAAAGGCAACTCATTCCACAATTTAACAGCGCGCGCAGTAAAAGATCTGGAGTATGTTCGCGTCTTTCTAGACGGTACAGCAAGAGTAAGGTTAGTACTCGACCGCAAGCGGTGGCCACTGCCGTCTGCCATATAACTAAACCGCTCAGAAAGGTAAGGAGGGGAAGTAGGGCTGAACAGTGTATTGAAAAGTAATGACAGGATATGCACATCCCTGCGCCGGCGAATCGGTAACCATCGAAGCTTAGAGCGGAATTCAGAGATATGATCATACTTGCGTAGACCAAATACATATCTGATACATACATTTTGTAGACGCTCCAGCTTATCAAGTAGCTCCTCGTTGAGGTCCAGAAACGCAATATCGCCATAGTCCAGAAGAGGAAGCAAAAGAGATTGAGTAAGGGTCAACTTGGTACGAAGAGGAAGGAAATTCTGGAGACGTCTTAGGGAGTGAAGGGATCTAAAGATCCTCTGACTCACCTCAGCTATATGGGGTGACCAAGAAAGCGTCTGGTCCATGGTGATACCCAAATTCCTGACAGTAGAGGAAAGAGGAATAGAAATTCCATCAAAAATAATGTCAGGCACCACCACCTCTGAGAGCTTATCTACATAGTAAGGACTACCAATAACAATCGCTTGCGATTTCTTCGCATTAATTTGTAAACCATACTTACACGCCCAGCAGCGTATAGATTCTAGGTTTCGATTGACTTCCGAAATTAATGCGGAGACATCATCCACAGTAGCCGCTGCATAAATCTGTAGGTCATCTGCGTAAAGGTGATATGATGTAGTTAGGGATTCGGATTATTGTTGTGTTTTTACTTCAAGTGACCCAGGTTTCCCTATATGGAAAAGTAAGAAATACAGTCCACATCTAACACCGGTCCTGCGTCACCCGCACCCAGCGGACTCCCGCGACCTTTACCAGTGCATCAGTCCATACTCAACTCAAGTCTTATTGAGCTTTCTATGGGACTAGTTCGATTTGTGTAAGGTTGTCCCCTAATTTCTATATATTTATACCTATTTTCAAAGCTAATCTATAACTGATTAGGGAAACAGCCTATAGAATCTATTGTACTGCCTCTATACCGTTAGGTCTCCGGGCGGATTTCCCGTCGCGATTCTAACTGGATTACGTGTACTTTGTAATATATACTGCCTTTAAAACGTAGTTAGTCTCGTGAGATATTTACGACTTCGTCGTTTTGCTCCGTGGTATATCCACATCCTGTATGGTAGTTCTGTAAATAATTGGATTCTATTCACATATTATTTAAAATGCATTTAAATCGGTTAAGCGGTGAAGAAGGAAGAAGAACGCGTGAAGAGGTAACACACAGGCAGACAGACAGACAGACACGCTTTCGCATTTATAATATTAGTATGCTATGGACACTTAGAGACTTTCATCTCTAAGGATATTAGATTAGAGCGTTTTTGCTTTTTTTTATACGACAGCCCAGCGAAAAGCAGTGTATCTAATGTTTTAAAGAATTTTATTATAACGCTGTACTTAATATTAAAAAAGAAACTATTTAGGATCCCATTTGTGTTATTAACTCTAACTAACGTCATACAGTAGTACCTCAAATTATTTACAGTAACTAAATAAAAATGACGGCGTTGGCCGAATGTGTACGAAAGTTGGCCTTTATAAGTAGGTACAATATTAAGTTCGTCGACTATTACTCGGTATCTAGTTATGCCGTACCCGTGATAGTTTTCCTTTTAAATGCATTGTATGTAGGTACTACTGTCACGAATTTTTCACATCCCTAGTAGTAGCCATTTAGCCGGTGGAGAGAGGGGGCGGACACACACGACTCTACTTAGGGTTTTAAAGCCCAATAAACGAATCGCTAAGTTGAAATATACACTTAGTTTAAAAACCCATAATATTAAACCAGCTGTCCAACGATACCCCGCACTATGGTTTATCGAGACTCAAGACCCACGCAGGTTAATCGAGAAAAAATGATTACATCCCCACTTTACGTGTAGGGGAGGCACCTAACCTAAAAACGAAATTTTCAAAATTGTATTCCTGTTTTGTCGGCGTGATTGATTTATAGTTACCATGCCGAAAGTTTTCTTGTTGCAAGAGTTACTGAACAATGCCAAAGACGGACAGACGGACCGTCATGGCGAAACTAATGTTGACTACGCCACTACGGAACCCTATAAAAAGTCCTCGAGGCGTTTTAAGAATGCTGGCGGCATTTCCTCGCTGAACTGCAATGCTGATGAATGGTTGCCCGAGAAAGCCGCCAGCTCTTCGGTCACCATCAACCATTTAGATTTGTAGATTTTTTTCTATTTTATCGGTAATTGAGGACAGCACGGCTATCACAATCATCATATTTAAGATTCAAAATCTTGTCGGTGGAGCAATTTCCATTCCTCTCTGTTCTCAGCTATTGTTTTGACCTCTTGATACGACGCGCCGTTTACTTTTTCTTTTATTTGGTCCATAAAAGATCTTCTTGGTCTCCCTCTCTTCCTCTTTCCCTCTATCTTCCCTTCTACTATGGTTTTCATAAAATCATCGTGTCGTAACAAGTGGCCCAACATCCTGCCTCTCCTGTTCTCAATGGTCTTCAACAATACGTGAGAGAAAATCTAGAGTTTGTCGCGGCCGTCCGAGATATTCTTGTGAGCTGTCACAGAAATAACTAGGGGTTAGTTAGCTCGCACATTATTTTCTCCATGACGATTATTTAAGTATCTACGCCATAAACTCAAACTCAAAATTATATTTATTCAAGTAGGCCCAGTAACAAGCACTTTCAAATCGTCAGGTACATAATCTTAAGCTTAGAGTAATTTATTAAACATAAAATGTAAAATTTATATGAAGTATTTAAAGTTTTTTATAAAAAATACTAGTCTAGAATGTTTCTAGAAAGACAATCTAATGTATAATAAGCATAACATAAATAATATTAGCTAAGGAAATCTATGACGTAGGTTCAGCGAAGTTAAGCGAACAGAGTTTTTGAAACAATATAATGCGTCTGTTTATAATAATATGGTTAAAAAAAATACGAATAGTAATTTTGAGGCTTTTCTGCAGGGAAATCAGTGATTTGAACTATGATTAAGCAATTTTCGCTCTATAGAAAAAAATCACGAACATTGGTTTAAAAGGGTCTAAAATACACTTAAATTAAAACATTCGTAACAAATTATGCACAAAAGCTAAAAATATTAAAATTGCTTCTAAAAATCGGCCATATGATGTTTGAGAGAAATCAGTGATTAGATTTTTATCTATTTGAACGGCCAAAAAATTTAAATTAAAAAACATGATATCCGCGCTTCCGAGCACGCCCTTCCATCTCGCTCACGCTTATGCTCAATGAGAGGGAGAGAAGACCATGAACCTACGGCGCCTTAATGGCATAGGAAATAAGGAAGTACCAACACTTGTCATAAAATAAATGCATGGACGGCGGCAAAGCAGGTGAGGTCGCGTCGCGCCCGTTACAATTTAAAACGAGTTCTGGTTCAATTTCCCCTTGACGAGAACGGAACGGGTGCGTGTTCAAAATATTTATAGTAATAGCCTAATAGCACTTGTTATAGGGATTAGGTTTCTCACGGAAAAATATTGGCGACGGCTGGATTAATGTTGATTGTTTATGGAAAAATATAAAAAAGGTAATAAAAATCTCTATTGTAATTAATTAACGCCTATGTTCGGATTAATTACTTGGACCGTATAGGTCCATTCGAACTTGGCCAAAATACGCAGTTTTTATTACATTGATTCGTAAGACGAGCCGCCGTTTATGCAGATTATGAGTTACTTACCAAAACTTAGGCTTTTACAGTACCTACACTAGTATTTTAGTACCTAGTATAAATTCCGCAGACGAGAACCTAAATCTCTGTAGATATGACTCGTAGCTAAAAAAGCGTAAATAACGTATAGCTAAATGTGAAAGCAAAAATAAAAACCTTTACGTCACACCTGGCCATAATGCGAGTTTTACTGCACGCTGCGCGTACGGGAAAACTCGCATTGTGGCCAGGTGAAGACGTAAAATTTTGTACTCAACACGGGCGGTAATTCGTACAGCCCCAAAGCGCATATTTATGGCCCTCACCTTCGGTTCGGGCCACAAACACTTGCGATCTGGGGCATTCACGAATTCACCGCCCTAGTTACGTAATGTACTATTACGTCACACCTGGCCATAATGCGAGTTTTACTGCACGCTGCGCGTACGGGAAAACTCGCATTGTAGCCAGGTACCGTGAAGATGTAAAATTTTGTACTCAACACGGGCGGTAATTCGTAAAGCCCCAGAGCGCATATTTATGGCCCTCACCTTCGGTTCGGGCCACAAACACCTGCGATCTTGGGCATTCGCGAATTCACCGCCCTAGTTGCGTAATGTACTATTGCACCTCATCAGCTTTATCAGGCAGATTTCGCTGCAAGAAAACAGCGAACACAATTCGATTTTCGTCGAAGACGAAACGAAAAATGTTTATTTGGCTGTCTTCGTAAGAAATGAATTGTCTTAAAATTCGAGTATATAATTATTATACCTACAAATGGAACATTGCACTATTAGCAGAGCTTCCATTTTGCAACTAAAGATTCCATTTCAATCCCATCTCAAAACCATTGCGTCTCGTTCATAAGGAGACGGTACACGAGTTAAATCGGCAGGACTGCCAAGCAAGGTACAGAAAATCTAGTATGGAGTGACCTTGATTTGGCTGCCGTGTTTTGGAGACGTACCCATAAGGGCCGAATCTCGCGGCGACCATATTTCACCAACTTGACAATTGTCACCTGACACTGACAATTCGTCATACATTGCTTGTTCTAGAAGTTAATGTGGTTGCGAGGTTACTTGTGGAATCGGCAATGTACGGAGAATCGTCGATGTCAGGTGACAATTGTCAAGTTGGTGAAATAGGGGCCAGGAAGGCTACCGCGAAGTGAAAACGACTTCGTTCGAATATCTCCCTCTCTGTCGCTCGAACTAGCAAGTGCGACAGAGACGGAGATACACAAACGATGCGTTCAACGTGTCCCAAATTGTACCCGAGGCGTTTTGTCATAAGTATCTGAGGCGCTTGTTTGGGAGAAATCTCTATTTGCTAACCTTCGATACTTGCTAATTTGTGTATAGTCGAACGAAAAGGTTCGCCACTTTTCGACTTTACGACAATGTTATTGAGGCCCAAAATTGACAAAACTTTTGTCTCCACGACTGTAAAAACTTACGAATTTCTCTTGTGTGTATTAACTTTAGTTACGTGTGGTAATTTGTTGGTAAACGTCAATTTGTGTTTTACATTGCGTAAAGTCTATACCTATTGTCCAAGTTATGTAGGCAGTGGCATGTATCTTGCAAAATGTCTAAACGTTATGTAACATAACAATAACTACTCAATAGCTTTTGTGTATTTTAAAAAATAATGAATTTCATAATAAACCGTGAAATGTTTTTCCATGCAACACGAGTAGGAAGGTGTAGTTATTTATTTACACTGTTCATGTGAAGAAAATATGATATATTTAGCCAATACCGCGGTTTGTAAGAATAATACTATGAGATATTCTTCCATAAAGTTTGTTATGCACATGTTTAACTGTGCTACACCGTCTTAAGCAAGAATGCCAATCGCACCTTCGTGAAACATATACTTACCTCACATCTCTCTCTCTCTCTCTCTCTCTCTCTCTCTCTCTCTCTCTCTCTCTCTCTCTCTCTCTCTCTCTCTCTCTATCATTTAATTCTATCCGGCTCGAAGGACCATTGCAGTTGAAAATACGAGCCCATGTAGCCTATAAACGCGTCATGTCAGACATAAAACATAAGTCCTTCGCGCTCTAACATTCTATTTAGTAAGGGATGAAGGCAGCTAATAATGTTCACATTCTAAATATGTTTTCTTCTTTTCCAGGTCAAACAAGTATCTGCAGAAGTCAGCCATAACCAGAGTATGCGCTGTTGGAGGGTTCTTCATATCAATACCAGTGTTTTTAACGGGTGAGTTAGTTTAGCGTCCGTTCAATGAGCTATAGGTAACAATTAACAGTCTATCCTGTGGAAGCTTGACCAGGTTAATTTTCTGTGGCTAGTAATTTACCTAGTCGGGGTTCCAAGTCTAACTGAATGATTGGATAGATTATAAGCACACCACACTGGCGCATTAGGGAGATTCAAGGGGGGGAGGGAGTGTCAAGGTCTGCCCGTCTGCAAGTTTCCTTTGCATATTTGCTTCTCTGCGTCAGTCCAACTGTTGGAGATCTTCCACGTCTGGTTTTTCCTTCCACGTCTCGTTTTCGTTCCACGTGTCCCAAACTGCGTTTTTCCAGGCTATCGGGGTATCGCCTGGCCACATTTGTCTTACTTTGACAGAGATCACTTCATCCCAGGACTAATGCGTTTATTAATTATAACATTTGTTTCCAGGAATAATCCTGTACACATTCATCCAGTTCCACTCCACGCCGGCTATAGTGACGTCGGTCTTCATCGGAGTGGGCATCATATTCTGCGGCTGCGCGATGGTGCACAACGTCTTCGTGTGGCAGAAGGAGAAGACTAACCTAGTCAAGGTATGAATAAATAGATATGGCGCGACATTCTCACTCAAATCGATAACCTTGAATGATACTTAAACTCAGCTGGGTCAAGCAAATAAAGAATAGGCTTAAGGCGCCGTAGGTTCATGGTCTTCTCTCACTCTCAGTGAGCATAAGCGTAAGCTAGATGGAAGTCCGTGCTCGGAAGCGCGGATATCATGTTTTTTAATTAAATTTTTTTGTCCGCTTATATTAATAAAAAAGTAATCACTGAGTTCTCTCAAACATTATATTGCCTATTTTTAGAAGTCATTCTAATATTTTTGGGGTGGAGCCTGACTCCCCATATCAAATTGTGGCTGTACTATACAAAATGGCTGGCCAAAGGACTTTTCTTCGCTCTCCCATCACTCTGTTACTGGCTTTACTGTTACTGTTAGTCGACTAAAACAGAAAACTTTCATTAGATACTCACAAGTCTCACAGAACTTGGGAGTATATACTTGCTTTCACGCACATCACCCAAGACTTGCCGCGCGCAAAACATAAGTATTGACATTGAAATATGCTGGTTAAGGGATCGGGGTATCAACTCCGATACCCCAAGCTGGACGTTGTTGATCATAAAGAATGTTCTAAATGTTTACTATTTTGTTTTACAGGCGTTTCGTGCCGACATGAACGCGACTCAGAACCAGTCGAACGGGGTGCTGATGAATGGACACCTGAACAACAGCGCCGCGGGGAATCTGAGCTTCCACCGGCCGGGGCCTTATTCGCATCCGATAACGTTGCTGCAGCAGGGACCTTATATTATTAGGTGAGTTTTGGTTCGTAACCTTGAATCCATGGAATCAGAAGCCAGACGGATGAAGAAGCCCGTTGGCCATGGACAACATGTCTTCCACCGGCAGTTGAGATATGCCAATGGAATGTCTGTCTTATTTATTGACATTAAGATACCTGTATGATTTGAGGGTGTATGCGGTACCTCTGCCCGGAAAAGGATTTTTCTGAGATGAAAATGCCTTCCATTTATAATTTCGGCTGAGCGTGTGAAGAGATGTTCCACTAGCGACCCGTTTTACGATGCTAAAAGGCCTACAAGTTACAAATTCAAGCTTCGTGAAGAGGGCCACTGTTGAAAAAAAACCGTGGAAGATGATGTTTCTAGGCTTGATTAGTGTTTTTATTGGCTTGACAGTAGTCTGTACTGTACATACTTAAGTTTAGCGATTCGGAGGGCTATATCGGTTACCTTGGTTCTGCTGCAGATAGCCTCATTTCTGATGCGATCACGTAGATAAGCTCCCAACATGCGGGTGGCGCAGGACCGGTCACTTTGGCAGTCCTTGGGGGGAGGTCTATGTCCAGCAGTGGACGTCTTTCGGCTGATATGATGATGATGATGATGACCTACATACTAACTGATATGTATGGCTCTTTTCAGACCACCGACAAGCACTCCTCCGGGCGAAGGCGCGGCCACTCCCGGCGTGCCGGCAGCTACGATCGACCTGAGCCACGACACACACGAACTCAGCACTCTGGTCTGACTCAGACGAAGAATTGCTGATGGAAGAACCACCGAATAATTGCTAGGCGGGTAAAGCTATGCATTCGCTACACGAGCCGCAGCCTGCGTTGGACAAATCCGTCGGCCGCACAATACTTGTCTACGACACGGGCGATCACGAGCCATCCATGTCTTGCCGTGGGCTCTTCGATTCGTCCGCGAGCCTTTACCGACGCATAGTTTAAATGGATTTGTCATGTGTTAAGCGCCTGCTTGACGGTCGCCAACAGGCCTCCGACGGCGCTAGCTTCGTCGGTAGCTCGTGAGTTTTCTGGCTAGACGGTCGGACCACGCTACACTCCTCGTTGTCGCTAGCGCGCGCTCGACGACCAAGGGCGTTCGAAAGTCAAACGAAATTTTGCTAGAAACAAGGGTCGCTCTGTCGGAGGTGTAGCAGGCGTTTAAGTAAGGTAAAATGCTGCGCCGCACGCGACGTAAAAGTCGAGCGTTTTGAAACTTTGTAAGTATAACGCTAGTTAACTACACACGCATCGGAACCTTAG
The DNA here is from genome assembly GCA_945867215.1 of Epinotia demarniana. Taxonomy (NCBI): domain Eukaryota; kingdom Metazoa; phylum Arthropoda; class Insecta; order Lepidoptera; family Tortricidae; genus Epinotia; species Epinotia demarniana. Next base: position 19,918,956 of record OX244273.1, read on the forward strand.
AAGTGAATATGTCAATCAGAGGCACTGCGAAACGACGGAACTGAGACCGTAATCACTACGGAATAGGTACTTTCCATTAGGTTCACTTATGAAACCTCGTTATTATCATGTACTGGAGTCTGAATGGGAAACCAAATCTATTTCTTAAATATCTGTGTGTAAAATTTAATCAAAATTATGTCGAATATTTAATTATATACGCTAAAATTTCATTCATAAATTTCACACATTATTTAAACTAAAACTGAACATCTTCGTACGACTCAACGTTTCGGACGTGTTTCCGTCTATTTCTATGTGATCGAGTTAAAGAAAAATGTAGCTGATTATTTTATGTAGGTATAAGAATGAGATGAAATCAATCGTTAACATAATCCGCCATAATTCTTGTCAAGCAGAGCATCAGGTAAATGAACTGAACTTACGGTAATCTGCTTGTCCCGTTCTTTCGTTTCTTTCTAGCAAGTGTTTGAGAGGGACGAAAATACGTCAGCTATACACGGTACCTTGGTAGAGGTTCAGTGGCTATTCACGAATCACGATGCTACAAGTTTATTTTGTTTTAGTTCAAGGTCAAGCGTTCCAGTAGTGTTGCCAGTTATATCACTACCACCGTTTATTTATTAACGACAAATTTCGCTTGTGTAGACTTGTAAAATATTGAAACTTGTAGTTTCGTGACAGGCCAAAGGAATTTGTTTGTATATTTATGGTAGTTGTAAATATTCATCACATCTTTGTGATTTGCCATGTTTAGCTTTCAATTTTTAGTTGCTTTGTACGACTGAGAGAAATTTTCGTGTGTTAGGATTGAGATTATTAATAATATATTAATGTTAAGATAGTGTCAGTGTATTATTTAAATAATTTACATTAAAATATATATTTTTACAATTCGGACCTTTCGATCTACTGTATGTTATAATAGTCCAGTCAAAGAGTTGTTAAAACGGCGTGTCGTCCAAGACAGTTCGCAGGAGCTATTTGAGTCCCCATCCCCTAGCACTCCGCAATGCGAGCTATTGAGATATTTTCCCATGCAAACATTTGGATTAGGTAGTCCACAACTTCGCTAAAGGGCCGGCGACCCACGAGCGTAGCGCGCCAAAAACATTGGCATCCGCCATCAGAATCGAATGAGGTCTTGGGGTCAATCTGATACATAAATATCTTCATCTAATTTGAGGTTGATTAATATCTCGCTCACTATCTTCCACACTCGCCACTCTGTGTCAAAAGAACCTGTGATTCGATGTTATGCGAAATTTATGTGTCAGATTCAACCCCAGGTTAGTACATTACTATAGAGGCCGGAAAGTAAGAGGGGTTGTCGGTTGAGTATTATAGATAGCCGAGCGTAGCGAGGTCGGATAGTTATGAGCCTGGCAACCCCATTTCACGCCGAGGTACCTATGTATGACCTATGTTTAGTACATTTCTCACACATGCAATGAAATAAATAAAATAAAAAACTCCAAGGAATCAAACTTTAAATTTCATGGCTGAACGCCGTGATCCAGTGCCAACAAATTTGTGGAATGGAAATTAAAAAAGACCATCTTGCAGGCCCAAGTCTCCAATTTTGTATTTTTTTTTTTGAACCTGACTGTTGCTATAATAGGACGGACCCAAATAGCGGTCGAACTGCGTGGTTGGAGGGTGGCCTGGGGAAAATCCAGGGGAAGCCTCCGGCACGACCACGCAGGGAAGTTTGTACACTGGAATACTCTGAGAGTTTGCGCTCCAGTGAGATTGGTTGAACGGTATCAACCGAATCTGGGGTGTAAGTGGTATCGAACTACTGGGAGTTTTATCGCTGGTTCGCTAAAACCTAGCCTAGCTAAGAACGATTAGGCACAGTACTTCACAAACCCAAATTTTCACAGACCCAGTTCTTCACGATCCCAGTTCTTAACAGTCCCAATTCTTCACAACGCCAACTTTTCAAAAACCCATTTATTCACAATCCTAGTTCTTTAAATTCCATTTTTTTAACTATCCCAATTCTTCACAATACCATCTTTTCAAAAACCGATTTTTTCACAATCCTATTTCTTTATATTCCAAATTCTCAACTGTCCCAATTCATCACAGTCCCAACTTTTCACTGACCCCATTCTTTGAGTGATTAGATCAGTTCCCCAAACGCGTTAGTTCCGCGTACCACCATTGCAGTTTGACCACCGAGCATTATGCCTAAAACGCAAAGTGGCCACTTATAGGTAGGTTAGGTTCGTTAGGTTTCTTCAGATGCCCGAAGGGCAAACAGACCAGAAATAGGAGCCCCGCTCCGCGGGGCTCCGTCAATATCGCTGCCGTAACCTCAAAACGACGAAAATGTGATGCAGGCAGGGAATGTGAAAAATTTGGAAATGTGATAATTTAGAAATGTGAATTGCCTGGGAATGTGATAATTAAGAAATGTGAATGCCTGGGAATGTGATAAGTTACAAATGTGAATGCCTGGGAATGTGATAATTTAGAAATGTGAATTCCTGGGAATGTGATAATTTAGCAATGTGAATTGCCTGGGAATGTGTTAATTTAGCAATGTGAATTGCCTGGGACTAATCGGAGGTGAGTGAAGCGGTCGGACTATAATGGTGTGGCTTTCATAGAACTCGATTCCTACCCGCTTGGCTTTCTGCCAAATTAGGACCGGCTTTTCCTTTCACGGCACCCCGGTAGATAGCGCCTTCTAACCAGCGCTACATCACATGCATAGTGCAAATAATAAATAAACCGATAATAAAAAAACATACTATACATATGTATGCACGCCTCTATCCCTAAAAGGGGTAGGCAGAGCACATGAAACTTATGTTCCAGCGCCACTTTTAGCATAAATGTGGGTATATAAGAACGCCAAAATGTGATATTGCAGTGACAGGTTGCTAGCCCATCGCCCACAACACACTTTAAACTTAAAAAAAAACACACTAGGAAAGATTCACTTTTATTGGCTAATAATAATATAACAGTGACAAAAACTATTAAAATAAAATATCAAATTACTACTATTAACATGAAATCGAAAAACACAATAGGCAAGGAAGCATGCCTACCTCAGGAAATAATAATTTTCCAAAAATACTTGGATTTTTGCCGCCCTATTCAACCAAATTGTCACAGAGGATATTGGCGTAACGTAAAGCTACCTGCGGGGCGAAGATGGTTGCCACTTTATCACTTCATAGTTCATAGTTGTCGATAAGCCATCCGTCACCCTCGCACTCGCATACTTGTCAGAACGTGACAGACTTCTTATCGACAGAGATAAGGGATAAAATGGCAACCATTTTAGGCCAGCTGATGATGATTAGGGTAAATTGTAGTTATATTTGGCTGTAAAACATTAGTATGGCCATGAGCTGGCTGGTTAAGACCGCTTCTAAGTCGTCGCAGCCAGGCACACCAAAATCGGTCAAGAAATTCAAAACTGAAGCTTTTAAAAACAGAAAGGCAGCGCCCGTTGGATATCCAGCCATAAGCCATCCGAAAGAAACAAGCATAGGAATATAGTAACACTACACCATGCCAAACCCACTGGCGTTGTGGCGAACGCGTTCCCTAGCCGATTCGACCACAACCAAGCGGAATGTACCTAGGACCCGTGAATGTTGCCAAATTACGTCCATCCATTTCTCCCCAAGGCGTTAATGCCCAGCTTTAGGGTGAATATCCACTGTGGATTTATACTCTTAATTTAAGAGATTTAAGAGTCTTAAATCACAGTTAGGTACTGTCCTCTCCCAGACTTCAACGGATACATACATTTTCCGTCTCTAAATCCCGTCCGCGGTAGAAGATGGCTTAATGAAAAGTGGCAGAGTCGTAAGCATGGTAACTGCCGTCAAAAAAGTTGATTCACCAACTTACGATTCCGCTGTGAAGTCTATTAGGTTGCAGGGCTATCGTTGGTAATCATTGCACATAGAGGAGGAATCAGAACAGCAGCAAGTACAGCTACGTTTTCTTGCGGTAGCTAGACTTTGCGATGTCGCCGTAGAGTTTTGAGTCTCACTATTTGTTATCCTGATTCCATGGTTAGGAGGCCGCATAAGTGTTTTGATCCCACGTTTCAACCTAGGCTTGTTTTTGATCCTTTTCGTACGCTTTCCACGTTTCTTGGTCACCCCACGCGTGTTAGGAGCGCTGTAAAAGGCGCGCAGTGTCTTCGCATTGCAGATGCTGTTGATATTTTGCTTAGCGCGATCTTTAGCTAGTCTTTCCGTCATCACGCGTCGGGGTAAAAGTTCATATTTACTCGGACCATTTTTTATTTTTTTATTGGTCTGATGGCTACCACTTGGAACTTGATGGTTGCTTTCGCCCTGTTCATCTACGGTTATAGTGTCAAGTGAACTTCTAGCAATATCGCTCATTTCTCTATAGATTTTTCGTAATGCAGGGTCTCCGAACTGGTCTTCAATTTCCATTTCTTTATATAAAATACTAAGTTTTATCAAAATTCGGTATTCTCTTCTAGAACGATAGATGTATTGACATAAAATATCAATCAAAAATATTGTTTGACTGTTTTCAGGCCAGTTATATTGTCATGTGGAAAAGAGTATTAAGTGTCGCTAATAACAGCAGTATACCAGGCTATCTGCACTTGACATTAACCCTTTGAACGCCAAGAGCACCTAGAGGTGTCGTGTGTAAGTGTTTGCGTGTCCGCAGCGTTAGGGCCCTTACCGATAGTTGTTATGGCGTCCGCTGTCAAAGCCACCTCCAATCTTTTATATATATATAATATATTGTATTTGCTCTCTCGTAAAAATGAAGTTGGCGTGACACTGTCTCTTTTGGTTTCTTGTCTAGGCGGCGAAAAGGTTAAGGCCGCGAGTGCCTCGATTTCGCATGGGTGAACAATCTATGTATTCCGAATCACTGTTGTTTACATAATATGACGTGAACCTGCAAAGCTCGTATAAAAAAGTGAGACAGGGGTGCGCCGCATCCAATTTACTTTGGCTTGCAGGATCTGGCGTAGGACCATAGACCTATAATACACAGGACAAGCCATGGTAATAATAATGCCACGGCCGAGCGAGATGGTAGCATGGAAATCGCAGTGTGACAGAAAGGGAAATATCATTCCTTGCCCTTCTCTTTTACTTTTACTTATTTGTCGCAACTGATTTAGTACGAGGTTCCGACAAATAAACCATTACCCGCTTATTTAAGTAGGTTGTTATGGTTAGGCATCAGCCATTTATATACCAGTACTTAATTTAGCTGCATAAGAAAGAGCCTATACGTCCATCATAGTGGCAACATGTTTAGCTTGTCGCTCGAACTAGCAAGTGCGATGTGCTGGACCAACGACTGCCTATTTGTGTGCGTCTTAAAACAAGCTACTGGAATTACCTTCACCTCAATACTATTGATGTTAGAGTAACGCAAAACTCAACAAAGCTCCGACTCGCTTTCAATAGTGCCGTAGGTGGTTGGGCGATTCTCCGAGCGTTTGAACCGCTCGGTTTTAACGTCATTGTCGTCTCAAGATTATTTCATCAGAGGTAAAACGTACCGCAGAACCTTTAATCAAAAAAGATTCAGTACTGGTGTTGGCTAGCATCTTCATCAAAAGTAGACTCTGATACTCGTACCTTTTAATAGTATTTGCCGTCTCCGACAATGACGAAAAAAAAAACGCCTTAGAAACGCTGAATATTCGCCCGGTTACGACCGGTTAGCCCAGTGGGAAGTGACGCTGCCTACGAAGCTGTAGGTCCTGGGTTCGAATCCCGGTAAGGGCAAATATTTGTGTGATGAGGATGAATACTTGTTTCTGAGTCATGTATGTTTTCTATGTATTTAAGTATTTATATACATTACTTATATATATCGTCGTCTAGTACCTATAATATAACACAACCCTTACTGAGCTTATTATGGGTCGATTTGTGTAAGACTGTCCCCTTATATTTATTTATTATAATATGGCCAGTCACATGCGACTCTTTCACCAATGAAATGAAAAAACGGTCTTACTGTTAAATTACGGAAATAATATTGCAACTTGTTACGTATAGCCTGCATCAAATAGTTCTTAGCATCCAATAGCCAAGTATATCGCAAAACATATTTATTATTGTTGGGGTATGTTTTACGATGTTTGGCCACTTTGGTAGCTTCTATCAATTTGACTGTACAAATTAAAAAAAAACTTCTTCGCTATGAGATGATTTCGTACGAGGACAATTGACAACATTTCATTTTTTTAAGTGGTCCATTATATGATTTAGTTCGATAGAAAATGAAATTTTAAGGTATACGTGTTTTTTTTATTTCTCCCTAAATGTTTATTTTCATTCAAAAATATCAAAATATCAATAAAAGTAGTTAATTCCAATAGGTCGCAAGTAAAATATGACGTCATTATTATGTCTCTCAATGGCACCTGTGCACATCTTTCACTAACAGACGTAGGAATGACGTCACGCACCGGGTATACCGCGTTTTACAGATTTTAGTGATTTTCTCAGAAACGAGTAAGAATAAAAATGGGAAAACCACTTTATTATGTTCAGATGACGACCGCTTTAGCCTAGTTGGTAGTGACCCTGCCTACGAAGCAAGAGGTCCTGGGTTCGAATCCCGGTAAGGGCAAAAAATTTGTGTGATGAGCATGAATATTTGTTTCTGAGTCATGGATATTTTATATGTATTTAAGTATTTATATCTATTATATATATCGTCGTCTAGTACCCATAACACAAGCCTTTACTGAGCTTACTATGGGACTAGGTCGATTTGTGTAAAATTGTCCCCTTATATTTATTTATTTATTTATTTATTTATTTATTTAGATAAGATAATTACCGAAATGGTTTTCGGTTAACACGTCATTACATATTTTGAAATGTTGTCAATTAAATGTCAGAACTGGTTACGTACCAGCGATGTAGTCAGCAGTAACTCAACTCAAACACACTAATATAGAAATTGGTCGCCACTCGAGAACCTTTCCGCCCCAACGGCCATCGGTTCTACGTGCAATGTACCCCGCCTACTGCCACTTAAGTTTAGCGATCCGGAGGGCTATCGGTCTTCAACTATTCTAATTAATTCATTATTAATACTGTATGCATCTAAGGATTAAAATATGACTGTATCAAAAAAACTTATCGGAAATGTATTGTACATAATTATACTTAAATCCGGAGGTATAATATAATTTATTATTAAATAAACAGCATTTTATGTTATTTTAAGCTCATGTTACATGAAACTAAAAATACACTATTTTTTAAAACGGAGTCCATGTTTTCTATCTCTCTTTTCTTAGTTGGTTGAAAATCATACTCGCTTGCGACCCTGCTTTGCTCTGAAACAAGACAAAGGAACTAGTTAGTTTTATAAAAAAGGCGTATACTCGATCTTTTTCTTGTTACCCCATTACAGAAGAACCGACAGAAAGAGTAGCAGCTTGAAAACACTGCCTTACCTCCGATTTACAGGGTGAATATCCACCAGAGGCATGCGAAGATGTGCTATTATACATTTTACACCTTTTGCTGGCTTGCACCAGTCGGCAGCAAATTTCCGAACAACTTCCGAACTACAGAAAGTCTTGTCGTTTGATTCAGTGTCGATGCGCTCTTGAGACATCACTATCATATACCAGCTGAGCAGCATGGAAGACACAGCTTGGTCTTCAGTGTCGATGCGCTATTGAGGCATCACTATCATTGGCAACTCTAGGGAACTAAAGGTGAGTCAGTCTTACCGTTTGATTCCCTGGTACAGTCCAGTGTAGTAGCCGCTCATATAGGTACCAGATGAGCAGCATGGAAGATACAGCTTGGTCTTCAGTGTCGATGCGCTCTTGAGGCATCACTATCATTGGCAACTCTAGGGAACTAAAGGTGAGTCAGTGTTACCGTTTGATTCCCTGGTGCAGTCCAGTGTAGTAGCGGCTCATATAGGTACCAGATGAGCAGCATGGAAGATACAGCTTGGTCTTCAGTGTCGATGCGCTCTTGAGGAATCACTATCATTAGCAACTCTAGGGAACTAAAGGTGACACAGTCTTACCGTTTGATTCCCTGGTACAGTCCAGTGTAGTAGCCGCTCATATACCAGCTGAGTAGCATGGAAGATACAGCTTGGTCTTCAGTGTCGATGCGCTCTTGAGGCATCGCCATTGGGGGCGGTGGCGGCATTGGTAGATCTAGGGAGCCAAGCTGTAAACGAAACACGCAATAATGTTATCAAGATTCATTTCCGTCTGGGTAGACTTGTATAGTTTATACAAGTCTTTATAAAAACCTAAATACATGGAAAAACGAGTTTTGGAAAAAAACATTCGTAGTTTTTATTTTTTTATTTATTTATTATTATTATTACTAAACAATGGGATACAAAACTTAATCTAATACATTTTCCTGCAAAACTGTTTTAACAGTTTGTCTGCAGGTACGAGTCTCTATAATAACTACATATCACAATGTATATTTTTGACACTATAATTTTAACTATGTATTTAATATAATTGCATAAAGAGTGTCGCGCTAAAACATTTACGTGGAATTTTGCTTGTTGTCATATTTGTCACTAAGTGTATGGAGAAAGTACTTTTTTAATGAGTTTTTAAATTTACGCTTATGTGGCTCGTGTCGAATGTCTTCGGGTAAGGTGTTTAGTAGGTACGGAATTCGTTTAGCTAACATTCTATCTCCAAAATAGTTATTTACACGAGGTACTTCATACTTACCCGCAGACACTGATCTAGTGCCATGCTTATGCTCTATAAGTATTGGACTATGCACCCGACTGCCATGGTTGTTTACTGCAAGTAGATATTTATGTTTTAAAGTAATTGGAAGGATTTTACAAATTTTAAATAATTTTGAATAATCTCCCTTGCAACTTTGTCTAGTTTTGCTATTGACTAATAGTTTTAAAAATCTTGTTTGCAATGCCTCCAGTTTATCAATGTAAGATTTAAATGTGAGTCCATAACAGTCAAGGGCATAGCTCAATATAGAATCTACTATTGCAAAATAAAGACTTTTCATTATGTTACTAGGAACTTTAAAACTTAGATGGTAAAATTTTCCTAAAAGGATTCTTAATTTACTGGAAATATAACTAATATGTTGGAGCCAGGAAAATGAAACATCGACCTTGACACCAAGATATGTTACACAATCTACCTTTTCAATTGGTTTGCATTGACAATTATTTAGACTATTATGAAAACATTTAAAGCTATGGGTATACATTAGTGGCGGAGTTTCTGCTATGGATAAATATGGTGATTGTATGACAAGAAGTTTTGTTTTGTCTGTGTTTAATATGATGCCATTATCATGGGACCATTTCACAACCGCATCTATATCCTGCTGAACCAAGCGACATGTCTCGGTAACATCGGTTCCGGCTAGTAGAGTGCATAGATCGTCAGCAAACATGTGGGCGGAACAGTGCCGCAGTATTCCACGCAAACTATTTACGTGCATGAGGTAGCACACGGGTCCACACACGGAGCCCTGGGGGACCCCGCAGCGCACCCGCGTCTCGTCACTGAACTCGTTACCTATTTTAACACGGTATGAACGCGATGTGAGGTAGTCCCGGAACCAGCAGTTCAGCGGCTGCCCCACACCACATTCATCCATTCCATTTAAAAGCGTGTTGGTTTCCAAGGTGTCAAATGCTTTTTTAAAATCGTAGAATATGGCTACAACAAACTTCTTATCTCCTAGGTATGAATTTATTTCGTCAGTGAATCTGGACAAAAGAGTAGCGGTGCTTTTATTTTTCTGGAAACCATGCTGACTTTCGCTAAGGACGTTATTTTTATGAAGAAAAGAATTTATTTGGTTGATGACAGTTTTTTCGATCACCTTGTCAATGCTAGAGAGAATGGATATCGGTCTATAATTGGATAATACTTTTCGGTCACCTTTTTTATGGATTGGACGGACTAAGGATTCCTTTAACTTGTCAGGATATTTATGTTGGGATACTGATAAATTGATTAACCGGGCTATGACTGGACTGACCTTATCTATGACTAGCTTCAGGTCGGACATGCGTACAAGATCGCTCCCCGGTGCTTTGTTTTTATTCATTTGGCGAATGACGCGCTCAACATCACTGCTACGCACAGGTTGCCATCTTATATACACGTCCGTCCTATTCACATAACTATTTCGATCTAACCATTTTTCGTTACATGTATGTTTGATCTGTTTAATCTCATCAGAAAAACTGAATGCAAACCTATCACAAATATCTTTAATACTACCTTGTTTTTCCATGTTACTAAGGACGGAACTATCTAAGGATGGTTTTTTATTACCTAATAGACTATTAATTTTATCCCAGACTCTCTTAATATTATTTTTGCAATTTAATATGCTTTGCTTGTCATAATCATTCCTACTTTTAAATCAGAGTAATATGTGCCCTTATTAGGATTCACACCCAGGTCCGTCAAATCCTTCCGCTTCGTAGGCAAGATTACTAGGCTAAAGGTTAACGCACTCTTATTGCCTCCTCTTCCGACCGTCACCGCCTCGCGCCTGTCAGTATGCTTTGTATGAAATTCCATACAGCAACGCACACATATTCATTCCGTACGGTATCGCCGGGTTTGCAGCCGCCAGCGTGGGACAGTCTTTTAGTACGTTTGAAGCCTTCAAAGTCATCAAAGAGTACAAAAGCTTTCGTGGAGGCTTAGCACTGGTGATTTGGTGCTGTTAGCTTGCGTTGGGTTGACGGCGGGTGGGTGCCACGTGTCGGAGGCGATCCGGTGAGGCGACGATAAGTGTGAGTTAACCTTAAAAAGTCATCGTAAAATACTTACATTAGCCATCATGCTGAGATTCGGCATTGAGAACGGCAATTCAGGAATTTCGCAGAAATTCACCGGCTTTTGATTCTTCTTCTTTTTAGGCGATTTCTGTCTTCTTCCGTAAGAATATTCTGCAACAACAAAATTACAATAAATTATTTAATAACTGCGACGTAGAAAAGTTGAAAAACGCCCAAAACTTTCATTTCAAAATTCAATATCTCAAAAACGGCTGAAATGATTTTCATGAAACATGGCTAAGAACACTCGGGATAAAATTATCTATGACACAAAAAACCGCATTAAAATCGGTCCATCCGTTTGGGAGCTACGATACCGCAGACAGATACACAGACAGACACGTTAAACTTATAACACCCCTCTTTTTGCGTCGGGGGTTAAATTTTACTTTTATACCTACTTGCCATTTTTCCATATGGAAGGCCTACAGAGTCCCAGTGTTGGTTTCGCATTTCTGCAATCTACGGAATACATAAGAACATCTTCTTCTTCTTATTTAACCTTTTCACCGCCAGATGGTAAAGCAACTTGCCGTGCCACCTCACGCCACAAGGGTAAAAAATAATGGATAAAGAAATAATTCCAACATGAAATTGGGCTATTTCAGAGTAGGTTTTCATAAATAAAAAAAAATAAAAAAAATGTCGCCAAATGCCGTCTTTGGCGTCGGTGTCACGAATCGTCGATGACGTGATTTCACGTGTTTGGCGGTGAACAGGTTAAGAGCGAGGCTCTTGGCGGTGGAGTAATTTCGAACTTGAATATATTCCGTCTTTCTTACATAAGACATACGTGTCCCACAAGTCAACGTCAAGCCAAAAACGGGTGGCGGGCAAGGGAACTCATAAAAATTCCAGAAAAATAAATTAAAAAGTCCCCGTAATGTTAAGGTGAGTACGAATTTGAGCAGCCTCGGGTTAAGGCACGCACGGCTTACCTATTTTGCTCTAATAGAGGTGTAGACACTAAATAACATGCATACATACATTCACGCCTTTATTCTCAAAAGGGATAGGCAGAGCACATGAAACATATGTTCCAGCGCCACTTTTAGCATAAATGTGGGTAAAAAAGATCGACAAATGTGATATTGCAGTGATAGGCTGCTAGCCCATCGCCCACAACACACTTTAACCCTGGTCCCTTAATCGCCTTTTACAACACCCACGGGAAGAAAGGGGGTGGTGAAGTTCTAACCTGACAACACACTAAATAAAATAATCAATAATGTCATATTTCTATCGACGCGGCGCGTCGCGCTCTGTTTTAGCCTCGCGTATTGTGACGTCACACACTGTTTGCGTTTTCTCTCTCTAACAAGCAATATTAAAACGGTTGTAGCTTCGTAATTCTTTGAGATATCTGAATGGGATTTTCGTCACTAGGCATATTTTTTTGCCTTCTTTCTTTTGGAGTAATAATAATTTTCGAGATACCCCTATTCCGCCGCCTAGAGTCGGTCTTTTGATCGTGCTCAAAGGCGCTTCAGTGTGCGTGCCTCGAGTTATTTGGAAGTCTACCTCGTCTTTCTAATTTGCATAGTGCGAGTGAGGCAGGAGTCGCTAAGTCGCGCGCGACGCGCCTTAGCAGCAATGTACTGGACATACTGGTTAGAGTTCTTTGGGAAGAAAATAATATCTTTCTTAAACTGAGGGCCCTGGCAGCCCTCAAGGTTGACTGAGGCCTGGTAAAGGTTTTTAAAACAACGACGGTGGCAAACAAGCGTACGGCCCGCCTGATGGTAAGCGGACACCGCAGCCTACAGACGCATGCAACTCCAATGGAGTAACATGGGCGTCGCCGACCCTTTATATGTTTGAGGATTCGCCATGTTGACAGCTGAAGGAACAAATTCCCTCGCTCTCAACACAACGCATCCTCGGGAGCTCTGGCGACCTTGCTCACCTCCAGGAACACAACACTACAGAGCAAGGTCACGGGAGTCCACTGGAAGGTCACTGGTCACTGTGCCACTCATGGGGAAGGCCCAATGATATCGAAAGTAAAGATACGCCTGTCCGAACAATATTCGCTTTACATTCTGCGACACACTGTGCCAGCTGAAGACTAAGGCACGGTGGCCCGCCGCAGTGTCGGGCCACCGCATTGGACGAATTACTCGTGCGCGTTGGGCCTATCTTTACGAAGTAATGTATATATATCGGCCACACTGTCCAGGTGAAAAAACAAGGTTCTGGGTTCGAATCCCGGTAAGGGCAAATATTAAGGTTGACCCCTAATATTTATTTTATTTTTATTTATTTATTAGGTAAATTATTAAATTTATGTGAGTCATGGATATTTTCTATGTATTTAATTATTTATATCTATTATATATATCGTCGTCTAGTACCCATAACACAAGCCTTACTGAGCTTACTATGGGACTAGGTCGATTTGTGTAAGATTGTCCCCTTATATTTATTATTATTATTATTCATGAGTGGGTAGGAGAAGGCACAAGTACCTGTGCTGCCAGGGCTCGGGACCCGGTCACTATCCACCTCCTTCCACTCCAGGTCAGGGTGACCCTCGGTCTTCTCCAGCGTCGCCTGCTCTATTTGCTTCTGCCGTTCCTCCTTGCCGAGACTAGGCAGCAGGGAGGATATTGGCACTATCTCGCAATTTTCGTATCCTGTAATAAAAAACGTTCACTTTCAGTTTTTTATGCATAGCCAGTATAATCCTGGTCAAATTGCTCGACTACAACTTAGGCCGGCCCTAAACGATCAATTAAATGACGAATTGTGCAATGTTTTTGACTGTTTAGGGTTAGTATGGAAGATTGAGTGATTAAATAAAAGTTTGAGCAAGTTACTTTTTATTATACTTTCTACTAGAAAGTTGTTCCTAGAAAGTTTCTAGGAACAGTATTGCATAATATTTTTTAGTCTGTTTCGCCGCAACGAGGACTGCACGCGGGCTTCAAAGTAATTGCGCAATTATTGATATATGAATACGTGAAAATATTGATCGTTTGATCGCAAGTGGTAGTTCAATTATATTGCACCATAAAATATTGTGCAAAGTTATTGTAGGTCTAGACAGACCAGGCATTAGAAAAGTTGAGAAACCCCTGACATTTTAATTTGAAAGCCCAATACCACAAAAACGGCTGAACAGATTTTCATGAAACATGGCTAAGAACACTCGGGATAAAGCTATTTTAGTTATCAATGACACAAAAAAACTAAACGATAATCGGTTCATCCGTTTGGGACACGTTAAACTTATAACACCCCTCTCCTTGCGTCGGGGGTTAATAAGACAGACTGCTACAGCAACAGTGTTGTGTAAGGTTGATTTGAGGTGGTCGACTCTTTATAAAACTGCCATTGAGATTGGAATCATCTACCTTGGTAGACTTTGATGCAATTCGGCCAAGTTGAATAATCTCAAGTATACGCTACATCTGAGCGCACCAGCTTCGCGCCCCGCTCACCTGCTATGTTGCAGTGGATGCCTTTCATCTGATGTGACGATGATGATGGCCATGATGATGGCCTCGGGCCGACACAAGCTAACGGCGCGCTTTCATCAGGTATTTATTTAATCATAAAGGTCAAATGTGAAGCTCAATTAAACAATATTTTTAAAGTGTCATATAGTGATATTTCTAATATCATCATATCAGCCGAAAGACGTCCATTGCCGGACGTAGGCCTGCCCCACAGAGTGTAAAGTGATCAGTCCTGCACCACTCCAATGCGCCCTACCCACAGTCACATTTTGCCCTTTACCCTGATACCCTTGGTTCAACAAAAAACTCAACAATAAATACTTCTCACCTAGGAACCGAACTATGCACTCCTTCTCATTGATGACGCGGAGCACGAAAGCTTCATACACCTGTTCATCCTCTTCATACAAGGCTCTGCAGGCCATACCCGCCTTCCACTCCTTGCCGGGCTTTGATGAGCTGGGCTGTTTGGCTTTGCCCCTCTTGCTTTTTTGGTCTAAAAATTTAAATTGTTTAAGGGTTAAAGATAATTCAAGTAACAGATGCATACATTTCTCCAAATACATTCAACTGGGCACAATTTGTGGCCAATGTGTAATTTCGTACAGCTCTAGCAATATTGTCACTCCACCCAGTCTGAGGGACCTCACTAGACTACTTTTTTATACAATTAAGTACACGCTTTTATAGGTGGTACCCTTATGCGGTTTATAGAAGAGTGGTGTCTTCTGACACAAGTATTTTTATTACTTAACCTTTTAAGTTAAGATTCGAACCTAACTTGTGTTAACCTTTTCTGAGTACCAATAAATCAATTTTCATTTTCATACAGTGACGGTGGCAAACAAGCATACAGCCTGTCTGATGGTAAGCAGACATTGTAGGAGTAGGATGCTGCAGAAAAATCACATGCATTGCTGACATGACGATTTGTTGTGGTGACGGCTGGTGTTGTTGTTTGTCTCTACAAATACAAAACGAACAACAGTAATATTGTATTTTTGTTTAGTTTGGGCATTTGCCGATTCGCGGCCTTCATTTAAGCTTCTGACTCCGACCGAGCGACCTTGGTTTGGACCGACCGTGTACGTATGAAATTTTGCTGCAAATTGTCTACACTGTCGGAGGGGCTTGTTGGCGACAGCGACAGTGTAACTGACACGTCAGAAAAACACGTCTAGTAGTAAGAGGGGTTTCAAAGCTTACCTTCACGGCTTCCAGACTGTGTGTTTGTGGACATAGCCAGTCGCTTTGCAACCTCCGCGTTTGCTATTTTCAAAGCTTTATCATAAGCATCATTAAGCTTGCTATCGTCCCAGACGTCCTCTCCAACCCCTTCATCATGCTCGGACCCAGACTGAAACGAAAATATAATAACAAGTAAAATCTTTACGAAAAAAGCAGCAGGTACAAGTCGATATTAAATAAACGGTTACAAACTTACAGCCATATGTGTGCCCCGCTCAAATAGAGTCTTGTTTGCAGACATAATTTTGTGATTCCAAAAGTACAGTTTTTCTAAAAAGATATATTTTTTTGTATTTTTAAGACGCTCAACAAGAAGCGGTTTTCAATCAATTCAATTTATCTTTTTTAGACTACTGTTAGTGTCAATTTTGACACTGACATTATCTGTTAAATCTGGCAACATTGACGCCACCATAAAATAGTCCGACACATGTCCGGCACGCCTTCTTGCTCGATTTCATCTTTTAATGACAATTTATTTAATTTCATCTGCACTAGATTATGCTTCAAACAAATGTAGTCGGTGTTGAACAAAAAAATTGACCATATTGAATTAATATTGACACTGTTTTTTTATTTGGTAACCCTGAACAAAACGTCAACAATGAAAATGGCAGACTTGGCGTCTTGTGCAAAGCTAGACATTCTTCAATTTCGTAAATACTAGTTGTTAATAAACACTTAATTCACAATTGTAGCTTAATTCTAACATTTCACGTTATTTTATGCCACTAATCTAAAAGTTTGCAACATGTCATCGATTCCTACTGCAGTATTATTGTTTCCATTCCTGTTATGTCTTGAGAGAGTTCTAATATTTTTTAACTCTATCGTACCGCGGTTACAAAGTGTTTGTAAATAATGTTTCAATTATATTTTTAAATAGCAAAATATATTGTTTAACGCGATGGAAGATGTGAAAGTGTGTCGGATATGCCTTGTTATGGGTGTTAAGATGCACAACTTGCATTCTTACCCTTTGTATGGCTACTTTGAATCACTTACTGGGATCAACGTAAGTACCTAAAGAAAAATATAGTACTAATTTTTAGTTTTTTTTCTACTAATTTAAAAATAGATCCGTTTGAATAACTCTAATTTCAAATTTAAGTAATGTTTAGTTACATTAAAGAAAATATTTCTAATGGTTTATTAAAATTAGTGCAACATTACTAGATGAAATTTCGCCTGGTCTAAATCTTCATACATTTTTGTAGAAATAATCTTAGTGCAACTTGCTACAATAAAACCTGTAGAAAAGAAATATATACTTTGTGTAATTTTTTTAGGAGTTTCTTTTTGGTGTGTGTTTATCTAGATCAATGTTTGTATTTCCAGCCACTGAGCATGATGGAACTTCCTCCGTATGGCTGTTATGAATGCACTGCTCTAATGAAGAAGCTATATCATTTCAAGGAAAAATGTCTCATTGGCCAGGCTGAGCTGTACGCTATGCTACAGGCTACGGGGAAGGTATTCCTAATTATGATCTCATTAATCGGATAAATGAATACATCTCATAAATAAATTGACAATAACTGGCCATCTAAGAAAATGTAATTCAGTTGCTGGCCACTAATTTTCCCATTCGGGGTTGGAATGCCAATGGCCCAAGGCAAACAATGGTAACTAATTAGAAAACTTTGAAGACAATAGTTATTACGTTTACAATCTAGGAGGTATGTTACAACCTAGTAATGGTAAAAAATCCTCTGGTAAAATTTCATAATTTTACTAAATGGCCAATTTTTGGCAGATGGCCACTACCTCGAAATGGGCCACTACCCTAATAGGCAATTTATTTATATGTATTTGTAAACATTTTATTCTCTTACAGATCACAGCTGATGCTTTAAACACCATCAACCGCCAGCAACTAAAACTAGCGTCAAACCTAACCATATACCATGACAATAACATATTATCCCTCATTCACAATGAGAAAGTAGAAATTAAACTAGAATCACCTAAGCCAGATACTGATAATTATCTCATTGAAGTAGACTGCATCAAACAGGAGGACTATGATGATTTTCTAACTAATATGTCAAGTGACGATGATGTGCCACTGGCTGTACGGAAGAGTGTAAAAGAGAAAAAGAAGTCTGAAAAGAAGGCAAAGAGGGTGCGGAAGAAGAAAGAATTTAGCTTGGATTGTAATGGAGATTTGCAGCATGTTGAGGTAATGCTTACAAATGAGAAGTGTCTTTGTATCTATATTTTTTACTTAATGCTAACACTGAATTGACAATATTTCAAAATATGTAATGACGCCTAAAACGAAAACCATTTCGGTAATTATGTTATCTGAACGTAATAAAGTAGTGTCTGTGTTTTTTTCCTGCTCGCTTTTAAGAAAATCGCGAAAACGTATACAAGTGGTTTTCACCGTGTGTGACGTCAGTATTATGGCTGCCATATGAAAGGTGTCCAAACTGCCATACAGAGTCGTAGTATTGACGTCATCATTACTTACAACCTTCTGGAATTCGCTACTTTTCAATTTGATAGTTTTGAATGAAAATTACAATTAAGGGAGAAATAAAAAAACACGTGTCGCTTAAAAAAATATTTTCTAGCGAACTAAATCATAAAATGGCCTAAATGAAAATATGAAATGTTGTCAATTGTTATGGGTGTTAATTTGTCAGTTCAACATGTCAAAGTGATAATCGGGTGTATACAGATGTAACAATCCGACCACGTATGCATGCAATTTCTCAGTACAACTCGTTTGACAGTTGGATCAGCAGCGCAACATGCCTCCAGAGGGGCTACCGCGAAACAAAAACGAACTTCGTTCGTGTATCTCCCTCTCTATCGTTCGAACTAGCAAGTGCGACAGAGACGGAGATACACAATCGAAGTTCGTTTTTGTTTCGCGGTAGGCCCTCAGACGATAGCAGTTATTCAGCTTCTGATAAATTGGGGCTGACAAATCATGACATGTATACACCTCATTATGACAAAGTGGTTATTATTATTTTTTAATTTTATTGCCTGGATTCTTTTCCTTTAAGCCAAAGTGTATTTGACTAGTGTTGCCAGTATAGACTTGAAAACTTTCTAATTAAATTGAGGCATTTTAAGAGGAGGGGTTCTATTGTAAAGCCTAGAGAAGGACAGTGGGGGAAAACAAGGGATGCTATCCAGGATTAGAAATATCCTACATATTTATCCTGGATGGAGGGATGCTTATTGCTGTGAACTCTGACCATTTATTAAGTCAGTGGCTTATTAAGTTACTGAGCGTGTGCAATAAAACTCTTTTCTTATATGAAAATGTAAATGTTTTCTCCTACTTTCCTACCTGCTTAGCTAGTCTAAACTTTGACATTTGTTTGCATTTAGTTTTACCAAACAATAATATATATAGAGACGAAAGTGCGTCTTTCTGTGTGTTTTTTATGTCTTCACGCTTAAACTGCTGATCTGATTTAGATGAAATTTGTTCTATGAAATAGTTTCAGCCCCGGGCTAGGACATAGGATCGTTTTTATCCCTGAAATCATCCTCTAAGGGGGTGAAATAGGTGAAAGGTATGGAGCTACGATATGACGAGTTCCACGCGGGCGGAGTTATGGGCAGAAGCTAGTACCACTACAAATATCTCTTAAACTTACAGCCAACTGACATACCAACAGCACCAGATTCCGATCTCTCGGAGATCCCAGACGGCACGGAGGCCTCAGAAGTAGGCCCCGAGGTAGGGGTCCCGAAAAAGAAGCGAGGCCGGCCGCGGCTGACGGAGGCCAAAGAGGCAAAAGAGGCGACGAAGACACGCCGGACCCGGAATACGGGGGGAGTGGGGGTGGATGACATTGATCTGGAAGAATATGTCACTATTGTCAAGTTGACAGTGAGTAAAAATCTAATAATTATAATAAATCCCACTGGCACAGGCGGATGAGAGGGAACGGGCAGTAGTCCCCACGCTGACCCAGTGCGGGTTGGGAATTTCTTCGCAGATGTATGCATATTTCCTCACGATGTTTTTCCTTCACCCAAAAGCTAACGGTAAATATCAAATGATATTCCGTACGTAAGTTCCGAAAAACTCATTGGTACGAGCCGGGATTCGAACCCACGACCGCCGTTTGACAGCCACATGCCTGAACCGCTAGGCTACCGTAGCTTCTAAAAAAAAGAGTTTCGTAATCTATACCGATATAATATTATTATTTCAGCGAGGAAATGCCGCCAGCATCCTCGGTACAATGCCGTGAGGACCTTTTTTTACACTTAACTTAGTTTTAATTTAATTTAATTAATGTTAGTTATCATCTTGTATACTTTAGAAAATAAATATTAAAATTAATATTAGAAAGCGGTAGTCTGTGAGGTTGTAGCTTTGCAAATGTAAGTTTGGTAATGGGTCACCTCCGGAACCGCTTATCTGATTTCGAAACTTCTTTCATCTGCGTGTACAGTCAGCGTCATATAGTTAGTAGCAGCCATAGTAGCCAAATATTTCGTGACACACCCTTATTCTTTCAGTAATAAAGGCGTGTAACGAAATATTTGGCTACATTGGCTGCAAAAAGTAAGTTTTGCTCACGACTAGAGGGATCAAAACGCTACTTTTCTGTTCAAGCTACTTGTTAAATTTATACATTGGCATTGTGGCATTTACGCAATGTGCCAATTGAACACAGATCTTAATAAAATAATATTAATTTTTTTTTAATAAAAATTAAGAAAAAACGTCGTCTTTTTTAAATTTCTTCATAGCCGGTGCGAAAAATAGTATGTGTCACTCGGTAGCAAAATTATTTTCGTCTCGGACGTAAACACTTAGTATCCCTCACTACGCTCAGGATTTAATACACCGCCCTCGCCGTAAATATCCTATTTTGCTCCCTTGTGACACAAATAATTATGTATATCAACTTGCTTTATCATGTCCTTTCACGCATTCCACTATTGTCCAATAGTCATGATCTAATGATAAAGATAACGTGCCTTTGTCGATGGCAAACCGAATACTGACGTAAGCGGTCACCGTAGCGTATGGGCGCTTGCAACCCCAGGGGTGTCACATGCGCGTTCCCGACCCTAATCTAATCTATTGTTTTATACTGACGTAAGCGGTCACCGTATCCTATGGGCGCGTGCGACCCCAGGGGTGTCCCATGCGCGTTCCCGACCCTAATCTAGTCTCCAGTTTTATACTGACTTAAGCGGTGACCGTAGCCTAATCTATAGTTTTATAATGACATAAGCGGCCACCGTAGCGTAATCTATAGTATTTTACTGACGTAAGCGGTCACCGTAGACTAATCTATAGTTTTATACTGATGTAAGCGGTCACTGTAGCCTAATCTATAGTTTTGTTTCTACAGATAGAAGAGCAGTTAGCAGAAATAAATAAACGGCAGCAGTCCTCGAACTACCTGAACGCGCCGTTCCAGTGCAACTTATGCTATAAGGGCTTCATAGACACGCACGCCTGGAAGCACCACGTCGGCAAACACGATCCGGTCAGTCTATAAGAAATAGGCATGATGCCTCATGTTCAAATTGATGACGTAGTGATGCTAAATGGATAGTAAACCATCAAATTATCCTAATAAAGTATAAATTATAAAATATAATTTAAATAGTAAAAAGATATGAACCTTGAAAGTTAAGAAAAAATATGCATTTTTTTTACTGTCCAAGAGTAAATTTAGAGTTATCAATAGAATCCTTACGCTTTTATAGAAACAAAATTGTATGACAAGTATGTACTTAAACGCAGTATTTCGCGACCGAAACAATAATTTACCTGATTTTCCATACAACAATACATGTGCTTTGTATTAAGAAATATTATTGTGACGTCATAATTATCTGTCTATCAGTATGAAGCGTTTTGCCTTCGAGCGAGGTTAATCTTTGTCTCAATTTTTTTGGGTATTTATGTTCTTTAATTGTAGTTGCTCCCATACAAACATTTTTTGCACTCCAAAAACTGGCTCGAATGACATCATAAAAAATCTTAGTCATCATCCTTATTGTCCTAGGTTGCTGGAGAGCGAAAAATCGCACTATGACGCAACGTGGTAGTAGTCTACAACAATAACAACACCAATACAACAAACATACGTAATTTTTACTTAAGGGGACACATCTGAAACGCCGGATTAAAATTTTGCACTCCATTTAATATTATTTAGTATAATAATTATTTATCCTAACGCACATTTGTCCTAAATTTAAGTATCCTACGTATGCATAGTATGGAGTATAAGTATAAGAAAAAATGTTGGGTCTGGCGCTTCGCCGGCCGCTGCCGCAGCGCGCTTGCTACGCGCGCTGTAGTTCGCAGTTCAATAAAACTGCTCCTGGATTCGCTCGAAGTAGTACGTAACGGAGACCTGAATTCTATTCGGTAACCTATTCCGCTTTGCCATAACTACAACTCTTAATAGTCGCAAATGTTATAACAATCGATATTATGTCAATATAAATTTAGTACTTTTAATCTATGTTACTGTACTTTTAAATAATTATGGCATTACTAATAGGACTAACATGTTTTAGGACAAATAATATGTTACGGAATATGAATATTATGACTATTAAACGTTATGACAAAGTCCTAAAGGGCAAAACCACAGATATAGATATACATAGATCACGCAAATGCACGCATGCAAGTACATGCACTTCGCGTGTCCGTATTCGGTCTCCGAGTTGGCACTCCGACTGACATTCCGCGCGCATCTGTTGTGAAAGCTGGTTGTCCGTGAATATTCTGAAAATGCCTTATTGCAGAATCGATTTTGCGCGGACAACGGGGAATTCACATCACTAATTCGCCCGTGTGACGTCACATGAGGTAGAAAAACGGTTTTCATACAGATTTAGGTGTTTAAGTTATCTATGTATGTGGGCAAAACTGTTAGGGCAAGTGACTTTAGAACATACCTACTTTTGATACTTGATGAATTCTCTACAATATTTTGATAGCGATGGTATACCGTAATCTGTGTTATACAGAGTGCGGGCGAGGTTGAGTGCGGTATCTGCAAGTTCCGCTTCCGCTCCCGTCGCGCGCTGCAGAAGCACGCGGCCAATCATGAGAAGAAGTATGCATGTCGTTCCTGTCCCTACATCTCTAAGACCACGTAAGTATATCCAACTT
Source organism: Epinotia demarniana (assembly GCA_945867215.1). Taxonomy (NCBI): domain Eukaryota; kingdom Metazoa; phylum Arthropoda; class Insecta; order Lepidoptera; family Tortricidae; genus Epinotia; species Epinotia demarniana. The sequence goes on from OX244273.1 coordinate 19,941,630, forward strand.
ACAGCATTAAACCAACCGGAGCGGCCATTGACAGGCGTTCCCCTCTGCCAAAAATATATGACCAGTGGTCATACGCATTGTATGGACTGATGTTTATCTGACGTAGCTATTTTCACGTTACGCATACATTTGACGTTTCCCTCCACCGCAAAAATCGGCAGACTTTTTAAGTATAGAAAATGACTCATGGCCGCTCCTGTTGGTTTAATGCTCTAAGATATCCAACGATCTCGGTAGGTAGTCTAACACACACGTGCCCGCAGACAAACCTAAGACGATAATAGAATCAAATAATAAAATATAAGTACAACTTAGAAAAGTTGGGAAACCCCCGACATTTTAATTTCAAAGTCCGATATCTCAAAAACGGAGGAACAGATTTTCGTGAAACATGGCTAAGAACACTCGGGATAAAATTATCTATGCCACAGAAAAATACCGCATTCAAATCGGTCCATCCGTTTGGGAGCTACGATACCACAGACAGATACACAGACAGACACGTTAAACTCCTGACGCAAAAAGAGGGGTGTTATACCCTTTTTTTGCGTCGGGGGTTAAAAAAGACCGGGTTGTACTCCGGGAGTGCCGGCAGAAGTGAAAACTCAATGACATTGTAACAGTTTTTCGATCAGGTCACGTAATTGCTTTAATTATCAGTATAAAAGTAATATCATTTATGTGGTAAAATACAATGTTCATTTATTGCGCTATCGTACACAAACATGACAATTTATATTACTTTAATAAATTATCACTTCAGAACTATTACAATTATTTAACATTAAAAAGTTGATCTCAAAATCAAGTTCCATCCATACGTCTTACGAATCTCACGGTCACGTGACCTGACGCGAGTTTAACATTTTTTCCCCATCCCAAAAAGTGCACAGCGCCGCTAAAGAAGTTTTCACTTCAAATGCTTGCTCAGATGCCGGCTGAGCCCCCTAGTAGTATGAACCTACACGCCTAGCGAGTTCTGTCGGTTTCTGGTGTATTGTTTCATTTTTGGTCCGGGAGTCTTACGCTAGTCGACCTAGTACCATAGTAAGATCAATAAGGCCTGTGTTATGGGTACTAGACGACGATTATATTTAACTGAGATAAATACTTAAATACATAGAAAACATCCAAGAAACAAATATTCATGCTCATCACACAAATACCTACTTGCCTTTACCGGGAAAATGTCGTCAAACTGTCTGATAAAATGTACCATGCTTTATTAGGCGTGTTAGCGCTAAGTGTTGGATATGAACAAGAATACTCTGGACAGGCTATAGTAATAATAATACCACGTGTGAGCGAGCTGGTAGCATACAAAGCTCGTTAAGTGTGACAGAAAGGGAAATATCATTCATTGTCCTTGTTCCAGTTCCACTTATTTTTATATGCCACAACTGATTTAGTATGAAGTTGTGGCACACAAATCATTACCCGTCCAAATTTAGTAGGTTGTTTATGGCAAGTCATCAGCCATTTTAAGAAGGGTTCTTAATTTAGCTGCATAACAGCTTTTCCGTCACTCACTGTGATATCATGTACAGCCCGTCCATAGTATTTCTGTTTTTTTATCAATTCATCCATATACCTGCCATGTTTTCAGCGAATTGTAAATGAATGCTTTTTTAGATATAAGGCTAAAGCCTTATATCTCTGCTGCTCTCTACTACCGCGACCAGATTAGGTGCCGGTTAAGTTTATGTACGGCCCGATAATCCGCGTGCATCTTTTTCTCTCTCTTTTTGCATGAGTTAAAAAGAAACAGATATAGTAGACGCAGATTAGTAGGCCGCACATTAACCGGCACCCCAGAGTATCAGAGATCATGGTATTTCTTAGGTATCTACTTGGTGTTGTTATGTTATTTCCGTTGTATTTGCGCAGAACACAAGCGAAACAGCATCAGAGGTGGCACAAAGGAGTAACATACAAATGCCAGTACTGTGACGAGATATCCACGTAAGTATGCTAATATTTCACTGATAGCCACCGCTATTACTTGGACATAAACTGTGTGTTTACCTGATTGTAGTCCGTCGATATTCTCAGCAGCCACCAGGGTAACCGATATAGTCCTCCAAACCGCTAAACTGAAATGGCAGTGGGCGGGGCACATTGCACGTAGAACCGATGGCCGTTGGGGCGGAAAGGTTTTCGGATTGCTACCTCGTACACATCACAAGGTGATGATCATGATGGTGTTAAGGCTAAGAGCCGATATTGCAAACACAAACAAAAGGTCGCGGGAGTCGGTGCGCAAGACCGGTCATCGTGGCACTCTGGGGGACCTATGTCCAGCAGTGGGTATATGGATCTTTCGGCTGATATGATGATGATGATGAGTCCCTCATTATCTCATTAATGCTGAGCTAAAAGGGGGACTCTTTTAGCTCAGCATCTAGAAGAGAAGCCGCCGTCACGTCAGTGCATATAATGTATGAAATCGACATCGTTCTGTCGCGTCAATTAACTTAATGCCTCACGAAATTATTTGCCAGTCAATCATAATAGAGATAAACCGATCCTCGTTAACGATCTGTATTTGTGCAAAAGGTACAAACACATTCTAGTCAACAGAGGTCTATTAAGTTTTACGAATAAGGAGCTAAGTGATTACAAATTTAAAATCAAAGGAAAAAATGGAAAAATTTAACTCTCCGACCCGGATTCGAACCGGCGCCCACAATTCAATTGTTTTTTTTCCTTTGATTTAAAATTTGTAATTTTCGTTAGCAGCGTTACTGCTTAAAAAACAAAAAATAAGCTAAGTGATTATTTGCAGTAAATGGACGTCTTACCTTAGCCACGTGCGAATCAAACATCCCTCTGAATTCATTTGCGGTGTCTGCGGATACTCTTACGTCAGTAAACTGGGTCTGGCAATGCATAAAACTATGATGCATAAAGACTATGTGGTGAGTACCGTAGTAGTAGTATTTCAATATTTTTGCACATTAATATATACAGGGTGTTCGGGATAACAATGTAGCAACTTAAGGACCTCCTTAAATTCCTACATTATCCAGTCTATCACCTGATATACTGGACTATTAGGAAGAGTTTGAGCCTTACATGTTTTAGTCCAATCTGTAAAAGTATTTTTTTATCAAGTTTGTACAAAAATTGTCATGAAAAAAAACCTTAACCGCAACAATTAATTTATGTTTAATTAACAGCGCAATTCATTACAGGTAGCCTAAAAAAAATGCAGCCCTCCCTCTTGCTACACAAGTTTTTTAAAATCGTTTTTGTAAGTCACCATGAATGGTTCCTGCCAAATAAACAAACTTCATCAGACCCGATTGGTTTTTTTTTATGAATACCAGATTGGACTAAGACATGTAAGGTTCAAACACTTCCTTATATTCCAGTTAATCACCTCCTTAAGTTCCTACATCGTTATTCCGAACACCCTGTATATATCATGTTTAAACGGGACTTAATCGCGTATAATTTTTTTTTTGAAAATTATTTATGTCGCAAAAATAACCTTACATATACAAGTACACATGAAAAAATAATAAAGAAAAAACAAAAATAAAACAAGAATAATACTATACAAAATAAACTTAAGGAACTAGTGGGCAATGGATCCCAGTCTCAGTATGATGATGATGAGATAAATCACAAAAAAAAGTAAAAATGATATCTGACAATCGTGATAGTTTAAAACAATACCCTGTATATATTCTACTAGCTTCTGCCCGCGACTCCGTCCGCGTGGAACTCGTTTATATCGCAGCTCCATACAAACTTTCAGCCCCCCATTTCACCCCCTTAAGCTATCCCTATACCAAATTTCACCTAAATCGGTTCAGCGGTTTAAGGTCATAGCTCACTAAAAGCACCCGGCGCCCGACCCGCGCCGCCTCGCCTCGAGCGGTTAGGTATTCTTTCTATGGATTTGCACGGGCATGCGCTCACTACATCAACTCCGTAGTTAGTACATTTACGAGACGAGGCGGAGAGGGTCGGGTGACGGGTGGCTCTAATGAGCTAACCTTTAAGCGTGAAGAGTTTATAATATTAGTATGGATTGCTATTGATTATACCGATTGGTATATTCTACAGGAAAAGACTGAACCGGACGATGACAAGGGGCCATATTGCGCAGATTGCGACGTGCAGTTCGTGACGGAAGAAGCTTGGAAGCGGCATATGGTCACCTCGGCAAAGCACGCGCCGACTAATGACTTCAAGTGAGTGCATTTGGCCCATCCATAGTATACCATTTAGTCCAGTTAATTAACTGACAACTTGTATGGAAAAAAATTTTTTTGGAAATAATTTATAATAGCTTATTTTTTATGTGTAACGCATATATTACCAATTAAATAGTTACCCAGCGACATCCGATAAAATTTCAGACATAAAAAAAGTTTATATATTAAGAGGAAACAAAAAGGTCGAGATAATTGAGAATTATTATTAATTGGGTATTTGTAAAATGCATTGCTGTCGCGCCAACCTCTAGCCTCCCCCCGCAGAGCGCGATAGAGACAACTGCAGCTTGGACCGAAAATACCTATTAAAAGAACATAAAATCAACGTTTCGTAGTCCTCTGATTTCTTCTCGAAAACTTGACCTATTTAACATTTTTTTTAATTAAAAATCAAAGAAAGGCTTTGGCCGTGTTCCTGTCTTCCTTTTTTTAAATAATTTAGTCAAAACTGTTTTCTGGATGTTTGAACACAGCGGAAAATCTGTCATTTTTTTAGGTTTTTGAAGGTTAATATCTCTTATAAGAATAAATTTATGAAGAAAAGGAAAACATAGGAACATGTCAATAGTAGCCATAGATTTATGGAAAAAAAATGTTGTTCTACTGCCATTATCCAGAGAGAAAACAGGGGACTACGTTTCTATGGAAAAAAGACCGTTGTGTTTCCTCTTAACTAGCTTCTGAAAAGTCAGAAAAAATATTAATCAATTTTTTTTCCTTTATTTTGGTTTATTTACATTTGCTCTATAATATTCAAGATAAATCATGCAAAAAAAGTCAATGCATGTTTCATTTAAATCTACATAATTACTACCGGGTGCAAAGTTTGTCGGATTATTGAATAAAGCATCTTAGAATAACATTTTAAAATGAAATCAAAAAAAGAGCTAATAAATTACTTAATGTTTTTTCAAAACCGTATTTTTCCTGGAGTAGTTTAACCCCCTTAGGCTGTAAACGAAAAATATATTTTTTTAATTTCTTTTCTTGTATTGTAATAATGTACACAATGTTTCAAGTCACTCACTTAAAATGTTACTGCATCCCCATACGAACTTTCAACGCCCTTTTTACCCCCTTGAGGGTTGAATTTTCAAAAATCCCTTAGGTTATATAAACTACCTATTGTGAAAAAAACATCTTTCTTGTTTCAACGGTTTGGGCTGGGCGTTGATTTATGTCAGTCAGTCAGGACTTTTACGTTTATATTTATATCGATACCTTACATAGTTCACAGTCGTAATAATAATTATATTTTGTTACTGAAATTGTAACTTTATGATTTTTTTAACCCGTAATTGTACGATTGGTACTATGGTATCGATATATATACTAGCTTCTGCCCTCGACTCCGTCCGCGTGAAACTCGTTTATATATATCGTAGCTCCGTAGAAACATACAGCTTACCTTTCATCCCCCTAGGGGATGGTCTCCGGTGTAATAAATGTAATAATATGAAATATCCTATATCCTTCCCCGGGACTCAAAAAAAGAGTTTCACCCAAACATACTTTGCACCCCTATTTAACCCGCTTAGGGGTGGGTTTTCCAAAACCCTTAAATTACTTTTCTTTTATTGTAATAAGGAGTCAATACACAAAGTTACAAGTCGTCACTTACAATTTTACTCCATCTTTCGGACTTTTGAAAATTCCACCCTCTAGGTGGTAAACCTTGAGGGTGGAATTTTCAAAAGTCCCTTTAAAGTGGGTACTAACGCTCTTTAAGCCACCCGTTGTGAAAAAATCAGCTATCTAGGTTCAACGGTTTGGGCTGGGCGTTGATTCGTCAGTCAGTCATGACTTTTACGCTTATATACAAGGTGAATTTTTAATGAGTGTCCAAATTTTTTGTAGGCATTTAGTATCACTAATAGACTCCAATTTTGAAAAAGAACTGCTAGGTATTTTTTTAATTGTAAATAGTCTATCCCAAAAGAATTAACCGTACAGCGTGGTTACTCGGGATTCAGTGCCGCGCGGAGCGGGGCGGGGGCGGGGGAGGCGTTTTGAGGGGGAGGCGTGCCGTGTGCACCTTACTGCCCGCTGAGGTGCCCGCGCGGTAAGGTTTTTTTGGGATAACTTTAAGCAGCAATTACTAAAAATTGTAGTACTGAATGATATGAAACAAAAAAAACCGTATTTTATCATTTTTAACACTGATTAAAAATTCACCCTGTATATAAATTTGACTGGATTAGACATTGATATAGCTACGTTGTCGGCACAGGAACGGGTGTCGCGCGTGCGGCAGCGTGTTCGCGACGGGCGAGGAGCTGCGGCTGCACCACCGCGCCGCGCACGCGCGCCGCCGCCCCAAGAACTACGGCAAGAAGCGCGCGCAGGCCTGGCCCGCGCCCTGCGAACACGTCAGTACACACACACACACACACACACACACACACACACACACACACACACACACACACACACGCACACGCACACGCACACGCACACGCACACGCACACGCACACGCACAAACACACACACAAACACACACACACAAACACACACACACACACACACGCATCATGGCATCTATGGTTTCGTTATCCTTCATTTAAAGCGGGAATCATCTTGTATATAGGTACTTTAGAAAATTGTAAGCGGGAATATCGTTATTGCATACAATTTTTTCAAAGTGAAGTGTCAATAATTTGAAGTTTTTGCTAGTAGACTTGAACATCTCGACTTTACTGTATCCTTTTTATTATTTTACACTTATTCTATTTTACGAGCCCCATTAAATATAATAACTCTAAAATAATAAAAAGGATACAGTAAAGTCGACATGTTTTAGTTCCTATGTAAAAGAGAATATAAGAGACGATCAGAAAAAACAAATCATTAAAAGATTTTAAGCAAAGATGGACCAGACTGTTTAAAGAAGTGGCTACAAAATTTGGAACAGCCGTTATGCGGCGGGCCGCCAACAATCTAAGAAACATGGCTTTCAAAGGTGTTGTGGGCGCGAATTGAATATAAACCTTATAATTTAATTAGTTTTGTTACAATATTCAACCACAATTATTAGTTTTATTGTTTACCAAATATTCAATATTTAGAAAATAAAATTGTCTCTTTACTTCTGGGACACCTCATACATAGAAAGATCCATGACTCAGTCACAAAATATTCGTGCTCATCACACAAATTTATGCCCTTACCGGGATTAGAACCTGGGACCTCTTGCTACCAAGTGACACTGCCAAGTGACCCTGCCTACGAAGCAAGAGGTCCCGGGAGCCTAGTTGGTACTAGGCTAAAGCGGTCGTCAACCGTTTGCCACTAGGCCCGTAACTTTTTTCGGAACTAAACATTGACTGATAATTATAATTTTGTTGGCAGTGCTCGGAGGAGATCCCGAACGCACGCGAATACTGGACGCACTTCCGACGCGCGCACCCCGACAAGCCGTACCCCATACAGAAGAACTACATCTGTGATATATGCGGAAAAAGCTTCAGAGTAAGTGAAATCCTTACTAGCTCATTTAAGGCCAATGACTCGCATATGAGTCATGCCTCTACGAACGAATTCCGCTACTTTTCAACACTTTCAACATACCACAGCGTTTTTTGGCCTCAAATGAGTTTACTTATCACAGTTATCGTTATTTGTTAATCACCCAAATATTTGAATCCACGATTTTATTAATCCACCACATTACAAGGCTTAAAAGCTTAAAACCCGTGCTCAATTACGCAGGAAGCGGTTTCTAATAAAATGAGCACATATTCGAAAATTGGCCATACGCTGTCTAAGGCATCGTAGCATCCAAACAGATGAACCTATACCTCTTGACTATATTTGTTGTGTCTGTGGTTTTAAATGTATAATTTTTAATAAATAATAAAAAATAGCGGACTATATATTTAATAGATATAAATACTTAAATAAAAAGAAAACATCCTAGACTCAAAGACAAATGTTCATGTTCATCTCATCACACACATATTTGCCCTTACCGGGATTCGACTCAAGACCTTCAGCTTCGTAAGCAGCATCACTACCCACTAGGCTAACTGGTCGTCAAAATGTTTACACGTACGTTTACTCGCAGGGCAACGCGTTCCTAGTATACCACAAGCGCACACATTTCGAAGAACGCGCATACAAATGCGCGCAGTGCCCGAAGGCGTTCCATAACCGGACCAACCTACAGATGCACGAGAAGACACATTCTGACGCGAGGCCATATCCGTGTACTGTGTGCTTCAAGGCTTTCAAGTGCAAGGGAGCTCTGGATCGGCATTTTAGGGTAAGCTATTGTTTGCACCGGGCCAATGAGTGGAACATTTCCACCCGCGACATGTTTCGAAAATGACCGTTTATGAATTCCGCCAGTATATTTCTAAAGTCATACTAATTCAAGTTCTCCTTGTAGAGCCACACCGGCGTGAAACCATACGAGTGCGAAGTCTGCGGTAAAGCGTTCGGACAATCCAACAGCAGGAAGCTCCACGTCCGGACAGTGCATCTCCGTCAGCCTGCGCCCTACGTCAGCCGCGCTAGGAAGAGACGCCCGCCGCTTGAATAATGTTGAAACTACAATAATGTTGGTGCCGTGACCTGGATAGACTGCTTTAGGTTTACAAGATACATCTGTCTTTTGATACGGCTTGAATAGTCCTGTAACTAAGTCCTAGGCTTACTACAGGTTGGTGCACTGACTAGGCTAAATGACGCTCTAGTTTAGTGTGATACAATTGTGTTTTGATTGCAGCGCCGTACGTCAGTCGTACTAGGAAGAGACTTTCGCCGCTTGAATAGACCTGTAAATAGTTAAAAAGCTTACTATATGTTGGTGCCGTGACCAGGATAGACTCCTTTAGGTTCACAAGATACATTTGTGTTTTGATACGACTTTATTTTTCGTACGTGAGCTGCGCTAGGAAGAGATGCGCGTGACTATGTTCTAGGCTTACTTCAGTGTGGTGTACTGACTAGGCTAAATGGTGCGCTAGTTTAGTGTGTTACAATTGTGTTTTGATCGCCACGCCGTACGTCAGTCGTGCTAAGAGACGTCCGCCGCTCGAATAGTCCTGTGACTAGTTAGTAGGCTCACTACATGTTGGTGCCGCGAACAAGATACAAATAGTGTGATGCAATTGTGTATTGCTAAGTTATAAGCGCTACTGACTTTAGGAATACAAAAACGCTACTTAAATTGCAATTTGTATTTGCAGTAGACTCACTACATATTGGTGCCGTGACCAGGATACAATGAGTGTTTTAAGTTTCGAGGGGTACAACAGTTTTTTGATTTGTTTTATACTGTTCGTCAGCCGCGCTAATGAGACTCCTCCCGCTTGAATATGAGCTAGAGCTTTGACTAGTTAACTTACTGCATGTTGGTGCCGTGACCAGGATAGATTGCTTTAGGTTTTGAGTGATACAATAATGTTGATACGGACAGTTTAACAACATGAAGCTCCACGTCCGGACAGTGCACCTTCGCGAGCTCTTGAATAGGGGTCTTGTGACTCGTTACCATCAGGCTGTCAGATGGTAGTTTTAGTTTTTTGAGTGACGACGTGTGGATTAGTATTTGGGCGACTGGGACCGAATGTAGTAAATAAGTAATGTTTTGCATTTATGTTGTTACATAGGTGATAAATGTTAAGTTAAGTGAGGGATAATAATGAGCCCTGCAAGGGCATCACAACTGCTGTTTAACTTAAGGTAATTTAGAACTAAGAAGTACATACGCATGCATTGTGGCAGTCGTGCTGAGAGTGAGTACGTTTGCTTTGTGAGAGATTGATCAGTATTGGGACCATGAGTTATATGTTGCCTGGGAGTTTTACAAACCCTATTTAACGGTATTGTGTTATAAGCTTATATAAGTATCATCATCACAACGATGTACAATCACAAGTTTTTTTCTAATAACAAATTGAGAGTTGCATTTAGGAAAACTCGAGCCATTCTAAAATCTCAGTTGAGTTGAGTGTAGGTACATGCTGGACTAAAAGTATCAAGCACACATGCATTTTTTTATAATTCTTTTTTAATCGTGCTTTTATATTTTTTCGTATACAAAATCTAAATCTTTTACAGGAATCAGTTGCTTTTATAGATGTTCAATAGAATTGCAATTAGTCCTTTTGTTGTAAACCCGTCTTTTGTCAGCCAAGCCATAATCTAAAAAGCTACTTGGGTAACACTTGAGTTTTATAGATGTTTATATACCTCTTTATATATTACAAGTATTTTTGTTCTTGATATGATAACTAATAGTTTATTTATAAGTTATAAAGAAAGAAAGTACTCAATACTTTTAACGTAGTCACATTTAGACAATAACTGTGAATTTAGCGTTTCATTTTACTACAAACTTTTGATATTAATCAGTCTTTAACGTTATACTCGTAGTTATGCCCTCTCATAGTGCCACTGCTAAATTTAGGTTAGATTGAACATAATACATTACATAAGTGATAATCATCACAAATATAATAATTTATAATAGTATTTTAACTATTACGTCTATTATTTGAAAATAAGTTATTTATCTTTATTTGTATTTATTTACTTGGTTCGTAATCATCTCATTAGCATGGTGTCAAGGTACGAATAATTTTGACTTCATATATATACATAATAACTTGCTACGGGATATGATACGACGTAGCACAAACATGTGCGCTGTAAAACAGTTAACCTTTTACTTCGCAAGACACTTTTCACTGTATTGAACTCGCCTAGCGGGCGCCTACGCCGTAGTACCGCTACATACGAGGAAACCCACGGGATCGGCTACGCTCGTAGGCGTAGCGCGTAGCGATTCTTGGCAGTGAATGTGTTGAAATAAATAAATTGTTCAAGCCTCGTTTAAATTATGATGTAAAGCCTGACAAGTTCCTATTTAGCCCTCGCTATGTTGCGGATTTTCAGTGGAACTAATTTATTTTCATGGCAATTTTTTTTGACACTACAGACGTTGGAAGTCATTGCATGTCACTGATGTAACCAAAACGAAAATAATTCTTCATAATTCAGAATAATAAACGATTTCGTAATCAAAATGCCTAAAAAAGTTCACCCCGATGCAAAAAAAAATCATTTTAAATACATTCAAATGGTTCCGGCAGAAAAAGGACGAAGGATTCAGCAGCATTCCAATAAACAATGTTTTGAAATTAGTTGTTGACATGACGGGTAGTGATATTCATAGTGCGGTTGTAATGAACTGTCCAATTTTAGAATCGGATTTTGATGGATAGGTAGGTGGTTGTATGGGTGTCGGGGTGTTGTGACTTGAGGTGAAACCAGTGAATATCTAGATAATAGGTATTTATTCTTCGTTCTTACATTTAGAGTACTGTGCGCTGGCTGGTAGGAGGCAGAAGAAAGAGAGTGAGCCAGTTCAGGCGAGCCTTTTTATGTTAGCCCATTCGTTCATTCCACTCGCTCTGAGTGGATTGAACGAATGGTAAAGATTGTACATGTTTACTGCCCTGACTGCGCATATTTCTGCCTGGGGAGATGTGGCGTTTCAGACGCCACACATATTTAATTATCAACTGAGCATGCTCTTCCGATTACCTGAGAACATAGTTTCACAATCTACAAGTACATAATTGTATATCTCACTCGTTCTTGCACGATGCCAATACACACTGTCCCGACTATTCATGACGTACACGTATTATTGCCATAAATGTAACCTGTTTGTAGCGACACTATATCCGGGCTAAATAGGAACTTGTCAGGCTATAAATAAAAGACATTGTGATCATAGCATTATTTTGAAGTGTCAATAAAATGCTGCGCAATACTTTTCTTGTATTTTTTATAACGACTGGTTTGTCATGTCATATGTAATTTACGAGTTCCTACGCCCAGCTTTCGTCTCTGTCACCAGATCGTCACGGTGGTTGTACCATGATATTTAAATAACAGTATATACCTATGTACACCATTCAACTTTATTTTACTCCGGGAAATTCACTCGTGACAAGAGCGACGTCGCGTTTGTTCTATTTTGTTCACAAATAATAAAATACGGGTGTACACTCAAAATTATTTGTTACTCCAAGAGAAAGAAGGCAAAAAATATGCCTAGTGACGAAAATCCCTGTCAGATATCTCAAATAATTGAAGCTACAACCGTTTTAATACTGCTTGATATACCTAGAGAGATAAACGTTAGCAGATCGTGACCTCACGATCTGAGCGAGTCATATAAAGGTGCGTTTGACAGAAAAGGGTCAGAATAACACCCCCCCCCCTCTTCAAATTTTGGACAAGTAACTTTGTGATTATTTAATCCCCTGCTTCATTTTTTTCTCCAATTGTGAATATTTTTAATCCTTCGGGAAACTTCAAGATTATTGGTTATTTATTGCATTTGGTGTCTGCACCCCCAAGGAAAATAGATTCCTCGTGTTTAGACCAGGGGGCCTAGATAAAGGTGCTTCATTTCGTTCGTTCCACGGCAAAACACGGTGCTCGTGTAAGTATTTTTAGGGTTCCGTACCTCAAGAGGAAAAAACTGAACCCTTATAAGTAGGATCCCTTTGGGACAACAGTCTGTCTGTCTCTCTAGACCATTTTTCTCGTGAATGCGTATCGAGGCATCGACTTGAAAATGAAAACATTAAACTCAGAGGGACTACCGCTAATCGAAAACTAACTTCGTTCGTGTATCTCCGTCTTTGTCGCAGAACCTACACGAACAAAGTTCTTTTTCGTTTCACGGTAGCCCAGGTTTACAGTCCCTTAAAGCTCTGAATAAAATCATACTTCGAAGTTATTAAAAAAAAAGATACAGTGTATGCCTCAAAAAACGTACATTTCGACACACTCAACGGAATCAAAATGTATAGGGTACTTTCCGTTGACCTGGAACTATTTTAAAAACTTAATGTTCCGAGCTGGATTCGATCCGGCGATAATAGACGTACATGCCCTCTCGCTACTAACCAACTGAGCTATCGGAACAATCTGTAACGCACGCTAAATTTTTCAATCAGTTCCTTCTTACAACGCGTTATGTGGCGATATCTACCTAGAAGACTTAGGCATCTTTACGGCAAACGCTTTTTTATGCATATGTTATTAAGTACGGAACCCTCGGTCCGACTACCGATCGAACTCCTTGTCCGGTTTTGTTCCCTAAGGAGAAAGAATTACATATTGACAAGCTGAAGACCTTGAATATTATCAAGATAAATCATAGAAAAAAAGAGTGCAAATGTGAAATGAACCAAAATAAAGATAAAAACATTTTTTTTTTTTATTTGCTGACGTTTCAGAGCGTTCAGTTATAATTTTTTTGATGTTGTGTTACTTAAAAAAAACAGCTATTTTAAACTATTTCCAAAATTTTGATTATTTCTATACTTCAGTTCAGTCAGTTCATTGGCTGGACTATTGTTAAAACCCATTACACTAAGAAGTAAAATTATAACTTCAAAATAATCCCCGAAATGACTAAAGAAATTCTGAAGTCTAATGTAAAGTTGAATCTTTAGCCTAAACTTTGTAATTAATGGATTAAAAGTTTAGAGTTTCGATTAATAACTTATTAGCCGCATTAAAGGAAAACCTCTTCGGAGCTTTGGTTTTGGTGGTTAAATTACAATTCACAGATGTTGGGATAAGACAGGGACTTGCTTTGTTGAACGAGGGAGCGAAGCGAACGAAGTTTTCCGTTTTAGCTTGGGCGAAAATGCGTTCATGTGTCCAGCGCTCCGGCTGTTCTAAGTCCTCCTACAGCACGGCTATCACGCGACGGCGCGCGAACTCTCTCGATTTTTCTCGCACTATCCGTCTCTCTCTTAAGAACACTTGGAATAAGAGTAGGTATAAGTAGTACGAGAAAAATCGAAAGTATGTCGCGGCACGGCAGTCCCATGATAGACGTGCAGGTCGCATGTCACAACCGACTCTCTTGAAATTTTGTAAGAAGGTTCGATGATTATATGTATTTTATTGTCAATTCAGTTTTAACGATTTTTGTGTTTGTCGCCCCACGAGGGTATTTTAAGTTTACCGCCCCTAGTATTAAATAGTACATTATGATACAAGTGACCTATGTTAATAATTACAGCAGAGGTTGTTTAACTAGTTCATGCGAGCCGCAGGTGAGTGTGATTAGAGAGCCGAGGATGCATCTAATCAATGCCTTGCCTAATTAATGCGTGCTGTAAATTTTATAAAACACGCGTGTTTAATACCCAGGATTATGACCCTAAGAGCGACGTAATAAGAGGTACGTTAAGAGCAAATGTGTTGAAAAAGAAAGTTATATCCAGAGCAATGAAAAATATCCTTTTACTATATTTCTACGAGCTTTTATTTCACTTGTACTGTTCCTATGGAAGAATGTAAGTAAATATGTAAGTTGTTCTTCGTCGTCGTTTTATGAAACTTTAACAAATGCCCATCGCACCTGAGGTTCTCCCTTATTAACCATTACATCGACTATAGTAGCGCCAGTTGCGTCCAAATGGCGCTGTGCAGCGATATTTATAGCGACATTTGAATATTTCGTTTTTCTGCCGGCACGGATATTCATCGGTGAATGAAAACTAACTACCTAGCTAATATTATGGATGCAAAAGTAAGGGTGTTTGGTAGGTAGGAAAAGGAACACTCTCACGCAACTAGATACTGTACAGATTTTGAAATTTCCTAGAAGGAAGCTACGGTAGCTTAGTGGTTTAGGCATGCGGCTGTCAAGCAGCGGTCGTGCGAATCCCGGCTCCTAACAATGCGTTTTTCGGAACTTATGTGCGGAATATTTTTAATAGCTTTTCGGTGAAGGAATACATCGTGAGGAAACCGATCGAATCGCAATAAGGTCTCGTTTACCCTCTGGGTTGGAAGGTCAGATGGCAGTCACTTTCGTAAAAACTAGTGCCTATGCCAAATCTTGGGTTTAGGTTTCAAAGGGGACCCCAAGCTCCTTTGGTGCACAATCAAGAATAACGCTACGCATTTCTTGCTTACTATAGGTAGGTAGATAGGCAGAATAATAATTAGATTCAATTTATACCCGCTAGCTAGGCAGCTTAGACGTTAAAGGCCGCGTTTATGTGCCTAAGTGTGTGCCATAAGCCATAAGTAATGTTTTATCCCTAGTCATCAGCTTTCAATTGTTCTAAACCATTAATTCGAAATAGCCTAGTTAGATGAAAGTACTTAGATGACTAAAAACCTAGCCCTAACTTCCAATTGAGTCCATTATCAATCGAATGACTTAGAATTACAAATCGGGAGAAATGAAGACGTTTGGGTCCACTTAAGTTATGCTATTCACAATCTATCTTAACTCCCCTCAAGTCTTCTGTAGTCTTTCTAGTTTATCTTGACCAAGAAATTCGGAACAACTAAGTACCTTTTCATCACACTTGCTCGTCAACGGCGTTTTTACTTGCGTGCGTACAGAGCAGTTACAGCCGTTTTACCTCCCACGGGGTGTTAAGTTTAGTTTTAAAATATAAAACCCACTCATACTTCACTTCGGACTGAGGATGTTTCCAATCAGCCAAGGTGTATTTCATATCTTCAAAAGTTTGCTACAGCCAACTTTTAATATGTATAAAACATATCTTTATATTAAATTTGACTGCAATTGAATGTTTAATATGTAGTTAAGTGTCTATGTAAAACGTTTTAAGTGTTTTTAAATCGTGGCTGTATACCGAAGGGTCTTTGCCATACGCGCCTCACGTCAAATTTAACAAAATGGACGACTATGTTGCAGTTTTTATTACGATTTGCATTAATTTCTTCTAAAATGTATTTGTTTCCTCGCAAATGTGATGAAAAACATTGTGTATAACACGGGGACGTAAGAATATTGCAAACTCTTGTTCGCAATATTCCGCTTACGCCCCTCGTTAAACAATGTACATTACCTACCTATACCCGTGCTCGGGGTGTTATTCGCTACGCGCTAATGCGGCTCACCCCGCCGCGCCGGTCACCCGTCACGTAACTAAGAACTCTACCTACGCTTAGTTCTTTACCGCACCGCGGTGTCAAGATATATTTGTGGGTGAGCGTTGAGGTGAACTTAAAACAAGTTACAGAATAGGGGGCGCTGCACCGAATCGTTCGCTTAAAGGGTTTTTTGCAATATGCGTTGGACTTTAATTATTTTAAAGATCGAAACTGGTATTGGTTGATCTTTTTCTCGCCCACCGCTCTGCTGCTTTGCACAGCTCGGGGGCTGGCACAACTGACGCCGCGCCGCGACGCGAGTCGAGAAGGATCTACCGTCCTCGTTCTAATTTGCACGGTGCGAGTGTGACAGGGGACACTCAGTCGCGCGACAAGCGGCTTGTCAGCAAGTTGTGCTCGACGTATGAGGAATACTGAACCTAAAGGTAATAAATACATAGTGATTCATTTCGTTCCATCTAGTATTTCTTTGTACCTATAGTTATTGTGACTAATTGCTGTGCAATACCTGAATAATAATAAAACACTTTGGGACGGTAGGTACCGGTACATTTGAATGTCGAATGAGGCCCCAGATTTCTAATCAGGACAATCTAACCGTCTGTCCTTTACCAATCCCTAACATTAACTGCAGATCCGAAGCCCAACGGCCCATACAAACCATAATGCTAGATATTAGGGAGATTACGGTCGTTTACCAACTATTTAGTTTTTAATGGAGAATTAGTTCGGTTACGTCTCTAATGGGATGTTAAAAGATTAAAACATTAATAATGCTAGATAAAAGGCAGTTCTGTCTATTAAACATTATGATTATGAGTGAGCTTATTTGTTTGCACGCCGTAATCCATCTTTAATAACATAATTCAATCAATTACAATCCTAAGGATGCGATGAATTGAGCGTGTGGAATCTGTATTTGTCTGTGGCTGTCGGCACAACGAATCCTGAAATCTAAAGGATCGGCAGCAAACATGTAATTCTTCCGGTGTCTCAAGTGTCCATAGGTGACGGTGTCTGCTTACCATCTGGCCGAATCCTATTTTACCGCCATCATAGGTAATCTAAAAGAAATCCTACTCTAAAATTGTAATCTACAATCTAGTGCGTTTAGGTCTAGTCAACTCTATGTGGAACAAAACAAGCGACAGATGCGAACAGAACACTGAGAACAAAACGAGTTCCAATCTCATCGTAAATGTAAGGAAGAAAACATACTCCTCTGACTTTACGGTAATACGGAGGGTTCGTCCGGGAACCAGTGCAGGCGATGATATGGACTGCGATATTAAGGCGCCATAGGTTCAGCGAAGTTAAGCGAACAGAGTTTTTGAAACAATATAATGCGTCTGTTTATCATAATATGGTTTAAAAAAAATACGAATAGTAATCTTGAGGCTTTTCTGCAGGGAAATCAGTATTTAGAACCATGATTAAGCAATTTTCGCTCGATAGAAAAAAAATCACGAACATAGGTCTAAAAGGGTCTAAAATACACTTAAAATATTTCTTACAAATTATGCACAAAAGCTAAAAATATTGAAATGGCTTCTAAAAATCGGCAATATCATGTTTGAGGGAACTCAGTGTTTACTTTTTTATTTATTAAAACGGCCAAAAAATTAAGATTAAAAAACATCATTTCCGCGCTTCCGAGCTCGCACTTCCATCTCGCTCACGCTTATGCTCAGTGAGAGGGACAGAAGACCATGAACCTACGGCGCCTTAACGTGGTACCTAAAGGTACAGCAGAACTATTTATAGCCTTGTCGCAGCGGATCACGGGCTCCTTTAGGGCACAACCGGGATCATTTCCGGTTGTGAGCTAGGCGGATGATTTATGCCCTTGTACGAGCGGTTTCACTTACTCCTACTCGGTTCTCCTGTCGTCATTACAGACAGGTCATGGGTTAGGTTTCAGCCCCCCCTAATTCTGCAACTTGTTTTAAGCTCACCTCAACGCTCACCCATAAATATACTCGTATCTTAACACCGCGATGAATAGTAACTAAGCATAGGTAGAGGTCTTGTTTCGTGACGGGTGACCGGCGGGGTGAGCCGCATTAGCGCGTAGCGAATAACAGCCCAGCAGAGGCGGCTCGCCCTAAGGAGCGCTGATGCAGTGAACTCCCATAAATAATTATAACAAAATTATACTCATTAATCTCATTATTAATATTACTATTTAAAATCCACTTAAAATACGACTGTACCAATACCAATAAAATAATTACCTTTACACATTACAAGATCATAAGTAGGCGCTATACCCATCATCCTACCGTATCATTTCATAGGTAACGCGCCAAGCGGAGCGCTCACGATTGCGCTCCTATAAAAGAAGACTCAGTACATTTCCTAATACGAAATCCAATAAGAGTGAAAGAGAAAGTTCGCCACAGTCCTGCGCGTGAAACAGAAGATTTTCTATGAAAATATAGCCAAATTCGGAGCGCCGCTCACGCCACGTTGCCGGTTAATTTTGCCGCCCGGCCGCGACAGCGACAGCGATTGCGCGCGACGTTGCCACTCCTATGTAAACAAAGTCAACTTAAATGCATGCGCGCGAATGCAAATTCGGGTATTTTCCAATTAATAATCATTTAATACGAGTTGAAATAGCCTGTACTTATCAGTTACTACTTGTGAGTGTTAAAATGGATAATTATAATGTGGTGTTCATTAAAAAGTGTGCAAAAACGTGACAAATCCGGCTTGAATTGGAGGCTAAGGGACAAGGGACCTTGACCTTACGCAAACATGAACGACGAAAACCAAAACATTTACGCGTGTGTTTAAATCCGAACAATATGTGAAAACACTGTAGTTGTGTGGTAGTGATGAGAGTAAAAACTATTTTACAGGATATGCGCAGGGCACTCGATTCCACGTAAGTACCGAAAGTCTATACGCGAGTTCAATGACCGCGTTGACAAAAACAGGCATATTTTACGAAGGTTAGGAACAGATTGTGTAGTATTATGTGGTGCATTTCAAATTGCTTTAAGGGTGCACGGATGAGTCTTCGGAATCCCGGAATCTGCTAACGTCATGTATTTTCATTGTTTTATTTCAAGTGAACACCCATACAATTTAGTCACGAGCCGCCTCTGCAGCCCAGCTGTTTTCTTACTGGAAAAGTGCAGTCTGAATGCCGTTGACATGACTATTATTCTTCTATACTGTGACATGACATAACATAAGCGTGTCTCTCACAATATCGACTCGAAACAAGGCATCACCTTAAAACCCTTTATTTGACAGTGTATACCTATACAAAGTCTTTGGCCCTCTTTTTGTATTTTTTTCATGACCGAAATCATTGGGATTGCCCTGCGTCACCGAGGCTTGAACTATATGGACCTTCGCTATTTTTTGTAGGGTTGTGCACAATCCCTACATGCTACGTAGTACGAATGTTCACCACACGTTCGTAATAAAGATCTCATTTCATTACGTTTTACTGCCTCGGAAACCATTAACTGATGCTGTGAATATGTTGCCGAGATGGCCTCTTAATGTTCGAAGGGAAAAATAAAGTGATAATGGTAACTCGTAACCGTAAGGTATTGTTTGCTAAATCTTTTATCGCGTTTTATGTGTGTGATTTTGACTGGGGAAGTTTTTTATGGTGTTGGTTGTAGGTAAGTTTTAAATGAGAATACCTATGGAGCGTGTGGTCAAATAAATATGTCAAATAAGTAGTGTTAACTACCTTACGTAAACAGTGCTATAATAAATAAATAAATAAATATTAAGGGAAAATCTTACAAAAATCAACCTATATTCCCAAACTAAGTAAAGCTTGTACTATGGATATGGGTACTAGACGACGATAACATACTTATACTTACGATTCTTAAATAAATAGGTACTCAAATAAATAGAACACATCCATGACTCAGGAACAAATATTCGTGCTCATCACACACATAAATGCCCTTACCGGGAGTCGAACCCAAGGCCTCTTGCTTCGTAGGCAGGGTCACTACCAACTAGGCTTAAGAGGTCGTAAATAATGGGCTCAAAGTCACCCAAAGGGCAATAGAGAGGGCTATTCTGGGAGTTTCTCTGCGTGATCGCATCATCAGAAGTGAAGGATATATCCGCAACAGAACCAAGGTAGGTAAACGATATAGCCTTTCGAATCGCTAAACTTAAGTGGAAGTGGGCAAGGCACAGAGCACGTAGTAGAACCCATAGCCGTTGGGGCGGAAAGGCTCTCGAGTGGCGACCACATACCGGCAGGCGCAGGCGGCGCAGCGTGGGTAAACCCCCCACAAAGTGGACTAATGTATGTATAAGTAAGCATTTAACAGTACACAATACAGGTTAAGACATAAACATTATTATAAGATTAAAGTAAAAAGGCGAACTTATCCGTATAAGGGATCTCTTCCAGCTAATGACCTGGCAAAGGTCGCGGGTGTCCGCTGAATGCGGGTGACGCTGGACCGATCACTGGCACTCTTTGGAGGAGGCCCAAGTCCTGCAGTGAACGTCTTTGGGCTGATAAGATGATGAAAATAAAGTTATTGACCTTAACTTATATTTTTATATTTCGCGTAGAGCTCATTATGTACAACTCCAGCAATAACATCTGTTGGCAACTCCAACACAGAATAGATCATAGAATGACCGGAACGCCTATCATTCCATCCATTCGTTCCTGTCGCTTCTATAAGTTCATTCATTCACTCAATCTCTCTCTCTAAAACCAACCGCAGCCATGTAATGTACCGTGTGCTTAATTTATTCAATACAAATTACTTCGAATCCAACGAGAAACAGCGCCTACTACCACTGCACCATCACTGTTCAACATCGACTCATCACAATTTTCAAATCCAATTTTACAAACTGCTATATTTTTCATCGCAACTTGTTCTAAGGACCGACAACGAGCCAGGATCGTAAAACAGAGGGGACAAGATTAATTCTCCGAATCCCCTCGCAATCACGAGTCGAATAAATCGAGTCTCACGATTTTCGACAAATAAGTATTCCGCTCGGATTTAATAAATTGATGATGACTTTGCTGAAAAATAGGTGAGGTACGGTCGAATACAGATGCTTATTTAATTCATATTTGAGTCAAGGTGTTTGTAGTAAGCCGCGTCTCCATATTGCGCGGCTGCCGCGCGAGCCATGTTCGACCGCGGCAAACGTGTAGTTTGGCTCGCGAGCCAAATTTGACACCATATTTCTACAAGCGCGGCTGCCGCGCGCGGCAAGGCGATCCGTCACGATCGAGAGTTCGAGAGTCGATCGAACAGTTTGTACTTGACAACCATGGACGTATCACGTCTTAAGCGTGCGGTTGCCGCTTTTATTAGCTTTTGCTAACTCTAGACTTTTCCTTCTATAAGACGCTAAAAGCGTGGTCATTTTCTGTTTTAATTCCTTTACAGGCAGGCCCATTGCTGCACTAATATCATTCTATGCATTGTTTCTTAACGATCTGTTGCGATAATCACTACAGTTACTGTTCCATAAAAGCTGTTTAGAGCTGTATAATTTAATTAAAGTACGACACTTTTCGTTATCCATGTCAACTGCCGCGCGAGCCAACTCAAATCGAAACACACCCGTCCCAACTGTGCGCGAACAAAACACTGACGTTCCTTTGCCGCGCGCCAAAATACCGACAGCAAATGGTTCGTCGCGAACCATGTTCGAGCGCGGCAATGTTCGAGTTGGCTCGCGCGGCAGCCCGGTATCCATTGCGCGCGGCTGCCTCGCGAGCCAATGTTCGATGGTTTGCCGCGCAATATGGAGACGCGGCTGTAAGTAGACGTCAAAGATAAGTACAGTCAAGTGCAAAAAAAATATCTATCGATAACATCTATATATATAAAAGAAGGATACCTCGCCACCTTCTGGTCCCGCACAATATGAAACCATCGACACGAGAAGAAGAAGAAGAAGAAGGATACCTGATCTACCATCAACGCACAGCCGAAACTACTGGGACTAGAAACTTGAAATTTACACCAGGACTTCCTTTTATGACGTAGGCAACCGATAAGACGGGATTTTTGGAAATTCCACCCCCAAGGGGGTTAAATGGGGGTGCAAATTTTGTATGGGGGAAACTTTATATTATGAACTAGAGACTTAAAACTTTGTAGAAAGATTACTTATTAAGATACAAAAAAAGTAATTTCAGCGTTTAAGAAAATTCCACCCCTAAAGGAGGAAGATTACTTATTAGGATACAAAAAAAACTTTCAGTGTTTTATAAAACTCCACTCTTAAGGGGGTTAAATAGGGGTGCAAAGTTTGTACTCAAAACTACTGCGACTAGAAACTTGAAATTTACACCAGCACTTCCTTTTATGACGTAGGCAAGGGATATGACGGGATTTTTGGAAATTCTATCCTTAAGGGGGTTAAACAGGGGTGCAATGTTTGTATGGGGGAAACATTATTTATAGAACTAGATACTTGAAACTTTGTGGGAAGATAGCTTATTAGGATACAAAAAAGTGGCTTCAGCGTTTTATAAAATTCCACCCCTAAGGAGCTAAATAGGGGTGCAAAGTTTGTTTTCAAAACTACTGGGACTAGAAACTTGAAATTTACACCAGAACTTGCTTTTATGACGTAGGAAAGGGATAAACGGGATTTTTGGAAATTCTATCCCTAAGGGGGTTAAATAGGAGTGCAAAGTTTGTATGGGAGAAACATTATTTTTTGTACTAGAGACTTGAAACTTTGTAGGAATATTACGTATTAAGATACAAAAAAGAACTTTCAGCGTTTAAGAAAATTCTACCCCTAAGGGGGTTTACTGGGGTTCCAAAGTTTGTATGGGGGAAACATCATTTATTGAACTAGAAACTTGAAACTATGTAGAAAGATTACTTATTAGAATAAAATAAAAGTACTTTCAGCGTTTTATAAAATTCCCCTCCTAAGGGGGTTAAATAATAGGGAAATATTATTCTTTGAACTAGAGTCTTTAAACTTTGTAGGAAGATTACTTATTAGGATACAAAAAAAAACATTTAGCGTTTTATAAAACTCCACTCTTAGGGGGTTTAAATAGGGGTGCAAAGTTTGTATTTAAAATTATTGGGACTAGAAACTTGAAATTTACACCAGAACTTCCTTTTGTGACAGAGGCAGGGGGATAAAACGGGACTTTTGAAAATTCTATCCCTAAGGGGGTGCAATGGGGGTCTAAAGTTTGGATTGGGGAAACATAATTATTGAACTAGAGACTTGAATCTTTGTAGGAAGATTACTTACTGATACAAAAAAGGACTTTCAGCGTTTTATAAAATTCTACCCCTAAGAGGGTTAAATAAGTGTGCAAAATTTGTATTCAAAACTACTGGGGCTAGAAACTTGAAATTTACACCAGAACTTCCTTTTATGACGTAGGCAAGGGATAAGACGGGATTTTTGGAAATTCTATCCCGAAGGGGGTTAAATAGGAGTTCAAAGTTTGTATGGGAGAAACATTATTTTTTGTACTAGAGACTTGAAACTTTGTAGATAGATTACTTATCTATATATATAAATGCCTTTGTCCTGACTGACACACTCATCAACGCACAGCCGAAACTACTGGGACTAGAAACTTGAAATTTACACTAGGACTTTCTTTTATGACGTAGGCAACCGATAAGACGGAATTTTTGGAAATTCCATCCCTAAGGGGGTTAAATGGGGGTGCAAAGTTTGTATGGGGGAAACTTTATATTATGAACTAGAGACTTAAAAGTTTGTAGAAAGATAACTTATTAAGATACAAAATAAGCGATTTCAGAGTTTAAGAAAATTCTACCCCTAAGTAGGGGTGTAATGTTTGTATGGGGGAAACATTAATTTTTGAACTATGAACTTGAAACTTTGTAGAAAGATTACTCAATAAAATACAGTAAAAGTAATTTCTGCGTTTAAGAAAATTCCACCCCTAGGGGGGTTAAATAAGGGTGCAAAGTTTGTATGAGGGAAACTTTCGCTTATGAAAGAGAAACTTGAAACATTGTAGACAGATTACTTATTATAAAACAAAAAAAGCGCTTTCGGCTTTTTAGAAAATTCTACCCCTAAGGGGGTTAAATAGGGGTGCGAAATTTGTATGGGGGAAACATTATTTTTTGAACTAGAGACTTGAAACTTTCTAGAAAGATTACTTATTAAGATACAAAAAAAGAACTTCCAGCGTTTTAGTACATTGCACCCTAAATGGGGTTAAATAGGGGTGCAAAGTTTGTATGATGGAAACTTTTCCTTTTGAGCTAGAAACTTTAAACTTTGTAGACAGATTACTTATTTGTATATAAAAAAAGAATTTAAGCGTTTTTAAAAATCCACCCCTAAGGGGTTTTAAAAAGGGTGACATGGTTGTATGGGGGAAACTTTGTTTTTTAGGTAGAGTAAAAATTTTGTAGAAAAATTACTTATTCAAATATAGAAAAAGTCGTTTCAGTGACTTAGAAAACTCCACCCCTAAGGGAGTGAAATTGGGGTTTAGAGTGAATATGGGGGAAACTTAGTTTTTGAGCTAGAGACTTAAAACTTTGTAGAAATATTACTTATTAGATTACAAAAAAAGGACTTTTTGCGTTTCAGACTATTCCACCCCGAAGGGGGTTAAAAGGCAAGGGTTGTATTGGAAACGCTTTTTTTAGTAAGATACTTGAAACGTTGTAGAAAGATTACTTATCAAATAAAAAAGTACTTCCAGCGTTTAAGAATATTCTATCCCTAAGGGGGTTAAAAGGGGGTGCAAGGTTTGGATTAGCAAAACTCTTTATTGAGCTGGAGACTTAAAACGTTGTATAAACAATTATTATCAGAATAAAAAAGATCTTTCAGCGTGTTGGAAAAAATCCTCCCCTAAAGGGTTTAAAACGGCATTCAAGGGATGGAGACCAAGAAAATATTATAGTAAGAGATTTGTAACTTCGGTCTTATAGCCTTTATCTTAAAAGACCACAAAACTGATTAGTTTTAAATTCCTCCCCTATGGGGGCAACATAATTTAGACTGCTTGAAATGGATTCCATAAGGGGGTAAAAAACACTCATCCCTAAAATGAGCTACAAGGAGTTGGATGTTTGTACAGGGAACAAGACAATTTATAATTAAGGGATCTGGAACTTCGCTAAAAGACTAGGTAACTAATTACAACATTTCTTGAAATTCATCCTGTAAGGAGTATGTATGAGGAATAAGTATTTTTTGAAGTAAGGGAATTCATAGGTCTTTTATACTAATTATATGGTAAGCCAAAATAAATAATCCGACTGGTAGCAGAGAAGTAGGCAAGGATAGATTAGAACCACGACCCTTACAGAACCGAACGAACCTTCCAGTTCCCATAACCGAAAAGAAGGTAATGTTTCATTTAAACTGCGGATTATTTTGTTAATTTATAAAGTTTATTTTAGACAATCAAAATCATGTATGCTCTAACAACACCGTTAAATGGGGACAGCAGATGGAGATGGAAAGTTCTACGTCTTTTAGCATTAGATAGGTTTTCATAATTATACAGGTAGCTCGGACTAACGTGAACTACTGAACGGATTTAGGCAAACATTTCCAGTAATGTAGCTTTCTTTAATACATTATAAAAAATACAATTATATACAATTTTAGCAGAAATGTCTGTTGATGATTCTTAAGATATTTATATTTCTAAAAACGGAGTTTTCAATTTAAATTTAGCAATTTAAACTAATGAACTCATTTCACTGTTACCTTTTACGCTTAATCCCTGAACGGATTTAGATGAAATTTTCCGTACGCTGAATTTGACACCCTTGGAAGGATATAGGATAGTTTTTATCTCTGAAATAATCCCATAAGATGGTAGAACTTTGTTTGGGTCGGCGATAATTAAGGTTCCACCTACAATAATTTAATACCAATCATTTTTCTAAGATACAAGTTCTACGCGGACGAAGTCGCGGGCAACAGCTAGTCCTCTCATAAATAAGTACCAAAACCTTAATCCACTAACATAAGAGTTATGAGACATATTTATGAGCACCCATATTATAACACTTGACTGTACCTAGTAAGTACAGTATTATCTAGGAGAAAAAGAGTAGGTACTTATATAAAAAACTTTTTCGATAAAAATATGTTAGGGTACATATCTCTATTTAAAGTATAAAGGTAACAAGATTAACAAATCTATTTGAATAGAAAGTCTAGAATATGATATGAATAGAAGGGATACGCGACGCGGACCCTGGGCTCCTTTAGGGGCACAACCGGGAATAACGCTAGGAGAATGATGATACGCGACGCGCCCCAAGCGTGGTGTCCACCTTGAGATTATTTGACTTGGCCGAATTGTTTCAAAGTAGTTTATTGACAAAGCAACTCTACCATCCAAATAAGAAGGGGGGGGGGGGGGGGTATCGCTGACGCTGGCTTTAGAGCAGTTCAATAAAAACGAATTTAAAATTAATATAAGTCACTCTAAACTAACAAGAAATATTAGTAAAAAACTGTTAGAGGTGCCGGCGTGTGGTAATAATTATTATGGTAAGAGAATTAGGAAGTACTTGGTCCCCAAAATATATAATGACTAGCGGCCGCCCGCGACTTCGTCCGCGTAGATTTTTGATGATGACAAAGATATAAAATAGGTAAATGAATTTTATTCTTAGTTAAAATGGTCTAAGTAGACATATTACATTTCAAACAGTGGCAGACACTGATACCTATGCGATTGTTAAAGAATTTTTAAAGATTTTCCAATCAGATTACGGGAATTGTTTGCAGAATGCTTAATACTTGTTCCGTCAGTTACCTGATGCTTTAATCTAATTTTAATCTTTGACAAAAAATACTCTGCAAGATATACAGCGACGCATTGATTTGGAGCTAGAAAATGGGGATCTTAGATATTATGAGTGAGATTTAAAAAAAAGTTAAATATCGTAAGGCTGTTAAAACAATCTTAAACTCTGCACTGGAAATCGAGAAATGGAGACAGGTTAATGAAGAGTACATCTCTTTAAAAAATCCAGTGTTCCCCTTCCCCGTACAAAACCTTCAACCTTTTTTTAACCCCCATTGGGATAGAATTTTCTTAAACGCTGAAATTACTTTGTTGTATTTTAATAAGTTAACTTTGCCAGCCTCACTAGCCTACGTCATAAAAGGAAGTCCTGGTGTAAATTTTAAGTTTCTAGTCCCAGTAGTTTCGGCTGTGCGTTGATGAGTGAGTACCTAAGTCAGGACCGTATAATATAAGAGAATAATGATATTATAAGAGAATGTAATACATTTAGAATGTTTAAGGTTAAAGTGAAGGAGTTTTTCTTAGAAAAAACAAAATCTAAACTGGAAGTGTAGTCTAAGTAAAGTAATCACGTGAGCTGTACCATTAGAAAACAAAGTTATAAAATTAAAGTAAACTACCTAACTAAGATAGCTAAGCCTACTCATCTAGGGTGACCAGATGTCAGGAATTTTCCTGACATGTCAGGAATTTTAGACATATGTCAGGAATGCGGCCGGAAAAGGGAAATGTCAGGAATTTTCGGCAAATCAATGAAACAATAAAATTTTACACACTGTTAACTTTTATTTTAATCACAATAACAAAAAAGGGTAAAGCCACAAGTACTTTGGAGTTTCATAAATTGTAACTTATAAATTTTCGTTATTATCTTTTTACGATATCAACATAAAAATACGGCCCACGGCGTAATAACAATACGCCGCGAGCGCGTCAAGCTCGCGTCAGGAATTTCGGCCGAAAATCAGGAATTTTGTCAGGACTTCTGAAATTTGTATCTGGTAACCCTATACTCATCTATTTTTTTGTAAGGGAGTCCCTCTGCCAACAAACTGTCCTGCAGTTTGGCAGAAGAATATGTTGTGAAACAAGGGTGTGTGTTCTAACTGAATACATTTTTCTTTCTTTCTTTTACATAACAGTTTTATAAAATGTCACCACATTAAATTAAATCTCAATTCTCAACCATACTGTCTCGTCGTCATCGTTCTAGACTTTTGGAATTTTAGCCTTCACACAACTAACACACACTAATTAGCAGCACGATTACCAAGATGAATATAAATGATAAAAGTTCGTTCAAGTGATGCTTGAACGTACTTTTCACTTTTCGTAACAGAAATACACCCCAGGAACGTCAACGTCATGCAAGCACCGCAGCGTCGCTCGCTGTCAGTTAACTGTCACTACTGTCAGTCTTCGATGAAATAATAACACCGGTTCTGGATGAAGAATTTTGCGACAGGAATATATTTTAACTATCATATTTAATGTTGTTATTAAATTAAAAAGCCAAAGCGATAATACAAATATAAGTATTGTTTCATCACACCTCTTGAAAAATGAGTAAAAACAATGTTCATAATCGCGGTGCCAAATCTCACGTGAAGTCGGATGTAATCAATACCAAAAGCGATACAGACGTGAATCTAAACATCAAAAAAGAAGAATCATCTTATGGTAACATTTTGGGAGCCTCAACATTGGATTTAGAAGATGTTTCAGAGGGTGAAAATTCGTATTCTACAGGAAAGAGGAAACGAGAGATTACTCCGCTTTTGGTGTCAAATTTACCCAAAAATTACAATTTAATGCAGATTACGGATTATTTGGTGAAAATGGTAATTTAAGTAATGAAAATCTTTTATTACAGAATAAATAATGGTACTTATGTAAAGAAGGGCCTGTGTCTAACATAAGTACATAACTTATGGATGAAGGCTAGAATCGAATCATGGCATCCCACTCATGCTCGCTTGTCTCATGGCTCTTTAGTTCCTAAAATGAAAGAGTCAATACAACTTGGAGGTTAAGTGGGAGTTTGACACAACTGTTGCGTCAGGCTTCGTTAAAATCATCTTGACAAGTCCTGCTTTATGACTATGCAAAAAAATGCCAATAAATAAAAGCTGAATGGCAAAAAACAAAATATTAAAAGAAGTCTTAATATTTACTTGACTGCCCTAGAAGAAGGGTTATGTTTTTCAAGCAAATGTATGTATGTGGACAAGACACTTCTATTTCACGGGCTACAGTCCAAACGGTTTGATAGATTTTGACATATGAGGTGTTGTTGGATTCCTCATAGTGACACACTGAGCAACATCAGCTACAATATTTGAAAAAAGCAGCTCTGGTTTGAATTTTTTTTTTAATTTACTTTTTGAAAATGGTTTTACAGTGTGGACCCTGTGAAGTCAGCTTTATCAAGAATGGAGATAGTAGAGCAGTTGAAGCAATTTTTGGGAGCACATCGGAGAGGTTTAAGGCTAAGAAGGTCTTAAGCTCACAGTCTATTGAGGAAATCAAGATCAGGGTAGAATCACCAGTTTTAAATGGTTTGTCTTATATAACAAATATGTCAACAAGTAGCCCATAAAAAGCTACTGTGATTGTTTGATTCTTGTCCAGCCAATTCAATATTTAAGTTTTTAAATATTTGTGGAGAATCTTACTCAATAATACAGTTAATCTTAATAGGCATGATGACAGTAATTGAAAATCACTAAAATATGGTATTTTCTTAGTGAAATTTTAATCATAGAATTCGAAAAATGCGCATATATTTTTATTAAGTAAGAGATTATTGTTTATTTTCATAAAATTAATCCGAAAAATACGGACGCCCGCCATGAGGGTGTCGCTGATGATCTTTCGAATGTCATCTGTACTGTAAACTCCAACCTTGAGAGCATCTCAAACTGGAGTCGTAGATATGGACTCATTGTTAACCCTGCTAAGACCCAAGATATTATAGTTGGTAGTTCCAAGCTTCTTCCAAAAATTGATCCTGATAACCTTGACCCGATTTATTTCAATGGTGTTATGATCCCATTTGCAAAGCAAGTCAAAAACCTGGGCGTTATCATAGACCGAACTTTATCATGGGTGCCTCAAGTGGGCGAGGTCAGCAGGAAGATGTTTGCTTCAATTAGTTCCCTCAGAAGGCTTCGGAATTTTCTTCCCATTCCTACCAAAATTGCGCTTGCTCAGACACTACTTCTCCCTATATTAGATTACGCTGATATTTCCTACCTCGATCTCACTGAAGATCAACTTAATAAGCTTGAGCGCATTCAAATCCGCATACGGTTCATATTTGGGTTACGCAAGTATGACCATGTCTCTTATTTTCGCCCTCAGCTTAAGTGGCTACCTATTCGTTATCGTCGTAACGCTCATGTCCTGACCCTTCTATATAATGTTCTGTTTCATCCCGCTACACCCCGCTACCTCAAAGAACGATTTAGTTTCGTCAAGTTGGCCAGGTCATCCCAAAATTTTCTTCTCACTGTTCCGTCATCCTCTTCAAAATTCTATAATTGCTCGTTTACATTCAAAGCCATTCGACTCTGGAATTCTCTGCCCGTGGATTTGAGGCGAGCTAAACCAGTCGCTTCTTTCAAAGC
Organism: Epinotia demarniana; assembly: GCA_945867215.1. NCBI lineage: Eukaryota > Metazoa > Arthropoda > Insecta > Lepidoptera > Tortricidae > Epinotia > Epinotia demarniana. The sequence goes on from OX244273.1 coordinate 19,972,182, forward strand.
TCACTTTAAGGAGCACTATCTGTCTCTGCCATGATTCCTCAGATACTATTTTTCTTATTATTATTATTTTTAAATCCGTCTTTATGGTTAACACTATATGTATTTATGTAGGAATTTATGTATGTTTATTGTATGCTTTATGTGTGTATGTTTATTATTGATGTAATTGTGTATGTTGGAAGTTCATTTACTTCCAATTTTGCCACCTACCTATTATGTAATTTTTTGTTGCTATTTCTCCGCTACCTAAAGGTTGTCTGGAAGAGATCGGTCTTTAGCGATAAGACCGCCTGTTGTCAACATCTATTTTTTAATAAGTTATTATGTTTATTTGATTCATGTTTTGAGGTGTGCAATAAAGAGTATTTGTATTGTATTGTATTTGATATGTTAAACACATTGGTCAGAGCGCATGACGTCAAACTTGTATAAACAAATACCCATAACGGCCATTGCCACAGATTACAGAGAAAACTTACGTACTGAATGTTACGTACATCCAGGTAGCAAAAAGGTTTGCGTTCTGTTTATACAAACGTGACGTCACTCGGGACGCCATGACACTGACAAGCGTTTTAGCGCCAATTGGAAATTTAAAAACTAAAATGCATTTTTTCCTACTTAACTGTTATATTCTCTTGAAAAATCTTATTCGTTGTACATAATAAATGTTTCTATACATTATATAGATCAGTTTTTCAAAATGTGTCATCATGCCTATTGTCCTCATTTCACTTATTTAACTTGAAGTAGGAATGTGTTGCCTACGAAAAACTTTTGTAGTTGTAAAACAATGTCCATGTCATTATTGTTGTATTTATGAAAAACTAATATAGTGTTATTTTGATTTAGATGATGAATCAGACGTGGAATCAGAACATGAGGAACCTCAGGCTAAACGGTGAGAACCAATATATAGTAGACATAATATTGTATCTTCAACATCGTTTTAAACAAGTTAAATATGCATTGCTTAAGAATTTCAATTTTATCAGTTATAATTATGGGCAACATGTTCTGGTCTCGTCGGGAGTTCTTATTCTTTTTTATGATGAGTGTTTCCGCGGCAGTGTCGCTTGAAGCACTGCCCGTGACGCACGCGCCGACAGGGCAGGTGAGGCAGAGGCACTAGTTTTACGAAAGCGACTGCCATCTGACCTTCCAACCCAGAGAGAAAACTAGACCTTATTGGGATTAGACCGGTTTCCTCACTATCTTTTCCTTCACCAAAAAGCTTACAGTAAATATTCCATACATGAGTTCCGAAAAACTCATTGGTACGAGCCGGGATTCGAACCCACGACCGCCGCTTGACAGCCGCTGCTTGCTACCGAGTGACACATACTATTTTTCACACCGACTATGAGGGAATTTAAAAAAAGCTATTGTTAAAATATATCTAAATTATCTTAATTTTTATTACTAATTTTTAAATATTATGAAATATTTATAAAATTTATACAACATTGTTATAGAACAGTTAAAACTTGAAATATGTTTGTTTTGAATTGACTACGATGAAATTACAATCGATTATTTTATTAACATTTGTGTTCAATTGGCACATTGCATACAAATGTTCCAATGCCAATGTATAAATTAAAAAAGTAGCTTGAACAGAAAAGTAGCGTTTTGGTCCCTCTCGTCGTGGAGCAAAACTTACTTTTCCGAATGAAAGGTGCGAAAATGTATATTGAGTGAAGATATACATATAAACGAGTCCCGCGCGACGAAGTCACCGGCGAAAGGTAGTACAAATAAATCTCAGGACCTTTCTTGGGTTCCTCGGGCGGCAGTCCGGCGCGCGCGCGCTGCCGGGCCCTCGCGGCGGCCACGCGCGCCGCCAGCAGCTCGTCGCGCCGCCGCCGCTGCCGCTCGGCCTCCTGCTGCGCCGCCAGGGTCTCCTGCCGCTCCTTCTTCAGCGCCTCCATCTGCTTCCGCCGCTCGGCCTCGTCCGTGCTGAACTTGAAGCAGCCGACGCCGTGGATGCGGGCCTCTGAAATGTTTTAAGTTAATGAATTTAGTCTTTGTGTTACGCCGTGCGGGCCTCTGAAATGCTTAAGTTGTCTTTAGTTTATCGTGTTAAATCTCATATGTACTCGTACTTTAGTGAAGTTTGTATAATCGCCTTAAGGCCCTTCGCCGACTTGTGCAGGTGCGCTCGCTCAAGTCGGCGAAGGGCCTTACAGATCTCTTTCCAAATCAGAGACAAGCAATTATTAGGCGGATCCACACCGGACGAGCGGCTCGCCCAAGCCAGTCCAAACGCTCGCCCGAACGGCTCGAGCCCCATGCGCTCGGTCGAATTTGGTCGGTGTGGAGACGCCTTGAGCAAACGCGCGCGAAATTGGCTCTAGGCTACCGTAGCTTCCATAGCCGTGTAATTATTTAGTATCATTTACAATTTAGTTCTTGGAAAATAATTCCGAATAATACCTTTAACAGGAGAAAGGAAACAGGGGAACCATGGGGGCTTGACTTGGACGTGTGGAGACCCGACCCACAGGGGTGTTATGGGGTGAAACCCAAATACTTGGCTAGTTTGGGCATCGAGGGATCTCTTCAGAATTGGGTGATGGTCAAAAATGTAAGTACCTGATTTTACATGATTAATTAGATATGTGGTTTTGTGTTCCTGCTGATGAGCTCCTGATGATGCGCTCCTCTTGATATGGGCGTCCATGGTGTACATGGTCAGTCGCGGTCAGCGATGTACACTTTTGCACCTTATTCCATTGTAATAAGGCGAACAATCAACACATATCTTTGACGTCGACTATACTTCAGTGCGTGAAAAGTTTCGATACCCGGAACAAAAAAAGTTATAAAAGAGTTTAGACTATATAACTGCCTAAAATAAATTTTAGTCAATGCGGTGGGAATAGGGCTTGCACTGGCGATCCGCCACTGACCCCGTATCATGGTGTCAGCCAGTGACGGACGCTCTATCCTGTCACTTACCGTGTGATAAGGCCGACCATGATACGGGGTCTGGTGTACAGTCAACGACATATAGTTAGTAGCAGCCAAGGTAGCCAAATATTTCGGTACACGTCTTTGTTACTCTAAGAATAAGGGTTGGTTACGAAATATTTGGCTACTCTGGCTGCTACTAACCATATGACGCTGACTGTACATAGTATCATCATGCCATCACTATGTTCACTCAGATGGTCAGATCAAGTCTGCTCATCGCTGAACAAACTTTATGACAGCTGGTGCGTACAGGACAAATACAGGGGGCGAACTCTGATCCGAAGAAAAGTTGCTTCCACAACAGGGAAATCACGACCCTCAGCAATAAGGACTACGACGCGAGGAGGGGAGAATGTCCTGTCATTAGAAAATAAAGTCGAGATTTATTAAAAAGTTCGGTTATTTATATTTTGGACATATTTGTTGAAAAATCCGAGAAGTTCACTTAGCACAGGTTCGCACTGCTTTAGGTACCTACGTTCTTTTTCACACCTGCTATTCCGAAAAGTGTCATTGCTGATCAAATGAGGGATTTCCATTTTCATCCTGGACGTGAGCACTTGAATCCCTCGTTACGCTCAAGATTCTACCCTAGAATCCCACCCTTCGCTCAGGGATTATTGTACCTTTCTCGAGATTCAATATACCGCCCTCGCCGTAAATATATTTTGCTCCCTTGAGACACAATCTACTATTGTTTCCCTTAGTTCCGGTGCGGCAGCGAGGAGCTGAGGGAAGTGATGAGCCTGGCTGGAGACGTGTTGGTGTGCTCCGTCAGCTACAAAACACCCAAGCGTTTCGCGCGCGTCATGTATAGACACCCGCTCGAAGCATTACAGGTACACTGAGGATTATGTCATCATCATCATATCAGCCGAAAGACGTATACTGCTGGACATAGGCCTCCCCTAAAGAGTGCCAAAGTGACCGGTCCTGCGCTGCCCGCATCCAGCGGACTCCCGCAACCTTTATCAGATCATCAGTTCACCTTGTGTGGGGCCTGCCCACGTCGCGCCTTCCGGTACGTGGTCGTGAACCTTTCCGCCCCAATGGCCATCGGTTCTACTAAAGTTATGTGAGTAGTCTAAATAGTCCATTCAAAAGCAACTGTAACAACCAAGGTAAAAGATTTCAATTTCTATTACAGTTTTATACAAAGTCGGCCATAGTAAATAATTTCAACCATATACACACAGAATCCGAGAAATCATCTAGTTCTCGGATATTTTCACTAGCTGCCTGCGTTCTACAATGAATGCAAGCCAAGCCGTGGGATAAAATATAGCCTACTAGCTTTTGCCCGCGACTCCGTCCGCGTGGAACTCCTTTATATTGTACCTACCAACTTTCGCCCCCCATTTCACCCCCTTAAGGGATGATGTTCGGGATAAAAACTACCTCTACACCAAATTCTATCTAAATTGTTTCAGTGGTCTTAGCTTGAAAAGGTACCAGACAGACAGATATAGTTACTTTCGCATTTATAGTATTAGTATAGATTGTATGGATGGTCAGTCTACGTCCTGGTAAAATATTTTTTGAAATCAGATCAGTAGTTCAAGAGATTACCCCATGCATTCAAACTTATACAGAGAGCGCGCTCTGAAGGGACGATTCATGCCTTGAGCCCTACGCGGCGCTCGACCTTCTTCCTCGCATGACTCGCCGCTCACCTACGGGCTTACTTACAAACTTACAAACTTCTTTATACAATCATTATCACAAACTTAAGAGCTGGGCTCTTGTAGGTGGAGTAATCGCCACTCTGTTCTCTCTGCGACTGTTTTGAGCTCTTGACACGACATTACATTAATTTTCTCTTTAGCTTGGTCCATAAACGCACGTCTTGGTCTTCCCCTACTGGCTCTCCTTCCATCTATATTTCCTTCAATTATAGTTTTTTATGAAGGTAATTATCATGTCGTATCAGGTGCCTCAACATATTTCCCTTTCTGTTTTAAATAGTATACTATAAGTAACTACTACAAATCAACTACTACAAATCACTAAGTAAGTAAGTATAAGTACTATAAATCTTATTATGTCTCTTGGTTTCAGGCTGTATCCATGTTAAACAATCAAATGTATTACGGCACCCCTTTAAGTGTCAAAATCATAAAGGCAAGTGGAGCCATTCTTCCCAAAGGTCTAAACAACATTGGTCCTGGCTTAGCTAAGTATGGCGGACCATTAAGAGACGTATTAAGACATTATGAAAGGTTTATCAAAGGCCAAGAAAATGATTTAAATACTATTTATTTCCGAACACCACAAGAACAATCTAGCAATGATAATGATACTCTTTGCTCAGTGAGTGACGAAAATATAAAAAAGGCGAGAGCAGCTTTAGAAACGTTAATCGCCTTAGTTGATCATGGTGTGAAAGTAGATGACTTAGTGCAAGAACTAAAATCAATAAAAGCTGACCAGAAAGACTCGATAAACCAGATTCTAAAAGAACTTGATACACCAGATTCACAACCTAATAATAAAAACGATGTTGAATCCAAGGATCAAAATGCTAAAAATGACAGCAGGAACACTCAGCCTAGCCCTATAAGTTCGGATTCCAGTGGGCATAAATCAAGACCAGCAACTCCAGATGGTAAAAGTTCGAAAAGCTCGCCCCGCATTTCACAACAAATATCCACACTTTGTAATCGATCCACAGAATCTGGTGTTCGACCGTCCGGTCCGAAATTACAGACAGTCGGTCCAATTCGGCCGAAAATTCCGCCACAACCAATTGCTCCGGGAACTGGTCCAAGCTATCGTGGCATCCAAAGGCAAACGGGTCCTAGACCATCGGGGCCTAACTCTGTTCGTCCTAATTGTCCTCGGGGAGCGTTTAACACGATGTCAGGGCCAATGTCGAGGTCAAACCCGAGGCCAATGCCAGGGCCGATGTCAGGTCCCAGACCAGGTCCAATGTCGGGACCAATGTCAGGGCCGATATCGGGGCCGATGTGTGGCCCGTTGGCAGTAACTGGCCCGACTGGGCCGATGACTGCTATGATAACCCCTAATTTCTCCATGCCTGGGCCCATTACTCATCCTCCTTTCGGTCCTAACATACAGCCAACGGGAAACGAAGCCACGCTGCAGTTTAGCAATGTAAGTAATAGTTCTATATTAATCTGCTATTAGCGATCACTCGATCAGATTCAATTAAACACACATTCGCACAGGTTTCACGACAATAGTTATTTGTTATGCAAGGCTGCAAAGTTGTTGTTTGGCGCAAGTGCTTGTATTGAAAGCCGAGCTAGCGAAGGATTGTAAAATTGAACCATGAGCGAAGCGAATGGTTCAAAAGTACAATCCTGAGCATAGCGAGGCTTTCAAGGCACGAGACGCCAAACAATTTTGCTGCCGAGCGCAACACACAACTTTTCACCTCACCACCGCGAAGAAAATTGTAAGTAGGTAAATGTAGGTAATGGAAGTAATTTAGGCCTTATACTCATTTTCAATAAAGGTTTGTTTACATCTCATCAAGATCTAGCATTTTCTAATTATTAAATGTAACATATATATTTTTGCATCTTTTAAATAAACCCCACGCTTACCTACACTAAAAAAGTCAAAGTATTGTTGGGTACTCACGGGTAAACTAAGGCTCAATTCGCTTTTGGTTTTACTGTCTGCGGCTTTAGAACAAAACAAAATTAAATGTAGGTTGAGTTTTTTCTTAAAGTAACTATTCAAACGGTGCGTTCCAAATTTGGAAGAATCGAAAATTTTTGAAACATAAAATTACATTTTAAAATTATTTATTCGTATTTTATCCTTATAAATCAGTCTAAATATTAATATTTCGTATGTACCTACTTAATTATGAAAGGATAAGTATTATTAATTATATTTTATCAAAATAATAACAATTAATTATTGGCATAACACCATCAGTTTCTGTACGCACCTCTCATTCTATATAGAAAAAAGTTGGATCTCGAGATTGACCGTCACGTTCCAAATTCAAAAACTCTTTCCACGCTAGCGGATAAAATGGACTTTTGGGCGCAGATTTTGAGCGATAAAGCAAGCCTTTTCGAGCCGGTGAGGTGAAAAATAAATGCCATATGACAAAACGTTTCGATTATTTTCTGTGCAAATAAAAGAACAACCTACCTACACATCGTCCAAAATTCTTGATATTATGTGAATGAATGACATGACCTTTTATTTCTTGATCGACCTTAGTTTTGCATCTGTAAACTTCATTTTTAACCCTTTGGAAGCCAAGAACACTAAAGGTGTTACGTGTAGTCTTGCCCAAGGCGCCAAGGAAACCAATAGGTGTAATTATCGTGTACGCTGTCAAGATCACCTTTCATCCTTTTACTAAAGTTCATATTCACACTCTTATGGAAAATAAGTGTCAGTCACTTTAGAACGGGAAGAATGTCGTCCTGACCCCATAGCATGGACGGCCTTATCACACGATAAGTGACAAGATAGAGCGTCCGTCACTGGCTGACACCGTTTAATAGAACGAGAAGGACGCTCTATTTTGTCACTTATCGCATGATAAGACCGACCATGATACATTGTCATAAGAAGAAAGAATCACAATCACTCGTCTTACATCATCATCATCATCATATCAACCGAAAGACGTCCACAGCTGGTCATAGGCCTCCCCCAAAGAGTGCCAAAGTGACTCTTCTTACATAACCCGACCGTTTTCAGCTGCCCCTATCGACCACCTTTGCTCTGCTCAGTGACAAGCTCTCCCAAGTTGGCCAGCTTGTGTCCATACTGTTCACGACTCCGGGATGCGTGCTTGTGACGTTCGCCCACCGTGCCTTCGCGGAGAGGTGTCGGCGTATCCTTTTTAACCGACTTAAAAAAAAGGAGGAGGTTCTCAATTCGGTTGTATTTTTTTTTTTCAATTATTGTTACCTCAGAACTCCGTCATTGATGAGTCGATTCGAAAATGTTTTTTTTTTGTTTGTATGTATATGCTTCCAGGTGGGTCCCATTTTTTTAAAAAATTCAGTTAGATGATAGGATCCATGTGGAATTGAGGGAACTCCTCAATTTTATTAGGCACGCGTGTAGTAATTTTGGTATTTTCTATTATAACTCGTGTATTTACATCCGGAAATCATAAATTTGGTGGCGAGGAATTGATGACGAAGACCACAGATGACTTATCGAATTCCTCAATTATGTACTTAAAAGTGCAAATCGCATCACACAGGTCACAGGTTCTGATAAGATTCTGTTGAAATAGGAACTAATGAAGTGCCATTGGTGATGATCTTGGGGAATCGACGGAAGTCCTCAAATATTATAGGCCCACATACAGCGATTCGTTTTTTTTCTATAGTAGGTAATCAACGCATTTGCTATCGGAAATCAGTTCATGTGGTAAATTGTAAAAAAAATGTTGAAATGTTCTCGTGGCTTGGCGGAGTACTAAATTAAATTAAATTAAAATTAATAACCGACTTCGGTTAAAAAATTGTTTTTAAAGTAAATTATTATTAACAACCTGTTTACAATATTTTTGTAGTATTTTTATGTCACAAAATTTGGATCGCAGGTACTTAGAAGCGGCGATGACGCTGCTTCGATCGCCTACTGTACGATTCTCACCGAACGGGCCGGGCCGGAGCGCATTCTATTACATGCAAAGGAGTTTGAACCATCTATACAGCAGATGCAATTCATATTTGATTACAATCCCCACCGACCGCGTCGGTAGCTGCCGCCTCCCAGTGGATGCACAATGCATTCAAATATGAAATTTAACTACTGTTTATACGGTTCAAATTCCTTTGCATGTAATAGAATGCGCTCCGGCCCGGCCCGTTCGGTGAGAATCGTACATAATCCGGCCGATTGTTTCAAACTGCTTCGGCCAACGACTGTCATCTTCACATTACAGCCTTCGGCGTCGGTGACCATTCGGTCGACTATGGGCGTCTTTGCATGCGGCGACTGACTTAATGTTTGCATTTGCTGAGTGTTAACTTCATGTACAGTTAAATAAATAGTATCAATATATTTTTTGCGGACTATCTTACACACATCGACCTAGACCTAGTCCCAAGCTAAGCAAAGCAACGTACTATGGGTAGCAGATTACGATAACCATACTTATATAGATAAATGAATACTGAAGTACATAGAAAACATCCATGACTCAGGAACAAATATTCGTTCTCGTCACACAAATAAATTTGGTTGAGTGGTAGAGAATGCCTTAAGGCATTAAGTCCGCCAATTGTGCCTTTATTTTTATATTTGTGCAATAAAGTTTATTAATAAAAATGCCCTTCCCGAGATTCGAACCTCGGACCCATAGCTACGTAGGCAGGTTCACTGTCACTACCAACTAGGTTAAACCAGTCGCCAGTTGATTGGCTAATATTATAATTAATAATGATAATTTAATAATAAATATTAGGGGACAAGCTTACACAAATCAAACAAGCACCATAGTAAGCTCAATAAGACTTGTGTTATGGGTACTAGACGGGGGACAACTGTTTCTCTCGTCAGCAGGAGCTACCTACCACAACCCTGCACGAGTCCCCTGAGTGGTGCTAAAGAGTGATAGACTTAATGGCGAAATAATAGACCATAAGATTAAAATGGGTACTAGACGACGAAATATGTATACACCTAATTATAAAAGTGTAAACCTATATTTAACGTCGACTGTACCTACGCTCAAGATGCCAATATACTAGCAATATGTAAAAAGGACACATTTTTATTTTATATAAATCTATATTCATTTTTAATGTCCCTTAACATATATTCTCAGAGCAATTTGACCAGTCACGCTTGGAAGGAAACCTGATCGACGTGCGATTCGTCTAAAACTGTAAGTATGTCTACTATACATCAACATCACTATCAGTGTTTCTTCCTAAAATAACGACAGTCCATCCTGCATAAAAATACACTCATAAATAGGAATAACCCTAAATGTTATTGTATCAAGGAAAATGAGGAATATACTAATATTATAAATATGTATATACAGGGTGTTACTAAAATAAGCTGAAAGGGGGTTAAGGTCCCTTGTAAAAAGTCTATTGGCAATAATTGAAAACCGTAGTCCATAAAAAAGTGATCCACAGAAAAAAAACAGTTAAACATGTAATAATCACCATTGGAACGGAACGCTGATCACGTGAAATTAAAGTGTAGACTGCCCAGAAAGTTATTAACATTTTTACCTAATTTCCTCAGAGAGGAAAATGACAACAACCATAACCGAGTTAAAATACCTACATGCTCATGTTTCTCAATTTATGACGAATTGAAACAAGATTTGATTTCTTTTTATTGAGATTGCAAACCTTTTTTACACTAAAATGGTTTAATTATCATTATACTAGGTACAAATGACAAACAGCCTTCTGTTAAAATAATCTATGAACATTCAGTTTGATTAACGTGACAGGTTATTTAGGCATGACACTTTTTTTCGGTTAAATAAATATACTTATTAATTTAATGGGGAATTATATTGGTTGTATGTATACATTGATTGTTCCTTGTCTCATCTGATGGAAAATAATTGAGAGATTTCGCTGTATTTACTCGTATATGTTTATTTGCAATTAATTACTTATACCCAGCAGTTTTCAGCAGGTGACGGATGTCTTTCGGCTGATATGATGATGATGGTTTACTATACTAAGTATTCGTATGTGCACTTTTTTGCGGGACACAGTGTATAATTAAATAAGGTGCTTATCTTTAATTAATGTTTTCTGTAAGTACTTAAGTTTAAGTCTAAGTACAATAATGATATATCTTTTCGTAAGTATATAAGTTTAAGTTCTGTAACCTGTTGCAACATTTTACAATTATAAAATGTTTGATACATTCGGCCCGTAATTATTACAGTAATGTTAGTTTGTAGGCATCTTTATCAATTTATTTAAATTTAATTTAAGCATATATTAGCTAATTAATCGGAGTGAATTAGAAGACGAGTAACGGTGACCAACATTTTCTAAATATTCTTCAAACTATTGGTTTAGTTCCTTACTATTAATTATTTAACTTATGATTTACTTTAAGAGTTAAGCACTTTTAATTTTACGCTATTGTAAAGTCTCTTATTCATTATTTTAAATAAAATAATGACGGTACGATAATTAAGGTCTAAGGTTATCTAAAAATGAAATTTTACTTGACTATAATTTATTCAGTAAGTTATTTTAAAGAGAAACCTAATTAGTACCTACCTACTTAATTTTTTAACCTGTGTTGTTTGCTCAAGTTTTATTCATAATTATAATTATCTTACATCCTTGTAATTATAAGTTTAGTACGTAAGTTGTATAAGAAATTCTTGAAAAAACGCTTAATTGTGTTAGTATTGTACCTTGATACATTTTCGATGCCATTGACTGATACTATTTACAGTGTAGCTTTGTTATTCAGTACGACTGACACATCAAGTTTTTCACTCAGTTGCTCAAAGGATGAGATCCCTCAAAGGTATAAGTTCGCCTCTGTACAAATAGTTTTCATTAATGCATTTGTTTAGTGCGATAAAGTGTAAACTTTAGGGTTCCACTTATCTAAAATGTATGTCCAAAGAAATTGAATGACTTCATGAAATGCACTCGAATGAAATATAAATCCATCAACCCATGCGATGCGTCCAAAGTGGTTTTTGTTATTGGATATTCAAATTACATAAAGATACTGAAAAAGTGGAAATAGGTAATAATAATAATACATTATAAAGCTTATTTAAAAGTACAAGTTTAACACACATGTTTATGTAAACATAATAATTTGAGCTTAGTGCTTATTTAGGTAGACAGGCAATAGCTGAAAACTATTGACTTCCATTCTATTAAACTATGCTTAAGTTTTTCACGTATAAGTTACCGCTCTGGTATATGTTTTTATACATATAATCTAGTCCTAAGTCTAATATTTTAGTTCAGAAAAAAGTACCTAGTTATAGTTAATTTAAGGGTAAATAGTTATGTTAAGAAAATAACCTTACGGGCAGCTTTGCGTTTAATCCTTCCTCTCCCGGGTTAATTTTTTTTGTTCGTAAGTCCATACTATAAATACTGACCCACATGGGTCGGCGGGAGAGGAGCGGTTCGTAATAAAAGGTATCAAAATCCTTAAACTGATATTGAAACGGCATTATCCAATGAGTAAAACTACATGAATTACTTTTAAATTATAACTCGTCTATATACTTAAATAATATCTAAACTACTACATTTTGTGTGATGGTATGAAAAATGTATAAATCCAAAGCCATAAGAACAGTTATAGGTATGGTCAGCCCTCTTAAACAAAACCTTTTTGTTTAAGAGGTCTGATAGTACCTATAACTGTTCTACAAGCTTCATCAGTGGTTTTACTCATACTTTAAATATCACCTATATTTAGGGAACAATTGCCTGGGTACACATAACAATTACACCATCTATATGTAGCCTGTGCAATGCCATTTTGAGTCTTTTCCAGTGGCAAGGTTGTGGAAATATGGATCTTCGGTGTGATTAAATAAAACAAATTCAAAGAAAGAGTCGTTTCATTTTAAAAGCTTGTCTTAAATTATCTAACTTATAAATTCATTCATTCTCCTAGCGTTATTCCCGGTAGTGCCCCTAAGGAGCCCAGGGTCCGCTTTGACACCTAATCCCAAGATTTGGGCACTAGTTTTACGGAAGCGACTGCCATCTGACCTTCCAACCCAGAGGGAAAACTAGACCTTATTGGGATTAGTCCGGTTTCCTCACGATGTTTTCCTTCACCGAAAAGCTAACGGTAAATATTCCGTACATAAGTTCCGAAAAACTCATTGGTACGAGCCGGGATTCGAACCCACGAACGCCGCATGACAACCGCATGCTAGAACCACTAGGCTACCGTAGCTCCTAACTAAACTTCTCCTCCTTGCTCCTAACTAAAATCTAACTTATAAATAGTTAACTAATTTCAAGTTTTATGATCAACAATTGGGATTCAATTATAGGGCTATATTTTTCTGTTTTTTCTTATCAGAACACGATAGTTAAGCCCTTAATCGGTTCACATCTCATTTTTTGGAACACCCTGTATGTGGGCGCGTGGAACATCAGCTCGCGGTGATATAGACTCCGACACTTTCTCAGTGATCTTAGTCTGAGTGACTAGAAAGAGACTGATAGTCTGTGTCGCCGCGAACTCGCACGCCGTCTCGTTTTAACCGTGCTGGTTTGATTTGTATGGTAGTGACACCGCAGTACACAGTAGTTCCAGGCACATACACAGCGATACTTACAACACCCCACGCACACATACAACTGCGTACATAGATGAGTTGACCTACCTATGTTCGTGTGTCTGTCTCTATCGCACTTGTTATTTCGAGCGACAGAGAGGGAGATACACGACCGAAGTTCGTTGTCGTTTCGCGTTAGCCCCGCCCCCTGATATGCTACCTGACCTGCACGGCTATCAAGCGACGGCGCGTGAGCTCTCTCGATTTTTGTCGTACTATCCGTCTGTCTCTTATTAGAACACTAAAGATCAAGAGGTATAGTGCGAGAAGAATTAAGAGTATGTCGCGGCCGTCTCATGATAGACCTGCTGAAACTGATATGCGTATAATATGATATGCAAGTGTAACAGGGTTGTATTTTTTCCAGATGTTGACAACTTCAACAAAATACGTCATCTAACGTTTTTAAATGCTGCTTATGGAAACTTACCTTATAGACCGTCCCGAGCCCACTCCCAATACACCTAACGTCTCATGACAACATGATAAAATGCATGGCAGCAGGTCGAGAAAATTGTGATGAGCAAAAAAAAAAATTGGCCGATAGCTTGAAAATCCTTAACTTCGGGTCAAAATTTGTAGGGGTACCTAGCCATATTTGCGTCATGTGACAACAGTACGAGACATGTGGCATCATTTAACAAACCCGGGAGTCCGCTAGATGCGGGTGGCGTATGTATGAATGTGTTTTTATGAAACTAACACAAAGTCAATTATTTCAACCTAACCTAACCGCCAGCGTGTCGACCCTATTTCCGCTATAAGGGACACAAGCTAACCCTAACCTAACCTACAAAAGTACAAATAATACCAATGTTACGATTATTTATTGTTTTTTCGCCGCTTCGCCCCCGGACCCCTTTGTGGGTGGCTTCGTCTACCCATACCCCCTCCATCCTTGTAACTTATGTACATACTGTAGCGCGTGAGATAACACCGCCGCCTATCGGTGATGTAGTGAACGATACCGTTCCCCTCCCATGCCCGCGCCCGCGCAGAGCCGGCAAGGGTCCGCGGCGATATGAGTGCTAGAGAGAGTCGTTAGAAATAAGCTAGACTGTTGCGTCATACCGCTGTACTGTGTTCTTGTCCTATTTTAATTATTTACGTGCTCATGTTGTGAAAAGTGTTAGTTATTAAAGTGCATTATAAACTCTGTGCTGTATTTTCAATTAGACCACCAAAACAATAACAGGTGTAACAACACGCCCGTTTCATGGCGCCCATACCGTGTGTCTTAAGTGAAAACCACGTGCGGTGAACTGTGCACTATCGTGACTATAGACATTTTTTCCTTTTTTCGAGTGCCGTACTAATTAAAATGTCGACGCGTTCCTGCCAAGCTTTTCGAACGCCTCAAAAATCGCCGTTCGGAAACGACAAGGCCGCGCAGCACGACGAAAACACAGAGGACGCCGACGCCGACCTTCGCCTTCACGAGGAAGACAGTGCACGCAATGGACATGTGACGATGTCGATGGATAACTTGTCCATATTGCTGCAAAGCATTCAGCAAGCCAACGCCGACATGTTCCAGCGCCTGCTACACGAAGTTCGCGCATCGACTCCGGCCGCCGCCGAGCCCGCCAACGTAACCGTCGTCGCCCCCGCCGCCCCTGTCGTGACCGGCAACTTCTCAAAGTGCCAAGCCACTTACAGCCGCAGCGTCGAAGAGAGTCTTGAAGGATTTATCGACGCAGTGGAGGCTTACAAGGATTGTTGTAACGTCAGCGACGCGAACACCATTAGGGGATTCTCGATATTGCTTACGCATTCCGCTGCGACCTGGTGGCAAGGGATCAAAAGTACAACAACAACCTGGACGGATGCCCTGGATCGACTTCGGCGAGCTTTCGGAGATCGCCGTCCGCCACACAGGTTATATCGAGATTTATCCGACCACGAGCAGCAGATCGACGAGAATACTGACCAGTTTGTGGCTCGAGCTCAAGCCATTTTCTCCCGACTACCTATGGAAGACCTCACAGAGAGAGCGCGACTGGATATGGTGTACGGCTTACTACATCATCGCATTCGGGAGCGCCTACGTCGTGAAGAGTTTAAGTCTTTTGACGAGCTATTGAGTAAAGTTCATTCAATCGAAGACTCATTCAAGGTAATAGGATCGTCAGGTTCGAACTCGTCGTGGAAACCGCGCGACGCCGCACGCCGCGCGCCGCCGCCACCAACATCAAACGAGCCGCCGACTGCGCGTGCGCCGCGACCTTCGCCGCCGTGGCCACGCGCCTCGTTCTCGCCGCCGCGGAGCACGGCTGGCACGAGTACGAGCATGGCGGATTCCATAAAAAAGGAACGTATGTTTTGTGCTTATTGTAAAAAGTCTAACCACTCTAAATACAGCTGTCCTAAACTGAGTAGTGATAATAATAACATTGACACTGTCCATGAGAATAACATTACCAATATTCACTGTTACGGGTGTGGAGAGAAGGGTGTAATCAGATCGAATTGTTCAAAGTGTAATTCGCAATTCTCCACGATCGATTTCGAAATAACTTGTAACGTAAAGTCAAGTTCAATGACCCCGCCCCCCGCACCCGGATCAGCTGTAGTTGAACGCCGCGAATTTCATGTAAATCTCGATGATATTCTGGAAAGTAGGCATAGTCGAAAATTATCCGTTTCTAAACCCAGGGAGCTGTTAGAATCTAACAACAGTGATCGTACATTCAAAAAGGGGTTCGAAACGAGATTCGATTATAACCTATCGATGTTTAAATGTGTAATTCCCGAGTTTTTTGTCACTCACGAATCTCGTATTGCACGACCGACAGCCGTGTATCTACCTAAACAATTTAGAAACATTTTACCTACAGATTTCGGTGAATTGTGCGTTACGCCGGTTATGCCACTGTCTTATCACGAAATGTGCGTGAAGCCGGCAGTGCCAGCACCTTGTAACGAAATATGTGTTAATCGTAATAATGATCGTAAAATTAAGAACGGTTCCGGAACGATGTTTGATTATAATCTATCGATGTTTAAATATGTGATGCCTGAATTTTTTGATGCTCGCAAAGTGCATATTGCACGATCAACTGTGTTTTTGCCTGAACAATTTAAAAACGTGTTACCTACGGCTTTCTATGATGTGTGCATTAGGCCGATAGGGCCACAAGAAGTGTACGTTAAGCCAATACGACCACATGAAGTGTGCGTTAATCCGGTAGGGCCACTTGAAGTGTGCGTTAAGTCGGTAGGACCACATGCAGTGTGCGTTAAGCCGGTAGGGTTTGATCCTTACGATATGTGCATGGCCTCGGTAGTACCACAAACGGAAAGTAATAATTTAACTTTTAATGAGTATGCATTGCCCACGTGTGACACTTTGGGAATTAATTCTGAGGATGATGCTGATTCAAGGGGGAGTGTGTTTAGGGCTAATCAGACTGAGGATTCGCATGTTTCGCCTGATGTTAGGTTGACATTTTCCGAATTAAGTGATGTTCCTGCTTCGAATCCTAGTACTGGGCCCGCTGATGCTTCTTTTTCGTCAGATTTTGCGTCTGCAGATTTATGCTCTACTCAACCGTTGTCATTGGTACAACAACGACCTATTTTAGGCATAGCCATATCGGGTTTTCAAGGCACTGCTTTAATTGATACAGGTGCTAAACGTTCCGTGATAGGGTGCACGTTGTTTGATTTATTGAGTAAAAATAATCAGACATTTCGAGAATGTGCTATGTCCATCAGGATAGCAGATAGCTCTGTACAGAACAGGACGGTGCTGACAACGACGCTGAAGGTTGCTGTTAAGCACAAGACCGTTTCACTAGAGTTCATTGCATTGCCGGACGCTGCAGGTAACGATACTTTACTAGGTATCGATTTTATAGTAAAGGCTGGTATTTCACTGGACTTCGCAACCGCTAAGTGGCATTTCTCCGAGAAACAGATGGTACAGTATCCCATAGAGTTCGAGTTACCAACTCAACACGTTGCCTGCTCGTCAGCTGACATGCTTCGCGACGACGAGGGTATTATGCTGCATCTGTCACAACGTAATAAATTAGCAGGACTTCTTCATTCTAACGAAGATATTTTTAAAGCAGGGGGAGCACCGACCACATTTGCGGAACACCACATAAATACAGGAAACCACCCGCCAATATCTTCTCCTCCTTATCGTCTCACTCCTACCAAAAAGGAGATTATGAAAAGGGAACTCGACGATATGCTCAAGGAAGGTATAATTGAAGAGTGCGAGTCCGCCTGGACTGCTCCCGCCATTTTAGTTCCAAAAAAAGATAACGGTGTTAGATTTTGCGTTGATTACCGAAAATTAAACGCGGTAACTAAGACTGACTCATACCCAATCCCTACGATAGATGAGTTGTTGCAAACGACAAAGCAGAATTGTTACATGTCTACTATAGACCTGAAGTCAGGCTATTGGCAGGTAAAGGTCGCACCAGAGGATCGTGACAAAACTGGGTTCGTGACGGCTTTTGGCACATACAGGTTTGTACGTATGCCGTTCGGTTTAAAGAACGCTCCAGCAACGTTGCAGCGTATGATGGACCGATTCCGCTCTGGTAATACGCTGAAAGATGTCACCTTACTTTGCTACTTGGACGACCTGTGTATAATATCTGAGTCCTTCGACAAACATCTAGAGGATTTGCAGAGGGTATTTGAAAGGCTTCGGTTGTTTGGTTTGCGGGCCAATAGAGCAAAATGCTTGTTTGCTCGGGAGAGCGTTACTTACCTAGGTCACGTGGTCGGTCCTAATGGCATCCAAACGGATCCATCGAAGGTGGAAGCCATTTTACAGAAGAAGGAGCCCGCCAACGTGAAGAGCCTGAAATCATTTATTCAAACATGTTCCTGGTTCCGTAAGTTTATTCCAAATTTCGCTCAAATTGCACAACCCTTGACCAATCTCACTCGTAAAAACGTAGCGTGGACATGGACTGATGATCAACGTGATTCATTCAACAACTTGAAGGTAAAATTGACTTCGGCTCCTGTTCTTGTCCAAGTGGATTACAAACAGCCTTTTGTGATCCGAACAGACGCTAGTAATTATGCTGTAGGTGCTGCGCTCCTGCAAGGAGATTCTTACGACGAGCGACCCATTATGTATGCAAGCAGATTATTGAGTCCAGCTGAAAGGAATTACACAACCACAGAACGCGAGGCGCTGGCGGTCGTTTGGGCGATCGAAAAGTTCAGGGGTTATGTTGAAGGTCACACTATTATAGTAAAGAGTGATCACCAGCCTTTGCGCTGGCTTCTCACCCTTAAATCCCCAACAGGACGCCTTATTCGTTGGGCAATGAAACTGCAAGCGTATGATATCAAATACGAGTACACTCCAGGTAAGTTAAATGTTTTAGCGGATATGTTAAGTCGTCCTGACTGCGTTGCGTGTTCGGATAACAACTGTGAAATCTGCTCCATGACAGTCGACTTACCCCGATACAGCCCGACCGAACTACGTGAAGCTCAGCTGCAGGATCCTGAAACTGAAAAGGTAATTAAAGATTTGGAAAATACTGACCTTTTAGCAGCTAACCGATGGCTCGAACGCGGATATGTCATGTCGCAAGGAGTCCTCTATCGCCTCGCTCCTGACTCAGACTCGGAGGATCCTCAACTTGTAGTCCCAGCGTCCATGGTTTCAAAGATTCTCGAAGAGTTTCACGACATCTCTACTGCTGGCCATCAAGGCGTAGAGAGGACGATTTGCCGAATCCAGAACAGGTACTATTTTACAGGGTTACGGAAAATCGTTTCCGATTACCTGAAAAATTGTGTTGAGTGCCAAAAGTTCAAAATATCCAATCAGAAACCGGCCGGACTCTTACAAACTCCCGTATTGCAGCAAAGAGGTGAAGTACTCTCTATTGATTTATTTGGCCCCTTGCCAAAAGGTGCCAACGGAGAGACGTGGATCCTAGTCGTTGAAGACGCCGCTACCAGGTGGGTAGAACTGTACCCGCTTCAGGACGCCACTGCGGAGATGTGTGCGTCATGCCTCATCAACAACTATTTCCTCAGGTATGGCTTCCCTCGCCGTGTTATTTCTGATAACGGTGTCCAGTTTGTGGCCGCAGCCATGCAGCAATGTATGTTCGTGCTTGGAATCAAACAGAATCTTACCCCTCTGTATCATCCGAATGCGAATCCCGTGGAGCGAAAACACCGAGATATGAAGACTCAAATATCGATTCTAGTCAAGAACGAGCATACATCGTGGCCTAACTACTTACCGCAGATTAGGTTTGCTATGAACAGCGCGATTTGCGCGTCTACTGGCTGCACCCCGGCATATTTGATGTTCGGTAGAGAAATGAAGACACCATTTGAAAATCAAACGGATCTGAGGTCTATTTTGAATAAAGAAAATTATTTGCCTCAATTTACTCCGTATTTAAGAAATTTCATTGACAAGATGGTTGTAATTCGTGATAGGGTGGAAAGCGCACAGGATCGATCTCAAGACGTCACTGACGGAAAATTTCGACCAGCTCCTCAGTATAAAGTAGGTGATCTTGTTTTAGTGAACTGTACTATGCTTAGCAACGCCAGTAAGGGCACTACAAAAAAGTTCATGCCTAAAAGGGATGGGCCGTACTGCGTTTCTGAGCAGGTGTCTCCAACTACATACAAGGTATCACACGTGGGTGATGGTACAAGTGTTGGAAAATTCCACACATCATTTTTAACCCCTTTTGTCGCTAGGCAGGGTCAAACTCCACTGCCAGTTCAACCTCGACGCCCTCGAGGACGTCCACCTAAAGTTCACAATGTTAATACTGCCGATGCCAAGCCACATACGGGACGTTCATGTAGCTTGGAGGGGGAGGATGTAGCGCGTGAGATAACACCGCCGCCTATCGGTGATGTAGTGAACGATACCGTTCCCCTCCCATGCCCGCGCACGCGCAGAGCCGGCAAGCGTCCGCGGCGATATGAGTGCTAGAGAGAGTCGTTAGAAATAAGCTAGACTGTTGCGTCATACCGCTGTACTGTGTTCTTGTCCTATTCTAATTATTTACGTGCTCATGTTGTGAAAAGTGTTAGTTATTAAAGTGCATTATAAACTCTGTGCTGTATTTTCAATTAGACCACCAAAACAATAACAGGTGTAACAACACGCCCGTTTCAATACCTATATAGGAAAAGAGAAGTTGTACTGACGAAACGTTATTCGGTTAATAGTTGTTTATCCAACTGAAAGATTTGCCAAATGATAGGTTTTTATGCCAAAAATTTTAAGTCATTATAATAATCGGCTTTACAATAATTCTGTCAAATGAAATGTCGATGTCATGTCAAAAAAATAAGAATTTTTATCACGATCGTCAAAAGCAGAGAAAAATAAGATATAATATTAAGACAATGTCCACAAATGCAAGAACACAATAAAAAGGAAATAGAAAAAATTATAACAAGGAGTCCCTATATAAATTTTCAGAACCCTAGCATCAAAATTTGCGCTATGTTACTGAAACTTCATATGTTTTATAAGTCCACTATTGACATCATATCCCGAGAATTTTGTTTATCTGGTATAATCCAAACCCAAGATACGAGGGTTCAAAAAACTGACGAACCGCTTCGAGAAAAGGTAGGTAGTTCCCTTGCGTTGCGCTTCGCTTGGCTCGTCTTGGCGGGTGCACTGCCGTGCCCCCAGATCAAAAGCAAAATAACACAAATATATCAACCTCTAGGTACCTATCGTCATTCTTTACAATATTTAGTGCATCAGAAAACACGTGACACAATACATTTAATGTCAAATCATATTCATACAAATTTAAATAGGTGATAATAATAATAATAATTTAACATGACAAACAAAACTTAGCTTCGTGAAGAATCTGTCCTATTTCGACAATAGGGCATCGAACACTTTTTATTTTGAACACATTTGAAAACTTGTACCTATAAACCTACAGTTTGCATAGGATTTCTGTATAAAATCTCATTTTATTTGCTCTTGAGTATATCATGCCTAATTCAGTTTCTTTATCATTAAATTATGAGTTTGAACCTTCATCCTAAGTAGGTTCAAAGGACTAGATACAACAGTAAATTAATAAGCTCCATGGTCGTAGGGTCGTGCCATTGTAGACCTTAAACACCTTGCAATAAGGTTCACAAGAGGCGCAAGTGTTATTGGTACAATTTCCCTTGTTTACAAATTTACGACGTAATGGAAAAAGGGTTGAAATCCGGGGTTTGTATTACTCGTCAGTAAATTTGTAGGTACCTTCTTACCGGGATACTGTTGGAATGTTATGTTTGTTTAATTGCTTCATTAGTTACGTATGTTATATTTAACGAAAATTATTCATCATCTTACCACCAAGATAAAATTCCTCGAGTTAGAGAGGGCACAGAGGGCGCGCGCACGCGCACGCGCACGCACGCACGCACGCACGCACGCACGCACGCACGCACGCACGCACGCACGCACGCACGCACGCACGCACGCACGCACGCACGCACGCACGCACGCACGCACGCACGCACGCACGCACGCACGCACGCACGCACGCACGCACGCACGCACGCACGCACGCACGCACGCACGCACGCACGCACGCACGCACGCACGCACGCACGCACGCACGCACGCACGCACGCACGCACGCACGCACGCACGCACGCACGCACGCACGCACGCACACACACACACACTCACACACGCACGCACGCACGCACGCACGCACGCACGCACACACACACACACACACACACACACACACACACACACACACACACACACACACACACACACACACTGATTAATAATTAGAATACCGACACAATCTGTAAGAAACAAGATGTGGTAGAGCGGTGTTCTCTTAACACAAGTATCCGTATACTTAAAAAGAGGCACCAGCACTGTTCAAATGTAACTAAACTGATACTGAATAAATAATTTTTAATTTTTTTAATTAATTTTAATCTTAAAAAAAAAATCTGTCCTGCAGACGAGGAGACAATACTGACAGAAAAACGATTAAAACAGGAACTCCTAGCATTGTACAGAAGTTGCCCTCATCATAAGATGGGCAAAGACTGTCTCAAACACATAATTATTATGTTAAATGGACTCTAAAACCACGTACCTGCGTTTTAATGAGTTTACAGGAGACAACCATGGCAAAGAACAACAATATTTTTATTTTTAATTATTTATTTCTTAAAAAACATCTTATCGGTAAGTATACATTTGCTCATCGCCAAACTGAGGACAGTTTGTCGGCGAATGTGCGCTCTCTTCCAAATTTTAACTTGGTTGATGTGCTATACCTACCTATTTACTAAATACTAAATAATCTACTTTATAGCTTTACGAGAATTGACATTGAACGCAGTGTACCATCGACAACACACTCAACCGTTAATTTGTGGACCCTATTACAACGGTTTAAAGTCCACCAATAGTCAGCTGAGTGTGTTGCCGCTACTACGTGGCGTACAGTCAAAAGTTTATTTGGCCTACATACCGACCTAAAGACGATACTCATTATATTTTTAGTCCAATACCTTCATCAAATCAGGTAGTGGGCGATTCTCCGAGCGTTTGAACCGCTCGGTTTTAACGTCATTGTCGTCTCAAGATTATTTCATCAGAGGTAAAACGTACCACAGAAACTTTAATCAAAAAAGATTCAGTACCTACTGGTGTTGGCTAACATCTTTATGAAAAATAGACTCTGATACTCGTACCTTTTAATATTATCGATTTGCTGTCTCCGACAATGACGAAATAAAACGCCTTAAAAACGCTGAATATTCGCCCTAGTAAGCCTCACGTGAAATTGACCAGTTGGTGGATCTCAAGACTAAATTTCATCCAACACAAAATTACGAAATTTAATTTAAAAAACTAAATCATTACGCCCTTTCAGATCAAGGGCTGTGTTTCCTTCAGTTTCCCCCAGGGCAAGAAAAATGACCCGCACATCGGCTTGTTAAATGTTAGCAATCACGGGGGATTTCTCGCGTTTTTCACGTCTGGATTTCAGGAACACGTGCAAATATTTCATTTCAAGCTAATGGTGCGGATGTAGTATCTTTTATATAATATATAGAAATAGATATTCGGGCATGCCGATCAAGTCCATAGAAATGAAAAACAAAAACAACTAGGTTTTGCAAGAATGAACGATGGAATGTTACAATTACAATATTTATATTTGGAATCAAGAAAGGCTGGATATTTACCCGAGTGCGGTAGAAGGGGGATTATGTTTTCGAGTGTTTGTATGTAGGTACATAATATCTCTATTTATTTGGAATGCTCTCTTAAACAGCTTCATTATAATTTAACATATGAAGTGTCAAAATAGTGTGTGTAAGTGTGTGTGTGGGAGTGACATAGAAATTTGTAAAAAAGCAAATGGCTTTCAAAAATAACTACAATAAGTACCTACCTACTTACTTAATAAATTCACTTGATTTTATTTCTACCTAAGTGGTTGGCGTGTACCAAAGACTCAGATTTCTTCAGTTCGCTTTTAGGCTTCCGTACCCAAAGGGTAAAAACGGGACCCTATTACTAAGGCTCCACTGTCCGTCCGTCCGCCCGTCTGTCTGTCCGTCTGTCACCAAGCTGTATCACATGAACCGCGATAGTTAGACAGTTGTTCACAGATGATGTATTTGTGTTGCCGCTATAATAACAAATACTAAAAAACAAAATAAAATAAATATTTTAGGGGGCTCCCATGCAACAAAAGTGATTTTTGGTACGGAACTCTTCGTGCGCGAGTCCGACTCGCACTTGGCCGGTTTTATCCTGGCTTTTAGTGCAAAATATAGAGGTTTTGTAACTATCTATGTCTCATAGTTAACCACCTCTCCCAAATCAGAATCACCTCTTGATATCAAAGGTCAGACTGTAGGCGGCTTTCACTGGACAAATTGTCGGGCCATTAATCAAGTTTTTGCAGACCCGCTATCTGAATGGGATGATCGATAGAGGGACCAGGCTGTAGTGTCAAGGGCTGATTAGTATTTTCATCGTATTTTCATAATCTTTTACAGTCAGCATCAATATAGAAGATAGTTAGTAGCAACCAAAGTAGCCAAATATATCGGAACAGAACACAACTAGAACTTATAACGCCCATTGTTTATGTGGGTGGTTAAAAATAGAGTCCGAAGCCAGAGGAAGCGGCTTGAAACTCAAACCGATGATTTGCCAACCGACGAACAACTATCGAATCATTTCGCCGTCAATATCAGCACACCTGAAACAAGAAATGAAACAAGCTTATTAGAGTGATCAGACTTCCAATAGTATAACGGGTGTGTTATTGTAAAAACAAAACAACTGCAGAAACAAGGCAACACGAATACAAACCACAATGTCATTGTTTTAGAGTTCATATTATGTAACAACGTTGAAATAATTGTTTTGTACTATAGAAACCTCACATCTAATCAAGTGGCTTGAAACTGGATGGTAGCTTAATGGTGGAGTAATTTTAGACAGCAGCGCCTGCAATTATTATTGTAGTTGATCTAGTGAATTCTAGTGAAAGGTGTGTGTTTGAGACGATCTAGTTATTGATGAATTCAGTTATAAAATACATTAAAGGCAATCAACTACCTTTGTTGTGGTTCCATTCCTTTAGCCTTACAACTTATAAGAGATATAAAAATAATGAAATTTCCACTCTTATATCCCAACGTCACGGATGCCGATGACGTTTTCAGAAAAGAAAGGTAAATAAATTCAACATAAAGTCCCAATTTCTGTAATACAATGGCTTTTAGTTTGCGTCATTTCCATAATTTTAGTTCAGCTGGTATTTTTACTACTTGAGACATCAAGTAAAAGCCTTATAATAATAGGCAATAGCATTTTTTCCAACAGAAGTGGTTAAGCCGTATTGACAGTGATGGATCTGATGCGCACTTTGATAGACGCGACGCCCAAACTAAGCTGCACATAAAAAGAAAAAATGTAGGCTATTGTTCGTTTCTTCTAAATCGATTGTCCATTATTTTGCCAGGGGGTGGGGGGCGGGGGCACTTACTGAAATGCTTTTCTAACAACATCAGATTTCTTTTCAAGTTTTTATAAAGTATTTGTATATATAGTAGATTTGCGGCCTGAAAATTGACATAGTTATTTAAGTTCTGCTGGGGCTAAGCGGATAAATAATAATAAATACGTTTATTTCGGAGTAAAAATACATCCATAATACTTATACGTATGTTTAAATTGTTGATTGATTTCCCACTGGGGTTAGCATTTTTTACATAGGTATGCCTTTATTTTAGAGCGTTTTAGAATTCCTTAACACATGAATGAAATCCTTTTATATTCTAATTAAACTCATAATTCCTATTGAAAAGCTCATCTGAACCAGTTAATCGCTGTGAGCTTTGCAACTTCACACTAACCCGATTTACATGAAAAGCTGAACACGTGGAGCCGGAAGCTCGAGCTTTGGGAACTTAATGAACTTAATTATGCTACCGTAAACTTTCCTTGCTAATAGTGATTTCTAATAAAAAAACGAGATTATGAATTATTGGTTGCCTACTTGGGAAAGGGTTAAAGTATCCTGTAAGTACAAATATCATAAATGCGAAAGTTAGGATGTTTGAAAGTTTGTTACTCAATCACGCTTTTACGGCTCAACCGATTTGGATGATGCACGAAGATAGTTTATATATACTGGATTAAAACACAGGTCAGCTTTTATCCCGGATTCACGCAGATGAAGTCGCGGGCGTGAGTAAGTACCTAAGTATATCTTTGCAAGTATAAACGACTTCCGTACCTACCGAATACTTAGCCCGAAGACACGAGCCAAATAAGTTTTTTAAAAAAGCTTTGAAAAAATACTTGCTCCAAGTTGGAGCAAAACATTTGAGGGACAAATGCTTACGAGCAAATGCCACTCGAAAATATTTAAGCAGGACGCTCTCGGGGCGTACATAATGCAATTATTAAAATTATAGTGTAAAGTGTTAAAATTTGTGATAGATAGTTTTTATAGAGACTCGAATCTGCAGACATACTGTTAAAACAGATTTGCCGGGAAATATAATAGATTAAGGCGCCGTAGGTTCAGCGAAGTGAGGCGAACAGAGTTTTTGAAACAATATAATGCGTCTGTTTATAACAATATGGTTTCAAAAAAATAGAAATAGTAATCTTGAGGCTTTTCTGCAGGGAGATCAGAGAATCGAAACATGATTAAGTAATTTTCGCTCTACAGAAAAAAATTACGAACATAGGTCTAAAAGGGTCTAAAATAAACTGAAAATATTCATAACAAATTATGCACAAAAGCTAAAAATATTATAATGGTTTCTAAAAATCGCCAATATCATGTTTGAGAGAAGTCAGTGATTAGGTACTTTTTTATTTATTAAAACGGTCAATAAATTAAAATTAAAAAACATGATATCCGCGCTTCCGAGCACGCACTTCCATCTCGCTCACGCTTATGCTCAGTGAGAGGGAGAGAAGACCATGAACCTACGGCGCCTTAAGGTTTCTATCCCATTGTTTAGTATGAATATTTAAATAATTAATAATTGAATAGCGCTAAAATAAATATTTTACCTCGATAATAAGTTATTGATAAAACGAGGGGAAGTCTCTATCCAATAATATGAGTCGCAAAGAGGCTTCCGCTTCTATTGCGAGATACCTACAAGTAATTGTGCAAAATTTCCCGTTTGCAAATTTCATGAATTTACAAGTTTTCAAGATTTTTTAATTTCCAAAAAATCGATTCGACATAAATAACTATATAATTAATAAACCTGCCCACAAAACACGAGAATGGGTTGAGAAATGTGAGGGTAGAGGGGAACAGCCGTAAAGCGTGCACGGCGGGACAGCGTGATAGACACCGGACATACGAACGATTTTCGGTCCAAGCTGGAGCATAGAACTTCTTTCGCTTCGCTCGCTCATTCGCTTAGGCTTCACCAGGCAACACAGGTCAAATGGCGTGCTAAGTATTCTATCGACCTATCAATTTGTCACAACAACCGCCTTCAATGTTGAATGTTTGTTGTATCTTTCCATCTTATAGCTGCGTCTCTAGGTAGTTGTGACAAATTGGTAGAGGTATCATGACTTTTATTGGCCAAGCGCCTCAGTATTGCCAATGTAGGTGTGCAATTTTAACTTCTAGCTTCGTGGAACGGCTAATCGTTTTGAAATTGGACAACATGGCTAACTTGGCCAATTCATCTCCCGGAAACACAAGATCATCCATCACCAGTCACCACACTCATACGTCCCCCCTCTCATTAGCAAGATTAAAATTAACGATTTCCCAAATCGCACCAACCCTTCTAATTGTTGCCCGCAAATTGCTTAAAATATAATAGGTATAACACAATACCTCATTACGCTTTAATGTGCACCAATTTGATTCACTTTAGGACAGGACCGTATCATTAATTCCGTCTTTAAGCGTAGATTAAGGATTAGAGAGGCCGTGTGGGAATGTTTTTAGAAGACTGCCATTGAGCGTCTTTTGTTTCGAGCCTAGTAGTATTTTTTATACCTACTACAACATTGGTAAACCAGCATACATTCTGCCTGATGGTAAATAAACGCCGTAGCCTAGGGACGCTTGCGATTCCAAATTTACAAGCGCGTTGCCGATGCCGACCCATTATTGATTTGATTATTCGGTGTGCTGATAGCTATAATAATTGAGCCTTGGTCAGTCAGAAGGTGTTCACCAAGGCTCAGTACTGAGCCATTATCGGTTTTGCTTGGTTTTAGAGTCGCTCACCGAGGCAGCGCAAAATTCAGTAACGGTGATCATTTATATAATTATATATACGCTGACGATGTTGCTATTTGTACCTAGAGCCGTATTGAGTTACACGAAGCGCTTTTGTCAAGTAAGCACTAATTAGAGGCCCGTAGCCTATAGTGTTGAGTGTTGTAAAGACCCAATTATGTCCCTGAACGAGCCGGATCCCGGGGACGAGTCTGATTCCCACCGATGGGCAATTAGTGACCATGTGCGATCAATACAAATATCTGGGTAGTATTATGCACATTTCAGCGAATATAGAATGCAACATTCAGCACCGAATAGCCACTGCATGGCTAAAATGGCGAGAAGTGACTGTTGTTTCATGTGACGATGTGACAAAAGAACGCCGGTTAAACTAAATATACCTAGCCGTAAGGCAGAGGCGTGGGCGTTAACTTAAAAGCATGTCCAACAACCAACCAACCATGCCATAAAAGTTGCCGAAATGCAGATGTTACGGTGGATGTGTGGTGTCATCAGGCTCGATAAAATCCGCAACGAGTACGTTCGTGGAGGCCTTGGCGTAGAACACATGGAACTTCGACCAGAGACGGAAAGTTGTAGTGCCAAGTTACCAACATAGTTTGGTGTCCTCCTCTTCACATGTGGTCATGTGGTGGTATGGTTATCGCAGCCGGCTTCTGTGAAGCGGAGGAGGAAAGGAGGACACCAAACTATGTTGGTAACTTGGCACTACAACTTTCCGTCTCTGGTCGAAGTTCCATGGGCAGACCATATTCATATTCATGTTCAGTTACGTCTTACCTGATATTTCCGTACATTTTCACCTTAAAACGTGACGATAAAATCTATCGTGCTAGCTAGGCAGGTCGATCTAAATGTCACTTGTTGTACAGAAAAATTATACTATAAAACAGTTGGGTTGTCCGAACGTACCTACCTTAAAAAAGTTACGTAATCACCCCTTCATAGGTTGCTATTCAGCAGCGAATGTGCAAAACTGCTCGTGTTGCTAAGTGATTTATTTCGACGATTACTGAACACCCACGAAACAATGTTGGATTAAAAATCATCTTTAGCACTCGACAGTACCTACGCCTCTGTCGTTATTGTCGTATCCCGGTGCATGAAAGGACAAAAGAATCCGCAAAGTTATTAGGTGTTTTCGTTATCAACGCATTGTTGTTTTAATGTCGGCGTTAAAAAGAGAAATTTGGTGGGCCGTTGTTTTTAATCAAGTTTGTAATGAAAAGGAAATTAAGTGTTGGAGATGAAATACTGGTGTTTAGGAGTGAATAAATTTTTCGTATTTATTAGTAAAAGGTTATTTAAATAATAAATATATCAATATAAAGGCCCAGTAGTACACTAATTGATACAGTTCCAGCATAAGTATATGTATGTACTTAAATAGGCAGTTCTTTTTTTTTCACTTTGATTACACCAGAAACAGTCCCAGTCCAGTTGTTCTAATATACCTAGATAGCCATACAATAGTCTACAATAATACTTAGATAGCCATACATTAGGTACCCAGGGTTACACCGAGTAACGTTTTATCTAATGTAGGTTTCACCGAATTTTCATTTGATTCCGGATTGTTATAAAATAAACCTTAACTAATTTAATGGAAGGAAGAAGACGAAATTAACAGATGCTCTCAGACACGCACTGAAACTCAAATGGCAATGGGCAGGTCACATTACAAGATACATGGACAAAAGATGGACTTCACAGTCTACAAAGTGGCCTGGCCCACTGGGCAAAAGAAAGGTTGGAGGACCAAAAAAACGATGGGCAGATGACATTGTAGAAGTTGCAGGGAAGAACTGGTGGAACTACGGCAAAGAAAGAGAAATATGGAAAAAGATGGGGGAGGCTCTTACCCAAAAGGGATCCATTTCCAAACTAAAGATAAATACAAAAGGAAAATAATAACAAATATGCAAAGAAATGGAATAAAAGCTATATAATTATAATAATAAAAAAAATTAATGGATTCTACACCATTACTCGTTAGTTACAGGTGGAAAAAAGAAGAAACGGACGAAAAGAGAACGGCTTCTGAAAAAAATGATGATATTGGAAAACTCGGGGAAACAATGCATTCCTCGGGACAACCGACCGTTTGTCGGTAGGGTCCGGTATTGAAAAAAACTGATTTACTGTAAAATTAAAACCAACTGTCCAAATTATACAACCGGCCTTCCAAGGTATCAATGTTAAAATAAATTTACGTTAGCCTGCAATATTTGTTCAAAATCATTTTTTAAGTGCGAAATCCTCTGTTTATACCAATTTATGAGATCCCCGACACGCAAAACGAAACAGCGGAAAATGGTGGCATTAATTTTTGTGACAGGAGAGAATTGAACATTTCGTCCGAATTTATGTGAACCTTTTAACAGGGTTGAGTAATATCAACTTACTGGCAGGAACGAAACGATACAACAACATTGTTGGGGTGATGTTTTTAAAATAAATATATAGGCACATTTGCAATTGAAAATGACCAAACGGACACCGGGATCGTTTAGACCACTACCGGGAGAAAACGCTACGGGGATGGTTATGGCAATTGAAAATTACGCTTTTGATGTTTTTTTATGATTGTCGGTGAGGAATAGCTATCTTTATATACAGGATAGATGCTAAGGCTTGTACGAGTATCACTAGTAGTGCGGCCAGCGGTGGTGGTCAATTGACGATAGCTTTCAAAATTACTACTGAACGCCACCGCAGTTCGCGGCAGTGTGTGAGAGCTGAGAGGCTTTAAGCGTCACCCGATTCGGTAACTAACTTTACGTCACACCTGGCCATAATGCGAGTTTTACTGCACGCTGCGCGTACGGGAAAACTCGCATTATGGCCAGGTGAAGACGTAAAATTGTGTACTCAACACGGGCGGTAATTCGTAAAGCCCCAGGCGCATATTTATGACCCTCACCTTCGGTTCGGGCCACAAACAACTGCGGTCTGGGGCATTCACGAATTCACCGCCCTAGTTACGTAATGTACTATTACAAAAAAAAGCGTTGAATTTAATTGCTATAATAAATAGGTAATGTTTTACTAAATATATAATAATGTATCTTAACGTATTACTCCAAAAACTCATCATTTCCTAGCGTTATTCCCGGTTGTGCCCCTAAAGGAGCCCAGGGTCCGCTTTGACACCTAATCCCAAGATTTGGCATAGGCACTAGTTTTACGAAAGCGACTGCCATCTGACCTTCCAACCCAGAGGGAAAACTAGACCTTACACCAAAAACTAACGGACGTAATCCATTTAAACCAAAAAAACCTTTCTCAGTTCCGTTGGATTTCCCTAGGGAATTATTATAACAGCCAAGGGCCAGGAAGAAACCTACGCCCGTACAATTAATTGATATTGCACGACCAACTTAAGTTTGCGGCAGGAAAAATCTTAGACTAACGTTGTTTTTTCCTAACAGTTATAAAAGTCAAAAAATAATCGCTGCTGCTAACAGCAAATATAAAGTTGTTGTTTTCTGTACGTATTTCCCTGGTAATATTATCCGGAAAGTAATGTAAAGTTACTTGTTTTTATTTAAACATTCAGCGCTCCATTAGTGTAGTCCCTTTTGCTTCAGGCCACGCCTGAACACGCATTGAAATTACTGAAAATAATTTGACAGAAATATGATGGGAGATTTGCCGACACCCAAATAAAATATGCAATGAATTCATTCCGAGATTGAGCCTGAGCTACAGGCTACCAACGGAGTCACAGGTGACGGATAATGAACGACTATCAGCAAGCCTAAGATGGTTGCCTTACCTATCACTATCACCTATCGTCGCATACTTGTCAGAACGTGACGGATGTCTTATCGACAGCGATAAGTGATAAAATGTCAACCATGCTACGCTCGCTGATGTGATGGTTAGCTGTAAATAGGTATCACTAACACTACATAATATAAAACAAAGTCGCTTGCCGCGTCTGTCCCTATGGAGGCTTAGATCTTTAAAACTACGCAACGGATTTTGATGTGGTTTCTTTTAACAGATAGATTGATTCAAGAGGAAAGTTTAATATGATATAGTACCCGTGCGAAGCCGGGGCGGGTCACTAGTATCGAATAAACAGTCCCCGACCACGACGCGCTGGAGCATGTAAATGGCTTAGAGGGTGGGTTTTGAAAAATACCGAGTCCTACCTATCTATTCCGATTTATGCACATTTCCCTGCTCCAAAGAAGAGCCCAACATGTTGAGCTAACATTAGCGAGCGCGCGAGACTTTTGAGAAGTACCTTAATGAAACGACTATCCATTATTATGTCGCAAGCCGTACCCGGGATCGTGCAAGGATTTGAACTATACCACATACACTATTCCACATAATAAACTATATTATACACAATTGGTTAGGAGCTACGGTAGCCTAGTGGTTCAGGCATGCGGCTGTCAAGCGGCGGTCGTGGGTTCGAATCCCGGCTCGTACCAATGAGTTTTTCGGAACTTATGAACGGAATATTTACCATTAGCTTTTCGGTGAAGGAAAACATCGTGAGGAAACCGGTCTAATCCCAATGAGGTCTATAGTTTTTCTTCTGGGTTGGAAGGTCAGATGGCAATCGCTTTCGTAAAACTAGTGCCTATGCCAAAGCTTGGGATTAGGTGTCAAAGCGGACCCCGGGCTCCTTTAGGGGCATTACCGGGAATAACGCTAGGAGGACGATGATACATAATTGGTTAAGGCGTCTAGAAGGTCTGTTGGATTAAGAAACTCACATACATACACAAATAAATACGAAAGCCGACAACACGCTCCTTTTTTGGGCAGTCCTGTAACTGAGTTTTTACATGATTGCTCAAAACAGAGCGTAATGTAGCAACCGTAGGATATTCCACTAAAATTTAATTCGAAAAGTCCTTTTGACGCCGGGAGCTAGTTCGACCCATTTGAACCCATACCCGAAGGCGGGAGATAATTACCTAAATAAACAGATCCAAGCCCCATGCATTTCCTTTTGTACTCAACAAAGGCAAAGATAGTCAAAGGCAAAATTCTTTTCATTAAAAACTGTTTCGGATGTTCCCTTTTTAAATAGCTGAAGGCCGTTGTGTTCGTCGAAGTCATTTTGGAATTCCACTTGAATCAATACTGTCCTCGAGAAGGGATCATTGGTATTTTTTCGTTTGATCTGTCTTAATTTGTCGATTTCCTTTCTTTCCTCATTTTCTGCTGAATTTACGGTAAGAAATTTATATTAAAAGCTTTATTATAAATTTCACAACGAATTGTGTTTAAGAAGCATTGAAAATAAACGTGTTTGTCTTTGTCGTTTTATAATGGATCCTAGGCCTGAGAGAGATTTGGCATATCGATTCACGACCGATTTAAGTAATCTGCTCTCAGGCCGGCGCTGCAGCTTCTCACCTTTTTCACCTTCTCACCTTCAACCAAGTTCTCAAGCGCCACAAATTAGTAGTTTACGGCACTCGCTGTGGAGACATTATTGGGTCCCTGCCCTGGTCCCGCTATGAACTCCTTTAGTGCTGTATCAAAGCGGTTCATCAACACCTCAAGCGACCGTGCTACGTTACTATAGCTTGGCAAATTCGTTCGTGACACTCCCATGGTTCGAGGGCGACAATCAAATGTACGAAGGACAGCGGGGGTGGTATGAAGTGTGCGGGCGGCGGGGCTGTCAGTCAGGAGCGTCAGTCACCCGCCGTCGCAAAGGCGTCGCAGTTGGCGGCAACATGTAGTGTACATGAGCACGGCCGCTCGCTGGTAACAAAACGCACACGAGATTAATACATAAATAATATATCAATACTTATACAGATAAATACATAGGTACATAAACACGTATAAAACGTCCATGTCTCATGACCAAAACAAATAACTTACCCTTACCAGAATTCGAACCCGGGACGTTTAGCTTCGTAGGCAGTGTAGTGCTACCCACTCGGCTAAACGGCCGTCAAAGATATAAATAACTTACATAAATCAATTAATCATTTATTCCTTACTCCTGGTTACTCGGTATCACAACTACACAATATTCTTATAAACAAATTAGAATATTGTTAGAGATATCCAAAGACATATTCGTTACGTAAATCATATCGTGTGTAGCGGCGAGTAACACGTCAACGTCCCCTGCCCCCCGCGTGCACCATGGGAGTGTCACGAACGAAATTGCCAAGCTAACACAGCTACACAGCAGCAAGACTAATAACAAGACTATAACAGACGCTTAGTTCCGTCAGTGTAGTGATCTTTAAGTAACTATTGATATTTGCACTTGTGCGCTGAACAAGCTCAAACCACAGCAAGTTCCGCGCAAAGATTTGTTCTTGGGCATGTTACTGTTATGCTTTATTTTGTGGGCGGAACTTTCAGAACACATGTCATAAGCGGGTAGCGACATTCGATTTTTGAAGTGAAAACTTCTTTAGGGGCGCTGCATGGGAAAAAAAAAAAACTCAAGATAGATCACGTGACCGTGAGGAAAGATCTTACCTACGCATGATGCGTAGACAGGCGAAACTGAACCTTAATTGTAGTGCACTAGGTCAAAACATCCTTTGAACTATTTCGTGTGCAAACATTAACATAGGTTTTGTCATTATAGTACATTGTTTAACGAGGGGCGTAAGTGGAATATTGCGAACAAGCAATAGTAATATTCTTACGCCCGTGTTATACACAATGTTTTTCATCACATTTGCGAGGAAACAAATATATAATGTAGATGAAACTAATACAAATCTTAATAAAAACTGCAACATGTCAGTAGTTGAATTTGACGTGAGGCGCGTATGGCAAAGACCCTTCGGTATACAGCCACTATTTGAAAACATTTAATTTTTTTTTACATAGGCATTAAATAACTACATAATAAATCTGTAAATAATCTGTTAAACATGTTTTAGTAGTGTTTTGAAGTTTAAATTTATTTATAAATACATTTTCAGACATCGTATTTGATATAAAACCTCTTTGCTTTGTAACTGCCACATGGGTGACAGATACAATTTAAGAAAAAAGACATTACGCCCGTGGGCGTAACATAGGCTATTGTAGCTCTGTATGTCTCACTTGATGAAATTTAAATAAAACTTCACTAAGTTAGGTATTTATCGAAATTTGCCCAAAAAAGCCCTTGCCGAAGAGTGACACATCTCTTTATCTCGTGCGCGGTTGGCATAAGCGTCTCTTTGTCTAGGGGGCATGTTCGACTCGAATCAAGGCATCCCCTTAAAAGTGTGGCCAAAACGCCTATCTCCTGTGATTTGCATGTTAATCCGCAGAGCGATGTTCGCGCGAAGTTTGCATAAGTGTCACGCTCGAATCAACGGTGTAGTTTGCACAAACATGTTGGATTTCCCTCCATTTTCTAGCTAGACTTAGTCGCGAATGATACAAAACTGCATGAACCCCCAAATACACTTTGACTCAATATCTAAAGGTGCTGGTACACTTGAAATGAGCATTCTAGCGATTGATACATAACGGGTAAATAATTAAACTGTAAAATGAAATGAAAATATATTTACTAACGAAAAAAAATGTTCAAAACAAGCTTACAAAATAAAATACACAGGAGCGTTTGACAGTAAAATGCTTCGAGCTTTTTGCTGAGCCGAGCATTTTATGATTACCTACATTTTCGCCGTCCCTAGAGCGTTAGCTAGAGGATCATGAACATTTGTTCGTAGCCATGTTTGTTGTTCAGTTTGACAAAAAACGGTGAATCCTCGATATCCGTTACATGTGAAATATTCACCTCTTTAATCACCTTATGACTAGAAACTTGTTCATTTGATAAACAAATGTTCGTTTCTTTATTTAATAAAATCATATTGGCATGCTGTGTTACTGCAAGTAAATACATTAAGCATTAAAACATTACTATAAACTATTAGTAAATATTAATGTAATAGCTGTTGGTAGACTTTTATATAAATTAAAATGCCGGTATCATGGTCGGCCTTATCACGTGATAAGTGACAAGATAGAGCGTCCGTCCCTGGCTGACACCGTTCGAAAGAACGAGACTGTCGCTCTATCTTGTCACTTATCGCGT
This sequence comes from Epinotia demarniana, assembly GCA_945867215.1. NCBI lineage: Eukaryota > Metazoa > Arthropoda > Insecta > Lepidoptera > Tortricidae > Epinotia > Epinotia demarniana. The sequence goes on from OX244273.1 coordinate 20,008,258, forward strand.
GATGAGGCCGACCATGATACGGGGCTAGAGCCCCTAGCATGATAGGTTTTACGTGACGTTTCAGTCGATTTTCGCCGTAAACCGAGACGATAAAACCTATCGTCCTAGCTGGGCAGTCGTCTCTATAATGTTACAGCCTATGTATGTCTCACTGCCGAGCACCGATAGAGAGAGCTAGTCCCCACGTTGGTCCAGTGCGGGTTGGGTACTTCACATACACCTTTGAATTACGTCGCTAAATGCGAGTTTCCTCACGATGTTTCCCCAAATTACCTTTTCTTTCGTGCAGTATGACTTAAGAAATATTAGAAGATCATGACATTTTTCTGCTGACTGTACAGTCACCGGCATCAATATCTGCCGAGACAAAGCCGGCAAAAATATCTGACACGTCCTTATGGCATTAGACAATTAGACATAGAGTCGTGGCAGATCTTATTGCTGGTGACTGTACTAACACGTAATCATATACAACAAAATATAGGGTTCAAGGCTTTGTTTTACAAAACATATTCAGTATTTTCTTGCCAGAAAAATATCGTCCCTATAAAGGATACCAAACGGAAGGGCTAGGCGACACAGACGTAGCACTACGTCCGAACTGGAAGGCGCACTGGCATCATTAAATCTTTTATTTTAGTATATATTAATATTATAAACACAAACGTTTGGATGTCTGGATTGTTGGGATGTTTGGTTGGTTAGATGTTTGGATGTTTGTTACTTAAACACAGCCGTTTACGACCTCACCGAGTTTCACAAATATAGTTTGTACCGTGGATTAAAATATGGAATAGTTTCATCCCGGGTCCACGCAGACGAAGTCGCGGGCGCAAGCTAGTAAAAAAAGCAAACCGGACAAGCGTAAAAAAGCGTAGTAATACCCAAATAAAAGAAACACATTTTTTACAGCCTTTTCCTTTTGAGGGTTCCGTGGTCAACATGTCTACTGTCCGTCTGTTCGTCTGTCCGTCTGCCCGTCTTTTTGTCTGCGGTTTAGCTCAGTGACCCTTGCTACTAGAAGAAGCTGTAATTCGACATAGATATAATAAATCAATACCAATAAAATCTAGAATTACCCTTTTTTTTTGGTACTTCCCCTACGTTTACTGGGGATGCATTTTTTTTTATTTTTTTTACCTGGGAGCCCGTTGCCCACTTACAATGACTGGGTTTGTGGTTTTTCTATCCACTAAAAGCTCCACGGTGCCCTGCATCTGCGCTCCCATGCAGGGGTCTCCAGGATCTCATGCTAAACGCACTGGACCCCCCCCCCCCTCACGCCTCGCCACATTTGGCTCTTCTTAGGGCAAAGAGATGTTGTCGCCATCCCATAGGGTTCTTAAGCGAGTGCCCCCCCCTCCCCCCAGAGCACTGCGACCCCGATGACCCCCGTTAGTAAGACGGGGGAGATCGTAGACCTATTCTTGTCCGTGCATACACGGTATTTCCGAGCCTACACGCTTTGTCCTAGCCTGCACGGTATAAACTCTATAATACAGTATAAACTTCTTATTAAAGCTACGATATGGGGTATTGTTGGATAGCATGGTTAAAAATAACGTAAGCTTTAAAAAAAAACTATTTTTGTAAAGTGTCCCCCCCGCTGCCGTATAAATTGGTAACATGTGAATGGTAAAGATCATGGCACTAGTACATATAATAAATTTGAAAGAATTACTTTATCGTTCAGATTTTATGGAACACCGCTTACGATTACACACGGATTAAGTTCAACCCCCCAAAGTCCCATTTATTCAAAATTATAATTAATATTATTATTTTTATTTTATTCTAGTTCTACGTTTACTATATCAATGGTTCGCGGTAGAAGAGTTATAGTTGGTTGTTATGTTATGTAGACATCTCCTTCTTTCAACCGATCCTTTACAGAATGCCGTTTAACACGTGTTAAAATAAACAATGATAATATTATCGACCTAGTCCCAAACTAAGCAAAGCTACGATAAATATACATATATTTACATAGACAAATAAATACTTAAATACATAGAAAACATCCATGACTCAGGAACAAATGTTCGTGCTCATCACACAAATAAATGCCCGTACCGGGATTCGAACCCAGGACCTCTCGCTTCGTATGCAGGGTCACTACCAGCTTAAAGCGGTCGGTGTTGTTGTATCAATATTTACCAAATGGGGTAAAATAACGGTCGTGCTGGTAGTTTAAATCGAGAACTTCGTCCGCTCGGTCGTTTCATAAGGTTTTTAAATACAAACGCCAACAGAGTTAACTGGCCATCCTGTATTTATATTGAACCTTTATTACAATGCACATAAAGTGCACGGATGGTCAGTAAGGTGTTGTCGATAGAGCCATATTTAAGTTAAAACATCTAATTTCAGAAAAAACAGGCCATTGTAGCTCTGCGATGAAATAGTTACACACCTAGTGCGGTAAAACAATGAATATCTCATATCGCAGGTATTTGACCCCTGAACCGAAGGCAAGCCACCTTGAAATGCAGTGGGAAATTACGTACGCGTAGCAGAGTTGTAGGAGCTTTACGGCCACCTGCGATAAAATGAAATTTATTCAGAAACGTCAAAGTTTGTATATAATGATCGCGTAGGAAATGGTGGTGTTATTTGAAAATATTATTGATTATTATGAAACTGATATAGAATACTCAAAATATAACGACGACTGGTTAGCCTAGTGGGTACTGATTTAATGTGAATTGATCTGACTAATTTTTGTGTTGTAAATTCATCTAATGTTTCTATCTTAATTTTTGTAACCTATTCGACACAATGTATAATTATTGTTATGAATTAAAATAAATATCAATATCAATACGAAACTGAAGGTCCTGGGTTCGAATCCCGGTGAGGGCAAATATTTGTGTGATGAGCATGATTATTTGTTTCTGAGTCTTGGATGTTTTCTATGTATTTAAGTATTTATATCTATTAAATATATCGTCGTCTAGTACCCGTAACACAAGCCTTATTGAACTTACTATGGGGCTAGCTCGATTTGTGTAAGTTTGTCCCGTAATATTTATTTATTTATTATAACAATTCAAAATATAAAATTATACAACTACAATATGCCAAAGAGTCAGATAAAATACCATTTGGAGTTAAACAATCTTATTAAAAACCATGATAAACAATAAAAATTATCACAGTCGTAAAAATACTATTTGGTGGCAATGTAAAACAAGGATACGCTACATGTCAAACAATGAAGTACAAAATGATGATACAATAATTAAATAAATCTAGGTGGCAATTTAAAATCATTTAAACAATGTTTCACGCTATATAATATAGATACCACCATTTAGATTTAATCAAACATTTCATGATAACGAAATAAATGTATCGCACCATTACGTTATTATGCCTTTAAGTATTCTAGCTCCTAATTATTTGTGGCTGATTAACCAATATCGGGATGGCATTTCATATTCCCTACTTCAATTACTGACATGTAATATTTCATTTATGCGCCAACCAAAACTGTTACGGCTAACTAATCAAACCACAATTAGTATCTACATGATATCTATGTTGCCTTTTCATTTCATTGAACATAATGACTAAGTATTACGTTTTCATTTAACAAAGAATTGCGAATGCGAATATTTTGTTTTTAGTAGGCCATGCAGATAGGCATGTCTACTTAGCGATAATGAGATATATAATATTAAGTATGGTACAAATCCTTTTCTAGAACGAATTCACTTCTTTCTCTACTAGGCACAAAGAGAAACAAAGAAACAAAACTACTGCAACCATATAAACTAATTACAGACATAGATATATCTCATGTAACGTAGACATAGATATACCTCGTGTAAAGCGAATTTAAGTTTTTCACACAAAAAGATTGTATATGCAAAGTTTCGTCACAATCCAACACGTAGTTTTAAAATGAGAGCGTAACTACGTTTAAATGGGAAGGTGAAATTCGGCTGAGCTTACTAGAGTACCTATCTATGCCCAGGAGTTAGTTATACTGGGCTCTTTTCCGCAAGTGGACATCCAGTGTGCCTATTTTGCGTGAAATGGTGGGGTAGCGCTACTCTAACCACCCCAGCTCCTCCAGAAAGTTGGTGAGTGCCTTTGTGTTTTTGACTGCGTCCCGTAGTGTGTCCGGGGACCCTAGGTGCTTTTTCCTGTATACTTCTACCTGCTTGCAGTCTAGTAGAATATGTTTGGTCGTTTCTTCTGCCTCCATGCACGCTCTGCACATGGGGCTGTCCGGGAACCTATGCCCAGGAACATGGACCTTGCAAGGGCACATCAATCTTATTAGAATAATGAGGGTACAGGTTAAATGTTGCGATAACTTATTAGAAAATAAAAAGACTAGCTTCTGCCCGCAAGTCCGTCTGCGTGGAACTCGTTTATATCGCAGCTCCATACAAACTTTCACCCCTATGTTTATATATAAACAATCCTATGTTCTTCCTCGGGACTCAAACTATCTCTATACCAAATGTCACCTAAATCGGTTTCGCGGTTTAAGCGTGAAGAGGTAACAGACAGACAGATAGACACACTTTCGCATTTATAATATTAGTATGGAAGTATGGATGGATAGTATATAGTATAGTATATAGTATGGATATGGAAGTATGGATTAATTAATTACACAGTGCAATGTCACATTAGATATTAGTTTGAAATAATATAATTACAATAAAATGCTAGAAGCGTATGGTGAAGTTTTGTTAACAAGAATAGAACATGATGTCACGATCATCAGCATTGAGGGAACGACTGATGATGAAGATCATTGCTAATTGGCGTACTTATGTAAAATCCACTTTTAGTATTCAAAACGTAATCAAAGAAAAAACATGAAGCTGTTGTTGGAAATTCAATATGGTTTAGTGTTCAATTCATAGAAAGCTATACATTTTGTTGATGTGAAACAGATGAGGCGAATTAAGGCCCAAGATTAAGAATCGTTTTATTTGTATTCCTTGTTCCACTTTGGCCGCTTCAGGCCTTGATATATTAGCGTTAGTCTGCTAAACGGCAAAGGTACAAGAAACCTAACCGAGAGGCGAATTTAAAGACATTATACCTCGATAACGCTATTCACACGGCGAATGTCTGTCACCTGCCGCCGACAAAGAAAGATTGATGACCTGCCTGCCGACGGCGGATTTCGGGATCATTTTATACGTGTTCAGAATTTCCGGGTGAAGGTTGCGAGCTGGGTATCTTTCGTATGTTTTGTTCTCAACTGGCTGAAAGGCTGGTATTATGTACAATTCTCACCGAACGGGCCGGACTGGAGCGCATTCTATGCGCATTCTACATACAAACGAATTTGAACCGTCTATACGGCAGATGCAATTCATATTTGATTACAATTCCCACCGACCGCGTCGGTAGCTGCCGCCTTGCAGTGGCTAAAAACTAGCTACGTCCATCATTTGGAAGAGCATAAGTTAGCCAGTGTCGTTTTTTTTTCAATTTAATGGTAATTTTGAGGTAATTTTTGTGGAATCTAATTATGGTTTCAAGTATATATAAAGTGCATGGATGGTCAGTTGGCTATGTTGTCAATAGATTAGATTAGATTATTTGTTTCATGATAAAAAATACATTACAGATTTGCATACATGTCCAAAAAATAAGATTTTTTATCACAGTCGGCAAAAACAGAAAAATTAAGATATTAAATTAATGCAATATCAACAAATGTAAGAACACAATAACAAGGAAATAGAAAAAAACAAACCAAAAAAAAGAACACAAATATATCAACCTCTAGGTATCATTCTTTACAATATTTAGTGCATCAGAAAATACGTGACACAATACATTTAATGTCAAATCATAAATTTAATAATATTTTAACATTTCAAGTTAAGACTCATTTTTATACTCTTTGACGAAGTATAATGGATGTTCCAATGATTGTACATTACGTAACTAGGGCGATGAATTCGTTAATTCCCCTGATCGCAGGTGTTTGTGGCCTGAACTGAAGGTGAGGGCCATAAATAATATGCGCTCTGAGGCTTTACGAATTACCGCCCGTGTTGAGTACAAAATTTAACGTCTTCACCTAGCCACAATGCGAGTTTTCCCGTACGCGCAGCTTGCAGTAAAACTCGCATTATGGCCAGGTGTGACGTAAAAGGTATTTAAGGCGGCGTCTAAATGCTTCGTCAGATGGTTTCTGTCTAAGATCAGCGGGCAGTCGCTCGTAGTAGGTAGGCCCAATGACACGCGGGTTCTTGCCTGTAAGTGCCATGCGACGGGGAACTGTTCTCAAACGCCCATTGCGGCGGAGTGTTTTGCCAATCGCATTTACGGTATCGAAAGAAGAAAGATTGTTCCTTACGAACATTATAATTTCGAATACATAGAGTGAGTAGTGCGTCATAATACCGTGCATTGGGAAGTAGCCTCTACACGAAGTCCTCGATTTTGCCCCAATCCTCGCACGTACGGCACGTTTCTGCATAATTAGCAATTTGTTGGCATCCGTTGAGTTTCCCCAAATGAGCGAACCGTAAAACATCAGCGAATGGAAATGAGGAAAATAAACCTGCTTCATGGCATCGTCGAATATTAAAGGTTTTAACTTACGCAAAGTGAAGACTGCACTACTCAATCTATCGCATAGTTTGTCTACATGGCACTTCCAGTTAAGATAAGAGTCCAGAGTGAAGCCAAGGAACCTACATTCATCACTTATCGGCATCGGGCTGTTAGCTACACATGGAAGAATCGCAATTTTGCGCCCCGAGAAGACCATGACGTTGGATTTCGATATATTCAAGAGTAAGCCATTGGTAGAGACTACCTCTTCAGTTGATCACAGCCGCTATGTATCTTCTCTCGAAGCTGTTCAAATGTGCGCGCCCTGACGACCACTGTGGTATCATCCGCTAATAGGACAGAGAGACCAGCTGTGATGGCAGTTGGAAGGTCGTTCATAAACGTTAGGAAAGGGGTATTTCCTAACGCCGAACATTGAGGTATTCCTATATTCACGCTGCCAGCACTGGATATCTGTCGTTTACCGCCCACACATAATTTAATTTAATTTATAGGTCTTGTACAGTGCCTCCCAAAATATATTGAATAAACACATTCATGGACAGTAGACGCCTATAGGCGTAATTCTTTTGTTATTTCTATTGTGTCTGGAATAGTGTCGATCAAAGTGTTAATTTTGTGTACTTGGAAGCTCGCAGCCCGAACTGAATTTGTTTATAACATCGCACTTTCCTGATGTTCTCGTTAAATTCATAGGCCAAACGAAAATTCCAAATTTCAATTAAACTGCTAAGTTAAAACCCGCCCTATCAAACGCGGCTTAACCAAGTTTGGATAGAATTACAGTTAAAGTTCTTGGAATAATTGAATCTCCCACAGCATCTTCGGTTAAAACGATTAATGCCAGTACAAAGCTCGAATAATTAACTTGTTTCATGCTTACGACTTTCTGATCAGTCAAAGGATCGAATCAAGTACACGGAGTTCATAATAGACGAAAGGTTTATTTTGTTAGGAAACTCTTTGCAGTTACAACCTTGTCGAAGAGAGGTTAGGACGTCCCTTGAGGGACGCCATCAATTAAAAGTTACGGAGTTGTGAGCGAATGGAAATAATGGGATGCCCTGTATTTTTGGACTTCCCTGCTTTTGACTTTTAATTTTTGAAAAAACCGTCCAAGTTGGGGTTCACAATACATTTAATGTCAAATCATAAATTTAATAATATTTTAACATGTCAAATTAAGACTCATATTTATACTCTTTAACGAAGTATAATAGATGTTCCAATAATAGTACATAGGGCGGACTTTCCTGCTTTTGACTTTTAATTTTTGAAAAAACCGTCAAAGTTCTTCTCGAACCACGCCCAGTGTAGGGTTCCGTGGTTGCCTGTCTGTCTTTGTTACTTATTTATTTATTAATGATTACCAGCAGATGAAGCAAATGAAGCGATAAACGGAGTGATTTCGTTTAGTATAGGATTTTCGGTGGATAAAGGTATATGGTATAAAACGATCCAGCCACAACTTTCAAGAGGACCATGGTTTGAGCATTCTTGCTTGGGTCGTCATGACATTGTATTAGCTTTGAGGTTACGTGCGGGACACATTCCACTTAATAAATTTGCGTACCTGATGCGAAAGGTTGCATCACCAAACTGCAATTAGTGTGGCATTATAGAAGATACCTATCATGTTATTATGAAATGTGAACGGAACGCGGACGCGAGAAGGAACATTGCAAACGAGATTTTATTAGAAGTGGGGGTGGCAATCAAATTTTGGCGCACCTATTGTCTGATGAAAAAACGTTTGTATAAACTTGTAGCGATTGGATCAAGTAGAAGATAAAATATGTATATTTGACATAGTCACATATAAGGGACTAAGCTCTTTTGATAAAGAAGAAGAAAAAAACCAAATATGTGTGTGTATGTGGTCGTCTGGAAGGGATCGCTTTAAAGCGATAAGACCGCCTTTTGTTACCATTATTTGTTAAGCAAATTTTTTGTAAGATGTTACTCTCTTGTCGTGGTGCATAAAGAGTATTTATTAACCGACTTCAAAAAAAGAAAATTCGGCTGTTTTTTTTCAATGTTTGTTACCTCAGAACTTCGTCATTGATGAGCCGATTCGATTTTTTTTTGTTCTTATGTATATACTTCCAGGTGGGTCGCATTTTTTTCAAAATTCAGTTAGATGATGGGATCCATGAGGAATTGAGGGAACTCCTCAATTTTATTAGGCACGCGTGTAGTGATTTTGGTATTTGCTATTATAACTCGTGTATTACATCCGGAGTCATAAATTTGGTGGCGAGGAATTGATGATGAAGACCACAGATGACTTATTGAATTCCTCAATTATGTACTTAAAAGTGCAAAAGTACGTCACAGGTTCTGATAAGATTCCGTTGAAATAGGAACTAATGAAGTGCCATTGGTGATGATCTTGGGGAATCGATGGAAGTCCTCAAATATTATCGGCCCACATACAGCGATTTGTTTTTTTATATACTTAGTAATCAACGCATTCGCTATCGAAAATCAGTTCAGGTGGTAAATTGTTAAAAAAATAGGAAAAGTTCTCGTGGCTTGGCGGAGTACTAAATTGAAGTCGGTTTAAACTTTTTTTTAACGTAAATTATTATTATTATTATGTACCTACGAAAGTTGGCCTTTCCAAGTACATATTAAGTTGGTCGACTATTACCCGGTAACTAGTTATGCCTACTTAGCCGTGATAGTTTTCCTTTCAAAATTAATTAATATACTACTGCCACGAATTTTTCCCATTACCAGTAGTACCTAAGCCATGTAGTCGGCAGCCGGCAGGTACAGTTGACTTAAACAAAAATTTAGGTTTTAAAGCCCATTATCATACGAACGTATCACTTAGTTAAAAATGGTTTTTAGAAACCCCTAATATTTTTAAACAAGCTATCCAAAGATACCCACACCATGGGTTTAAAGAGAAAAAAAAAAAATCCTTACTAGATTTTATTCTAGTGTTTTGTCGGCGTGATTGATTTATGTACCCATGCCGAACCGAATTATAGCTTTCTAGTAAAAAGGGTTAATGAGCTAAGCAGCCGACTTCCTTGTTGACTATGGAACCCTAAAAAGGGTGTGAAAATATTTCACTAAAAAAAACAGCTGCTGCAAAGCGTAAATAGCCACTGCTGCATTTGGCGAAGTCTCCTCAACCTCGAATATGTGAAATACATCCTCCTAGCGTTATTCCCGGTTGTGCCCGGGGCCCGCACATTGACACCTATCCCAAGATTTGGCATATAGGCACTAGTTTTATAAGAGCAACTGCCACCTGAGCTTTCCAACCCCTCTGGGTTGTTTGGTCTTCCCTCTGGAAAACTAGGCCTTATATACTATCCCATTAGCATCAGTGTCAATGAACATTTGAGCGCCTTATTATTAATGAAGATATTTTTAGGCGGACCGTACCATGGATGGACGAGATTATACGGGTTTATGGTAATAAGTGATTCACTTAAGAGAGTAATCCCGAATCAAGATTCCGGCACAGACTCACCAAAATTGGACATTTATTTGTGATATTACAGATTTTCTACAGTTCGTTTTCGTTTAATATTAATTGCAATTTTCTGGAGGCCTATGTGACTCGACATATTGTTATTTGTATGCAATGTCTTGCGTTATGTTTGAGCTTTGGTTCACGTGAAAGCAAGTAGTTGTAACAAGTCATATCAATATAGTAAATTAAGAGGCCGCAGTAAGCTCGGCCGAATTTCACCTTCCCATACAAACGTAGTTACACTCTCATTTTAAAACTACGTGTTGGATTGTGACGAAACTTTGCATATACAATGACATGAGGTAATTAGTTTATATGGTTCCAATTTATAAAAAAAGTAAAAACAGCAAAAACTAGTTTTGTATGAAAAACTTAAATTCGATGTCTCTTTTTTATTATGGTTTCTGAAGCTACGTAAACTAATTTCAGACATAGATATACCTCATTTCATTGAACATGCAAAGTTTCGTTACAATCCAACACGTAGTTTTAAAATGAGAGCGTAACTACGTTTGTATGGAGAATCGAGCTTACTGCGGACTCTTAAGGCTTCCGCACTGGCAGCATAGCATCATAGCATTTTCGTAGGCCATAAAACATATGAAAAGCTATATATTTTACACTTATACACTTGTTAGTGAAGGACTATTGCCTAACATCCGACATAACATAAACGTGAGCAAATTACCTGCTACCTGGTCGTTCAAATATACTACTTATATTGGTAACAAACGCATTTAACAGAAATGAGGCTATCCGCAGCAGAACCAAGGTAACCGATACAGCCCTCCGAATCGCTAAGCTTAAGGGGCTCCCATAATTGGCGTATGGGATCGTACCTTCGATCTGAATCTCTTAGTTTTCTTAGGTTTTTTGTAGCTTATTATGTTAACAACAACGGCTTTGAGCAATATAAGTAGTATCCCATATTTACTTCAAAGTTCATTGTTTTCGAGATATTTGGCATCAAAGTTGAACAATTTTAGGCCAAAAAACCGGTTTCTGGCCATAACTTTTGTGTTAATTGGTTTAAAATGAAAACCCTGGACCAGTTTTTAGGGACGTCACAGACGAACCCAAATATGTAGATTTCGTACGTGTTAGATCTTTCACGTCAATAGAGATACAAAATAAGTGTTATTTTAGACAATGTTTAAAAAGATCATACCAAATTAAGTATTCATTTGTTTTAAAATCCGGTAGACCAAAATGGAGATAAAAGATTGAAGAACCGATAACCGTTTGATTTATACTTCTATATGTAGGGCAAAAGTAGGAGATACGATTCAAAACTTGTCAAAAATCGATGGAAACCTCGGGTAGCCCCTTAAGTGGCAGTGGGCGGGGCGGGGTAGAACCGATGGCCGTTGGGGCAGAAAGGTTCTCGAGTGGCAACCATGTAACGGAAGGCGCAACGTGGGTATGCCCCGCACAAGGTGGACTGATGACCTGGTAAAAGGTCGCGGGAGTTCGCTGTATACGGGTGGCGCAGGACCGGTCACTATGGCCCTCTTTGGGGGAGGCCTATGTCCAGCAGTGGATGTCTTTCGGCTGATGATGATGAGGATGACATTTATTCCTTATTATATTTGCTTTTTTTTATACTGTCGCGATTATCACGACCTAAAATTACGTAAACAGCATTACCACCTATACAATAAAATTATACGCCCGGGCACCCGGTCTTCTTAATTATAATTATTATGTCTCGAATTTACATGACAAAAGAAAGTTATCCTTTGTCGACGTAATCTCTTAGGTCGGCCGTGCCCTAATATACCCTTTATTCTATGAGTACATGACGAGATAATAACGTCAAAACGACAGTATTCAAATTTTTATTCACGTTTTTACGCCTACAATACGATCTAAAAAAACAATATTAAAGGGTATTTTTTTTCTATATCTGTTGTATCGATATATACGAGCTCTATAGCACCGAATGGTTTTGACCAAATAAATAGGCGATATGAAATCCATCCTGTTTCTTTCATAAATTTGCACTGATTTTAGGCTTCCGAATGGCAAAAAACGGATTCGTCATGTCTGTCTGTCCGTCCGTGTGTCACAGGCATTTTACTCGAAAACTATAAGATGTATTTGAATAAAGTTTTGAGGATAGTGTATTTTGTTAGCCGCTACTTAGGTAGTTATGTAATCAAATGACAAAAAAAAAGACCGGGTTGCACTCCGGGAGTGCCGGCAGAAGTGAAAACTTGAATAATTTTAGTTTTGCAAAAAAAAATCCCTTCCTCCCACCTCCCTCCCCCTACGTGCCAATATATATAATAACAACCTTATTAGTAGTAGGCTATAGTTCAACTTAACTCAGCAAAATTGATGAAGGAGACGATGAAATAAAATAGGTACCAAATTGTTTCTGTCATTGCCAAATATTTTTCAAAGCTTTATCTCTTTAGGAATAACGTCCAAATTCGATTTATTCGAATTTACTTAACTCAGCAAAATTGATGAAGGAGACGATGAAATAAAATACCACTTTGTTTTTGCCATTGCCAAATATTTTTCAAAGCTTTATCTACCCTTTAGGAATAACGTCCAAATTCGAACTATTCGAATTTACTCAATAGCAAAACGGTTAAGGACGCGTGGACAAAATTACAAATTAATTTACAGAATATGCAATTGCAAAAAGTGTTTAACGGCTCTATACTCTTACGAATAGTGTTCAGTTTTGAATGAAATCGGATCGGCTAACAGCAACATATAAAAGTTTGACAAAACTAAATGGAATTTCCATTTACGGAAAATGTTACGGAGCTTATACTATTAACAAAAAAAATTTTTTTTTGCATTGCAAGTCCACGTGTGGCACATCAATCGATAGGCCTTTCAAAATAAATATAAGGTTTTTCAGCAATTTTTTTGATTAAGTGAATAGAGTCGGAGATAATCGCCCCGAAAGTCACTAAAATTGTGTCCCCCCCCCCTCTAATTTTTGAACCTTGTATTTTAAAAATATGAAAAAAATCATGGACATAGGGCTTATTAAATTCTTTTAGCGAAAATTGTCTTCAACAAGATCGAAGGTTGGATCAGAGGCATGTGACATATTTATGAGTATGATGTATGTGTACATACTTCTTCTTAAACCTGACAAGCTTGTTTAGTAGAGATAGAGACAGCAAAAGTCGAATCTCAAACTCAAACTCAAATTATTTATTTGTCAAACACAGGTAATTATGTAAAGTTCTTAAATTATAATAGAATCTCTATGTTTCGCCACATGGCACACAAATAGCTACAAATTAGCATGCAGCATGCATCACATGAAAATAATTTACATTTGATTTCTCAAATTAGAGTTCCAAATAAATCACAATCCAAAAATAAATATGTCAACATTACTTAAAATTCTCGAAGTTCGTGAATCGCCATCTTCGTCTTCAGGTCACACGCTTCGCTAAAAGCGTGTATTGAGACATGTGAGATAAGAATAAGAATAAGAATAAGAATTTATTTATAACAGCTAACTATAGATAACGCTACTAAATTTACCCGTGACGGCAGACATGCTGGCAGTTCAAAAATTTAATCAACCGCCACGTTAGCGAGTGCGATACAGTCCCTCAGCTGGAGTCACGGTTATCGTGTTAGCTGGTACTCTAAGTTGCGACTTAGGACATTTCCGCATTTGACGGGGCGAATGTATATTTTGTTTTGTACAAGTAAAATGGAGGAGGAGGTTCTCAATTCGGTTGTTTTTTTTTTCCAATGTTTGTTACTTTAGAACTCCGTCATTGATGAGCCAATTCGTTTTTTTTGTGTGTATGTATATGCTTCCAGGTGGGTTACATTTTATTTAAATTCATTTGGATAATGGTATCCATGAAGAATTGAGGGAACTCCTCAATTATATTGGGCACGCGTGTAGTTATTTTGATATTTTCTATTATACGAGTAACTCGGGTATTTACACCCGGAAATCATAAATTTGGTGGAGTGGAACTGAATGGTGAAGACCACAGATGAAATTTGGAATTCTCAATGATGTACTTAAAAGTACAAAAGTACGTTACAGATTCTGATAAGATTCCGTTGAAATAGCAACTAATGAAGTGCCAAAGGTGATCCTGGGGCCACATACAGTGATTAGGTTTTTTTCTCTAATAATCAACGCATTTGCTCCCAGAAATCAGGTGGTAAATTGGAAAAGAAATGTTCTCGTGGCTTGGCGGAGTACTAAATTGAAGTCGGTTAAAACTTTGTTATTAAAGTAAATTATTTTAAATAACTTAATCCTTAGTTAAATGGCCACTCTCCTAAAGAAATATTACAATGATTACATTTTTACGCAAACCTATTTTATAAGAGTGAAGGAGGCTAAGTTATTAATCTTTGAAAGTCAGGGGGCTACTTACTCTGCGTATAATTCTGTTACACCTACATTAATAAGATCTGTCTAGCACAAAGGTAAGTATCTAGTTACTTCTAGTACTGATTAAGTGAAACTTGGTGCATTAATTAGAAGATAATGAAATTATGGAGAAGTTAATATCAATTTAATCATGCTGAGTTGTAATATGACAAGATTTAAGGGCCGCTATAGAATGCAGACGTGCTGCATTTCAGCTGCTTTCTGGCTGCAAATGTTTAGTTTGAATGCAGTTCTTTTGCCGTTGACATAACTGCGTCGAAACTGCAGCCCGACTGCGCAATCCGCTTGCAGTCGGCGTATAGTTCTGGTGACTACACTTTGAAATAGCAGTTTTGACACAGTTCTATTTGGAGTTGTAAAGACTGCACCTTATTGTTCAACCGTGCTGCTAATTTGCAGCAAGTGTGCAGTTTCAATGCAGTTATGTCCACTGCAAACAGAACTGCACTTTATCAACCAAAAATCAAATGAAATGCAACTCGTCTGTAGCGTCCCCAAATACGTGTCAAAGCCCCTCCTAGACGTTGTCATATGGATTATCATCTTACGGCACGCCATGGTGTTCGTAGTCTTACTATAGAATAGACTAGATAACCTGCTCACAAAATTTGCTGTGAATCGGTTGAGAAATGCGACCTATAGGTAGAGGAAAGCAGCCGGACAGCGTGACAGATACATGACACCGGACATACGCACGATTTTCGGCCCAATGCAATGTGAAACATAGAGCTTCGTTCATTTCGCTAAATCATTCGATGAAAAACCTCGCTCATACTCAGCATCACGTATTAATAATTGTTACTGAGAGAAAACATGTTTCGAAGAAAGTATTCGGCCCTGTATCATGGTCGACCTTATCACGCGATAATTGACAAGATAGAGCGTCCATCTCGTTCCATCGACCGGTGTCAGCCAGTGACGTTAGAGCGTCCGTCTTGTCACTTATCGCGTGATACGGGGTCAGGAGTTGTACAAGATGTGATTATAACTGTAACACTATTAATATTGTCTGTGGTAACTAAACGAAACTCAAGATAATTCAAAATCAGCAACTGTATCAATGAATCTAAATGGCAAAGCAAATTAAACTCATAATCTACCTCTACAATAAATCGTTAGTATAAATGGACACCGATTCGAATCCTTTAAGCACAAACTTGAAGCAATTATCTCCGGAAAAGGGTTTTGTTATAATTACAATAATTCCCCGTTCATAATAAAAGGGAATTAAATGTATTACTATAACTGTGGCATTTAATATCTTTTTATACCGACATCCCACCTTAATCATCAGTTGGTATCCGTTTACAAAGGTTTGGGTTCGCTTCAAAGGTGCTGTAGGAAATTGGACCTAGTGAATGCATTATTAAGGTCGTTTTATACAGTATACAAAGAGATATTCACGGAACCATCAAGTAATAGTAGTTTATGCGACTGATCCATAATGAGAGGCCTTAAAATACGAGTGTGGTTTTGTGAAACGAGCGTCAGCGAGTTTCATAATAGGATCACACGAGTGTTTTAAGGCCTAATTATGTACAGTTGCATACACTACTTTATCTACACACATATCATTTGTAGTAGTAAGTAACAGCAAAAAACCAACAATAAAATGACAACAGCAATGGCGGCAATTCGATCATCCGTCATGATGAATGTTTTTTTTTAAATCATAGACAAACGAATGTAGTCCCTATACTCATATCACTCGAGATCAAATGTCGTACGGTTTGCATTAAAAAACGTACCAACTGAATTGACGTTTCATATCGATAACTGTTTTAATATCTATGGTTACTAGAATAGAGACCCACTTGTGTTTTGACAGCTGTTTCAAATTTAAACTCATAACGATACAAATTTATCAAAAATCTGTACTGTAATGACATTACAGTACAGATTTTACCTACTACCACAGACAAGAAAGTTCTCATAGTAAAATCGGTTGTAGTAATGCTGGTCATTTTCTACGGTTTCTAAACGCATTTTAGAGCACTAATGATATGTGCGTAGATAAAAGTATTTAGTAATTTCAAGCCTAACTCACGCTTTCCTTTAATTTTTTCTATAGTTTGTGATTATTGTAAGAATTAAAGTGAAAACGAGGATGGCGGAATAGGCAAGATGGAGACATTTCAATACTTGTATTATAATAACGAGGAAAATATTGTTACACCTATGTAATAGAATCGAATTGCACTTATTACTGACTTCTAATTAAAATTCGAAATATTTATTGTGGTCTTATTAGGTACAATGAGGTCTTTATGTTTCGCCGCATGGCACTCAAATCAGCATACATCACACAAAAAACATACTTTTTAAATTTAACTTAGCTTTAATTTAATTTAGTTAATGTTATAGTTATCATCTTGTATATACCTAATATAGAAAATACATTTATAATACATAAGAATTTGAAATAAATTATGATTCAAAATACTATTCGTACAAATAAAAAAACTAACTATCTAATTCAAAATAAATTCATTTATAAAAAATACACTAAAATTAAGAATTAATGAAGATTTATTTTTTCCCGAGGCTTCAAAGTTCTTTATAATACTGTTGCGCCGGTGGTATAAACTTCAAACTTGATTTTCCATGCTTTAGAAGCGTTTTCAGCGGGCTGAAAAGTGATTTCAGGTCGTTTCAGAGGTGGCTCTACCACATACTAGAAGAATGAAAATTCACCCTAGTTGCCGTTGTTTTCAGGCGCCTGAAACATGTTTTCAGTCTGTTTCAGGACAGCCTCTATCAGATGGTGCAATAACCTGAAAACCCGTTTTCAGGTGTTTTCCGGACCCCTTATGGGCCTTTGATACTTCAGTATATGGCGAAATTTCTCGAAGGAGTGAAAGAGACAGCACTATTAGAGAGAGATATCTAGATTGAGAAGGTTCGAGAAGTGTGTGAAAGAGACAACTAGAAAGGGACAGCATATTCGGGAATGACCCAGTCGTCGGGTCGAACGGGCATCGAACAATCTAGACGCTCTGGAACATTCACGAAACCGAGGGGTCGCCGTTCCTAGAATTGGACCTTGGGCCGATTATTCAAGATTTCTCCAGAATGTTCTAGTGCGAAGGTCTTCGGATATATAAGCCGCGCGCCAACGCAGCGGAGTTTACTTTGGAATTAAACTACGATTAGTGCGAATCTCAAGCAAAGAAAAGCGAGTGAAAAGTGCGTCATAGTAGTCATTTATTAAGTAAGCCTTGTTAATTAGTAATTTTTGTAACAAAGTTTGCATTCCTTTTAATTAGTGTATTTTCTATCACGTTACCCACCCCGTGGACGTAACAATACAAACTTTATAAAAAACAGGCAGCTACTAAGATAGTTATAAGAGATTATACTCGTATGTGTATGTATCTAAGCACTTTATTGTAAACAGTATCGGGGCATATACTTGTCCCAAAAGATCAAAGTACAAAGGCGAGCTATATTATTATAGATAATGTTTGGGGTACCTATTAAGATAATATAGATTTCAATGTTTACACGTAGAGATGATACAGCTACCAATAACCAAGCATGCTTATATTATGAAGTAAAGGGCTCCAGCTGGCTTCGTGAAATTTAATGGTTAAAGTCGTTATTCTATACGAGTTGCTAAAATTTTAGGGACGCAATAAAATCCGTTGTTTGTGGTTGAGATTATTTCATGCGGCCGACTTTTATAAAACTGTTATTGCAATTTAAATCATCTACATTGGACGATAGATTTGCTTTTCGAATAGACTACTTTGATGCAATTTGGCTAACTCAAATAATATCATGTAATACCTGGCTTGTTCTTTAGTAGTTGTGAAAAGAAGTCATGCCTTCTTTTTGTAATCGGATGAATTATGCCTAACTAGCTTTTGCCCGTGACTTCGTTCGCATTGACTTCCTTTTGCTGGACTTGTATTCTATTTGTGTACAAAAAATAATCTTAATCCGTTAAGCCGTTTCTGCGTGATTGATTAAAAAACATCCAAACTTTTACAATATTACAAGTAAAAAAGCTACACGCTTACACGATCACAAATATTACCTCTTTATAATTCTAGTACGTCCTACTGCCTGACGTTACAAACGCCGTAGCTGATGCAATATTTTAAAACAAACTCAAACAGCCTAGACGAGTTTATGACCAATATATCATTGACCCAATAATAAAACAACAGTGTACCCACCACTTTCAAAATTATGAAATAAAACATAACACATTTTATTTTCTTAATCTTGACACATTCTAAAACAGTTTTACACAAAGACAGACTTGTTAAATCATAAGTGTGTACAGAATCTTCAAGATTTGGTATATGCCATTCACAAAGGTTTGCCTGGTTCCTACACTAGGCAAGGCCTGTCCTGCAGGAAACCAGATTACAGCCAAGTAAAAAAAAAATACCAAATTGACGCGAATTATCCAGCTTATGTTACGTTTACGAGTATTAAATTTATTACGACCAACTAGCAAATTAAAACATTACCTAGTACCTATGGACATTAAGGTGCAGCGCATACTACCCGTTCGCGTTAAGTTTGCCGGTCCGTTTTTTGCTTTGTTTAAATCTGAGGTTTAACTATTGGTTATCGCAAAACTTTAAGAAGTGATTTACGAAATATGGTGTTAAAGGATATGACTTATTTCGAAAATGAGAAGAAAAACCGTTTTGCTAACGCTACCCTTCGCCTTCGCCAGCGGCAAACTTAGCGCGAACGGGTAGTATTGTATTTGTGTGTTTATTAGATAACTGTGTGTGGGTGTGGTTAATGGTGTGTTGAGTCCAGAGTTTTGGTTTGTGAGTGATTCCTTTCAAACAAACAAAAATAAGGATTGAAACATTTTAGAGCATTAGTATAATTTATTTGATATGATGTTAACCTGTAAAGTATGTAATTTTTCCAATAAAGTTCTGAATCTGAGCAGGTATGTACTATTGTACTATAGCACGTCAGAATTCCATCTTAGTCAGGAGCTGATCAATATCTGCCCAGCTGAGTCGGATTCGACGATTGACCTCTTTCTCGAAGTTGGACCTACCTAACTGGATCGTCTGTCCTAGGTATACATAATCGTCTACAACTTCGAGCGTAAAGTGTCCGATTGTAATGGGAGTTGGTACTACATGGGCATTTGACATGATCTTCGTCTTATCCATGTTCATTCTTAGACCAACTCGCTCGGATGCTTGCCATTATTTTTATTATAATCTCAGAAGCTATTTATAAATAAAATCAGCAAACGTGGTACTGCTCCCAAGCAATCGTTTGTCCTCATCTGTCACTTTGACATTTGTGTTCGTAAGAAAGATTCAAAGCACACTTTATTTAGCAGATATATATTATGTTTTATGAATAAAGAAGATAAAGTCTGGCCAGGGAAAGATGAGCTTGAGATTTATACATAAAAAACTTTGCATATGGCAACAGTATGATCATTCTCAAATGTGTCAAACGTCTTAAATTAGTATGATGTCCTAATCTTGATACTTGATATGCTAACTAAGAAGTAACTGTTTCATAATAAATTAGACTTTTTTTATAAAAAATATTATTCCTATTAAAGATTATCATAAATCGTTCAACTTATTAATATTAATACTATTTTATTATCGCGTTTTAAACAATGTTGGCACACACTGTGTTTTTTTTTAAATTTGCCGCTCTTTCCTAGTGTTTCTCACCGGCCAAGAACGAAAGCCACGGGCCCATGGATGGCTCCAACCGGACGCTCTGAGCCAATGAGAACAAATACGGCGATTCACCGTCTTTGATAAATATTCCTAAACTTAATATTAATGCTTACCGGTCGCAGTACCGCTACCAGGCGTCTCCAGCTCGTGTGGTATGTTTTGTGTGGTGTTGTGTGTGTATGTTTGTGTGTGGGTTTGCTGAGCGCCTCCGTAGGTCCCTGGAGTCCAAGGGGGGCCAGCGCCCGCAGAGAGCATCCGCGCCGACACTATCCAAAATTGGCGATTCTCCTTTCCGTAAACTTATACACAACCGTGCCGTTTAGAATCAAAACTTATTCACAATATACCGTTAGCTTTGCCTCAGATATCGCTTCCGTACGCGGCTAGGACACAACCGATTTCTATCGCGACGACAGGCAAAGTACCCGAGTCCCGACGGCGCCGCGCGACGCGCAGCCGACCGTTGCCGAGGACTCCCGAACGCGGCCGGCGCGAGCGGCGCTACAGTCCGCAGAACTAATATCTAGGCTTAAATACTAAACAATCACCCGCCCCGGACCGACCCGTCGTCGGTCCGCTCATACCCCGGTAGGCGGGACAATGTAGAAACCGCCCGTCTAAGGATCGAATCCCTCACCTGCACATCTGCGATCCGGGGAGACCCATCCTTGCCTGTAATCAAGTTAACGATGCGCCCCCGTCGCCAACACAAAGGCGATAGGTTAGCATCCTTAACCAGTACGAGGTCTCCAACGCAGGGAGGGGTCGTCCTGTCCGCCCACTTAACGCGTTGCTGCAGAATGTGCAAATACTCAAGCGACCACCGTTTCCAAAACCCTTGAGTCATTTGCTGCAACATTTGATACCGTGACAACCGGTACAACCTTACGTCCGTATAAGGATATTCCGGCAATGCGTTAAGTGGTTGGCCAATCAGAAAATGGCCTGGCGTAAGGGCCTCAAGATCATTCGGGTCAGCGCTCAACGGGCAAAGAGGTCGGGAATTTAAAACCGCCTCAACCTTGCAAAACACCGTAGCCAGCTCCTCAAATGTGAGGATCGTTGAGCCGATGACCCTATACAAATGCGTTTTGGCCGACTTAACTACTGCCTCAAAAATGCCACCCCAGTGGGGGCATCCGGGGGGGCTGAAATACCATGAAATGCCCCGACTGGCGAGGCTCGTGCCAATCTCCCGCTCATTTTGGCCTAAAAACGATACAATTTCCCGTAAGGAGCGGTCCGCGCCCTTGAAGTTGGTACCACAGTCCGAACGAATCAGTGCAGGTAGTCCCCTTCGCGACACGAATCGATCCAATGCTGCCAAAAAGGCTTCCGTAGAGAGATCGGCCACGAGCTCCAAATGAACGGCCTTGGTCGCTAGACACACGAAGACGCAAAGGTACGCCTTAACCGATTTCGCATTACGAAGGCGTGAAGTCTTGACGATAAAAGGCCCCGCGAAATCTGTACCTACGCCCTTGAACGGCCGAGCTTCCGTAACTCGGTCGGGAGGAAGATCCCCCATCTGTGGTTGCGTTATGGCTGCCTTGAGTCGGTAACAAGGCAAGCACCGAAACACAACGCTCCGTATTAACCTCCGTGCCGACAGGATCCAGAATTCACGCTGCAAAATGGCCAGAAGGGCGTTGCAGCCCGCGTGTGAATTCCTGATGTGGCGGTCCCATACCAATAACTCCACCAAAGATCCCTTCTTAGGGAGCACCAAAGGATGTCGTGCCGAGTACGGCAGGTCAGCATTCCGTAATCGGCCTCCCACCCGGAGCAGTCCGTGCTCATCCAAGAACGGGTTAAGGCGGACGATGCCTCTCTTCAACCTGCCAGCGCCCGTCCGCAGGATCTTAATTTCATCCTCAAACTCAGCTGCCTGGACGACCTTCACCCAATGCAAGAGAGCCCGTTGCTGCTCTTCAGGTCCCAGAACGCGCGACATGTTCCGCTGCGCAGCAGACTTACGACAGTTAAAAATAAACCGCCATATCCAACCAGTCACCCTTAGTAGCTTCCCCAACGAGCTATACCGTTCTAAGAGAGACTGGGCCGCCGTAGCCTCAACCACCGTGGTTAAGTTGACTCGCAAACCTAGGTCTGGGGGTAATAAATGCCGGCCGCACTCATTAAATGGCCACTCCGTATGTGGCAACTCCAACCAATGCGGACCCCACCAAAGAGAGTGCTCAACCAAGGCAGACGCCAGACAGCCGCGAGAGGCGCAGTCAGCCGGATTGAACTCGCCTGGAACATGTCTCCAGACCAGAGGAGTCTCCGAGGCGTTTATTTGTGACACCCGGTTGGCCACAAAAACCTCGAGCGTGTGGACCGAAGTCTGCAGCCAGCACAATACTATCCTGCTGTCAGTCCATGCATAAACCGTGTCATTCAAGTCCACCGTACCACGCAAATTTTGCACTACATGGTTCAAGAGCCGCATCAGGAGCGCTGCACCCGCCAATTCCATCTTCGGTATAGTCCAACGGGTCCGTACAGGCGCAACCTTGCTCTTGGCCATGACCAAGCGTACGATGCCCAAACCAGCCGTCTCCCCTGTTCTCAGGTAGACAGCGGCAGCGTACCCCTTCTCCGACACGTCGCAGAAACCGTGCAGGGTTACCCTGGCTCCCACCTGCGGGAGTAGTTTGCGCGGGATTTCAATCTCCGTAATATGTGGCAGCGTAGCCGCAAATGAGGACCACTCCCGTAAAAGCTCTTCCGTGAGCTGATCATCCCAACCTAATTGGGCCAACCAGAGCTTCTGCATGAAGCATTTCGCCATGAACGTAACCGGCGCAATCCAACCGTTTGGATCGAACGTTCGCGCGATGGTCGAAAGGACCAAACGCTTGGTCCAGGTCTTCGACAGCTATTCGGCTTCACAGCTGTAGGTGAAGACATCATGACCCGGTCGATACTGGACCCCCAAAATCGCCAGTGCATGAGGGTTATCCGGATCCTCAAAGCAGTGTGGGTCTTGCTGGTGCTCAGCTGGCAATCCCGCTAGGACCCCTGGGCAGTTCGACAGCCACTTCCTAAGCTCGTATCCACCGGAGGCCATAAGCGCCACCAATTCATCCCGTAAGACGAGCGCCTGCTCAACACTATCCGCGCCCGTGCAAATATCGTCTACATATACGTCCCTATCAATGACTGCAGCCGCGCGAGGAAAGCGCAGCCGTTCCTGGTCCGCCAGTTCTCGTAGCGTACGCATCGCTACGTAAGGGCTGGGCTTTAATCCGTAGGTATTGGTGTTGAGCTCGTACGTGACCATCGGCTCTTCTGGGCTCTCTCGCCACAATATCAGCTGGAACCGACGGTCGTCCGGATGGATCTCTGTTTGACGGAACATCATCCTCACGTCCGTAACGAAGACAACCTGGTGTCTCCTGAAGTCCGTTAAAATGTCTGCAATGTCCCTAGTCATCTTAGGACCCGCGTGCAGACATTGATTCAGAGACACCCCGCTAGAGGTCGCCACTGACCCGTCAAATACAATGCGAATTTTGGAGTCTGGTGTCTTCAGGACCGCGTGGTGAGCGAGATGGTAATGCTCCTCACGACGCCAGTCCACCGTGGACACCGACATGTGACCCAAAGCCAAATACTCACGCATGAACTCAACATACTTCCGACGGAAGTTGGAGTCCCGTTTCATGCGCCTCTCCATCGACACCATCCGTTTCTCTGCTGTACTGCGAGAGCTCCCCAGTGGAGGTCGGTTCGATAGAAATGGCAACCGTGTCATAAATCTGCCCGACGGGAGGCGAACCGTGTTATATTGGTAGAAGGTCTCGCACTCCTCATCTAACAAGCTAATCCTAGGAGCTGAAGGTGGCTCTTCCGTCGCCCAGAACCTCTGCAGGACCTCCGACAGTACGCTACCGTAATAAGCGAGACTATCATCCAGTGACTCCTGTGGTTCCCGTACTGGGCCCAATATTGCGTACCCTCCTGCGGTATGTACGGCCACCAATCCGTCCCGTTGCAGCTCCCGCTTGCCGCTCCGTAGCAGCTTCCCGAGGACGTCAGTCCCAAGCAAGACGTCCACCCGTCCAGGAATCTCAAAGTGGGGATCGGCCAACTGCAACCCGTTGGCTAACCCTCTTACCACCGGCGGTAACCGTATCTGGGGGAGGACCCCTACCACTTCGTCTAAAACAATAGCCGTGGCATTCACTCGAGTGATCGAAGTCGAGTCACCCATCTCGAACTGGAGAGTAATCTGACCCCTGAGGTGAGGCACCCGGTTGCCACCTATGCCTACTGCGCCATCCCGTGATGGCTCTAATCTAAGATTTAGCCTGTCCACCAGTCGACTGGACACTATACAACCTTGTGCTCCAGAATCCAAAAGTCAGGGGACTTGCACTGAATGGCCATCCGTACCCCAGACCGTAACCCTAGCTGTCGGTAATAGTACCGTGGCTGGCTGGGGGGCCGTTGTGGATGGACAGGCGACCGTATCCTAGCGGGGGCCACCACCCCCTAATCCTGAAGGGGGGTATGAGTGCCCCTGTCCCACATATGGGTCCCAGCCAGGGTCATATTCCCCTCGACCCGACTGAGCTATGCGCGCCGGCCGGAAGTACCCCACCGGCAACCGTCCTGCCGGAGGCGGAAGCGCTACCAAGCGTGGGCGCTCTGCGAGGGGAGGGGAGAAACGACTACTCGGGGGCGACAGCGAGTCCCCCATCCCGTGCGAGTAAGTCGCGTAACCGGCCCCCTCCCGACTTACCTCCGGGCCCCTACCCGACCCTCCACCTCCACCCCTGGGTGCCTCCGGGACCCCAGGGCGCCCGTTCATGCTATCCTGGAACCGGTCAGAATGGCGGCGTTCGGCGATGTCCCGTACCGTTGGGTGACCCTCTCCCCCCGCAGGGGGGGGTGATCGTCCACCCGATGCTTGCCTAGGAGGGAGAGAACGACCTCCTGACGAGGCCCCATAGTACGCCTCCCCACTCTTGGCTAGGCAGAGGAGCGCATGATGGGCCCCCCCGCAGGTCCGACAATTTGTGGTCTGACCGCACTCACGCACCTGGTGTGCGCCTAAACAGCGGTAACACAAATTCCTTTGTTTTACCACCCCTCTACGCCTGTGCACCCGCTGTGCCTTGAATTCCGTTGTCCGTCCCCCCGACAAAACGGGCACACCTCTGATTTAACCATATTAAATTTCCTGTCCCGCCGGCGAGGCTCGACCAGTTTAGGCCCACTATCGCGGCGGGGGGTGAGGGGGGGGCGCGACGTGGTTGCCCCCTGGCAATCCGCCCTCCTACACTCGCCCTCCAAGAACGCCCGTAAATCCTCATATGAGGGAAGGTGGTCCGCTGACTCACCCCCATGCGCCCGTTCAAAACGTGCAACCACATCAGTAGGCAACTTACGCAAAACCCGATTTACGATAATATACCTATTGTCCCCCAGTGAGACGTTCAGCCGCGCTAACGCGTTTACCGCCACCGTTACTGGATTTAGTATTTTGGACCTTATGTCGTTAACCGAAGTGACCTTTGGGATCTCAAATATCTTTTCTATAAGCCCGTCAATGATGAGTCGCCTATTATCATACCTATCGACTAACAAGCCCCACGCCGTTTCATAACTGGAGTCTGCAATCTCCAAGTGAGCTATCATGTCGTGTGGCTCCCCCTGTAGGCGGCCCAACAGCTGTGCCAACTTGTACGCAGGGGACAGATCCGTACGAGTATGTACTACACTCTTAAAAATATCCCTAAACCTGGACCAGTCCGCGTAATCCCCCGTGAATTCTGGTACGTTGACAGGGGGGAGGGGGGCCATTATGCCCGCGCCGGCACTAGTGCTCGACACCCATACCTCTCCCTTCCGTGTCTTTTCAATGACCAACGCCGCCTGCACGATGCTCGACAGCATTTCACCGCACTGGTCCACACTACTCTCGACGGCGGCCCGCGCCGCCTCATCCACGTCTGATCCTGGCTCGCCAGCGAGGGCCATATACTCCGAGTGTCGTTCCAATACTGTTTCATACCTCGCGTCCACTTGTGCCGAGCGCGCCAGTAATACCTCCTCTCGATCGGACCTCCCTACCATAGCAGGTACTAAAATGAACCATCTCAGTTCTGCTTCAATTTTCGCAGCGAGCGTCTTAGTCATCGATGGGGCCATGGTACCAATTCAATTGCCCTTTTACACCGTCAAATTACAATTTCAACAACCTATTCAACAAAATAATCCGTAAGAAATAAATAGGCACTCCGTCAAGTGCAATCCCCTTTTTTTTTCGTAGGTTCCGTAGTACAAATAACTAGTCACACAAATATACCTTATACAAGAAAATCAAATAGAATAACCAATCAGTAACACAATATTTAGAATGATACTTGAAATGCACTATTAACCCAATTCCGTTACGCAATTACTTACGAGGTTCCGTTCTTTACAATTAAAAGTTCCAATTTCTTGAATTAACAATTCCTCCCGTACTCTCTAGTGAGTATTGAACGATACACTAACACACATTAACACTCACTTTTCCGAAAGTGATGATATTATATTGGGTGAATAAATGTCTGACTCACGGACCCCTAAATTATCACGCGTAAACTCTCGAAAACAAATACCACAACACTTATCACCAACCGTACAATATAATACCACACTTATTCTTATGAACCGCTTAACTCTAAGCTAAATTATTTACGAGTCTGGAATTTTCTCGACTAAACGTTCGCAAGCTACCTACAATTACGTATTTTTATAACTTAACTTTTCCGTGAATTAAATGATTAACTACTAACCAAATACGTAATTATAGTTGCGAAATCGTAAACATTCGATGTCGTAAATACCCGTAAATGCTCGCAATCTACAAATTAACCCTTACAATGACCGTATATTGAACGATTAGTACTAATAATTACCCAGGGATTTTACGTTATTACGTAAGAACCACGCTCTTAGCTACCAAAATTTGTTTCTCACCGGCCAAGAACGAAAGCCACGGGCCCATGGATGGCTCCAACCGGACGCTCTGAGCCAATGAGAACAAATACGGCGATTCACCGTCTTTGATAAATATTCCTAAACTTAATATTAATGCTTACCGGTCGCAGTACCGCTACCAGGCGTCTCCAGCTCGTGTGGTATGTTTTGTGTGGTGTTGTGTGTGTATGTTTGTCTGTGGGTTTGCTGAGCGCCTCCGTAGGTCCCTGGAGTCCAAGGGGGGCCAGCGCCCGCAGAGAGCATCCGCGCCGACACTATCCAAAATTGGCGATTCTCCTTTCCGTAAACTTATACACAACCGTGCCGTATAGAATCAAAACTTATTCACAATATACCGTTAGCTTTGCCTCAGATATCGCTTCCGTACGCGGCTAGGACACAACCGATTTCTATCGCGACGACAGGCAAAGTACCCGAGTCCCGACGGCGCCGCGCGACGCGCAGCCGACCGTTGCCGAGGACTCCCGAACGCGGCCGGCGCGAGCGGCGCTACAGTCCGCAGAACTAATATCTAGGCTTAAATACTAAACACCTAGCCTTATCTTTCCCTGACCATGCTCTAAGTATATCAATGATATAGTAAATTCCCCGCATAGAACTTTCTGCCCACTTACTTATAGAAACCTTATGAAACCATATTAGACTGCGCTAAGTCATGAGAACATTGAGAACTCGATACATTTTAGCTTTCTGCGTCCCTTAATTGCATTCACAAGACACGAAATTCCATTTCACTCATTCTATCTGTGGCCGTTAAAGATAATGTGACAGGTTAAATCTCGCTAAGCCTCGAGATCTGCTGTCACCTCCGGTTTTACCCCAAACTCGTATTTCATGTCGCGTTGGCAATAAACACCACCCTTAGCTTACTGTTTATAGGGTTGCTTTCGCAATGGATGATGAATTGAGTTAAGAGCTTGGGAGAGTCATCGGATGAAATCCGCGATTTGTTCCCCAAATCGGCTTACGTGGAATCCAACCTGCTTAGAGCTAGATGTTGAGCCTGGGCAACCTTAATAATCAGGGCAGAAATCATGCCGACTTTAATTTGTTTGTTCTGTATTTTAGCTTTGCGAAATTGTTTAAACAAAGTTAGGATTCTTATAATAAACGTGAAATCTAAGCCTTACGAACTTTAAAATAAGGCAATTAAACCTTGTCAATATCATTTTGTGCACTTCATCGCTGCTGCTGATCTCGATTAGACATTTTAAATAATAATATTAGGGGACAATCTTACACAAATCGACCTTGTCCCATAGCAAGCTCAATAAGGCTTGTGTTATGGGTAATAGACGACGATATATTAAATATATAGTAATATTTAAATACATAGAAAACATACCAGACTCAGGAACAAACACTCATGCTCATCACACAAATATTTGTCCTTACCAGGATTCGAACCCAGGACCTTCAGCTTCGTACGCAGCGTCACTACCCACTAGGCTAACAGGGCGTCTAAAATTGAACATAATAATGTAATTAAACTGAATATTTTCTGGAATTTAATAATAAGTTCCATTTATATCAAACAGTAAGAATATTTCAATTATTCTCAAAGTTAATAGGTCTGTTAAAAATAGGTCAATATTTTAAGCCTACGCACAACGACTCGCCGTACTTTCAAAGTGGACGACTTGGGCGTTGGTTCTAGGGCATAAATACCGGAATTCCGGAATCTCGAAATACCGGAATCTCGCCTTGATTTTTCCGATTTTTCAATACCGGTCGTGAAAGGGATTAATATCGAAATTTGAGTTACAATTCTTGATTATTTTTGTAATATAGGTTGTTTAAATTAGTAAATTCATATCCATATCTTGAATCATATCTTGTAAAATACTTTATTATTGCCATTATTATGCCGTTTTTATTTATAATAATGTAATGTAGGGTGATTATGGCAACTTAATATACATATTTTTAGAACGGCAAGCACCCGTATCGGTCAGCGCTTGGTATTCTTCCGTCACAGGTTATCGATCCGATCAAGGTCAATATTAGGTATACGGTCAATGGAAGGGGTTTGTCGTTATCTCACTTACTTTGGCATTCAGGGTGGGAAGTAAAGACACCATGATGACAAATATCAATTTAGTCGCAACATAGCCCAGATGTCGAAAGTTATCTAAGCCGTCTTGTATTGGTTCCGTTTCGAGTGTTTCGACTGTTGTGTTGTGATAAGTGATTGCGATTTTTCGTGAATGTGGGGTGATTTTTCGAGAATGTGGGAAGCAATCAAGAAAAATATAAGTAGTATATTTGTTTATTATATGTCTAGTTGTTTATTTAGATGTTTTCAATTTCATTTTAACGCTGTTTTTAATCAAGGTTTTTGTACTGTTAATTTGAAGTTGTTGATTTTTTATTTAAAGTTGTTGACTTAAGTTAATCAGTGAAAACTAATAGATCTCATGTTAGACTCCCACAAAAGACTTCATCCTAGCTTAGGATGCTAAGAATAACTTTGTTCAATTAAATAATTTATATTGATTCAGTCCACAGTAGGTTGGTTGTTGTTATTCTGTTTGTAATTACTATTAATCTTTAAATTTAAAGTTGTTGATTTTAGATTCTATTTTGTTATAATAATGTAATGTAGGGTGATCATGGCAACTTATTAGCTCAAAACAGTGGCAGAGAGAAGAACGCGATTACTCCACCGACAAGAGCCCGGCTCTTAAGTTTATGATGATGACCAGACCCCGTTATCAGTGGTGAAAATTTATTGAAATCTAACACTAATGTTGTCACACAATATTTATTTCGAGTACATGTGACGATTGGTTCCAGCTATTGCTCATTTATACTAAATATACGAACCATTTCCGCGTCGCAGTCGGTTTATTTCCAATTCCGCTATCAACTCCTTCTTAAACTGAGAAAATCCAGCACGATTTTCCAGGAAATATTTTTACTAAATAGTAAAATTATTTATATGACATGAAATATATATGGACAAATAAATGACAACTAAGTACCTACCTATTATGGAGGTTAACAATTGAAATGAAAACGTTTTGAAGTCCGTTGGCTCAACATATTATGTCATATGTCATCTCGCCTACGAATAAACCAAGTATTTTCCTAATAAGGTGGTGCTTATTAATTATTTTGGTCTGATTGTTCTTTAGTATTTGCATAGATGCCATATTATTACATTATGTCAATTGAATTTAACAACTGATACT
Organism: Epinotia demarniana; assembly: GCA_945867215.1. Lineage (NCBI taxonomy): Eukaryota > Metazoa > Arthropoda > Insecta > Lepidoptera > Tortricidae > Epinotia > Epinotia demarniana. Next base: position 20,038,591 of record OX244273.1, read on the forward strand.
CATTATATTAATAAATTGAACTGATTTTACCGAAATTTGTGTTATTTATAAAGAATTTAGAAAATACCCCAATACCGGTATTAATACCGGAATTCCGGTATTGAGGCACGATACCGAATTTCAATACCGGTTTGAGAATCTTCCGGTATTGCATGCCCTAGTTGGATCGAACCGTGCCTCGGATCACAAACAAAACATTTTTTCAAATACTTAGGTCTGTGGCTTTTAGGTGAAGGAAAAATGCCAGACCAGACTGATCTCAATAAGCTCTAGTTTTCAGTCTGGGTTGGAAGGTCAGATGGTAGTCAGTTTCGTAAAACTAGTGCCTATGACAAATTTTCGGATTAGTTGCCTAAGCGGACCCCGGGCTTTTTTAGGGCACAAACAGGAATAACGCTAGGAGGGTGATGATAAGCCTACGTACGTACTACTCCTGACCAAAGGCCTGCTGCTCTCTTGTATAAGAGGGAATTGTAAGTGAATCGTAGTGAGGTAGGGCACAGCGAAATGTCATCCCGCTCGAATGTGGAGCAGCCCAACTGGGGAAGTACCTCCGCCTTGCAGAAGAGCACAACTATATAATAACACTGCTACATGCTCTGTAGTAGTGTTGTGTTCCTGCACGGCTATCACGCGATGGCGCGTGAGCTCTCTCGATTTTTCTCGCACTATCCGTCGCTCTCTTGTTGGAACACTTAAAGCAAGAGGTATAGTGCGACAAAAATCGAGATGTCGCGGCCGTCCCATGATAGACGTGCTGGAGGTGAGCGAGGTCGCCAGAACTCTCGAGGATGCGTTGTGTTGAGAGCGAGGGCATTTGTTCCTTCAGCTTTCACACGGCGAATCCTCGAACATATCAAGGGTCGGCAACGTCCATGTTACTCCTATTTCGTTGCATGCTGCTATAGGCTGCGGTGTTCGCTTACCGTCACGCGGGCCGCACGCTTGTTTGCCACCGTCGTTGTATAAAAAAATACAGTAGTCCACGCGCTAGTCCAGTGAGTGCTGGGAACTTCAAATACATCTTGGATTTCTTCTCAGATGCGTATAGGTTTCATAGCGATGAAGTGTACCTACCTAATAGCTAATGATTAATAACAACGTACGTGGCCGTGGGTGAATCCTAAGTCGTGAACAGAAATATGTATTTATTACTGTTTAACTTTAGTGACAACAGGTAAAAACATTTAATCGTTGTTTGTTAATTCGCTAATAAAAAATGGTTTAAAATTTACTGTCTCATGGTCACCCCTTTTGCTAAGTTAAACTGTCACTTTAAGCTACAGAACAAGTCTTGTTGAATAGGGTGACCATAAGGTTGGTTGGTGTTTTTGCTTTTTAGAATTATTATCAATAATGTTTAATTGTTTGCTTCTGTTGTTAGTGCAATGATTTTTTTTCTTTTCATACCACGTCGGTGGCAAACAAGCTTACGGCCTACCTGATGGTAAGTGGTTACCGTAGCCTATGGACGCTTGCAACTCTAGGGGTGTTACATGCGTGTTGCCGACCCTTTGAGAATTTATACACTCCTTTTTTGAAGAACCCCATACTGTAGTCCCTCGAGAAACCTCGGTAGGGAGCTCATTTTTACGACTTATGTTTCAACCTGTATAAGTTCCAAATATGGCATTGGTACGAGCCGAGAGAGATAACCATAACTATCGTTTAGTAGCCGCATGCTTAACCATCAAGCTACCCATAAAATTCAGTAGTTAACTTTTCCCAATCATTGCAAAGTCAAACCCGACTTTAGAGTTCCAATTTGACTCATTAGGCTACCTCCAGAGACTAACTTTCCCAAATAAATCCGGACCTATCTGGGAATTCCGGTAGTTCCTCTTGTAATTCCAGTAAAAGTTTACCGATAACTTTGTGGGATGCCTTGCGTTTAAACTATGGATAAAAATCTTAGAGTAGCCACCGGCGTCTTACGAAGACATTGTATTTTTAACCCCCGACGCAAAAAGAAGGGGTGTTATAAGATTAACGTGTCTGTCTGTGTATCTGTGTGTCTGTGTATCTGCCTGTGGTAGCGTTAGCTCCCTTAACGGGTGGACCGATTTGATTGCGGTTTTTTTGTGTCATAGATAATTTTATCCCGAGTATTCTTAGCCACGTTTCATGCAAATTTGTTTAGCCGTTTTTGAGATATTGGACTTTGGAATGAAAATGTCGGGGGTTTTTCAACTTTTCTAAGTTGTAGTTATGGATCTTAAATACGTACCTAATTCGACCCGTTCTAATGGCTCTAGCAAAAAAGTCGTGTTAGATATTTATGCGCGCGTTGTTATGGCATATATTAATGCTGGATACTGTACATGACGCCTGTGGTCGATTTCTTGTCTGGCGTTCATTGGCGACTGTTAGATCTAACAAAGTTAGACATCAAATGATACTCGTAACTTCTAAACTTTCTCCTGATTAGCAGAATTTAATGTAAATTAGTTGCTGTTAATGACTGACGTAAAGACTTGCTAAGAGCAAAGATTTTACTTTTGGGATTAGGTTTCGAAGTAATTAAAAATTTTGTTTTGAGAGAGGAGATAAACCGTATAAATTAGAAGGGACTTTGGAAAATGTCTATTTTCTAAAAGCCTTTCTTGAATAATTGACTGGCTAGGTACTAATGCTTTCATTTATATCTGTAGGTAATAAAACAAAAGGAAAAATAAAATACAATATTGTTATCAAATGTCCAATCAAAAAAAAAAATATTTTTGTTGAAAGGTCATTCTCACTCAATATTACAAATCTGCGAGATAATGATGTGTTCAAGAATTTTTTAAGCAATGTAGGTATAGTAATATGGATGTTCACGATGGACATATGCTATATTTAACTCCGTAGTTCCGTCTGAGTTCCTTGTGATACGCGGGCGAAGCTCGGTAATGAAGTTACCAGTAATGAAATGACCTACTATTTTTATCGCTATGAAACTTTTTTTTTTTACAAGCTTTGTAATAACTTGCCGTGTTAGTCAGTGTGGGTCGCTAACTGACTGACTCTTGCAGCTAAATATTATGGAGTTGGGACTTTAAAAATGATGCAAGGCGGATGACAATGCAATACTACTCAACTTTTATCACGAGTTAACGATTAACGTTAACTTCCGTTAAATCTTCAAAATTTTAATTATTAAACAAGTAACGAAGTTAACTTTTTTTAAGTAGCGGATTAGCGGTTAACAAAGTTAAC